>CM066324.1:68203881-69403881 GCA_033807775.1 Saussurea involucrata
GCTTTGGCAAGTGGGAGCTTGAAGACATCATTTGGAGTTTTGGTCCTTTGTCCCTTAGGAATGGACTTGACATTCTTGTTTGGTTCACAAGAATTGTCACTAGAAAATATGGCTTGGTTTATACACTTTTACATAATGTTGATGAATGTTTATGTTGATATTATCATGTGTGGTTGAAATAGGATTTTGAATGCTAGATAATATTTTGAACATAAAAGTAAATCATCTTTTGGAGTTTGGCTTTTCAAAATAACATTTTAATGTAAAATGATAAAAATTGAGTTTTTAAAATAAAAGGAGTTTTATTCTAAAAAACTCTTAAAAAATTTTGAAATGGTAAAATGAGTTAAAATTATGATTTTAAAACTCATCCAAACTCCATGTCTAAATAATAAAAGGTTGTTTTATTAAAAGTCTAAAATTGGTTCTAATGCGCTCAAACTCGAACATTAATATAGGATATTAGTTTAAAATTGACCGCAACGAAATAGTTAATAAAATGGAGATTTTATTTTGAACTAAAAGAACCAATAAAAGAAAAATATGATTTTTCGTACCATGTGATATCGGATGCATGTAATATACATGATACAATATGTTTTTAAAGTTAGAATTATAAAACATATAAAATCCCTTTTTAAACGCAAGTCTATGCCGTCCTTTTGAAGAAACACTCGCACGTCATTTGTATGGTACCTGTGGGAAAAAGGTTACCTAACCGCTTAGATTGTCTTTTGATGGCCGAGGTGGTATTCACGATTCCTATAACTAGTTATGGGCCGATTCCACAAGTTTTTCAAGTTGGATGACTTGATCGAGAATCTTTGTGAAAAAGGTTACCTAAGCATTAGAGACCCGAGGCATGGATGGGATCAAACATGCCAATTAACAAATGTTGTTAAGGATCCCATACAGCTAGGATTTACATTTGATGTAAATGGTAAACGTTACCTACCTTATTGAATTAAATAGACGGGAAAAAGGATACCTAACCGTTTATTTGTTTTACAACTTGGATCCTAGACTTTAAGTAATTAATGTTTTTGAAACATAAAGGGTATTAATTATTAAAGAGTTAAACATCGAAAAATACTAAATGAACTTTGTTAAATTTTGTAGATGTCGCAAAGTGCAAATACCCATCATACCAATTACCTTCGATCCATCCTTGAGAAGGACAAGTTAAACCATACTAACTTCCTTGATTGGAAACGGAATTTAAGAATTGTTCTCAAACCCGAGAAGAAGTTGTATGTGCTTGACACTCCCATTCCGGATGAGCCACCTGCCACTCCTAGGGCTCCTCACGCTGCTTGGTTGAAACATGTTGATGATTCAGTCGAGATATCTAGTCTTATACTTGCATCAATGATTCCAGAACTTCAGAAGGATCTGGAACATCACAATGCATATGACATGATTATGCAGCTTAAGGAAATGTTCCAATAGCAAGCTAGAACCGAACGCTTTGAAACTGTTCGAGCGTTACATGGTTGTAAATTGGAGGAGGGCAAGGACGTGGGCAGTCATGTTCTAAGGATGAAGAGTCACATCGACCATTTGGAGAGACTTGGTTCTCCTTATCCAAATGATTTGGCAACGGATTTGATCCTTAACTCACTGCCAAAGTCGTATGACATGTTCATCATGAACTACAACATGAATGGCTAGGACAAGTCTATCTCGGAGTTGCATTCGATGCTCAAAACTGCTGAGAAGAATATCCCCAAGAGAGCCTCTCATGTGCTCATGATAAGGGAGGGAGGAACCAAGAAATCTAAACCCTACAACTCCAAGGCTAAGGTGAAGGTCGCCAAGGGCAAGGGCAAGGGCAAGGGCAAAGGAGTTGTCCAAGCCCCACAACTTAAGAAGTAGGCAAAGGTGGCCAAAGAAGATGCATGCTTTGAGTGTGGCATCACTGGCCATTGGAGGAGGAATTGTCCTACCTACCTTGCAGAGTTGAAGAAGAAGAAGGCCGACGAAGGCCCTTCAGGTATTTATATGATAGAGATAGACCTATTTACCTTTTCACCAAACACTTGGGTATTTGATACTGGGTGTGGAACTCACATCTGTAATTCGTTACATGGGTTCAGAAAGAGTAGGCAACTGAGTACAGGCGAGATGGTACTCCACGTGGGCAATGGAGCAAGAGTTGCAGTCCAAGCACTTGGAGATTTTGATTTGATCTTACCAAATGGCTTGTATTTGACATTAAACAATGTTTGTTTTGTACCTAGTTTGACTAGGAATATAATATCAGTTGCTCGTTTAAAACAATCTAGATTTACTTATCGTTTTATGGACGATTATATTCATGCATTCAAAGATGATATATTTTATTTTGAGGCAAGGCCTTTAAATTGAATATATGAAGTGAATCTAGATAGTTCTCCAAACAATAGTTCTATATACCATGCAAACACCAAAAGACCCAAATATGATTTGAGTTATTCTTATCTATGGCATTGTCGTCTTGGCCATATAAACAAGAAACGCATGTCCCAACTTCAAAAGAGTGGTATTTTGAAGGCAAATGAACATGATTCATTTGATATATGCGAGTCTTGTTTACAAGGCAAGATGACTAAATCTCATTTCTCTGGTTTATGTGAAAGAGCTAAGGATTTGTTAGGAATCATACATACGGATGTGTGCGGTCCTTTCAAAACCATGACTAGATATGGTGACAGATACTTCATCACCTTCACTGACGACTTCAGTCGTTATGGTTATGTTTATTTGATGAAGCATAAGCATGAAACATTTGAAATGTTCAAGTTGTTTCAAAGTGAAGTTGAAAATCAACTCAACAAGACCATTAAAGTCCTTCGTTTTGATAGAGGATGTGAGTACCTAAGTGATGAATTCATAAATCATCTAGTGAGTCATGGGATTATCTCACAACTGACTCCACCTAGAACACCACAACATAATGGTGTGTCTGAGAGGAGGAACCGAACCCTATTAGATATGGTTCGCTCTATGATGAGCAGAAGTACTCTCCAATTGTCCTTTTGGAGTTATGCCTTACTGCTGCCCCTATTTTGAATATGGCACCAACCAAGAAAGTAGATAAGACACCTTATGAGATTTGGCATGGAAAGGTTCCATCTCTATCTTACTTAAGGGTGTGGTGATGTGAGGCTTATGTGAGACAAGAAGCTTCTAACAAACTTGATCCTAGATCTACCAAGTGCATATTTATAGGATATCCTAAAGATTGTTTAGGGTATTATTTCTATAATCCCACCGAGAATAGGATCTTTATTGCTCGGAAAGCAGAGTTCTTAGAAAGCAAGTTTCTGATGAACGAGGCCAGTGGGAGGCATGTGGAACTTGAAGAAGCACCATAGCCTAATGCACATGAGGTTGGCACTAGCTCTCAACAAGAAGTTGTTGAAACTGAACAAATAGTTGATCAGGAACTTAATGAAACACAAAGTGTTCGCAAATCTGGTAGGATTCGTCAAGAACCAGAGAGATATGGATTTCTCATTGACGAATGCTTTATGGTGGATTCTGATGAACCCACCAACTACCAAAGTGCTATATCAGATTCTAAATCTGACAAATGGCAAGAAGCCATGAACACTGAGATGCAATCCATGTACGATAATCAAGTTTGAGACTTGGTTGATCTTCCTCCTAATAGTAAGACTGTAGGGAGTAAATGGGTTTTCAAGAAGAAAACTAACATGGATGGAAATCTACACACTTATAAAGCAAGACTTGTCGCAAAAGGTTTCACTCAAACTCATGGTATTGACTATGACGAGACCTTTTCACCTGTTGCAATGATTAAATCTATTAGAATACTATTTGCCATAGCCGCATATAATGACTATGAGATATGGCAAATGGATGTCAAAACGGCTTTCCTCAATGGACACTTACTTGAAGATGTCTATATGGTTCAGCCTGAAGGTTTTGTCGATCCTAAGTATCCTAATAAAGTGTGTAAGCTTAAAAGATCCATTTATGGACTAAAGCAAGCATCTCGAAGTTGGAACCTTCATTTTAATGAGAAAATCAAATAGTTTAGTTTTATTAAGAATGAGGATGAGCCTTGTGTTTACAAGAAGGCTAGTGGGAGCATTGTGACATTCCTAGTATTGTATGCAGAAGACATACTACTCTTTGGGAATGACACTCAAACGTTGAAAAGCGTTAAGACATGGCTTAGTAATTGTTTCTCAATGAAAGATTTAGGAGAAGCCGCCTATATTATTGGAATAAAGATCTATAGAGATAGATCAAGGAGACTTATAGGATTAAGTCAAAGTGCATATATTGACAAGATCTTGAAGAGGTTCAGGATGCAAGACTCTAAGAGAGGCTTCTTGCCAATGCCAAATGGCACCATTTTGGGCATGTCTCAATGCCCTAGCACAAAGGTTGAGCTAGAGAAAATGAATGGAATTCCATATGCTTCTGCAATTGGATCCATCATGTATGCCATGTTATGCACGAGATCGGATGTATCGTATGCTTTGAGCATGACGAGCAGATACCAACAGAATCCGGGAGAAGGTCATTGGATAGCCGTAAAGAACATTCTTAAGTACTTGCGAAGAACTAAAAAAATGTTTCTCATTTATGGAGGTTTGGAAGAAGACCTTAGTGTAAAATGTTACACCGATGCTAGCTTCCAAACAGATCGAGATGATTCTCGATCACAATCGGGGTATGTCTTCATTATGAATGGAGGTGTTGTTTCTTGGAAGAGTTCCAAGAAAAGCGTGGTTGCACAATCCACTACAGAGTCAGAATACATTGCTTCTTCAGAAGCTGCACAAGAAGCTGCCTGGATGAAGAAGTTCATTGATGATCTAGGGGTAGTTCCTACCAGTCAGGATCCCCTAGAAATCTTCTGTGACAATGAGGGTGCCATTGCGCAAGCTAAGGAACCCAGGTCACATAAGAAGATGAGGCACATTCTCCGAAGATTCAACTACATACGGGATGAAGTTGAGAGAGGAGATATCAGTATTCGCAAAATTCATACATATCAGAATTTGGCGGACCCATTCACGAAGCCCCTTCCACAAGCTAAACATGAGAGTCATGCGAGAGCTATAGGACTTCGTTATTCTAGTGATTGGATCTGATTTGGATTTAGTATTTGGATCTTGGAACAAAGTAAACAACAACTATTGTATTGAAGTTGATATATGGGATATGATCTTTTCATTAATACTTGTTGTGTTCTATATTAGCATGTTTAATCCATGAATAATATAGATTATTCTAAAAGTCCATAGTCGATCATAGTTGTGGGAGCAACTATGAAGGAAGACTAATATGAATTAGATTGGTTGATATTCATAGGATGAATATGGCAAAACGTTGCAACCAAGTTTCATAGGTACTTGTTAGAGAACAAGTATTGGACATGACCCGCTTCAATATCACTTAATGGATCGTCGTCATAAGTGATTCTTGAATAAAGGTAGTATCTTTGTATCCTTTGACCTGAGATGCATATTAGGGACTTAAGTGTTGTGAGTGATGTGCTTTGATATGGTTAAACGCTGCTCTTTGACCAGGCAGTTATAAAGGCCATTATTGGGTATAGTATGAACTGCACAAGAGGCGTATGTAGTCAAGATGGGATTTGTTCCTCTTCTGCGTTGAGAGTGAGACATCAAAGGCGCCTGACTTAAAGTTGAACAATAAATGAGAATGATAGTGATTCATGTCTCATGTTCAACATGATGTCCGAACAAAGAGATAACTGATACGCCACCTTTTTACATCAATTGAAGCTATGAGCTTATGGGAATTGGATGTTATTGAATGGCACTTCATCATGTGTTGTTGGGGGCAGTGAAATGTTGCTAGACGTTCACCACTGTCTGTATCATTCTATAATGCAATCTTGAGCAAGTGGGAGATTGTTGGTTCTATATGCTCAAGAATGATCATAAAATGATATTTCCAATAACATATGATCCTATTGGGTCACACCCATAACAAGTAGACACCATATTGATTATTTTAACTAGTTGAATTTGATTCATGTTAAAATATCATAACTCGTGTATTTATTATTTTATTGAAAATAATATCTTAATTCATATAGTATGAATTAATTTATGTGTGGTAATTATATCATTTAAAGGTTAAATGATTTAATTAGTTCTATATGACTTATTTATTTAATTAAAAGTTGAGTTAAATAAATAAAATTCATATGGTATGAATTTATAAAAAAAACTCCATATCTTTTATATAAAAGTTGAAAGACAACATGTGGGACCCATGAGGAGTGTTGGTCCAATGCATGTGCTTGAAAAGTTCAAGACTCATGATTGTGTTTTGCATGTAAGACTTTTATTTTAATAAGAAAGGCATTCATCTTTCCTACTGACTTGCACTTGAACAAAACACACACATACACACACTCTAGGAATTCTCTCTAAGGAGTTAGTGAGAAGAAGAAAAGTTTTCTTCCTCTCTTGAAGCAAAAATCAAATTTTTTGGCTTCAAGCTTAAGAGGTTTCGTAAGCAAGAGTTCGTACTAGCATACATTGGTGTTGGAGCTTGTCGGTGGACTTCTCTATAGGAGCTCTCGGTTGAGTTCTTGCCATCTCCATCTCCGATTTCTAGAAGGATTTTCAAAGGACTACAAAGGTTGTATTTTCTAGAAACCCCCTATGTGTGTTTTAATCTTTCATGTTCATGCAAATGGATCCTTGGTGGGTGTTAAAATGGTTTTAATGTTGTTCAAAATTTTAAGCTTCCGTTGCAAAATGTTCTGATTTTTGAAATCGCGTTTTGAACAAGACCCAACAAATGTTACATCTTGAATGACAGAGATCAGTTGGGAAAATTCGACAAGAAGGATGATGAGGGAATATTCATTGGATACTCTTTAACCTCAAAAGCCTACAGAGTCTATAATTTAAGAACAAAAGTCATTCAAGAAAGTATCAACGTTTCCTTTGATGAAGAATCATCAAGTTCCTTTGAAAGAAAATCACCAGAGGGGATACAGATTGCAGAGGAGCCCAGTTCCTCAAAGACAAGAGAAGAGAATATCAATATGATATTCAATGATTTCTTTGATGATGAAGATTCCTCTGAAGACGTCACCAGAGACAATCAAGCTCAGAGCTCCGCCAGACAGAACTTAACAGGTACATCTCTAACAGGTCCCTCAAATTCTTCATCATATACTTCTCTGTCCACAGGTCAAATTCAGAGAAATGAGGGACAACAATCAGAGGAAAGAGAGCCTGAACAAGAACCATCATCACCCCCTTTGACCAATATTGGAAGAAATTCCTTATATGAAAGCTCACATTCTCAGAGCCCTGCTTGCACCTCACAGAGCAATGAAGCCACTCTCCAGAGCAGTGTGCCTCAGAGCCCTGGTGCCAATCCTCAGAGCTTTGACGCTGAAATTCATCTTTTCCCTTCAGAAGCACAAACACCACCTATTGTCCATGCTCCTATGACCAGATGGACAAAGGATCACCCCCATCACCAGATTATAGGTGCGGCTGAAGATGGTGTAAAGACAAGATTTGCAACAGTCAATTAAGCTTTCTTTGTGAATTTCTTGAGCATGATTGAGCCAAAGAAAATTTATGAAGACCTGGAAGACCCAAACTGGATTGAAGCCATGCAAGAGGAGCTTCTTGAATTTGAAAGAAACAAAGTTTGGTCCTTGGTTCCACTTCCAAAAGATAAAGCTGCTATTGGAACCAAGTGGGTTTTCAGAAATAAGAAAGATGAAGAAGGAATAATCATCAGAAACAAAGCAAGGTTGGTTGCAAAGGGATACTGCCAAGAAGAGGGAATTGATTACGATGAAACCTTTGCACCAATGGCTAGATTAGAAGCAATCATAATCTTTATAGCCTATGCTGCTCATAAAGGTTTCAAGGTCTATCAAATGGATGTAAAATCTACCTTTCTGAATGGCAAATTACAAGAGGAAGTATATGTCCAGCAACTCTGTATATCCTTAAACAAGCTCCCAGAGCCTGGTATGAAACTCTATCAAACTTTCTGTTGGTCAACCATTTTGAGAAAGGTACTGTGGATACTACCTTATTCTTTAGGAGATATAAAAATGATATACTTCTGGTATAGATATACGTTGATGACATTATCTTTGGGTCTACTAGGCAAGAGTATTGTGATAGGTTTGAGGATTTAATGAAAAGTGAGTTTAAAATGAGCATGATGGGATAAGTTTCTTTCTTCCTTGGTTTACAAGTAAAACAATCCATCGGAGGCACCTTTATTAGTCAATCAAAATATGTCTCTGATACTTTGAAAAAGTATAAGCTTGTTAGAGAAGGTTTTAATGTTGATTTAAAGTTCAAGGGTTAAACTGTATTTGATTAAAATAGAGCTTATTAGTGAACGGGCCGTGGGCTTGTTAACCACGGGCCCAATGTATTTAATGTTGATTAGCTTGGAAAAACAAGCTAATCATCTCTTTTACTTTCAACACTGTATTGCAAATTCTCTCTGAAAGATTAATGAAAGGGATGACCAGTTGAAATCATTACGCATACTGTTTAATATTTCGATTTCTTATTTTGTTGCACGAATCTGGATTCTACAATTGGTATCAGAGCAGACAGACGGATTCGATTCAAAGCTTCATTCATCAATTTCTGGTTAGTTTGACTTTTACCCGTCTGACTTTTCTTGAATTCTTGAAAATTTGATTCTGTCGAAATTGGTTGTTTTTGCTTATTGGGTTGTGTTAGCATTATCGTTATAAGTGTTTCTGCAAATTTTCACATCCTAATTCATTCGTTTGATTGGTCAATTTAGCAATTTAAGATCAAAGTTTTTGGTAGTGTTTTTCAACAAAAATCGAATTTTTACCATCAAAACATGTTATTTTTGCTTAGAAATCAATTGGGTTAGTGTTAGTTTTGTGTTTGGTATTGTTTCTAATCTTTCAGGAACAATTTTGAGTAACCCTAGTTGAGAAATCGATCGAACTGAGTAAACAGCCGCAGTGTCCGGACAAACCCAGCCGCAGTTTCCGGACAAGTTCATTTTGTCCGGACGTTTGTGTTTCCATCCGGATTCTTCCAATTTTTCCGGACAACCAGTTTCTTCCGGGTAAGTCATCCATCCGGGTAAGTTTCTTATAATCTCAAAGCTATCCGGGTAATATTGTTCCGGATAACTCAAAGTATCCGGAAATCAATTTTATCCGGAAATCCATTTTTTACCCGGAAACTTCGTGGTATCCGGAAACTACACAGTATCCGGAAACTCCATCGTACCCGGAAAACTTGATACTGTCCGGAATCCACAGCGTTCGGTAAGCTTCTGTTTGAATTGTTCTCTATCCGGTAACTTAAGACCATCCGGTAACCTTGGTTATCCGGACAACTCAAGTTATCCGGACTCCTTTGTATATCCGGACAACTCTGCATAATTGAACTGCTTTCTTCAATTCTGATCCGGACACTTCCAGATCAGATCACTTATTTGGATTCCTATCCAGTAAGCTAAGTTATTGTCTAACCACTCATAGAACCTGCGTTAGGACTCCACTCTTAGTGCCTTGCGTTAGGTTTTACACTTTGAATCAATCTACACGTCTGACGATCACTCCGTTGCAACCGAAGATGTCTTCTTCTCGTGATGCTCTCGCAATTGGCACCGACACCAAGCCACCATGTCTCTATCCGAACGAGTACAGCCAATGGCGAGATAGGTTTATGATCTTCATAGAGTCCAAGGACAACTATGAGTACATCAAGAGAGCCCTGGATAATGGCCCGATTGACAAACCGATGAAGGAAATAGCTGCAACTGCAACTGCACTAGCTCGACGTGAGGAAAAGACTCTGGCTGAAATGACAGAATTTGAAAGAGCCATGATTGACAGTGAAAAGCATGCAAAGAGATATCTGATTCAAGCTCTTCCTAATTCCATCTACACTGCCATAGATAGTTACAAAGAGACGGCTAAGGGCATGTGGGACCAAGTAGCCAGAATGATGCGTGGGAGCGTTGTAGGAAATCAACTGAAGATAAATAGTGCGATAACGAAGTTCGATGGGTTCAAGCAGCGCAACGGTGAATCCGTCACCCAGACCTATGAACGGTTTTGCCTACTTCTCAATGAACTGAACAAGAACAAGATTGTTCGTTCTAATACGGAAAATGTGCTCAAGTTTCTCAACAATCTGCTACCTGAATGGAAGGTGTTTGCTTCTCATGTCAAGCACAACAATTTGATTGAGAATATCAGCATCAACGAACTATATGAGACACTTCTTCAAGACGAAGATGAAGTGAATGAGCTCCTAGGCGAGAAAAAGACTGAACTAAAGCCATCTGCTGATCCTATTGCTCTCATTTCCTCAAAGCAAGGAAAATCATTGGGAAGTCACTCCAGACGTGCTCAAAAGCAAAGTTCTTCTAAGTCAGAAGCTGAAGATAAGCTAGACGACGATTCTGATGATGAAAAAGTTGCCGAATTCAAAAAGGCCATAGCTTTGCTTACCAAATCCTTCGAACAACAACGGTACTACAAGAAGCCCTCATCCAATAGTCAGCGCTACTCCACCTCCTCCAACAAGCGCCATGACTACAAAGATCGATACGAAGGAAAGAAGAAGGTCAGTGAGCACGACAAGTCTGAGAAGAAGGGAAAGCCAGAGAAAGAAGAAGGGTAGAAGAGAGATGAACCCGTAAAGTGCTACAACTGCGGGAAACTTGGTCATTTTGCGAAGGATTGTCGCCAGCCAACAGTAAAGAACTCTCACTACTACGAGGCCAAGCTCGCATTGTCTCGTCAGAAGGAGGCTGGAGAAGCTATGTTTGCTGAAAACGACTACTGGTTGGAAAGATCTGATGATGAAGGCAATTTTGATGCTGCTGATGCCTTCATGGGATATCACTCCTCCACCGAAGAAGAAACGGCTCCCACAAGTCAGGTATGTGATTCTTACCAACCCGAATTCTTGAATAAAATGCAAGCATTTACTGCTCAGGCAAATTCCTTCCAGGCCACCTCTAAACATCAAAAGCTTGAAATTAGGTCACTAAATGAAAAATTTGATGATCAAAAGAGAAAAACAGAGAAATATAAGTCTGATCGTGCTAATTTAACTGATAGATGCAAAATTTTGTCGTTAGCACCTAAAGACTTAAGAGCCAAATTATCTGATCTTCAGCGTCAGTTTGATCAGTTCATGAATGAGAAAGAAGAAATTGTTTATCAATGTTCTTCTCTTCAAATTCAGCACAAAGAGTTTGTTACTAAAATTCTTGACCTCGAAACCAAACTCCACAAAAGGGGTCAAACTGATCAAACCATTTTTTTGAACAAACCTAAAGAGTTCACGTACTTCAACAAAGAGTGGGGAATCGAATATGATAACCCACACTACTTAAAAAGGGGAAGATATCAAGTTCCAACCCTATATGATTTTGCGTGCTATGGGTTAGATAAAAAGTACCCAGAATACGCAATTCAATGGACTGGTCCTTTTGAACCAGAAAAGGAGGAGGAAACCGAGGAACATAAACGCACACAAAAACGAGAAATTCAACTTCCATTTTGTTATGAACCTTTAAACTACTCGTATCAAAAGGACAAAAAGTACCTTTCCAATGACTACTTCGACCCCTACAAGGTAGCTACACCCAAGGATTCCTCCAAAAAGGATGAGGATCTAGCACCTGCAACCAAGACTGAGACTGATGAGTTTAAACTCTATGTTCCCCCTCTCATCTTGGAAGCAAAGATTATTGAGTTGAAGGAGTCGTTTGAGAAAGAAAGGTCTAATTTTCAAAACGAAAAGAAAGTGCTAATCTCTGAGATTGAGAAATTCAAATCTGAGAAATCCGACGGTGTGTCAAGTAAGGAAAAGGAAAAATATAGTGGGAAATCAATACGCTCTCTTCAAAACTGTCTGAAATGACAAGAGAAACAATGAAAGAGCATATGATAAATAGTCAACTCCGAGTGCAGCTTGACTTGTTCCAAACTGCTAAGCAATTTTCACCTGAACTTTCCTCTAACTCATCTGACACATCCTCGTGTAAAGCCTTCATCGGAAATATCTCTTTGCAAGAAAATGAAGTTTCTCAAGATGAGTGTGTTAAAAGGAATTTAAACTCTGATTTTTTCTTAGCTTCCGCACCAAGTTCCCCAAAACACTCAAGCACAAAGAGTTCCTTGCCTTCCTCACCTGATACTAGTCCAGTACTTCCCAAGATAAATTTTTCAGAATACATGAACTCCGAAGGTAACAGTGAAGAAGAGTTTGATTCGTTTCCCTTCGACAAACCTCTTCCAAGTCACACTGATTTTTTATCCCCCGTGGTCAATCATCCGGTTAATTTTTTAAAAGAAAGCTATTCTCAAACAAAGGCCTCAGCTGTGATCAAGATTTCTCAGTCAAAACCAACCTCGAAACCTGTTTCCAAAAGGCAATCACAGCCAAGGCAAGCGACCGGACCATTGACTGCCAACACTACTATTTCTCCAAGTCAACCTGATTTTTTGTCTCCAGTGGTTAATCGTCTGGTCAATTTTCTAAAGGGCGACTGTTGTCAACCCATGACTCCGGCTGTGATCAAGAATCTTAAAAATGTTTCCAATTCTCAAAAACAGTCACAGCCGAAGCAAAAGACCGAACGACCGACTACTAAGACTCCTGTTTCCTCAAAATTCATTGATCATACTATCCCTGCTGTTTCAGATAAAAATGGTCGCGCTAATAAAGAAACACCAAAGTGGCTAAAGAAGGAATCTGTCGAGAAGGATGCGTCAAAGTCTTCCCCACCTGTTTTCAATTCTAGAATAGACAATGACAATTATGCTTGGAATCATTGGAACCATTTTGATGTTTCTTTTTCCGTTAAAATTAACTCTCTTAATCAATTGATTCAGTTATCGCATGATTGCTTATGTTGTTCTAATTGTGGTTGGAATGAGTTTGATGATATTCACAATAATGATTGGTATGCGCCTTACTTTGTTGGTAACCTATTTCATAAGCGCAAACCCCTTAATAATATGCAACAACACCATTTCAAAAGGGGTACCAATCAAAAGGTTAAACCACAGCGGGAGACTCACCCCATTCCTACACAAGTTGCTCCTATTGGGGTTAAACCGGCACCCAGGTGGAAGGCTGCTACAAAACCGATTCCTACAAAAGGTGTACACTCTGCACCTAAGAGGAGACAAGTGCCAAAACCAGTTCCCTCTAATGGTGTAAATCTTACATCTAAAGGGAAACCTGGAACAAAGCAAGCTTCCCCAAATGGTGCCAAACCTAATCCTCCAGGACCCAAATAAATTTGGGTACCTAAACAACATTAATCTTGTTTTGCAGCACGGTCATGTGTGGTACTTAGATTCTGGATGCTCCAAGCACATGACTGGAAGAAGGGAGCTTCTCGCGAACTACAAAGAAGAATACGGCGGACACGTGAGATTTGGGAATAACGAGAAGTCGCCGATCGTGGGCTTCGGCGACATCGTACAAGATAAGATAACAATCAAGAAGGTATCGCACGTCACATGATTAGGACACAATCTCTTCAGCATCGGTCAATTCTGCGACAAGGATCTCGAGGTCAGCTTTAAAGCCACAAGGTGTAGAATCCTCAACAACGACGGATAAGAGCTACTGGTTGGGACTCGAAAGACCAATCTCTACACCATTAACCTCGCAGCACTCAAATCCAACAAACCTGTCTGCCTCTTGTCAAAAGCCGACTCTGATCAAGTTTGGCTCTGACATAGACGTCTCTCGCACCTCAACTTCAGAAGTATCAATCAACTGGTGCTAGGCAAACACGTCAGAGGCGTGCCCCAACTTCCGTTCGTGAAGGATCGTCTCTGTGGGGCATGCGAAAAGGGAAAGATGAAGCGCACAACACATCCGTCGAAGGCAACTCCGAGCACGTCCCGGACCCTCGAACTCATTCATATGGATTTGTGTGGTTCAATGCGTGTTCCGAGCATCAATAAGCGCAAATACGTGCTTGTGATGGTGGATGACTACTCACGCTACACTTGGGTGATGTTCTTACGCTCGAAGGACGAAACTCCGGAGCTCATTATTGATCACCTGAAGACTGTCCAGCAGAACAAGCTTCAACACGTTCAGTCCATCAGAACTGACAACGGGACGGAGTTCAAGAATCAAAAGGTGGATGACTATCTGAGGTCAGTGGGCATCACACACACCTTCTCTACCGCACGCACTCCTCAGCAAAACGGAGTGGTGGAAAGACGGAACCGTACTCTCGTTGAAGCTGCCCGCACAATGCTTTCCCAAGTAAATCTACCGCTATATCTCTGGGCTGAAGCGGTGTCTATGGCATGCTACACGCAAAACCGCTCTATCCTTCTCAAGCGGTTCAACAAGACGCCATACGAGATCATGAATAATCACGTTCCAACCATTGGCTACTTTCACGCCTTCGGGTGCACTTGCTACGTGCTGAACGACAAGGATGATCTCGGAAAATTCAGCCCAAGGCGGACGAAGGAGTTTTTATTGGATACTCCATGCAGGCTAAGGCGTATCACGTTTACAACAAACGGACCAAAACCGTTGTTGAAAGCATAAACGTGACATTCGACGAAGCCGCAGATTTGGCTTCTGAACAACTCAGTTCAGAACCCGGTTTAACTGGAGTGCTAGCTTCCGGACCTTCGAGTTCGGGATCTGCACAAGTCACAGTAAATCCGAATCATGCATCTTCATCGAATGCTGAATCTTCTGATTTAGATTTACTGTTTCAATATTTCTATGATGACATACTTAACTCTTCTGCTCCTGTCTCAGCGCAACCGCGAATTGACTCTGCTCGCAATGAGGATTCAGCCGCTTTATCTGGTCCGCCTCCTTCTTCGAGTACGCTGTCGACATCTATAGAGATAGCTCAACCATCATCTTCAGATACGCCTGCACCTGGTACTGTAACCCCCTGGAGGAACCTATAATATCAGAGATCGCTCCTACTGATTCGTCATCTGCTACAACCGATGCTCAACCTCTGAACTCCTCGGAACCAGAAGTTGGTCAACCATCGATGAATCCTCCCCCACTTCCTCCAAGGAACAAGACTGCTACTCTTGAAGCGGTTCAAGACCTTCCATCTGGTTCGTATGTGGATCCGGACGCATCTCACTCTACCCATCAGCCGCTTCCTCACTCCACCAAATGGACGAAGGCCCATCCCCTACATCAGATCATCGGTGATCCCTTGACTCCTGTTCGTACACGAGGCGCCTCCGCCAACTTCTGCCTATTTTCTGGCTTCTTGAGCAAGATTGAGCCGACGACCGTACGCGAAGCGCTCGAAGATCCAGACTGGATCATCGCCATGCAAGAAGAGCTAAATCAATTCGAGGGTCTAAAGGTATGGCGACTGGTTCCACGTCCTAAGCACAAGACCGTAATCGGCACCAAATGGATCTTCAAAAATAAAAAGGACGAAGATGGTATCGTTGTTCGCAACAAAGCGCGTCTTGTGGCCAAAGGGTACCGACAACAAGAGGGGATCGACTATGATGAGACCTACGCTCCGGTGGCACGTATCGAGGCAATCCGTATGTTTCTCGCTTATGCCGCGCACAAGAACTTCACAGTCTTCCAAATGGATGTGAAGACAACCTTTATTTACGGCGACCTCCAAGAAGAAGTTTACGTGTCGCAACCCGACGGATTTGTGGATGACTCGAAGCCTGATCACGTCTACATCTTAGACAAGGCACTATATGGCTTAAAACAAGCACCGCGAGCATGGTACAACACACTTTCAAAGTTCTTATTTGAAGCCGAGTTCACTCGAGGTACCATTGATTCTACAATGTTTATCAAGAACGAAAAGGGCCACATAATTCTAGTCCAGGTATATGTCGATGACATCATTTTCGGTTCTACTAGTCCTTTATATGCAAAGAACTTTGCCACTCTCATGGGAATTTTTTTTAAAATGAGTATGCTTTGTGAGATGAACTTTTTCCTTGGTCTTCAAGTTAAACAACTGTCGACAGGAATTTTCATAAACCAGTCCAAATACATTCGGGATATTCTTCGGAAATTCCAATTGGACCAGTCCTCACCAATGAAAACTCCCATGGCAACCAATACAAAGCTTGACGCCGATCCTAACGGAAAGGCTGTCAACGCCAAATTGTATAGGGGAATGATCGGTTCTTTAATGTACCTAACTGCCAGTAGACCGGGCATCATGTTTTCGACATTTCTTTGCGCCCGCTATCAGTCAAACCCTAAAGAGTCTCATTACAATGCTGTTAAACGAATTTTTCGTTATTTACGTGGTACTGCTGATCTTGGCCTTTGGTACCCGAAAGAGACAGGTTTTGGCCTATCCGCTTACTCTGATGCGGATCACGCGGGATGCATGCTGGACCGCAAGAGCACCTCGGGACACATTCAGTTCTTGGGAGATAGCCTGGTCAGTTGGGCTTCGAAGAAACAACAATGTGTTTCAACATCAACTGCTGAGGCGGAGTATGTAGCCGCCGCAAGCTGTTGTTCCCAAGTAATCTGGATGAGGACGCAACTCAAAGACTACGGCTTTACGTATGTCAAAGTCCCGATCTACTGTGACTCAAAGAGCACAATTGCGATATCAAGCAACCCGGTCCAACACACCAAGACGAAGCACATCGACGTTCGGTATCATTTTATTAAGAATCACGTCGAAAGAGGTACAGTCGAACTCTACTTCATAAATACTGAGCATCAGTTAGCAGACCTATTTACCAAAGCCTTGGACGAAAAACGTTTCAAATTTCTTGTGTTCAAGTTAGGTATGCTAAATCTGAAGACTTAATCCGAATGTGTGCCTCTTACAAGTTCCATACATCTACACGCAACTGTATACTCATCATCCGGTGTTCTCACTCCTGATAACTGAGCATACACTTTCTCGCACATGTATTCTACTTGTCTTAGCTACACATTTAGACCATTGTCTCTGTATTTATTAGGTAGATTTCGTGTATTTTTCTTTCTTCGTGTGTTTCTCTTATTTCATACCGTCGTCTGTTTTTTTCACTTTATTATCTCTGTGCTTTCACCATATGTTCTTGTGTTCAGGGGGAGCACCTTGCGGTATCAGGTAAGATTCCTCATACTTTGAGGGGGAACGTCACACACAATTTTTTTTTTCTTAAATGTCAAAAGTTTTTGTGTGTGTGGGCACTTCTGCGTGAGTGTTATAGTCATCATCGGAAGGGGAGCGGCACAAGTTTTTTCTTTAAAAGTCTAAAAGTATTTTCTTTGTGTCGGACTCCTCCACTACACTCCACTGCACTATCCGAGAGGGAGCGATAAATCCCCATGCTCAGTTTGAGGGGGATCGAGAGAAAGTTCTCTTCCAGTTCCAAATCTTGCAAATTTCCACGGAACAGGACCAATTCAGAGTTATCCGGACACCTCTGGTATCCGGACACCTCTGGTATCCGGACAGAATCCGGACCGAGTAGGAATCCGGGTCGGCTAACCAGTCCGGACCCCACCCGGATATTTATATGCACCCGGATTCGCTCATTCGTCTTATCCGGAAAACGACGCACAAAAACCCTAAACCCTAAGCATTCTCTCTCTCTCGCTCGGACTCTCCCCCCTTTCACGATTCACCAGTATTTTCGCTCAATCTTCAGGTATGTTACTAGTTTCTATCTCTCGATCACCTTTCAACTACGTTTGCACACATCGCACCGCACACCGACCCCTGATTTGGTCGATCCGACAGTGCCTAAACCTTTTAAGGGTTCATCGTCCGTTTCGGACCACTGGGTGCGATTTGAGAGTTGTCAATGATCCCATAAGGTGCTATTCGACTCTCAATAACCTGTATAAGTGATTGGGATCTCTTATTTGGAACATTGAACGACTCAGTCCTCGTCCGGGCACATTCGTCGTGTCCGGACACCTTCAAGGCCATGATGATCCATCCGGACTCTACCATCACCCGGATACCTAGTTGTCCGGAGACCTTAGGGTTTCCGGTAAGTTCAACTACCGGGTAGTCTGGTGTTCGGACTCTACTATTATCCGGAAAATTCGTGTATCCGGGAACCTCTGTCCGGATTAATCGATTTTGTCCGGACTCTCTCATTACCCGGACTCCTCAAACACCCGGACTCCCTTGTCCAGAGTCCCAACTTTATCCGGACACCCCTATTACCATCCAGTAACCTCTGTCTGTCCGGAAAACTTGGCATTCCCATGTTTGTCCGGACACCCCTGTTGGCACTTACAGTACCTGCTTTGTCACCGCCAGTCCTCGATCTGTCTCAGATTGAGCCAATCACAGAGAAGGTACGCGCCGACAATGGTTCATCCATATCAATTACTAACTGTGCCATTATTTTACAGATTACATATGGCGGATCAACAACAAGGAGAAGAACATCCGCCTCCTCAAGAGCAAATACCTAAAGAGGAGGACATTATAGACGAAGAAGACGATGCTGCCCTGGTTAACCCTGACCATGGCACTGAACTGGAGGCAAATAATCATCACCTGGACCCGACATTGTTCAGACCTCAACCACTTCATCGAGTGCTTCTGGATATTCTCATGAATCATCCTATTCGTGAGGCCCTTAACCGAACTACCGACGTTCCGTTGATTTACGTTCTTCAAGTGTGGTTCACGGCACAGGTCTGGACCGCCGGTGCCTCACAGACGATAACGGCAACGATAGACAACCAGCCGTTCACCCTGACGCCAGACTCCTTTCACCGACTCCTTTTTCTTCCGGCTGCCGACGCCGCAGGACATGAACGGTACGATCCTACCGTAAATGACGACACGCTATGCGCCCAAATTCGCGCGCTCGGCTACAACCATGATCTTCCCAGACCTTCAGCGTTCAACAGGTGTTTATCATACAGATGGAAAGGTATTGATCAGTGCACCAGCGACTTCCTTCGCCTCGTTCATGATGTGTGCTACAACCGCCACATCGACTTCGCAATGATCATCTGGAGGGAGCTCGTCAGTGCTATTCGCCACATCGGAGGTTCCAAACAAAAGAAATTTCTTCCGTATCCGCGTTTCCTTTCGCTTGCGGTGCGTCAACACATGGACGCGAATCCGGCCATTCCTCGCCGCCTGAACCATCCGGTATGTCCCCATCACCATTTACAGTTCATGGTTATCCGCAATCCATCCAATGCGGTAGCCATGCCCATCCCTGAAGCCCTACTAGCCGTCGCTGATCCCACTGCACCAGGGGTAGTAGCATACAGGGAAGCGTTAGGAATTCCCATGGTCCATCCAGAGCCGGAGGGACCTGCCCAGGGAATTAGACCCGAGAGACGTGAGGGTCCGCGAGTAAGAGGTGGAAGGGCCCGACAAGTAGGTGCTGTCGGGCGGGGAACGTTAGTTGTGAGTGGAAGGGAAACGAGAGTAGGTGGTGTAGTGGAATCGTGACCCGGTTCCAGCCGACCCCAATCTAGACCCGCTCTTCATCGTTCGACCGAACCATATATTACTGAACCCCCTTCCCCATCACACCATGTTGAAGACGTGGTTTTTGACTCCACGGACTCCGATACCGACCGTTCTATACGCCTGACACACATTCCTCCCGGTATTGGACCCAACCCAGATTATTACACTGGTGGAACCTCTTTTGAATCACCTCCTCATACTGGAACCGGACCTATTATTAGGACAACTGAGGGAGAACAATTAGAAGAGTTAGATCATGCGAGGCGGAGAGAACTGCGTTCAAAGTTGAACCAAGAAAGAACGAGCCGTAAAGAAAAAAAGGCTCCTGAGCGAACCGAACCGAGTGACATCCGGGTAGCCGCATCTGCTATCCCGTCTCATACATTGGGACGGGGTATTGAAGAAGCCTCCGTGGACCCAGCGGAGCAATTGCACGACCCCTCAGCCACTCATCCGTCTCTCAAAAGACGGATGTTTCAGTCTTGCACGAAGATTTAGCACAACTTCCACTGGTCCCTCATTTGGAGGGTTCTGGTGTTGAAACAAGAGACCAACCTCCCCCGGTCTCGCCTTCAATTCGTGCACAATCGAGTCTAGCGCCTTTCGATATTGAACATTCTTCAGCTAGGACACTCGAAGCTGAGCAACACCAAGTCGAGACTCTTCGTGACTCGACTGGAACCACCGTAGTGTCTTCACCTTTTGGTGAAACACAAGGATCGGCGGGAAATCCTACCACAGCTAACATCACGCCAACTGTGAACGTAGGTGGCTCTACCCCTGTGGTAGACGCCTCAACGGGCAATCTAAGTGATCCCGGAGTTAATTTACCCGACTTCGTGTCACCAGGGTCTCTGGACAACACCCTTAAGGCTGTCCGCCAGGATATGGAGCAACAGATGCAACAACATGTAGCCACTGAACTTGCCAAAGCGATGCGCGCTATCAAAGGTAAAAGCCACCTCGTCGATACTGAAACCGCCACTGTACCTCCACCGATTCAACAACAACCAATCTATTCGGCGGAAACCCTGAAGACGATGCTATTGGCCCAACTGCTCCAGGAATCCGACACAACCACCTCTACCGAAGCAGACCTGATCTCAGTTCTCCGATCCCAGGTCACTACTCCATCTTCATCTATCACATCACGCCTTGACGCCATTGACTCGACCCTCAACGACTACAACAAAGAGCTCGCCACGCTGTCTGAGAGGGTCCGCTCGCTCGAAGACACATGTAAGAGTCAAGCTGGCGGTCTGAAACGTAAACACGATGACCAGGATGATCCTGATCACCGTGAGGGGGAGAAGCGACAACGCCAAACCGAGACCGCCTCCCTGATCCAGTCTGAAGCTACAACTGTGGTTCATCAGGAACCCCCAACTGCGGCAGCTACAACAGAAGCATCTGAAGCCGAGTTGCCTTTAGCAGATATGGTTATAGACATGGAGATATCAGATGAAGAAGACCCGACGGTTGAAAAGCCCGAGGGTTCAACACAGGAACTGGTCGATTTTGACTCGTCAGACAGACCGATACTGGACATGATAGATCTAGAGTGTGAGACCAACCCGGAGACCGAAGACGCATGTTACGAAAAAGCCGCCAGTGCCGTAAATCTCCAGGTAAATTTGGTCTTCCCTACTGATGAGGACGACAATATTGACTACGATCAGATCCTGCTCCAAAATTTGTATGGAGCAACCCCCGTTCACTATGCTCAACCCGCCGGAACACCATCAACAAGACCCGAGTCTACTACTTCCGATCTTCCGACAACTTCTCCTCTCACGACAGCTTCTGATCTTCCTCCTCCTCCTCAACAGCAACAAATCCATTAGGAGAAGATCATGGTACTAATCCCTCATCTGGAGGAATCTTTGAAAAAGCTGTTCGTTCACAAGCTTCGCCCGATCAAGCCGACCTTCTGTCTGGGTATCTACAACCTTGACCCAGAATTTCAACGCCGATATATCAGCACAATACAGCGGTGTCTTCCAGTCAACCAGGTCAGAACCAAACTTCGAATCACAGAGGTAATCAGCATCTATTCAAGACGTATTATGAGGATCGTCTACCCAGTTTTCATTGTTCGACGTGAAGATGGGAACGAATGGAAATTTTCAGAAGCTGATTTCAAGAACCTCCGACCACTCGACTTTCTGGTTATTCTGAAAGACTTACGTACAAGAACCATCCGACCGCTAGAGATTACAAAGGCACTCGAAGCTGTTCGTCGATACCTGGTCCGCACCATCATGATGTCTTATCTATCGGACTTCCAAATGGCTATCGAGAATAAGGCGAAAAAGGTAAATCTGATCAAGCCGAATCTGAAAGCGCCTGAGTTAAACATGTATCCCGAGAACGCTATGCTTCTAGAACCAGAATTCGGGATTGTTTACCTCAACGAGCAAAAAAAGAAGAAATTAATGCGCTTCAGTCAGGTGGAAAGATTCTGCGACGGCACGCTTCTAAAGGTCAGAGATGCTCTTCGAAATATTATTCAGCATGAGTCTGAAAATCCAAGGTATTCTTATGTTCCGAATCCGAATGAAGTAACTGCTAGGAATGCCTTGGAAATGATTGAAGATCGCATCGACTATCGTCGTGCCATCAGATTGTTCGAGGTACACTTCGCGCTCCGCAAAAGATATGTCTTCAACTGGAGAGATATAGAGCGCTAACTCGAACTTCAAATCAAAGGGGGAGATTGTTAGAGCAGGTTTTAATGTTGATTTAAAGTTCAAGGGTTAAACTGTATTTGATTAAAATAGAGCTTATTAGTGAACGGGCCTTGGGCTTGTTAACCACGGGCCCAATGTATTTAATGTTGATTAGCTTGGAAAAATAAGCTAATCATCTCTTTTACTTTCAACACTGTATTGCAAATTCTCTCTGAAAGATTAATGAAAGGGATGACCAGTTGAAATCATTACGCATACTGTTTAATATTTCGATTTCTTATTTGGTTGCACGGATCTGGATTCTACAAAGCTCAATAACTCAAATCCTATGAAAACTCCTATTGCCACTGGAGTTAAACTTGATCATGATCCTCAGGGTCAATCTGTGGATGTCAAGAACTATAAAGGCATGATAGGGTCACTTATGTACTTAACTGCTAGCAGACCTTATATAATGTTTGCAACCCGTCTCTGTGCTAGATTCCAAGCTAATCCTAAGGAATCCCATTTGTCTGCTGTCAAACGTATTTTTAAATATCTCAAAGGGACTCAATTCTTGGGTCTCTGGTATCCTCTTAACTCTGGTTTTAAGCTTGTAGCATACATAGATTCAGACTATGGAGGATGCAGGAATGACAGAAAGAGCACTTCTGGTAGCTGTCAATTGCTAGGGGATAAACTAGTCAGCTGGACATCCAAGAAGCAAAACTGTGTGTCAACCTCTATAGCAAAAGCAGAATATGTTGCTGCTGCTAGTTGTTGTTCACAAGTCATTTGGATGAAAACACAGCTCAGAGAATACGGCCTGGAGTACAACAAAGTTCCAATTCTCTGTGACTCCAAGAGTGCAATAGCAATTACAGCAAATCCAGTTCAGTACTCAAAGACAAAGCATATTGACATAAGGTATCACTTTATCAAAGATCATGTTGAAAAAGGGATAATTGAAATGTATTTTGTTTCAACTGACTTCCGACTTGCTGATATGTTTACAAAAGCCCTTGATGAAAGGATATTTAACTTCTTAATCATCAAGATGGGTATGCTGAACATGTCCTCCAAAACTCTGGTATGATCATCAGAGTCTCTGACTTTCATCTTAGAGCTCTGACAGAGTAGTTAGGTAGTTTATGTAAACAGAGTCTCTGATGTCAATCTCAGAGCTCTGCCATCATAGTTTTTCAATATTTTTCCTGTTTATTTGGGTCTCAACTCTGTTTCTTTGAAACTCTTTTGTAAATAATCTTCATCAAATCTTTCAAATGTTGCACATATCAAGGGGGAGCTGAAAAGAAAAATCTTTGAATAAGCTCATCATTTTAGGGGGAGCTTAAAAGGAAATAAGCATTGTTTAAGGGGGAGCAAGTCAAATATTTTCAAATCTTCATGACTTGGATTGTTGAACAAAAGGAAAACCTTTTTAAAGGAAGGGATAACCTATTCAGATGAAAACCTTTTCAATTATATCTCTGAATTTATACCCAGAATCAGATTTCTGGAGTAATTCACCAGAGCCTCTGACATAAACATCAGAACTCTGTAATTCCTCTGAGAAACCTCTGGCGTATTAGTTCTCTGATTATTTTCATCATCAGAATTAGTATTTGCAAATGATTTTAGGGTAAAGGTAAAACATCATGTCAATCTGGGTCACTTGAAGAATGTAAGAGGTCACTCAACAGAGGCAAGAATGTGCTAAGAATTCCAACAGAGTTCTGCCACTTCTCTGCCTTATACTTTCTCTAATAATGGTCATCAGAAGTGTGGGATATTTCAGAGCCTCAACCACATGTCACCCACAAATCTCTAACCGTGATGGTTCCATATCAGAAAAGTTGTCAGACCCAAAACCTACATGGCAATTTTTCATTGGGCAACTAACCACTAGCTGGTTCCCACATTCTACTGTAGAAAACGTTCCACTATCTGACACTCAAGTACCTATAGTATCTACGATGGTTATCCCTGCCACATTCTTTGAGTATAAATACACGTTTGATTTACCCACTTCATTTCTTACGCTTTCTGAGTATTCAAACCTGCATTCTTCCCTCCTTTGAGCAAAAATATATTCTTTGTGTTCTTCAACCTTCAAACCTGTAACATCTCGAATTTCCGTTGTATTATTTGTGAATATAATATTAACCATAAGGGTTATTTTGTATTTAGAACAAAGTATGAAGTTAAATGTGAAGATTAACTTGAGGGTTTAATTGGTAATTGATGGAAAGTTGATTTCCTAAATACTGAGATAACCTCATATTAGTCGGTCACTTTTAGAAAATCAGACAGAGAAATCGAGAGAGAGAACCGTGAAAGAGAAAAGAAGTAGAAAAAGAAATTGGTTTGGATTTGTGGTAAGAAACTTGATTTCTATTACTGATTTCTTGTAAGGAAGATAGTTAATTGCATATTTATATGTTTAGAACTGTTCTGGGAAGCTTATTTGAAGTTTTGAAGAACTACACAGTGTTCAGATTCTGACCAAGTGAGTTTATTCACTTCTTCTTAAAATTAGCCATTTAAATTGATATAGATATGTGTTAAACTATGTCTGAGTGCTTTAGTATGAATTAATTGAGAAGTAATAAGCTTAATAAGTCGATTTTATAAACTGGCTTAATGAAGAAGACGAATGAACAGTGTTTTGCGAAAAGTACACTTTGCGCAAGCCTTGGTTGCGCAAAGTGAGAATCTCGCAATAGTTGGTTGCGCATTCTGAGAATCTCGCAACAGTGGGTTGCGAGAAGTAAGGGAATTCGCAAGAGTTGGTTGCGGAAAGTGAGTATTGTGCCACAGTTGGTTGCGCAATACTCATGTTGGTGTACTTTTTTTGATTTAAGTAATTTTTTTATTAACTTAAATGAATTTATGATATTAAGTTATTCTTATGATGAACTGAAAGGACTTGTTTAAAATTTTAATAAGTCCGAGCATGAAATCAAGAGTATGCTATGTTGATCCCCGTACTAAATTGCAAAGAGGGAATAGTTAATAAGTCGAGGTGTCGAGATTAATATTCTTTATAGATGTCTATAGAATATGTTTTGAGATAAAATACATTGTATGTTATGCACATACGATTGTAAGAGTTATAATACTTATCTATTATGTTGCGGTTGCTAGAAATAGGCATCCGGTCATCGGGGGCACCTTAGTACGGTATAATGGGAACCGATTACTAGCCATTGACCAAAGGGATGTAATTTTTAGTGATTGAATTTACCTTGAATCATCGGGGGTCCCGGTTGTGTATCGTGATATATTAATCCCATTGGGGCCATTGATTCTGAGGTGGGGAGGATGTGAAATGTGGAATAGGCAGATTTTGATTCGTAATTCCGATTTCGAATGGAAGATCGGAGATTTCCATTTTTTACAGGAAATATCAGAGATTTCCCAATTGTGAAAGGAAGATTAGAGATAGGCATAAAGTAATTTGTAATCTCTACTTCCGGATTAAGAAATAGGCAGGTTTTGACTTGTAATTTCTTGAATAAGAGTATTGACCTTGAATATGGGATTATTCATGGTAAACTCTTGGTAGTGATTTTATGGCTAGATGAATTAGTCATAAGTATGGGAGTGGGGTAGATTCCCAGTAGTGAAAGGGGTTGTTGTACGGTAAGATGGGTAGAAACAGGTTTGACTTATCTGTTGATATTTTAATTGTTAATTTTAATTTGATTTGAATATTCTCACTAGGCGAAAGCCTAATGTTTCAAGTTGAATTCTCTTACCAGGTACAGGCTCCGGGAAGTAAGCGGGGATGTGTGATGAGGACTTTTGGAAAGATTCAAACTTAGAGATGACGGAGGATCTAGCTATTCTTTTGATGCTTTTGGGACAAAGGATTAGATAACTTAGTTAATCTGATTATGATGTATGATTAGATTAATAGGTTATTTGAGTTAGGCGTGTTGTATATATAAAACCTTTACAATTGATCCTCAGGTTATCAAAGTTTGAAGTTTTATGATCATAACTTGAGTATTATTCAAGGTTTAAATTGGCCCTGTTTTTAGGGTGTTACAATATGGTATCAGAGCAGTAGTTTAAGCGAACTAGGTATGATTTTGAGATACCTAGACTTAAGCTGTGATGAATTAAGTTATGATCCGTGAGGTATGGGTAGAATTGCTAAGACTAGGTAGTCTTAGAGTCGACCGAAATACGCGAAGTTAGTACTGTAACGATGGTAATGAGGATTCTCATGTATAATATGTTCGCAATTTCAATTAGCTACTGTTATTATGAATATATTGTTACACAAGCATACTTATTCCTAATTGTTACAGTGACTGATTAGCGGTAAAGTACGTATCGTATGTCTAGTTATGTATAAACCATTACTGATGGGTATTCTTTTGTGCTCATTCAGAACAATGGTAAATACACCTCCAAGGTCTCCTATTTCTTCTATGGATAGGACTTAGCTTGATGAGACGGGAGAAAGGCCAACTGGAGTAGGCGGAGTTCATGAGACGCCACCAAATTTTCTTTGTTTAGGAGGAGTGCGTAATACGGTACATAGAGGGGGTACCAGTACTGCCGATCAAACACCACCGCATTCGAGTATGGAAGGCCGGATAATGTAACCAGATTGATGAATGCATCAATGGAAAGACAAGCTGAAATGATGAACACCACTATGGGAAGACAAGCGAAAATGTTTATGAAAATGTTCAATGATCGGAGTGCGGAACCGAGGCGAACAGGGATTGATTCTAGTGTGATAAATCCAACTGGTAACCCTGGTTCAGAGACGGAAAGAAGGGTTGATAGGAATTGCTCCTACAAAACCTTCTTGAGCTGTAAACCACCAGAATTCAAAGGAGAAGATAGCCCGATAGCCTGTATGAATTGTCTAAGAGAAATTGAACAAGCTTTTCGAGCTTGTGAGTGTTATGATGAAAAGTCTAAAGTTAGATTTGGATCACAGATGTTACGCGGTAACGCGTTATCTTGGTGGAATGTGCTATCAGCTTCTGTGTCAGCTTCAGTTCTGAATGCTATGACTTGGGAAACATTCAAAGCAAAGATTCTGGAGGAGTATTGTAACGAAACTGAAATGGATCGAATCGAGGAAGAGTTCAGGAATCTCAAGAAAGGTAATATGACTGTGAGAAAGTATACAGAATCCTTAATGGCAAAGCTGAATCTACTGGGGCATGTGGCTCCAACTGAGAAAGACAAAATTAAAGCTTATTTGAAGGGTTTACCGGCAGATATGATGACAAGGGTTCGAAGTTCAAAAGCTTTGTTGGTCCCGAAGGCCTATACAAGTTTGTAGAAGGGGGGGGGGGGTTGAATACAAACACACATATTTTACTTTTCTAAATTGTTTATTGATAAATCATTAACAATTTACAGCTTGTTGCGGAGACAAGATTAAGGATAAACCTAAATCTAAACAAGTTGGAACACTAAGGTTTCTTGCACTAAGAAAGATAAGGAAATTGCTAATAATAACCTATCTTGAAATAAGAGATATGAACTTATCCAGAGTTAGCAAGTTACTTCAAAATGAAGTGATTTCATCTCTTTATATACTGCATGCATTTAATGCAAGTCAGTATATACTTTACACGTGTCATCAGCTGGTTGGTTGCATGTCATTGACCTTTGTTGACAACCTTAGTAGCCGTAAGGATGAACAGTGTAGTATCAGAGTGGTTGTACGATTTCAGATATTCGGAGGTTCTTTTCTGACATTTCGTACGGAGTCGTGCAAGGGTGGTTAAGACAAAAGTACTTTGTACGGAGGACTTCATGATCAGCTTTCGTTGATTCAGCGATTATCATTTACTATTCAGCAGATGATAAAGTTCAGCGATAGCTGAAGTCTTGTACTTGATACTTCACGTTGAGTGGACAAATCTGAGTCTTCGCTGATCCACATCAGTTCATTAGGAGACTTGTCGCTGGTTCTTGAGCTTGATCTTCGACTTCAGCGTAGAACCTTTGTTGACGTGAAACTTGTCTTCAGGGATCATAAGTAAACAACTAACTTATCAGCGATCATCATAATGACTGAACAGACTCAGAGCATTTATGGTGAACATTTTTGCTGAATGTTTAACTTAAAGAGCGAGAGTTCCTATCTGCGGTACTAGAAGATCTTAGTACTTATCAGCGATAGCGAAACTCTGATACATATTGTTTACTTACAATTTTCACTAAGTATATAAGAGAGGGTCATTATCAAATCACTGAGGGTTTGGATCAACAATCTCCCCCTATTTGATTAAGACATAGCAACAAAGAAAATTGCTATTTAATGAAAACATAAGGATAAAAAGAACTCATAAAATATTTGTCCCTTTTACTGTTTTCTAGGATCTTTTCAGTACTGATGGAGTAAAGTACGTTCGCTGAAATCTTTCTTTAAAACTTTGAATCAGGTTACAATGAAGAACAGAAAGATTACAAGTACAAGCGAAATAATTTACAAGTACAGAAGGATAACTGATACAATAGAGAAAAAGGAGATTGTATCAGTTTTCAAAAGGTTATTCCTTAATGAGAAGTTCATCAAGGGTCGTCTTTTCAGTGGGGATCATCCAGTCAGGAACCGTTACGCCTTGTTTTCTTTTGTTCAACGCTTCTTCAAAGATCAAGGGTTTTAGGTGTCGTGCCTGAATGTCTTTTCTAAAGTCACACCAGTAGATAAGATCTCTGAGCTGTTCGATTGGAGTGATTGGAAGCTCAGCGATCCATTGAAAACATTTACGTCCGTCGTAGTCGATAAAGAATATTCCATAAGGATTACTGATGACTTTACCAGGGACGAAAAGTTCACATGGTGGCAAAGAAATGTCAAGGGCAGATAGATCAGGGTCAGGACCAAGCACTTCAGCGCGAGAGAAACCAATTCCAGTTTCATTTCGTATGACAGGACCTGAGTTTGAATCTTGACGTTTCTTCTTTGGAGAGCCTCTTTTTCTTTTCAGCTTTAGATCAGGAAGAGGAGGAATGTCCACACAAGAAGATATCAAATCGATCTGTCTGTTTATCAGCTTTTCGAAATGATCCTTGTACTTAGATTGTGACGATTGGATAACTAACCTCATCTCCAGCCATTCAGAGAGACTATACCTTTTTACAGTGTCAGCGCGAAAGGTTTCAGATTGGCCATCTTCTCTGAAAAGTTTGATGTCAACAATAGGTACTCCAATAGATGTTCTTCCAGAGATGAATACCTTGTTGATCTTCGCTGGACGATATCTGAAGTGGATTTTCTCTTTACACCAGATCAGGGTGGTCTGAGAAACTTCAGTTTTCTTTTCCACGATCTTCTGGGCTTCTTCCCAAAGCTTTCGTTGGATTTGAATGGGAACACGTTTCAGCTTGGGGTCTTTGACATATTCTTGAGTAAGCTTGATGGCGTATTCTCTGTCTTTTTCTTCAGCTTCCTTTCTATCAGCGATGAGGCGTTCAGCTCTGAGGTGTTCCTTGTATTCAGCTTTTGAAATTCTGAACTTAGGAGGAACTGAAGGCAGTTGATCACGCCTTAGAATGATTCGCTGATCCTCGAATCGCTTTATTATTTCTTCTCTTTTCTTCTGTTCTTCTTCTCTTAGCTTTTGAGGAGCCAAGGAAGGTCTGTTTCTGTGTGAGAGAGTTTGTTCTTCAGGTTCATCAGTCTCAGAGATCAAATCCAAGACTGGGATTATTTCTTCAGCGGCAGCTGGAATTATTGGTGAAGTCGCAGTTGTGGAGCCTTCAGCGATATCCTCAAACAGGGGAGAGGACTAGCTGAAACGCAGCGATCTTACAAATAAGAACTGGGTAGAAGAACTTGGGTAGAAAAGATAGAAAAAGTATGTGGATGTGTAGAGAGGTTTGTGGAGTAGAGAACTGATTGTGTATAGAGATGTTCAGGGAAGGAATATAAGTAAAGTTTAGTGTACCTGACAAACCGGCTTTTCAAGCAAGATCGCCAGATTTTCATCTTCAGCGAGGCCTTTGCCTTTGCCTTTGCCTTTCTCAGCGCCAGAGGCTGAGGGCTTTGTCTTTGTCTTCTCCCCTGAAGGTTCATTTATCAAGATTCCCTTAAGAGCTTTGATCCTTGGAGCAGGTTTGACGATAAAGAAATCATCGTCATCTTCGTCATCATCATCATCATTCTTTGGAGAAGAAGATGGTTCATCATCAGGGATGTCGACGGCTTCATCATCTTCTACTTCGGATTCTTCAGCATCTTCTTCGAGTTGCTCCCCCTCAGATACAGAGGCGAGCTTCTCGGTTCCCTCAGGGTTTTCATCTCCCTGAGGTTTTTCAGCGATCAGATCTTCATTCCTCTCTCCCCTGATAGATTCATCATGGGAAAGGTCTTCAGCGCTTTTGTTCAGATCTTCAGCGCTCTTCTCAACGGTATGTTCAGCGCTCTTCTCCCCCACTTTCTCATGATGACTGGGGGAGGAATGGGTAGACTCAGCGTTGGTGTTATCTCTGTCTTCTGGGCCAGAGATTTTCACACAACCTTCAAGCTTTGCTATTCTGTCTTCTAGGCCAGAAATAGCAGGCGTGATCTTCTTCAGCTCTGTGCGATCCGCCGCTGTGAAAGATTCCAAAATAGGGGCACGGGCAGGAGAAGGAGCTGGAGTTCTTGCCTTGTTGAGCAGCTCTTCAATCATTGTTTTCATCGAACCAACGTCGGTCTTTACAGAGCCTAAGTCAGTCGTCAGAGATTGAACATTTGTCTTCACAGCAGACATATCACCTTCTAGTGCTCCAACCGATGTCTTCAGCGTTGTTACTTCGCCGGACATGGAGGAAACTGATTGTTTGAGTGAGGTGTAGTCTGTGTAGATGTCAGCGAGCACTTTGGCAAAATCGCTGAGAGTCTTATCAACAATCTTGATGTCGTCTGTGGAAGCTTTCTTTTCCACCACCGTTGTCAGCTTCGTCAGATTCTCTCCAGCATTTGTTACAGCTGGAGAGTTGTTGGAGAGTGTGGTGGTGAGATCAGTCAGCTTAGTTTCCACGGACTTCAGAGACTCGTTGATGTCTCCCAAATTAGGACCTGTAACACATAAGTACTTGTGAACAAAGGAAAGCTCAGAAGTTTCAGGTTTAGTTACAGTGTATATGGGTTGATTTGTACCTGCAGGAGGATTGACGAAATCGTCAAAGTTGCGGACTCCTGAATAATGTTCCATATCCTCTTCGAAAGTACGGTGAGGTATGGTGATCTCTGCAGGTCCTTTCTTCATCATTTGTTGAGAAGCGTCAGCGGTGGCTTCTGGAATGATGGCATCTCCAGTGTTAGCTGGAGGATTGTCCAAAGAAGTGGAGGGAGGAGCGAAGGATAAGATTGGGATTCGGGTACTGAGTTCAGCGTTGGAATCGCTGACAATCACTTCATCAGTCTTTTGAGAGACTGAGGGAGGTTGGGTAGTTCCCAAGTTTCTAACCTCAGCGTTTGGAGACGCTGAAGTCTGGATTGGAGGGATGGCTTGAACGGGTGTGGCAGAGCGTACCACGGAACTTTCCTTCAGCTCTTCAGAATGAGCTGAGGAGTCTTCAGCATGGGATTGCTGGGGTTGCTCCTTGGTTTTCTTGATCCTTTTGGAATCAAGTTGGGTGTGAGAGGGTTTCCTTTTCTTAGAATGAGAGGATTGTGTGGCCGGGGTATCAGCGATGGGTATTGTCGCTGAAGGAGCCACAGAAAGCGGAGAATTTAGAAGAGTGAGAAGAGTAGAGAGACGTACATCGTTGGCGACAGGTTTGAAATCGAGCACCTTAGGGCCAACCTGAGAAAGTTTCAGGTCACCCTCTTCAGGATAGCTGTCCTTCAGGCCATATTGGAAGATGGCGCTGATGAATCTTGGGTAAGGAACCCATGCTGGTCGGCCAGCGACAGAATCCACGCGTTGTACTAGGTCATCATATATAATAGAGGCCCAGTCAATGTTTAGACCTTTCAGCAGTGCGTATCCCATAGCTTACGTAGGTTGTGCGGCTTGATCAGAAGAGCCAGACTTCGCTGTCATGCAGCTGATCAGGTGAGCGAAGATGAAATTCATCTCGCTGGGCATTTTGGACTTCTTTATCAGCGTCAGCTTCTTCTCGGGCTTCTTGTCCCTTCCAATGTCCCAGATGTAACCCATTGTGTCGAGAAAAGCAATGATGGCATCTTTGTCAGCTTGCTTCTTATGGTCAGGGAATGGAACGAAGGGTTTTTCTTTGGTGGCATTGGGAAAGTTCAAGGCTTTTCGTATGATTGCGGGGGTTATCTTAATTGTGCCATACTCAGTATCGCTGAGTATGCAATCAATGGTTTTGGAGGGATCTTTGCGGGAGGTGTGATGGTCAGGGCTGTTGAAATGCAGCAGTTTTTCAGGAAATTCACAACATCATCCAGATGTGTGACTTGCTTTCGAGGAGGAAACTCGAGAAGCGCAGAGAGGTTGTTGACCTTAGTCCAATCTAGTTGATCCAGCTTGAACTTTACCTGAGGGGCTTTGATGATGTCCACTTCCTCAGAGTCAGCGGAGATGGACTCAGCGGTGACGTTGATCTTTGAAGATGCCATTTCACTGTATTATCAGTTCAACCAAAGATGTTAACAAATAAGAATTGTCTTAGTATGGAAAGAATTTCCATTAAGATTGTTCGAATTTTGTCCATTTCATTCAGACATAAATGTCTTAATGAAGATTAGGGTTTTTCATGATTTTTGAAATGAAATGTAAAACCCATAAAGTCTTGTATTCCAGTTTCTAAAAGAAAACTGGATACGAATGAAGAACAAGTTTAAGATTTAGATTTAAAACTTGAAGAACAACCATGAAATGGTTGTGTTCATAAAACCATGAAAGAAATGATTTTATTTTACAAAGTTCTTTTGTTTGATCTTGTTAAAACAATGAGAAGATCGAAAACAAGTTATACGCATTTGATAATAGATAAGAACATATTAACCTTGATGTTTTGATGAAGAAGATGATGAACAGTTCTTGAGGTTTTTGAGAGCACAAATGCAACAGAGGATTCTTTCTTGCGGAGGAAGAATGTTCGCGTAAAAGACAAATATAAACCAAAAGTTGTTTATATATGGATTTTTAGAGAGAGAAAACCTTGAGCGGGAAAAGGTTTTCATCATGACACGGACACGTGTTTGCATTTGATTGGAAGTTTGAACGAAACGTGCAAACGTGTGTCAGAAAGAAATCGTGCCTAGTGTTATCCGTTGCAATGACGTCACAACTGTCCTTTCACATTCTTTTAGGATGTCTCTGAGGTTTTGAAAAACTCAGGGACACTTTTGAAAAACATGAAGCACTGAATAGAAAATATCAGTGAAGGTTTAAAGAACTTTCAAAATATCGCTGTTAAGGAAGAGATATTCAGCGATGTAATTTATTTTGAAATCTTGCATTTACATGCGATTGTCAGAGAGAGAAAACATACCTGGATATCAGTTTAACCAAGTTTATTCAGAGAGAAGATGATGAAATGGATTATATAAGTTGATTTTATCCCGAAGGCTATACAAGAATGTATAAACGTATCGCTGATCAAATGTGAACCGCTGAAGATTTTACCCTTCAAAGTTCAGCATTCCAAGCTCGCTGATGAGAAAGTTGAATCTTGTCTCATCAAGAGGTTTGGTAAACAAATCAGCTAACTGATAATCAGTTGGGATAAAATGAAGTTCTATATCACCATTCATCACATGATCTCTGATAAAATGATATCTGATTTCTATGTGTTTTGTCTTTGAGTGTAGCACTGGATTGTTTGCTATAGCGATGGCACTAGTGCTGTCGCAATAGATTGGAATTTTGGAGAGGTGAAGATCATAGTCTAGTAGCTGATTTCTCATCCACAAGACTTGAGAACAACAGCTTCCAGCGGCTACATATTCAGCTTCAGCTGTGGAAGTGGACACTGAGTTTTGCTTCTTACTTGTCCAACTTACCAGCTTTCCACCCAGGAGCTGACATCCTCCTGTGGTGCTTTTCCTATCCATTTTGCAACCTTCAAAATCACTGTCTGAATAGGCTGTTAGATCGAATCCTGAGTCTTTGGGATACCAAAGACCTAGATTCGCTGTACCCTTAAGATATCGAAAGATTCGCTTAATAGCTTTCATATGGGATATCTTAGTTTCAGCTTGATATCGTGCGCACAGACATGTTGCAAACATAATATCGGGTCGGCTAGCTGTAAGATACAATAGTGAGCCGATCATCCCACGGTACAGCGTGACATTGACAGGAACACCCTTTGTGTCCTTATCAAGTGTCAGCGGTGGTGCCATAGGGGTTTTCATAGCTGAACTTTCAGTTAAGTCGAATTTCTTCAGCATATCTTTAACATATTTTCCCTGATTTATAAAAGTTCCTTTTTCAGTTTGCTTAATCTGAAGACCAAGGAAATATGTTAGTTCACCCATCATGCTCATTTTATACTCATCTTTCATTCTATCAGCGAAACGAGTACAAAGCTCAGGGTTAGTAGAACCAAATATAATGTCATCAACATATATTTGAACTAAAATGATATGACCTTTCACCTTTCCAAAAAATTGAGTTTTGTCAATCTTACCTCTCTCAAAATTTTCAATATGGAGATAAGTAGAGAGAGTATCATACCATGCACGAGGAGCTTGCTTTAAGCCATAAAGTGCCTTGTCCAGTTTATAAACGTAACCTGGACGCTTAGGATCTGAGAATCCTGGAGGTTGTTCCACATACACTTCTTCATTCAGCTTTCCATTCAGAAACGCTGACTTAACATCCATCTGATGTACAGTGAAGTTTTTGTGAACAACATATGCTAAGAAAAGACGAATAGATTCGAGTCTTGCTACTGGAGCAAAAGTTTCGTCATAATCTATGCCTTCCTCTTGTCTGTATCCCTGAGCAACAAGACGAGCTTTGTTGCGAGTTACAGTACCATGTTCGTCCAACTTGTTTCGATAGACCCATTTAGTGCCTATCACCGTTTTGTCAGTTGGTCTACGAACGAGTTTCCAAACTTTGTTTCTTTCGAGTTCAGTCAGCTCTTCTTGCATAGCGCTGACCCAGTTTGGATCTCTGAGGGCATCATCTATTTTCTTTGGTTCAGTTAGAGAAATAAAGTTAACAAATAGACAAATATTACCTGCACTTCTACGAGTCTGAATACCAGCGTTGGGATCACCAAGAATTTGATCGATTGGGTGATTTACAGTCCATCGCTGAGCCAGAGCATACGTCGCTGATTCAGTCTGAACTGGAGAAACTGAAGATGAGGCTTCAGCTACTTCTGGATTATCAGCTAAGAGAGGAATGTTTGCATTTGTCACTTCATTCACTGATTGCTGAGAAATAGACTGAATTTCTGAGACATTTGGATCAACTGCAGGTATAGTGTTTATAGGAACAGCTGAGACCCATGATGTTTCAGCTTCACTATTCTGCATGTTTGGAGTGATAGTGGGACTATCATCTTCTACTGTGTGAGCATGAGGAGTGGGAATTTCTTCTGAACCACCAAGATGAGAAAACATCCATTGATTCAGTTCTTCTGTATCAGCGTTCGGTTTAGAGTTCGCTGAACGGGATTCGTCAAACGTGACGTGAATAGTTTCTTCTACAGTTTGTCTTCTACGGTTGAAGACTCTGAAGGCTTTGGAGACTGAGGAGTATCCAAGAAAGATTCCATCATCAGCCTTAGGATCAAACTTTCCAAGGGCATCTCTGTTGTTCAGTATGAAACACTGACATCCAAAGATGTGAAGAAAGCTGATTGAAGGCTTTCTCCCATGAAAAAGTTCATAGGCTGTCTTTTTGAATCTTTTAACTATCAGCGACCTGTTTTGCGTAAAACAAGCAGTGTTGACAGCTTCTGCCCAAAACTGAGTAGGCAGGTGAGAATCGCTGAGCATTGAACGTGCAGCTTCAATAATTGTTCTATTTCTTCTTTCAGCGACTCCATTTTGTTGCGGTGTTCTCACTGACGAAATGTTGTGAGAAATACCCTTACTCTCAAGGAAGGAATCAAGATAACTGTTTTTGAATTCAGTTCCATGATCACTCCTTATTGAGCGAACAGTCATATTGTTCAGAGTTTCCATCTTCCGAACAAAGGTGATGAGTTCTTCAGGGGTGTCACTCTTAGAACGGAGAAACATTACCCATGTGTAACGAGAGAATTCATCAACTATGACCAGCGTATATTTCTTTCCAGCGATGGATTGTTTGTTAACCGGGCCAAACAAATCCATATGGAGTAGTTGTAGAGGAGATGACACTGAGGAGACTTGCTTTGACTTGAAGCTTGCCTTGGTCTGCTTCCCTTTTTCACACGCTGAACATAAAGACTCTTTGGCGTATGAATGCTGAGGTAGACCAGTGACTAACTCTTTGGAGGAAAGAGTATTCAGTGTCTTGAAATTTAGATGTGAGAGCCTCTTGTGCCATAGCCAGTTGACATCAGAAGATGCCTTTGAGAAGAAACATGAGTTCTCAGTGGTTGTTGAGTCCATGTTTATTACATAAACATTTTCCAAACGATAACCGCTGAGAGCTATCTTCTCCTTTTTGTCAGAGACAAAGCAGGATTCCTTAGTGAAAATCACTTTGTTATCCATGTCGCAAAGCTGACTGATGCTCAGAAGATTATGCTTCAGCCCTTCAACATATGCGACTCTTCTGAAGGAGGTTGTACCATTTGAAAGTACACCATACCCTCGGGTATGTCCTTTTCCATTTCCACCGAAAGTCACAGAGGGACCTTTCTCTTCCTTGTATTCAGCGAGCAGGCTTTTCTTTCCAGTCATGTGTCTAGAGCATCCGCTATCGAGATACCAGATACCCTTCTTAACCTGCAATACAAAGGAAGATTAGTTTTTCTTAGGTACCCACTTAACCATGTATACACGTTTGTCAGTGGAAGTAGTTGGAATGGAAGGTTCAGCGGTCTTCGCAGCATTTGAAGATTCAGCTTTGTCTTTCTTCACTTTGGTTAATTTCTTAACCTCAGTGGTAGAATTCACCTTGACCTGATTTGCACCAGGGTTGGTCTTCTTTGCCTTGGGGGCAATCTTCACCTTAGCTATCTTTTCAGCTTTGGTGGCTGTGGGGCACTTACTAGCAATATGATCGGTAAGTCCACAGTGATAACATTTCCTATAACTAAAAGTAGTTCTAGGACCACTTGTATGCTGAGATTTTAATTTTGAATTAGAAGTGCCAGCACCAAGTAAACTATTGGCTTTAGAAATGGGACGAACATTCAGTTCTTCAGATTTCTTACCAAGGAGATCCACTCTGAGTCTAGGAGTAGATCGCTGAATAGATCCAGAGATCAGCTTTCTAGATCCAGAGGGGTTGGTCACTGAGGCTTTAGAAGCATTCAGCTTTGGTACTAAGGTACCCTTCTGAGGATTTTGATAAATAACAATTCCTTTACCTTTGTCTTTAGAGGCAGAGGTAGGTTTTGAATAAACCATTTTCTCCTTACCTTTTGAGGAGGTAGGAGTTTCCTCAGGGATTGGTGTAATGGACGAGGAGCACTGAGATGATGAAGTGTCAGCGACTGAGGATACGAACGTTCCAAATTTAAGCATTGAACGTTCAGTGGTTGGTTTTGGAGTATCATATTTATAACCCAGACCACGTTTATCACTCAGAGGAATCTGAGCCTTAATTATCTCAGTGATCTTTGTTGAAGAATTACACCATCCTTCAACAGTAGCTTGTTCAGCTTTTAATGCAGCGATAGCTTCTGCTCGTTCGATTTTGACTAGCTGATTTAAATAGACTTGATCCTTAAAATCATCTTCAATTTGAGAAAGCTTTTCTATTTGAAGGTGGCAGTTTTTAAGCTTTTCAGCTAGATCAAGGTTTTGGTTTTCAACCACAGTTTTGCCGTTCATGGCTTCGTATAAACTTCTAGTCAAGAGATCGATCTTACGGAGACTATCAGCTTCGTCAATATTTGCAATATTGGTAAAGAAAGAAGGTGATACCTGAATGGCAGATGTTGAAGTGGAGGGAATGTCTGAACTTTCTTCCTCTTCTTCAATCTTAGCCATGAGACATTGATTTGCTTCATCATCTTCAGAATCAGATGATGATGCTTCTTCATCAGAAGCAGCCCAATCATAGTCAGCCATCAGGCCTTTTCCTTTCTTCTTAAAGCTTTTCAGCTTTGCATACTTCTCCTTCAAATTTGAGTATTTGTCATCTTTATTCCTTGGAACAAAGGATTTCTTTGTAAAAGCTGAAGGTCTCATGATTTTCTTTGACCTGCACTCATTAGCGAAATGACCTGTCTTTTCGCAGTTGAAACAAGTAGCAGTAGCCTTATCAACAAAAGCTGATGTTTTAGGCTTGTCAGCTATGGAAAGAGTTTTGTTCTTTCTAAACATTTTCTTCTTGGCGAATCTCCTGAACTTTTTAGTTAGGAGAGCCAAGGATTCATCATCATCTGAAGAATCAGAATCTGATGACCTTTCAGAGTTACTCTCTAACTCAGTGATAGTGACCGAGGGTCGCTGAGTAGAAGGTTCCTCTGAGAATAAAGCAACATGGGTGCTTTTGGAATCTTTTACAAGATTCTTCTTAAGATGGCTAGATTGCTCATGATTCAGCAACGTGCCATATAAGGTAGCAAGGGTCATTGATCTTAGATCCTTTGATAGCTTGAGACACATGGAATAATTGTCCCAGCTTTCAGGTAAACATTCTAGAAACTTTGTCAGCACTTCAAAGTTAGAATATTCCTTACCAACAGTTTTTAGATCTATAATTAAACAATTAAAACGTTGGTGAACTTCAGAGAGAGTTTCATTCTTACCAGAAATGAATCTTTCGTATTGTCTTACCAGGTTGATCTTTCTTGAGTCCTGGACTTCAGACGTTCCTTCATACTGAACACATATTGTGTCCCACATGGCTTTTGATGATTTCAGGTTCATGACGGAATGGTAGACTTCGTCAGGAAGGGCCATGGATAATATGGATCTGGCTTTTGTATCTATAGCCACTTTCTTCTTATCTTCGTCGGTCCACTGATGGATTTCTTTAGGAATCAGCCTTTCTGGAATAGCATGTCTATTTGCAGTGGCTGGAACTACAGGATCAATTGTTACAGGGATGTGTGGGCCGTTCTCAAGATAGTAAGGTATAGTAGGGTCTACACCTTCTAAGAAGAGTGTCATCCTATTTTTCCACAAGTTGAAGTTGTCTCTGGAAAATCTAGGGGGTTTTGCAAGAGAACCATTGTCTATATAATGTGTGTTTGAGTTGGTGGCCATTTTCAGATAATAGCAAGGAAGAGAAATATCTTAGATTAGATCTTGTTTATGAGATTAAACAAATCCGCTCTGATACCACTTGTTGGTCCCGAAGGCCTATACAAGTTTGTAGAAGGGGGGGGGGGGGTTGAATACAAACACACAGATTTTACTTTTCTAAATTGTTTATTGATAAATCATTAACAATTTACAGCTTGTTGCGGAGACAAGATTAAGGATAAACCTAAATCTAAACAAGTTGGAACACTAAGGTTTCTTGCACTAAGAAAGATAAGGAAATTACTAATAATAACCTATCTTGAAATAAGAGATATGAACTTGTCCAGAGTTAGCAAGTTACTTCAAAATGAAGTGAGTTCATCTCTTTATATACTGCATGCATTTAATGCAAGTCAGTATATACTTTACACGTGTCATCAGCTGGTTGGTTGCATGTCATTGACCTTTGTTGACAACCTTAGTAGCCGTAAGGATGAAGAGTGTAGTATCAGAGTGGTTGTACGATTTCAGATATTCGGAGGTTCTTTTCTGACATTTCGTACGGAGTCGTGCAAGGGTGGTTAAGACAAAAGTACTTTGTACGGAGGACTTCATGATCAGCTTTCGTTGATTCAGCGATTATCATTTACTATTCAGCAGATGATAAAGTTCAGCGATAGCTGAAGTCTTGTACTTGATACTTCACGTTGAGTGGACAAATCTGAGTCTTCGCTGATCCGCATCAGTTCATTAGGAGACTTGTCGCTGGTTCTTGAGCTTGATCTTCGACTTCAGCGTAGAACCTTTGTTGACGTGAAACTTGTCTTCAGGGATCATAAGTAAACAACTAACTTATCAGCGATCATCATAATGACTGAACAGACTCAGAGCATTTATGGTGAACAGTTTCGCTGAATGTTTAACTTAAAGAGCGAGAGTTCCTATCAGCGGTACTGGAAGATCTTAGTACTTATCAGCGATAGCGAAACTCTGATACATATTGTTTACTTACAATTTTCACTAAGTATATAAGAGAGGGTCATTATCAAATCACTGAGGGATTGGATCAACAAGCTTCTACGTTAAGAGAAACAATTGAAGAAGCGAAAGTAATAGAAGAGATGTATGCTAAAGACAAAGAAGAGAAAGCGCATGTGGGAGAGAAAAGAAAGTGGGAAGGTCGTTCAGAATCTTCTTAGAAAACCAAATTGTTTGGCAAGAATATTCGTTACGATTCTCGCAGGGAACCAAGCTGGTGTTCGAAATGTAAAAGCAAACATTTTGGTCGATGTCGGGTGGTTGGAAATGAATGTTTCAAGTGCGGGAAGGCCGGGCATATAACGGTGAACTGTTCAATGCCGGGATCAGTTTGTTTTGAATGTAAGCAACCGGGTCATTTTCAGAGAGATTGTCCGAAGTTGAAGAAAGAAGGAGATCAGGTAAAGAAGTTGGATATCCCTAAACCAACTGGCCGTGCATTTCAAATGACTGCTGAAGAAGCGAAAGGATCTAAAGATGTTGTCTCGGGTACATTCCTTATAAATTCCATTCCTGCACATGTGTTATTTGATAGTGGTGCGAACTATTCATTTGTATCCAAATTGTTCTATCGTAAGCTAGCTATGCCTGTCACTACTTTAGGAGATGCCTTAGTAGTTGAGATAGCTAATGGAGTTCAGTCTTTGGTTAGCGAAAGACTGGTTGATTGTAAAATTTTGATAAAGGGAACAGAATTTCCGATTGACTTGTTGTTAATGGAAATTGGAGGATTTGATATTATTGTGGGGATGGACTGGTTGTCAACTAATCAAGCAGAAATTATGTGTGCAAAGAAGCTGATTCGAATCCCGATGGTTAGATGATGTGTTTATTTTTGGGGAAATGCAGAAAGGAGATATTCCGTTGATTTCAGTGGCAAAGGCGCGTAAATGTTTATTGAAGGGATGTTGGTCCTATCTAGCTTATGTTATAGATATGAAGTTAGAAAAGAAACAAGTGCAAGACATCAAGGTGGTACGTGAATTTCCGGATGTATTCCCGGATGATCTTCCAGGTCTACCGGCTGAAAGACAAGTAGAGTTTCGCATTGATCTTATTCCTGGAGCAGCACCGATAGCTCGTGCACCTTACCGTCTAGCGCCAGCTGAAATGACAGAAATGATGTCTCAACTGCAAGAGCTGTTAGATAAGGGTTTTGTTAGACCGAGTTCTTCGCCTTAGGGAGCTCCGATATTGTTTGTTAAGAAGAAATATGGCACTATGAGAATGTGCATAGATTATCGGGAGCTGAATAAGGTGACGATAAAGAATAAGTATCCGCTTCTGAGGATTGATGATTTGTTTGATCAACTCCATGGTGCGGGATGCCTTTCCAAAACTGATCTAAGGTCGGGGTATCACCAAGTACGGGTAAGAGAGGAAGATGTTCCGAAGACGGCTTTTAGAACGAGGTACGGGCATTATGAATTTCTCGTGATGCCATTTGGGTTGACTAATGCTCCAACTATATTCATGGATCTGATGAATAGAGTATGTCGACCGTTTCTAGACAAGTCTGTTATCGTTTTCATTGATGACATACTTGTTTATTCAAAGAATGAGAACGACCATGAACGCCATCTTCGGGAAGTTTTAGAAGTGTTACGAAAAGAGAAATTGTATGCAAAATTCTCTAAATGTGAATTTTGGTTGAAAGAAGTACAATTTCTGGGGCACGTGATTACTGGGGAAGGTGTGAAAGTAGATCCAGCAAAGATAGAAGCAATGTTGAATTGGGAGACTCCAAAAAGCGCGTCTGAAATAAGAAGTTTCTTGGGTCTAGCAGGTTATTACCGGAGATTTATTAAAGACTTCTCAAAGATTGCTTCTACTCTGACAATGTTAACTCGTAAGAATGTGAAGTTTGTCTGGACTGAAAAGCAGGAGTCAGCTTTCAGAACCTTACGGCAGAAGTTGTGTGAAGCTCCTATTCTTGCACTGCCAGAAGGAACTGAAGATTTGGTAGTTTATAGTGACGCATCAAAGATGGGTTTAGGATGTGTATTGATGCAACGAGGCAAGGTGATTGCCTATGCATCAAGATAGCTGAAAGAACATGAAAAGAACTATCCTACCCACGATTTGGAGTTAGCAGCAGTCGTGTTTGCTTTAAAACCGTGGCGTCATTATCTCTATGGAACGAAGTGTACACTCTTCACCGATCATAAAAGTTTGCAGCATGTCTTTGATCAGAAGGATTGAATATGAGGCAAAGGCGATGGCTTGAGTTACTGAAGGACTACGATTGTGAATTGCATTACCACCCTGGTAAAGCAAATGTTGTAGCCGATGCCTTGAGTAGAAAAGAGTATAGTGGGTGCTTGAAAACGACTAACACCAGAATTGACGTAATGTCAAGTTTGATTGAAAGAATAAAAGCTGCTCAAGTAGAAGCTTTGTTAGAAGACAACTTGAAAGAAGAAGTAATGAGCAAGCAACATCTTCAACTGACTGAAGATAGCCGTGGGATTAAGTTGTTCCAAGGCCGTGCTTGGGTACCAAAACAGGTGGGAACCGGGAGTTGATTTTGGAAGATGCGCATAGATCTAAGTATTCTATACATCCGGGGAGTACCAAGATGTATAGAGATTTGAAGTTGCACTATTGGTGGCCAGCTATGAAAGTAGATGTGGTTCGAATAGTAGAGAAGTGTAGCACCTGTTCGTTAGTGAAAGCAGAACACCAAAGACCATACGGAAGTTTTCAATCTTTGGAAATTACGGAGTGGAAATGGGATAAGATTACCATGGACTTTGTGATAAAGTTACCAAGGACGCAAAGAGGTAACGATACCATTTGGGTAATCGTCGATCGACTAACTAAGAGTGCTCATTTCTTAGCTATGAAAGAAGCATCACCAATAGATAAGTTGGCGAAGCTATATATTGATGAAGTAGTGTCACGACACGGTATACCGGTGTCTATTGTGTCTGATCGTGACAGTCGATTTACTTCCAGGTTTTGGCAGTTGCTCCAAGAAGAATTGGGTACGAGAGTTAATCTAAGTACTGCTTATCACCCACAAACTGACGGCCAAAGCGAAAGAACAATACATACTTTGGAAGATATGCTTAGATCGTGTGTGCTAGATTTTGGAGGTAACTGGGATTCACATTTGCCATTAGTGGAGTTTGCTTATAACAACAGTTACCATTCCAGTATTGGAAGAGCACCTTTCGAGGCATTATATGGTAGGAAATGCAGAACTCCGGTGTGCTGGTTAGAAGCTAGAGAGAAACAGTTTGCTGGTCCGGAACTTGTGCAACAAACTGCGGACAGGGTAAAGGAAATTCGACAGCATATGAAAGCGGCTCAAGATAGACAGAAAAGCTATGCTGATCCGAAAAGAAGACCAAAAGAATTTCAAGTTTGGGAGCGCGTAATGCTTAAAGTATCCCCATGGAAAGGTGTGATACGGTTTGGAAAGCGTGGAAAGTTGAGTCCTCGTTTTCTAGGACCTTTCACTATTACCAAAAGAGTTGGTCTACAAGCGTATCAATTGGATCTTCCACCTGAATTGGAAGGAATCCACAATACTTTTCATGTGTGTTATCTTCGGAAATGCTTAGCCGAAGAACAAGATGTGATTCCACTTACTGATGTCAAGGTGGATGAAAGGAGCCAATGTGTAGAAGAACCGGAGGCAATCTTGGAAAGGTCAGTTAGAAAGTTACGAAGTGGTAAAGAGGTGTCTATGTTAAAAGTACAATGGAAACACCACCGAGGTGCTAACGTGACGTTAGAAATGGAGGAAGACATGAGGAACAGATATCCCCATTTGTTTGATTAGCTTTGATTTCGAAGACAAAATCATTTTCAAGTTGGGGAGTATTGTAACATCTCGAATTTCCGTTGTATTATTTGTGAATATAATATTAACCATAAGGGTTATTTTGTATTTAGAACAAAGTATGAAGTTAAATGTGAAGATTAACTTGAGGGCTTAATTGGTAATTGATGGAAAGTTGATTTCCTAAATACTGAGATAACCTCATATTAGTCGGTCACTTTTAGAAAATCAGACAGAGAAATCGAGAGAGAGAACCGTGAAAGAGAAAAGAAGTAGAAAAGGAAATTGGTTTGGATTTGTGGTAAGAAACTGGATTTCTATTACTGATTTCTTGTAAGGAAGATAGTTAATTGCATATTTATATGTTTAGAACTATTCTGGGAAGCTTATTTGAAGTTTTGAAGAACTGCACAGTGTTCAGAGTCTGACCAAGTGAGTTTATTCTCTTCTTCTTAAAATTAGCCATTTAAATTGATATAGATATGTGTTAAACTATGTCTGAGTGCTTTAGTATGAATTAATTGAGAAGTAATAAGCTTAATAAGTCGATTTTATAAACTGGCTTAATGAAGAAGACGAATGAACAGTGTTTTGCGAAAAGTACACTTTGCGCAAGCCTTGGTTGCGCAAAGTGAGAATCTCGCAACAGTTGGTTGCGCATTCTGAGAATCTCGCAACAGTGGGTTGCGAGAAGTAAGGGAATTCCAAGAGTTGGTTGCGGAAAGTGAGTATTGTGCCACAGTTGGTTGCGCAATACTCATGTTGGTGTACTTTTTCTGATTTAAGTAATTTTGTTATTAACTTAAATGAATTTATGATATTAAGGTATTTTTATGATGAACTGAAAGGACTTGTTTAAAATTTTAATAAGTCCGAGCATGAAATCAAGAGTATGCTATGTTGATCCCCGTACTAAATTGCAAAGAGGGAATAGTTAATAAGTCGAGGTGTCGAGATTAATATTCTTTATAGATGTCTATAGAATATGTTTTGAGATAAAATACATTATATGTTATGCACATACGATAGTAAGAGTTATAATACTTATGTATTATGTTGCGGTTGCTAGAAATAGGCATCCGGTCATCGGGGGCACCTTAGTACGGTATAATGGGAACCGATTACTAGCCATTGACCAAAGGGATGTAATTTTTAGTGATTGAATGTACCTTGAATCATCGGGGGTCCCGGTTGTGTATCGCGATATATTAATCCCATTGGGGCCATTGATTCTGAGGTGGGGAGGATGTGAAATGTGGAATAGGCAGATTTTGATTCGTAATTCCCATTTCGAATGGAAGATCGGAGATTTCCATTTTTTACAGGAAAGATCAGAGATTTCCCAATTGTAAAAGGAAGATTAGAGATAGACATAAAGTAATTTGTAATCTCTACTTCCGGATTAAGAAATAGGCTGGTTTTGACTTGTAATTTCTTGAATAAGAGTATTGACCTTGAATATGGGATTATTCGTGGTAAACTCTTGGTAGTGATTTTATGGCTAGATGAATTAGTCATAAGTATGGGAGTGGGGTAGATTCCCTGTAGTGAAAGGGGTTGTTGTACGGTAAGATGGGAGGAAACAGGTTTGACTTATCTGTTGATATTTTAATTGTTAATTGTTAATTTGATTTGAATATTCTCACTAGGCGAAAGCCTAATGTTTCAAGTTGAATTCTCTTACCAGGTACAGGCTCCGGGAAGTAAGCGGGGATGTGTGATGAGGACTTTTGGAAAGATTCAAACTTAGAGATGACGGAGGATCTAGCTATTCTTTTGATGCTTTTGGGACGAAGGATTAGATAACTTAGTTAATCTGATTATGATGTATGATTAGATTAATAGGTTATTTCAGTTAGGCGTGTTGTATATATAAAACCTTTACAATTGATCCTCAGGTTATCAAAGTTTGAAGTTTTATGATCATAACTTGAGTATTATTCAAGGTTTAAATTGGCCCTGTTTTTAGGGTGTTACAAAACCTGCAACAATGGCCAACCAAGAAAACTCTGCTGAATCAAGCAAAATTGTTCCTGTCGATACAATCATTATCCAATCCTATGAGTTCGTCGATAACAACTATCGATTCTCTGCAAACCCTGTAAACTTTGAACCCCTCTATCATATCTTTGTCGAGTTCTTTCGACGTTCTGAGCTATTCTTAGCCATTACCAAGTTTGATGATATTGTACCTCAACTCTATGCCCAACAATGGTGGACAACTTGTCAGTTCATCGAAGAAAACAAAGGCATCATGGGTAAGGTCGATGTTGGTGCAAATGGTGGAGCAGGGACCATTCGTATTCGCCCCAAAACCCTCAGGAGAGTCTTTGGAATGCACACTTCTGTGGAACTAGGAGTTCCTGCTCATGAGAAACCCCCAAAGGTTCCAGTTCTGCTGGAATTCATCAAGTTCTTAGGATACTGTGATGACCTAACCAAGATAGGTGATTTCAAGAGAGGGAAACTACCCCCAATATGGAATTTCATGTTCTCTACGCTCAACAGAACTCTGACTTGCAAGAGTGGGAGTCAAGACCAAGCAAGTACAGAGATATTACAGATTATGTATGGTCTGTATTTCAATCGCCACTACGACTACGCAACAATCCTTTACAACGAATTACTAAACGTGGTGAATCTGAAGAACAGTGCTCTGGCAAGAGGAAGTGCTCTGGCAAGAGGAAATCAGGTAGGCCACAACAGAAATCTGAAGGCCATTAGATTTCTAAGAATAATAAGTCTTGTCATCAAAGAAGCTTTCGACGCCCTAGAGCTCATACAACAAGGACCTTCAACCCCTGGATGGTGATGTCACAGGTCAGACCAACTATCTCTGGTACGTATCGTCATACTCGCAGAGTCCCTAGGACAATGCTTAATCTTATCCACCCTCAACACATCTCTCTTCAAAACTATAGACAAGCTGCCCAACCTCAAGAGCCTGAGGTGGGATCCCCAGCTTACTTAGGTTCTGAGCCTTTGTTAGAATCTAGCAGTAAGGAAGTAGTGGAAGTCAGACCAGAGGTAAGAGCACCTACAGAAGAGTCTTCCTCAGAGATAGAAAAGGAGGAAGAAGTAGCAAATGACAGAGCATCCTCAGAGGAGGCTGTCCAATAAGGAGTTAGGGATACTACAGAGGGAGGAGCAGAGAGTTCGTCCTCCTCTGGTAGTGGTGAGAAAGAGGAGTCTGAGAGTGGATCTGAGTCTTCTAACGTCATAGGAGCCGAGGGAAATGCGAGCCCAGAAAAAGATGTTCATTTGAACACACATGTGCGTTTTCCTACCCCATCTCCCAGTCCTACCACACAACCTATCCTTGGTGATCAAGACCAAATGGATATTGAAACAGAGGTGCACACCTCGAACCCCAACCAGCCAAACCCATCAGAGGAAATTCTTCATGCCTCTAGTATGCACGAAACCGAGGAATCTCTTTTTGGTAATGTTATCCCATCACCCCAGGATATCGATAGGACAAATCCACAAGTTGGAGCCTCTATGGCTCACATAGATGACACCCAAAATAGTTCAGAGATCTTTAAGATCTCATGTAGTCTATGTCCAACTTAGGGAGATTGGTTCGACCTAGTGGCACAAGGAAAAACTTGCCTTGAACGCAGGCATGGTTTTAAAAGGTGTTTGAGGCATACGCCGTGAGGCGCGCCTCACGGCATTTTGATGGAAAAAGGTATCAAAACGTACGCCTCTGTCCTAGCAGTATGAACATACGCCTTATATGGTGAGGCGGGGCAGTGTGAACGTACGCCTCTGTCCCATCACATCAGATTTCCTTCTCCTGAACCTGAGCAGGAAGAGGAAATTCTGACCATAACACCCATATATGTATCTCCTCAGGGAGAACATCAAGGACAGGGTGGAAGTCCTCCCAGAATTAACGTCAATACAGTTCTGACAGGAGGTGCCTCTGGACTCGAGGCAGAATTAGATCCGTGTGTTTGAGCCAATGTTACCCCTTCTGACATTGTCACTAAAGCAGAGTTCAAAGGCTTCTGTGACAATATCAGAGACTCCTTGAACGAGTATAAACTTATCAATGCTGCAAAGGAGGAGCTGATCCAAAAGGAGAATGCTTCTCTGAAAGAGGAACTAAAGGAGGTTCAAACAAAATTGGCAGAAACTTCCCAGAAAGTAGCTGATTGGGAAAAGAAAAGGGCAGAAGAGGAAGAAAAGCTGAAACAAGAGATCACTGAGCTGAAAGCAACAATGGCATAAAATCACAAGGAAACACTCAACAGAGCTCTGCCAATACCTTCTATCATTCTGTCAGAGGCCAAACAACTCTGTCAAATCTGCAATCAAAGAAGCAACTGCACCAGAAGCATCTACATCAACTCCAATCTCTGTCAGCGCTCCCAGACCCAACGATCGCCCGATGACTATCGGACACATGGATGAATTTAGAAGAGAAGTCCTGAGCCGAATGATGACTATCAGCTCTAAATTTGTGGGAAAAGCCCAAGTCTCAGAAAAGCATGTAAAAGATGCTCTGGAGTCCCACAAGTTCAACTTCGAGAGTCAAGTCGATGAGATCAGAGCAGCTGCATCAGAGGTAGAAGATGTACTGAAGAAGTCTGCCGCTATGGTCACCGATGTTATCATGGTCATAGTATCAAAGAAGAGGTATGCTGAAGATCCCTCTGAGGCTGCACCATCCAAGAAAGGGAAGTTTGTTGGCCCAAACTCTCCCAAGGCCACAGTGGCATTCACTGATGATGAAGAAGCAGAAGTGGGTGAAGGAGAGCCCTTAGGCCAACAAAAGGGGGAGACAACGTTCGAATACATCTTCAAGGATAAGTCTATCAAAACCCCAGCAGAAACCTCAACTTCTGCAGCAGAGCCTTCAATCGAAACCATCATTCTGAATACTCCTCCCCAATCTCCAAGAACTGAACCAGAGAGGACAGTCCCATCCTCTGCTGACGACTTATCAAACCAACCCAACCAAATCTCAACCCTTCAAGTCCAAGAAGAACCAGAAAACCAGATGTCAGAGAACCCAACAGCATAAAACAAACCTGAACAACTTGAACAACCTGAACAGAATCCTGAAGTTCAAGACCAATAACCAAGACATATACTACCATACCTGGAAGAAACTTTTTTACCTTTATGCCGGCAGAGACCTTATACCCATCAACTCTACACCCATAAACCCATACCTAAACCCGATCAGAGCAAACTTGCTCACAGAAGACAGTAGGAGATTTATTAGGACCAAGACAAACATTCATGGGGTCATAAATTCTTCCTTCAGCTTTCAAAGAATTCTGAGAATAGAACAGAATAAATTTGGCCATTACAAAGTTATGTACCATCTCTACACAGTCGAACAAGAAAACCTGAAGATAGAAACTTTCAACGACAACGACTTGGTGCTGCTCAATCCATATGATCTAATAACTCTGCATGGCTACTGTCTCAACAATTCTGAGAGGTACAAAGCTGCCAGAACTGCCAGAGTTGAAGTCCTGCTTGCAATACAAGAACATGTCAACTTCCAAAAGCAGACAGACTTTCAACTAGGCATTGATTTTGAGTTAGAGAAATTGGGCATTGGTCCTCCAAATGAAAGCCTTGTGGGACTCGAGCATCACCCAACAGGATCTCTTGTAGCCAATCCCGAAGTATTCATATGCCGACAGAAGGGCGTCAAGAAAGCCATCAGATTAGAGGAAGCCCACAAGTACTCATCAGAGTCTCTGCGATATCTCCGAAGGATCATCCAGGAGAGACCTCCAAGTGCAAAATGCCCACAAGAAGTTATAAATAGCTTTGTTAGTCATATAAACCTCATGCTAGAATTCAGGGACTTAATCAGAAGATTTGATAGAATTCTTCCGGGAGTGGGGTGGGCAACTTTAGTCGGTGCTGGCGCCTGCGGCAGCACCTCTGGAGCCGCCCATCGTTAGAGGAGATTATTATGATTAGTTTACTATTTCTTTCATGTAATGTAATGTAAATCTTTTGAAGAATAGTAACAACTTTATAGAGGATGATTTTTTCCTCTTTGTTTTTGCTTACTTATCTCTGTAATAGCATAGTTTGAATTTTCAATACTTAGGGGGAGATTGTTAGTCCCAAGTATACTTAATGTAAAAGTATTGAAAATATCACAAGTCAGAAGGACATCAGAGATCAAGCAAAGACTTAGCAGAAGATAAAACAGAAGACCATCAGAGATCGTCAGAGCTCTGGCCGAAGACCTCTGATAGCACATCAGAGAACTACATTGCCAGAAGACCTCAAGAGCTCTGGTAGAAGACCTCTGGTGAATGAAGAATAATACAATATTCAGGATGAATAATACAGTATTCAATATGAATAATACATCATTCAGGGTGAATAATACACGATTCATGAATCGTGTATTATTCACCCTGAATGATGTATTATTCATACTGAATGATACATTAATCATGAAGAATAATACATAAGTGACCCGTGAAGGTGTGGAGATGTGACACACTCTCTTTCGTTCCTCGGTTCACAATAGAAACTCGATAGGTTCCCGATTCATCTCGATGGGTGTTGGGTTACGGTAATGAAGAACACGATGCGTTAGGACGTTGAAGAAAGTGTTGTAGAAGGTGATGTCGAGTTACGGACTTACGATGTCGAGATGTTATAAACACTTGAATACATAAATATTCATAATGAATATAACACATATATGACATTTCACGTAAAAACGGTTAAAACAACAAAAAAACTATATCGAGATGGATGTCATATCGAAGAGCACAAAATTCTCGTTTTTTGATGTAATTTGTTTAATTAAAATGTTAGTAATTTTTAAGATAATTTATTTTAAACTTTAAGGGGGTAAAAGTTTTTAATTAAAAAATAAAATAAAAAGTCAAATATGATAGACGTGAGTTTAAATTATCTTCCATTTTTTACCCCTAATCACCTTAATTAATAATTTCAATTAAAAACTCTATTTAACATGAGTCATTGGATCAATAGAGATGAAAGGGTCAAGATTCGTCCTCACGTTCACAATTAAATTTGAGTTTTCATTTGAACTTTCCTCTCTCTCTATATATATGTGTGTGTGTGTGTGTGAAAGTTCAAATGAAAACTCATTTTTCATTGTGCAAATGAGGACGGATCTCGGCCCTTCCATCTCTGTTGATCCAACAACTCATATTAAATAGAGTTTTTATTTAAAATTATTAATTAAGGTGATTAAGGGTAAAAAATGAAGATAATTTTAATTACACGCCTACCATATTTAACCTTTTATTTTCTTTTTTAATTAAAAAAACCTTTTACACCTTAAAGTTTAAAATAAATTATCTTAAAAATTACTAATATTTTAATCAAACAAGTTACATAAAAAAACGAGAATTTCGTGCTCTTCGACATGATATCCATCTCGATATAGTTTTTTTAACCGTTTTTACGTGAAATGCTATATATGTGTTATATTCATTATGAATATTTATGTACGTTCAAGTGTGTACAACACCTAGACACTATAAGTCCGTAACTCAACACCACCTTTTTTGACACTTTCTTCAACGTTGTAAGGCATCACATTATTCATCACCGTAACCCAACACCCATCGAGACGAATCGAGAACCCATCAAGTTTCGATTGTGAATCGGGGAACAAAAGAGAGTGTGCCACTCTCCACACCTTCACGGGTCATTCATGTATTATTCATCATGAATAATGTATCATTCCAGATGAATAATACAACATTCAAGGTGAATAATACACGATTCATGAATTCGTGTATTATTCATCCTGAATATTGTATTATTCATTCTAGATACTGTATTATTCATAATGAATAGTGAATGAACGTTCACACTTGTTATTAATACTGAATGTGGACACTCGGGTATGTGCATACATATTCATAATGAATAAAACCAAGTTTTGGTTATGAATCGGGGAACAAAAGAGAGTGCGTCATGTGTCCACACCTTCACGGGTCATTCATGTATTATTCATCATGAATAAGGTATCATTTAGGATGAATAATACAACATTCAGAGTGAATAATACACGATTCATGATGAATAATACATGAGTCATGAACTCGTGTATTATTCATCCTATTCATCCTGAATACCGTATTATTCATCCCGAATACTGTATTAATTATCATGAATAGCGAATGAGCGTTCACCTTTGTTATTAATACTGAATTTGGACACCCGGAGACATGCATACATATTCATAATGAATATAACACATAAATGGCATTTTACGTAAAAAACGGTTAAAACTTAAGAAAAAACTATATCGAGATGGATGTCATATCGAAGAGTACGAAATTCTCGTTTTTTTGATGTAATTTGTTTGAATAAAATATTAGTAATTTTTAAGATAATTTATTTTAAAGATTAAGGGGGTAAACGTTTTTTAATTAAAAAAGAAAATAAAAAGTCAAATAATGTATGCACTGATTCAAATTTCATTTCTCCCTAATCACTTCTCAATTAATCTTATTTTGTTTTAACCATTGATTAGTTTTCTAAATTTTGATCAATGGTTGTGATTTGTCCCCATGTGCACAATGAAAAATGAGTTTTCATTTGAACCAAACCCTATATATATATATATATATAGAGAGAGAGAGAGAGAGAGAGAGAGGTTCATCGGAAAACCTAAAAAAAAGGAAAACAAAAGAACACCCTGATGACCCTTCATCTGAACTGTAACGTGAATTATGTTGTTTTTTTTGTTTTTAAGCAAAAGTGCATCATGCATTTGTATATATGCAAGTGTGCATGTTACAATTTACCTGTATGCACTAGTGCATACCGTTCAATTTACCTGTATGCACAAGTGCATACCGTTTAATTTACCTGTATGCACAAGTGCATACCGTCTATATGAAGGGCTACCCAGGTGTTTTCAGTTTTACATTTTTTTGAGGTTTTCCCTGAACCTGACCCTATATATATATATATATATATATATATATATATATAATCGGGTTCAAATGAGAACCATATTTGTTTAAGAGAATAAGAAAACGGTCGAATCACACGTGATTTTACACTAACATCACATACAAAATCACATGTGATTCACGCAAGTTTGCCCTGCGAACTGAAGACACGGCCAAAGTCGTCTGCACATCGTTTTTGACCGTTAATATAAAATTAATTGTGATTTTACACGTGATTTAGCCATTTTCATATTCTATTATGTGCATAGATCGAAAAGAAATACACAGCTGAAACCTAGAAATGTGGTCCCTACGTGTAGGCAATGGAACACATGTTTGTGTCAAATTTATAGGAGTTTTTGAACATTTGTTACCAAATTATATGTACTTAACTTTGAACAAATGTTGTTCTGCACCTAGTATAACTAAAAGTACTATTTCAGTTGCACATCTTTATAAATTGGGAAACTGCTTCGGTTTTTTGAATGGTAATATTTTGACCTAGAAGAGTGATAACCCTCACAATGGGATATATGAAGTAAATATCTATGATTTATCCAATAATAATTCTACATATACTGCAAACACCAAACTATCGAAGTATAACTTGAAGTATTTGTATGTTTTATATGTCCATGACACGTTTCACACAATAATAATGTCAAAAAATATGTAAACCTATAGAATCACACACAAATATTATGTATTCTTCAATATGGTTATTGGATAACAAAAAACCCGAATGATGTCTTGTTAATTATTAAAATAGTTATTCTAGCAGAATAACCAAAATATATGTTTAAATTGTAATTATGATAACTATATGGTTTTGTGTGTAAATGTAATTTACGTATAACTTTATTATCATTAATAAAATTAAATAAAACCTTTAATTTAGGCTTAATAGGCTTATAGATAAGTGTGCTTAAGAACAAGCCCGAGCCGTGTTTAGGTATTTTGGTTTGTCTGTAATTCAAATATGCTAACTATAAATAAGGTCATAGACCTAAGCCTAAAAGGTTAATCAATCTTTTAGATTTAGAGATTATCACTATTAAAACAAAAAATAAACCTTTTCATTCATTTATGTTATACACATACTAGACCTTTGGGTTTTCTGCTAGCACCCTATGGAGGCCAAGCATGTTCATGTGTGGATCTACGATAGAGGAAACCTACTTTGGTGTTTAAGTGATTCTTCAAAACCTACATTAAATCTTGAAGGTAATATTAAACACCCTATAGATTGTTTAGATTATAATTAATGCGTTATTGTATCCGAATAGGGTTTTTGTTAGAAAATTTTCCTAGAAAAGTAACGTAAACAGTTTTTCCATTGCGTCTTAAAAAGGTTACTAGTTCTGTTGAACCGGTTGAAAAACACAAGTATACATCTTGATCTATTATCGTCTTTTGAACAAGTAATAATGGTACAAAGTACCGAATATCGATCCACAGAGATGCGTGTGAAAGTTCTTCTTTAAAGTCTTGTTTGTAAAAGCTAGTTTCAGATGACGAAGTTGAAAAATATTTGTTTGTTTGTTGGTTGGTGATTATCTCTAAAAATTAATTATAAAAAGAAGTATGGGTATAAAGAACTTTGGGAAGAATTAAATATTCGGATATAAAGATATGATAGAATTCTGTTGTTATCTCAAAATTAAGTATTTTATGTAACTTGTATAAGATTTCATACAACGAACCGGTTGTCACGTGATTAGTTGTAATCTTCCATAAAATAGAATTTTGATTTAGATAACCCGGACAATCATGCTATAACGATTGATAACTCTGAATTATTGAGGGTTACTTCTTCTCTTTTTATATTTATTTTCACCACTTTCTTGCCTAATTTTCCTCTGTTGGGTCACCAAAGATTTGAAATTGACCCACCGATTTTCCTTCTAAAATCTTACTTAGAATATTTTACTTTGGTTCTTTATGATGACTTAGACAAGACAACAAAAGTTCGGTGAAGTCGAAGATCAACCGAAATCAAGCTTGAAGATGTTCTCATTGTGGAAGTGAAAGACATTTTTCTCATCTATATCTAAGTCACTATCCACCGAAATTCCTTTTGGAAATCGGTGGACACCCCAACCGATCCACTCTCAAGATCGGTCCAAAAGGGCTACCTATGGGAGCTTCATATCGATGGCAACATGATCCTCATCATAATTATTTTGGTCAAAGAATCTCACCGACCTCACGGTCCAAATCAGTGAGATTTGTTCTATGAAGACAACATGATAAGATCATTTATTATGGGACAATATCCATTGACAGGAAAAAGTGACTATTTGTCGTTTTATGCAAACTCAGATATTGTCTCAATCAAGCATGGATATTCTTCCTGGTACTAAGGAAAAAGGTGAAAAGGACACATCAATTTTTCAAAGTCAGTCCCTACTCTCAAATCTACAGATGACAAGTGTCCTAAGAATTTAATGCTTCATGCACTATATAAAGAGGAAGGAGCTCCCCATGCGAGGTTACGCGTTCTTAAGGATTTGTTAACTTCAATCTTCCTAATCATAGAAGTATTTAGAAGTAGTGAAAAATAGGCTAAGTGAAGAAAGCCTCTTACAGAGGCTATGCCGAACTTACCGAGATATCAAGGTCAAGAAGCTACAGAAGCTAAAGAGGCGCCCTACAGAAGCTCTGTCATACGCGCAAAGAAGACCAAAGACTCAGAATTCGGTGAAGACTGCTCTTCTAAGGACCAAACCGCAGAACCTCTGTGACACTTCACAGAGCCTCTGCGGTCTTCAACAAAGACTTAAAATATATTTATAATATCTTGCTACTGTTACAGGACCTGTTCATCAACTTGCATGGTAGCATGCCCTGTCCAACTGCAACGTGTCAAACTCTGGATGGATTCAATAGGGCTTAGTACATAATAGACGTCTGCTGCATTAAATGCAATACAACACGTCCAACTTTTCATGCCATCCGTCCAACTATTCATACCGTCCTTTGTGAATAGAAGCATATGCTTTATGGTCCCCTTAGAGTAGTTTATAAGGAAGACTCATGTTGAGTTCTTCCTATCAATCAATAGATCAATCGAACAATCGAAACAAGAATTCAAGAGAGAAAAACATCACAAGAACACATAGCTTTAAACACTTTGAGAGTCATATCTGTTTTAAAAGCTTTGCTTACTCACTGTTCTTGAATCTGTTCTTATATATATATTCAGTAAACTTTGAGATATTATTTACTGTTCACTGTTTATTTATATTATGTTCTAAATCTATCAAACATATCTGTTAGTTCTTCAAATACGCTTCCGCATCAAACATAAATTCGAACTAATAGATCTGATAATCTTGTATAAGCAAAACGGGAACCAACAATTGGTATCGGAGCAAAGCTTGATTTTCTATATCAAGTGATCCTCGTTTTTACAATATTAGTGATAGAAATCATTTTTTTTATTCCTCATCTCTAGGTTAAAACTCCATTAAAGTGTACTCTGGGAACTGTTCAAACCCAGAAAACTTTCCAGATCTTCAGACTCATACTCTTTAAATCATACTATCTTTTCAGAACCTCAAAAATGACAAATACAAATAACTTCTTTACTGCTGGTTCACTCACCAAGCCTCCTACTCTCCTACGAGATGAGTATCCTCAATGGAAGATAAGAATGGTTCATTTCTTTGAGGGTACTGAAAAAAATCTAGTACAATATCTTTACAACCTTCCTCCTGTTCCTATGATAGCAGTACCACGAGTACCAGCTACTGCTGAATCTCCAGAAATCCCTGAACATCAAAAACCAAAACCAAAGAAAGAATGGTCAAATGTGTGAAATCCCAAATCTAGCAAGAAATCAAGAATGATGTAGAGAGAAAATCTAGAGTACACAAGTCATCCATATATTGATCTTCAAAGTGTAAATGACAAAATGATCAAGTTATTTCTAAAGGGATCTAGATTCTCTTCTAACAAAGAACTAGACATGCCTATTTATACCCATAACATACAAGGTATAAAGGCACAGCTAACTAATACAGTACATTGACTTTACAGTAAATCTTGAATACAACAATGCTCTAACAATCTCCCCCTTTGGATTCAAGATTTAAAAAAATATGACTGCAGTCTTCAGCTCTTTGTAAAGTCAATCTTCTCAAACAGACACTCTATCAAACCATCTTCAAATAGCTTTATGTCCACTAGTTCACGGCGAACTATATGCTTTGACACTCTTTAAGAACTCAGCTTTGAAGAATCTTCAGACAAACATGAAAAGTCATTGTCTTTTTCTTTGAAAAGTCAATCTTCTTCAATAAAATCTTCAACAGATTGTCTTCAAGTCTTGAACATGAAATTCCGATCTTTGTATAAAACCATCAATTCGGAACAAGATGAATCAGAAACGATTAGAGTTTGGATCAGAAATATGTGAAACCATCCACATTGTTGAACTTTTAGGTGTAAGCGCATTCCGAGAACCACTCAGAACTAAGATAACCAAATTCAGCAACATTTGGACTTCACATGATCCTTCTCCCCCTAATCTTCAGTCTTTGTTCACGAATCTTGGACTTGAAATATCTTTGATTTGAAAGCTCTTTGACATGAAATTGAAATTAAACTTTTCTCCCCCTTTTTCGATGATGGTGAGCATCATAATCATCGAAAACCATTTTCAATTTCAGTCGTGTCTTTGAGTATTGCTAACAATCTCCTCCTTACAGAATAACCTTGCTCCCCCTCAAAATAAGAATTCTGGAGCAATTTATTTTCTCCCCCTGAAAGTATGCATATATTTCAATAACGTACAGTATTTGAAATTGTAGCACAAATTTTAAAACAAATTTACACAATGAAAATAACATTCATTGAATTTTATTTTATAACTACAAACATTTGATCATTTGAAAACTTTACAAAAGAAATTCAACTTAATGAAATTTAACAGATTTTTCAATCAAATGAAATCAAATGCATGTGTTTGGATTCAAGAACAAGTCATCATTGTATATCAAGTTAAAAAATGTTCAGTTTCAACCCCTTTATTAAATCTATTTGGTGTGCTAGCATGGGAAATATGATTAGCTTCAAGCATATGCAATTCTAAAACATATAAGAATATTTTGCTCTACTCACACTATTTGTCCAAAATCAGAATTTTCACAAATTTACGGGTTTATCGCGACTTTGTATTTTCCAAAGTTTCAAGAGATGTGTGGTCATTGGCATCTTTTCTTTTGTGCTCATTGGCATCTTTTGATTTGTGCACATTGGCATCATTTGATTTTGTGCTCATTGGCATCTTTTGATCAAAAAGTTTAGTAAGAGTAAGATACACCGTTAAACATGACTTTCTATCTGGTTCTATAGCAGGATTTGGGTTAGCAGATCCCAGACCAGTTGACCTTAGGGGCTAGGTGACGAGCACCCCTTAGAACTTAATTTCCCAAACCAGAAAGGCCACATCGATATATCTTAAACCCATTTGTACCAGTAAAACATGGCTTTCTATCTGGTTCTATTGCAGGATTTGGGTCAGCCGATCCCATACCAGTTGATCTTAGGGACTAGGTGTCGAGCACCCCTTAGGACTTACTCTCCCAAACCAGAAAGGCCACAGGTACAAACTTTCAAACTAAATGATATTCTATATAAGTTCAGATTTCCATCACAAAATATGAATGATATCTCAATTACTTGGTTCTAAAACATAGTGCTTCCCCCATATTTTCGTTTCCATCCATCATTCTGATAAATAGTCTTTTTGAGCATTATATTCTATATAAGTCCAGATTCACATAACTTTGAGCATTCAGCATAATTTCATTCATGTTTTGCTGACCTTTCGATTTATTTCAGAGGTGAATAGTTGAAACAAATCTAACTCAGATAATACAAAAATACTTGTAAAATCATCTTTTAGCACGCATTTAATTCATTGAATGAAAATTGAAAATTTTATCTCATTGAATTAAATTTGTAAAGATTCAAGTTTTCAAAGCAGTAGAAACAAATATAATCCAATGTTACCTGTCATTACTTGTTCCTTGAAGTAAAAAGATATAACATTTAAGGATATTACTTGAGAAGTGTGAGTTCTAAACCGATTTGTTTAGAAGTCTTAGTCTTTGAAGTACGGGTCCTGAACTGAATTATTCAGAAGCCAAAAACATTGTAGCACGGGTCCTGAATTGATGTATTCAGAAACCAAAGTCACTTTTAAGTGCGGGTCCTAAACTGATATGTTTCGAAACCATTGTCGTTGAAGCACGGGTTTTGAACTGATATGTTCAAAAGCCATTTTTCTCTTTACTCCCCTTTAATGGTACAAGTAATCTTCTTCCGAGAGTTCAACGCTTTGCTTCTAAATCTGCAAAAACAGATTAAGTAGATTTTGGTACCCAACATGTCTTGGGTCCTGGCTTGTTAAGCGGAGCTCTATAGGAAGGAAAATGATAAGTACCATACCAATATTGAACACTCTCATTTTTAATAAAATCATTAGTACCACAATAAGAACAACAAAAATTCTTTTGTGCTAACCTGATTAAATTATTTGCGGAATAGAATGAATCAGGATTAGCAAAAGGTTTAGTTTTCAGATTAGTGTTCTTGTTGGGAACAGAGGATTTTGGCTCACCTAGAGTAATTTTTGGTCAAAAGGTTTAATTTCAATTTCATGTCAAAGAGCTTTCAAATCAAAGATATTTCAAGTCCAAGATTCGTGAACAAAGACTGAAGATTAGGGGGAGAAGGATCATGTGAAGTCCAAATGTTGCTGAATTTGGTTATCTTAGTTCTGAGTGGTTCTCGGAATGCGCTTACACCTAAAAGTTCAACAATGTGGATGGTTTCACATATTTCTGATCCAAACTCTAATCGTTTCTGATTCATCTTGTTCCGAATTGATGGTTTTATACAAAGATCGGAATTTCATGTTCAAGACTTGAAGACAATCTGTTGAAGATTTTATTGAAGAAGATTGACTTTTCAAAGAAAAAGACAATGACTTTTCATGTTTGTCTGAAGATTCTTCAAAGCTGAGTTCTTAAAGAGTGTCAAAGCATATAGTTCGCCGTGAACTAGTGGAGATAAAGCTATTTGAAGATGGTTTAATAGAGTGTCTGTTTGAGAAGATTGACTTTACAAAGAGCTGAAGACTGCAGTCATATTTTTTTAAATCTTGAATCCAAAGGGGGAGATTGTTAGAGCATTGTTGTATTCAAGATTTACTGTAAAGTCAATGTACTGTATTAGTTAGCTGTGCCTTTATACCTTGTATGTTATGGGTATAAATAGGCATGTCTAGTTCTTTGTTAGAAGAGAATCTAGATCCCTTTAGAAATAACTTGATCATTTTATCATTTACACTTTGAAGATCAATATATGGATGACTTGTGTACTCTAGATTTTCTCTCTACATCATTCTTGATTTCTTGCTAGATTTGGGATTTCACATTTGGTATCAGAGCTAAACAGGAGATTCAAGCAGATCAAAGAGCAAATTGAAGATTTTTTGCACTGATTTGAAGAATTCGGACCAAGCATTCATCACTGTTCATCAAGAATTCTAACCCTTCTTCATTTACTGTTCATCCAAAATTCAAATTTTTTTTCATTTTGTGATCTTTTGGATTGATTCTTGACATCATTGCACTCGATTTTCATCCCTGAACATCTTTAATTCAAGGATCTATACCAAAATCTGCACAGAATTTGCAGATCTGATCATTTTATATCTGTTTTTGTTCGAAAACATTTTCTTACTATTTTGGATCATAATTCGATTAAATTGATCGAATTAGGATTTGTGATTAACTAAGAAAGTGTGTGGAATCAAATTTCGAACAAATCTGTGCAAATTTCATAACAATTGATCAAGATTTGAAAAAGTTATGGCTGAATTAGTGATTTTCGTGTTCGAAGTGTAGAATTCGGATCATTCTTGGTGAATTCGGATCATTCATACACAATTCGGATCATTCAAAGGGAATTCGGAGTGTTCTTGGCATCACAAGTATAGAATTCGACTCAAGAAGCATTCGAATTGAGTTGAATTCGAACCCTTATGGATTCGAATTGAGTTGAATTCGAACCCTGTTAGATTCGAATTGAGAAGTTGTGGATTCATCTGAGTTGGTTTAACTTTCCAAGTAAAGAATTCGAACCAAGTTATGTCCGAATTGAGTAAATTCGAACCAAGTTAAGTCCGAATTGGGTGAATTCGAATCCTTCTTCATCCGAATTCATTGAATTCGAATCCTTCAGCATCCGAATTCATTTAATTCGAACCCTTCAGCATCCGAATTCATTGAATTCGAACCCTTATTCATTCGAATTCATTGATTTCGAATCCTTATACATCCGAATTCTTGTGAAATAAAAAAAAAAAATGCTACAAGTTGTTTCTCAAGGGATCTAGATTCTCTTCTAACAAAGAACTAGACATGCCTATTTATACCCATAACATACAAGGTATAAAGGCACAACTAACTAATACAGTACATTGACTTTACAGTAAATCTTGAATACAACAATGCTCTAACAAAATGAAGATAAGGCAGAAGATGAAGTTGCACAGAAAACAAAAAGAATTCTGATAATGGCTATCCCCAACGAGCTTTTTCAATCCTTAGATGCATGCGAAACTGCGCACGATCTCTAGAAAGAATTAGAAAGACGGTTGGAAGGGGGTGCTAAAACACAGAAGAACCGAAGGGCACAATACATAAATGAATATCATGCATTCAGAGCCTCTGCAACAGAATCTCTGCAAACAACGTACGATAGGTTCAACTCTCTCATAAACAAATGTAGAAAGTCTGGCATTCACAGAACCTCGGAAGAAAATAACGTCATGTTTCTAAAGAGTCTGAATGATGAGTGGCTTCAACTGTCTATGTCTTTACAAACAAACCAAGATCTAGACTCATGGACACTCTCTGATCTCTATGGAACACTAGCTGCACAAGAGCCTCAAATAGCACAGTCTAAAACAATAGCTATTGCACCATACGCATTGGTTAGTAAATCAACAGAGACTACAGAGAGACCAAGAAATGAGAGAGCAACAGAGGAGAAAAAGAAGGAGAAGAAGAAGATAGTGATGGTTGATAGCGAAGAAGACGAGCTGATAGAGGAAGAAATAACTCCTGCGTCATTAGCTAAATCATTGGCTCTATTGACAAGAGAGTTCAGAGGTAACCAAAGAAATTTTGGAAATAACAGATATAGCAGAGACAGCCAGAGAGATAGAAGAGATGATGAAAGAAGAGAAGAATCAAGTGACCGACAGAGGTCAGACTACAGAAGTGACCGACAGAGGTCGAGCGACAGAAACTACAGAGGAAATGAGCGACAGAGGTCAGATGACAAGATAGGCCACACACAAGAATGCTACAAATGTGGTAAGCCTGGTCATTATGCAAACGAATGCCGAACAGAGAAAGGTGGAGACCAACAGAAGTCCGACGATTGAACTGGAAACACCTCCCAAGGTTGCTTCAACTGCGGCAAGCCAGGCCATTTCGCAAAAGATTGCAGAAGTAGACAAAATCGCCCACAGAAGGACTCAGCTTTTTACAAAAAGAAGGCTGAATATTATGCACAAAAATCCCTAATGGCGAACAAAGGGCATTCTGAAGCAAATAAGGATGACTTCGAGTCAGACTCTACCTCTGATGATGAATTCACCACCAATGCCCTGTTCTGTGGCATGGCAGATGTCGACTCGGGCACTGACAATGAGGTATCCATTTCAAACTCTACCTCTTGTATTAAATATGTAGAAAATGATTCAGTTAGACTTAACATTGAACTGATTGAACTCAAAGAGATAAATGAAAGTATTCAGAAAAGACTCACCTTTAATGAGAGAGAAGTAAGGCTTCTCACTCAAGAAAAAGCCAAAATTTTTGAAGAAAAGGAAAGAGTAAAAAAATATTGGAGCAAAAATGTAGATCCTTTAAAAAGGAAAATTTCTGAATTAACCTCTGCTTTAAAAGTCAAAACTAAAGAGCTTTCAGTTTCTAGGAGTGAAACAACTGACATAAGAGCTCTCAAAGAATACTTTCAAAAAGAGAGAGAGGTACTTTGGCAAGATCTACTTAGAAGAGAGGTTTTACTTAAAAACTATAAAGATGCACAGAAGGTGTATGAGAAAGTAAACTCACAAATAGGAAGACGAGGTATAGGGTACGATGATATTACTCTAGGTGTTGAAGGCAAAAAACTTAAACCTCTGTCTTCTCTGTTTGTGGTAGGAAAAACAAATAAACCAATTTTTCCAAACTTACTCTCTGTAAGTAAAAGGGTTAAAATCTCTGAAGAACCCCACTTGAGGAAACATACGAAGATGATCAATGTGTGGTTTGAAAACACAGATTCATCATCTTCAACCTCTGTCAATAGAGGAATCAAACCAAAGAAATATCTGAAAACACAAGATCAGATTGGTATCTTTAAGTTTGGTAAACCAGAGACTCAAACACAGGTCGCTTTTGTCTGTATGATAGATGTCAAAAAGAAATTATCTGCAAAAGCTCCTGAGTTTAAACCCATCTTTTCAGAAGAAAATCTTAAAAGATCAATTGAAAAGGAAATTTTGGAAGTTTTGAAATCAAATATTTTAGAAAATCTCTGTACATCTTCTTTAGATCAAATTCTCGCTGAAGAGATCTCATCTGAAACCTCTGCCATCTATGAAAGTTTTTCTACAGAGGAAGAAAACTCGTACGATACATGCTCAGAAAATCCAGCCTCTATCGAAAGAAATGACTCAACCTCTGTATATGAGGACGATTCATCCTCTGACGACTCAGAGACTGATTCTAAATCAGGGATAATTTACTGTGACACAGAGGATGTTAAATTCTCCTCTGAGGTTCTTAACAAAACAATTTCTCAAAAAGAGAAAATCACAGAGATACCTATCTGTCCAGATTTTCTAAAAATGTGTATACAAGTCAAAACCTCTACAGAGCTTGATAATTTGAAAAAGGCCTCTGAAAATCCTAAAAGCTCAAAATTTTCAAAACCTTCAAGGCCTGAAGCTAACAAATATCTTTCCTCTGTGACAGTGAAGACAGACGTTCACCACAGAAGAGACTCACAGAAGGCAGGACCTAAACAAGATTTTTGCAAAAAACATTCTAGTATTCATAGATCTTCTTGTAATAGGAAATCTAATGTTAAGAACGAATGTAATGCCTCTGTGACTCAGTTCAATGAATTTGTTGGTTCCCGTTTTGCTTTAAACAAGATTATCAGATCTATTAGTTCGAGTTTATGTTTGATGCGGAAGCGTATTTGAAGAACTAACATATATGTTTGATAGATTTAGAACACAATATAAATAAACAGTGAACAGGAAATAATATCTCAAAGTTTACTGAATATATATATCAAGAACAGATTTAAGAACAGTGAGTATGCAAAGCTTTAAACAGATATGACTCTAAATGTGCATAAGCTATGTGTTCTTGATGTTCTTGTTTTTCTGTTTTTGTGTGTTGTTCTTATATTGTGTTTGGAAGAACTCAACATGAGTTTTCCTTTTATACTACTCTTAGAAGACTATGAAGTAGGTCACTGTTCCTTTTACGGCATGAATAGTGTACTGGATGGTGTGAACAGTGGACTGGATGGTGTGAGCAGTTGTTTGAGCCATGCGCATTTAATGGAGCAGATGTACTTTTGGTAAATGCATTAAATGGCGCAGACGTCTATTTTGTACCTTGCCCTATTGAGTCCACTCAGAGCTTGACACGTGTTTTGACAGTACTTTTCCATGCAAGTTGATGAACGTATCCAGTAATCTTCCAAGTCTTCATTGAGGACCACAGAGGCTCTGTAATGAATTACAGAGGTTCTGCGGTCTGGTTCCTCTGTAAAGTAGTCTTCACCGGATTCCGAGTCTTTGGTTGTTTACTTCTGCAGAGCTTCTGTCAAGGGTGGCAGAGGTTCTGAGGCTCGGTCCTCTGAGAAGTCTTCTTGGTTCCTTGTCTTCTGATGTTGTCCGCAGAGGCTCTGTTATTGGTAACAGAGGTTCTGCGGTCTTGGTCTTCTGAAAGCGTCCTTCTGTAGTTTCCTCGGTCTTTGATCACTCTTGATCAAAACTTCCTTTGATTCTTCTGAGATGCCCGGCAGAGCTTCTGTTGCACTCAGCAGAGCTTCTGTGGAAGTTCTTCTGTACTTGGCCATTTTTCAATACTTCTAATATTCTAGAATATTGGAGTTAACAATCTCCCCCTAAGTATTGAAAAATAAAAGGTTGAATTTATGCATTTTAACCTAAGTAAAGAAGAGGTTAAACAATACCTCAGAAGATTATTTCTTTCATTTTGAAATTTATGCCAGAGGCATTTACATTTGAGTACACAGAAATAAACGTTGACAGAGATTCTTTGAAGAGACTCAGATTTTTGCATTTGGGAAGTCGTCGAACTTTCTGTTGTCTTTTCCTACTTCCTTGAGTTCTTCATAGAATTTGTGACAGAGATTTCGTAAGCCGAGTGTAGCATCAATCTCTTTGATCATCATTTGAGCAGATTCTTCGTCCATAAGCTCTGTTGCTTTATTCTCCTCTAGTATCTTTCTGAACATGTTCAGAGTATGGGTTGTGTACTTCTGACAGTCCATTGTCACAAACAGTTTCAGTTGATCAGCAGGATTCTTGAATACTAACCCGTACCTTGGAGTTTTGATGATTGAATTGGGTATGGCATTGGGTGGGCAGAAATCCTCTGGTGGTCTGATACTTAGAGTAGTTATGCCCAGATCGATGGCTAGTTGAATGTCGAGCATGCTGTAGATTAGGAGCTTTTCACGCATCGCCTTTCTGAGAACTCGATAAGACCTTTTGTGGCAGTCGTCATTGAAGTTGTCTTTTGTCCATTGCAGAAGGTTAGGTAAGTCATAGGGATTGAGGTTTCGGATATCAGCATCAGAGAATTGATTTTCTGATCTGTCAGACCTTTTGACTTTCCAGATGGTATACACCGTATGAGGATAGGTTCTCATTTTGGAGTATTTGCAATAGATTACCTTCTTTATTTTGTGAATGGAGTAAACTTGATTGACTGGTTTTGACTTTGTAGAGGTGAAGATTGCATCGAATTCCTCTCTTAGCTTCTGATCTCGGACATGGGCTGGCAGATCGCTCTGGAATTGCTGTCTGTAGAGATAACTGTAGACTTGTTCTTCCATTTGTTCAATGGTTGAAGTAGATCTTGGAATTGGTCTCCTTAGCTCATCCATCTTTCGAGTGATGTCTGCTACTCTACCTTCTGTTACCTTAGCTGTGGGATCTAGGGTTGGGTTTTCTGACAGAGGATTCAAGTTGAATGCCCAGTCTTCCTCTTCGGGTTTAGGAGTGACGAAGGCATTAAAAGCACCTTTCATCAATTTCTCTGTAGCAACTGGCATCTTCTTCTTTGGCTCTTCTTCTGTCATTATTCCCTTGCCTTTATCTTTTGGCTTTGAGGTTTCAGATATTGGGTTTTGGATTTGTGTGGGTGGAACCTCTGTTGTTTTGACAGTTGGAGGTCCTGTGGGTTTTGGGGTTGTATGCTCTGATGTTTTGGTTGTTGCCTCTGAAGTTTTTGATACTTCGGGTTGTGAGGTCTCTGTTGGTGAGGAGTCTTCGGGTCTTGGAGGTGGAATGTCAAAACGCTTTGCTGATTGAAAAGCAGATACAAATTCCATTATGCGAAGAATGAACTCTGCAGAGCGTTTTGGTCTTTGGGGTTTTCGAGCTATGGTTTTGACTCTAGTTTTGTGCGGGATTGGTTGTGAGGTTGGTGTTGGTTCTTTGGGTGAGGGTGGAGTTTGTTCTGAGGATGGGGATGCAAGATTGATTACCTTAGGTTCTGTGGTTGGTGCATCCTCTGGTGACATAGAGGTGTTTTGCCTCTGTTGTTTTCCCTTCTGGGTTTCTGTTGTAGAGGGTTCTGCTGATTTCTCTGTAGTTTTTGCAGAAGCAGCCTCTGTAGTTTCCTTTGTTTTCTCCCCCTCAGGATGACCAGATGTTCCATCATCAGGATCATCCTGCCTTCTTTTAGCAGCAACTTCTGTTCTGCAGGTGTCTTGAGCTGCTTGCCTTGCTGCATTTTTCTTCATTGTTTCAAAGTAGATTGCGATCGAAGTTTTGAAGGCTTTGGTCGCACTTTTCTCGAACTCTGCAGCGGTTGTTTTGGCAATGTTAGTGGCAGAGGCGATGGCAGCGGCAGCAGAAGTTTCTGTACTTGACTTCATTTCTGCAAGGGCTGCTTTAACCTCTGTGGATAAGGTATCCACTTTGGTATTTAATCCTGTAAGCGCGCCTGAAGTTGACTCTGTAAAAGACGTGAATGAGCTTTGCAACTCATTCAATGTTTGAGTTACAGAGGTTACAAAGGCTTGGAACTCATCCTTCGTAACATGTTCCTCTTAGGTAACCTCTGGAGGAACAACTCCTTCTCCAGAGTGAGTCCCTGTTCCTGGGACACCTTCGTTCACCCTTGTTTGTACGTTGGGGGTGGAAGGATTTCCATCTGATCCTCGAGAAGAAACCCGAGTTTCAGTCTCTACAGAAGTTCTGTGAAGAACATTGTCCAAATCCACTCCAGAGGTGGGTATCGGAATATTCTTCTGTTGACTCGGAGACTTGTCTAGAGTCTCTTCGTCATGGTGCTCTCTACTTCTCTCTGAAAGAAGTTTTGGCCCTATATTGTGCGTGTCAGAGGAAACGAATTCCTCTGTAGGGTGTTCTAGTGTGATCTGGGGCGATTGATCACGAACTATAAGTGAGTCCCTCTGAGGAGACTCCCTAGGAATGGATTCCCCGGCTTCTGTGGGCACAGAGGTTGAAAGAGTAACCTCTGGCTGGATGGGTTGGGTGAGGTTCGAGCTGTGCTGCTCTTTTTCAATGACACCTTCTGCAGCTAGACCTGCGGTGTCAGATGTGTGGGTTGCACTGGGAGGGGTTGAGGGATGTGTGCCTTCTGCAACTTCGGCATCTTTTCCTTTCTCATTTTATTTTCCTCCAGACGTTTCTACCCTATCCTCTAAACCTATTTGCACCTCTTCTTCTGCAGTCTCTTGTCTTGGCAGAAGTGAATCAAGAACCTCTGTGAAGATTAGAGTTTGCAGAGGTGGTTCGATTCCTTCTGTTATTGTTTGCAGAGGAGAAGATGGTTTCTTCTTCTTTGATTTCCTCTTCTTTGGTTTTGGTGCTCCCTCCTCTTTAGATTTTGACTTTCGTTTTCTTTTGGAAGAGGGAGGGGCAGAGGGACCTTGGATTTGTGGTGGAGATGAGGGTTCTGTGGGATGTTCAGTGGGTGGAGAAGATGGTTCTGCTGGATTTTGTTGGATAGCAGAAACAGAGGCAAGTTGTTCCTCTGTAGGGGTTTTGGTTTTCTTTCCCTTTTTCTTCTTCTTCTCTTTAGATCCCTCAGAATACTTCCTCTTTGAAGAATAGAGGTCTTTCCTTATATCTCTGAAGTTCTTCTGGTTGGCCTTGTGTTTAGCCAACTTTATCTTCCATTCTTCTTCTGTAAGTCTCTCTACTACATTACCTCCTATGGGCATTCCTATACGCGGGGGTGTTACAGAACTGGGTTCAGGAGTTCTGTAAACGCGTGTGTACTCACTAACTAGTTCTTCATCACTAGCATAACCTAACATTACCTTTGATAGTGGCCTGATGTGTGGGTAGCCATCCTCATGTTCTGTAGGGGTGTTCTTGGACATAGGAAATTGCTTAGGTTTGGGACCGTCCATTGGCCATTTTTGGATAAGGAGTAGGGGTTCGAAAAGTACACTGAGGATTCGCTGGAACTGCAGAGGGGGTAACCAGTTGTGATCAGACATTTTGGCTTTCTGGGAGGCGATTTTGCGATCGATGGTGTTGATGATCTCTTGCATCATTATGGTGGCATAATCTAGGGGTAGATCATAGTACACACCATACATGATTGAGAGAATTTGAGGTGAGCTTTGATCGATGCTTCCGATTTTGCCCGTGAGGCAACGATTTAGGATGGAGAATAAGGTATTCCATAGGGGAGGTAGTCTTGCTCTGCGGAAATCGTTCCTCTTTTTCAACTGTTGGTTGTACCCTAACATGTGCAGAAAGTCGACAAGTTCTTCATTTGTTGGTTGGGGTGCATACTTTTTGATTCCCATGAGTCCTCTTGTTGGAAGGCCAAATTCTAATGAGAACATGGTGCGATTGAACATCAGTTCAAGGCTCTTACTTTGGTCAGGTTTAGAAATGTAGCCTCTTATCAAATCGGTGTCAGCGTCATAACGGTAAGATTGCCAAAACTGATGTAGGTAACGTACTGGTATTTGTTCAACGGTTTTGCTCAGAAGAGGGTAAAGAAAGTGGTTCTCTAGGATGTTTAGCAGGATGGCATGTTCTTTGCCAAATGCCGTAGGAGAAGGAACAAGATAACAGTTGTTCGATTTAATGGGAAGGGTTTGCTCGAAATGGTCATTTGAGAAAAATTGTTGCAGGTGGGTAGTGGGTTCGAAGGATGCCTCGTCGCCGGAGTCGTGTCTGTCGGCATCGGTGGCGATGTGTGGGTTGTGGGAGTGCTCAGAATGCACTGGAGAGGATGTCGAAGAGTTCGTTGGTGAAACGTGAGCAGCTTTGGAACTGGAAGCCATTTGTAGGTTTGAAAGTTCTAGGTTTTCAGAAAGAAATAAGCAAGTTCGCCGGAGAAGATGAGAGAATAGTAAAGTTTTGAAAGTGATTTTAACTTGGGTTTTATACTGTGGTAACGGATAGAATTCGGAACGGTGAAAATGTGAGAAAGTTAATAAAATTTGAGGTCCACACTCGAGTTCATTTGGCGTGGTGCAAGTTTCTAGGACGACGTGAGATGTACGTCAATGAAAACTTGACACGTCATCAATGTCAGTGACGACGAGACGTCGTGGGCGGCCACATTAAATGAAAAACGCGTGGGTTTTAAATTTTCACCACAGAAAAGTTACTGTTACAGATACAGAAATTCCCAAGTGGAAATCTTTACAGAAGCTCTGTGGGTACAGAAGCTCTGTGATTTTGAAAAACGTTTATCTCTGTAGATTGTATCTTTAATGAAAATCGTTTGAAAAACACGGAGAGGATCAATAAATTTTTAGTAGTGAGAAATTATCCTACAGAGGTTTTTGGACCTCTGCCAGAGCCAGCAGAGGCTCTGTGACAGGAAATTTCTAATAACTAATAATTTATAAACATTTTTAATCATCCAAGTTTTTGATCAGTTTTAACAATGTATTTAGGACTTATTTGAAAGTTTGTGTCCTAGAAAATTGTAAATCTCAAAGATTTTGTGCAGCAGAAGTTATTTGAATGATTTGAGTGATCTACAGAGGTTCTTTGGTTGAAAGAACTCTGTGGCTTATGACTTCTGTGCGAGATACCAACCTATTTCTTTTTGATCGGCGAATGTGATCTCTTCTGTCGCATTCTTAGCTCCCCCTTGACTTATGAATCTCTGTAGATTCAGCAAGGTCTCCTTTTTCGCTCCCCCTTGATCTAACAACTTCTGAGATTGATCTTTGTGGTTTGAAACCTGCCTTTTTATCTCGTGAAGCTTGTACTTTTACCAAAAACGTTTGAAAAACATTGGAGAGGATCGATAAATCTTTAGTAGAGAGAAATTATCCTACAGAGGTTTTTGGACCTCTGCCAGAGCCAGCAAAGGCTCTGTAATAGGAAATTTCTAATAACTAATAATTTATAAAACTTTTTGATCATCCAAAGTTTTTATGGTTTTAACATTGTTTTTAGGACATATTTAGAAATTTTTGTCCTGGAAAACTGTTTTAGAAAAAGATTTTGTGCGACACATACCTTTTAGAGTGTCTAGTTTGGACGACAGAGACTTTTGTTGATCATAATCCTCCTTTGGCTCCCCCTTGAATGATCAACCTCTGTAGATTAATTTGAGGTCTCCTTCTGCTCCCCCTTGACCTATGCTTGAATCAATAGAGATAAATAATGCACAGTACATAGGTCAACCTCATCAGAGGTTCTGTGGAGATTGTCATAGGTTCTGAGCAATTCCACAGAGGCTCTGTGAATATAGAATCTTTGAAGGATGAGTCTTAAACAAAGTGTTTAAGAGTCATATTGTATTTTGAAGCCTGAGTCCTTAATAGAAGTATTAAGGAGTCCATTGTTTGCTTGAAGAGTGAGTCCTGATCTGTAATGGTCAGAAGTCATTTTCTGATGAAGCTCGAGTCTTATACTGATTTGTTTAAGAGTCTTTTTCACTAAAGTGCGAGTCCTAAACTGATGTGTTTAGAAGTCCTTCTGTCCTTTGAAGAGCGAGTCCTGATCTGTAATGATCAGAAGTCCTAGTACCTGCAAGACAGATCAAAGAACTTTTGGTACCCATATCCAAATGGGTCCCTTTTTGTTAGGATTTGGAGCTGTCTTTAGGTCCTCTGGTTTGCCAATCTCTGTTGGTTTGCCAACTTTCTTTCTATGACCTTTCTCATTTTGGGTCTTTGGATTTTTCTTTTGAAATGACCCATTTTGTACACAGAAAGATTTAGAGAAAAGGTTTCTTAATTGAAGCAGAAGATCAAAGCATTTATATGAATGAAAAGATGAAGGCTTTGTAGAAACAAATGGGTTTGGAGCATTTTTGTCAGGAATAGAGTTTTTGACTTTCCAAACCATTTTCATCTTTTTGTAAACAGGATTATTTGAATTTTTAGCACAAGTGTTTGCTAAGACAAGGTTCTTAAGCCTTTTAGCTAAAACATCTTTTTCTTTAAGGTTTAAATCAAATTTTCTTAGAAGATCTGATTTATACCTTTTCTCCAACATAATCTTGTTTGACAAATCGGATAGTCTCTTTGTTAAATTTGACATTTCAGCTTTAAAGACCTTTCTTTCCTTCTCAAACTTGTCTTTCAAACACTTTGTTTGAAATCCTTCTCTCTTCACCTTTTCAGACTCTTTTCTTTCAAAATCCTGCTCTTTCCTCTCTTTTTCAAGAGATTTCTGTAATTTTGAGATTTTGAAAGAAAGTTCCATATTCTTTGTCTCAAGAAGAGTTTTCTCTTTTCCAAACTTTTCATTTTCACTGATTATAAGTTTTTCAAAGTTGGAAATCAGTTTAGAAAAGTTTAGACACTTAAGCTCAAGGCTTTTCTTCTCTTCTTTAAAAACAGTCTTAACTTCCTCAAACTTCTCTTTCTCCTTTTTACCAAGCTCTTCTGACTCAGATAGTTTCCTTTTCAGTTCAAGATTTTCACAGTTTAGGAGTTTACCTGATTCTTCAAGCTTGGCAATGTTGTTTGAGTCAATAAGAATACTCTTGTTTCTTTCCTCTAATTCTTTCTCAAGAGTAGGAATTATTTTCTTAAAATTCGTGCTGAGTTTGAAATAATAATGAAAATCAGCATCAGCACTAAATTTTAGTCTTGACATATTGAATGAAGTTTTTTTTTAACGAAAGAAACAGTTTCTAGGATGTTACCAGATTGAATTAAATCGAAAATGGCAGTAAAACAGAATCTGTTTGTAGGAATGAAGAACAGGTTAAAAACAGACAGTTTCTATCACAAATCTTGTAAAAACGAGGATCACTTGATATTGAAAATCAAGCTTTGCTCTGATACCAATTGTTGGTTCCCGTTTTGCTTTAAACAAGATTATCAGATCTATTAGTTCGAGTTTATGTTTGATGCGGAAGCGTATTTGAAGAACTAACAGATATGTTTGATAGATTTAGAACACAATATAAATAAACAGTGAACAGGAAATAATATCTCAAAGTTTACTGAATATATATATCAAGAACAGATTTAAGAACAGTGAGTATGCAAAGCTTTAAACAGATATGACTCTAAATGTGCATAAGCTATGTGTTCTTGATGTTCTTGTTTTTCTGTTTTTGTGTGTTGTTCTTATATTGTGTTTGGAAGAACTCAACATGAGTTTTCCTTTTATACTACTCTTAGAAGACTATGAAGTAGGTCACTGTTCCTTTTACGGCATGAATAGTGTACTGGATGGTGTGAACAGTGGACTGGATGGTGTGAGCAGTTGTTTGAGCCATGCGCATTTAATGGAGCAGATGTACTTTTGGTAAATGCATTAAATGGCGCAGACGTCTATTTTGTACCTTGCCCTATTGAGTCCACTCAGAGCTTGACACGTGTTTTGACAGTACTTTTCCATGCAAGTTGATGAACGTATCCAGTAATCTTCCAAGTCTTCATTGAGGACCACAGAGGCTCTGTAATGAATTACAGAGGTTCTGCGGTCTGGTTCCTCTGTAAAGTAGTCTTCACCGGATTCCGAGTATTTGGTTGTTTACTTCTGCAGAGCTTCTATCAAGGGTGGCAGAGGTTCTGAGGCTCGGTCCTCTGAGAAGTCTTCTTGGTTCCTTGTCTTCTGATGTTGTCCGCAGAGGCTCTGTTATTGGTAACAGAGGTTCTGCGGTCTTGGTCTTCTGAAAGCGTCCTTCTGTAGTTTCCTCGGTCTTTGATCACTCTTGATCAAAACTTCCTTTGATTCTTCTGAGATGCCCGACAGAGCTTCTGTTGCACTCAGCAGAGCTTTTGTGGAAGTTCTTCTGTACTTGGCCATTTTTCAATACTTCTAATATTCTATAATATTGGAGTTAACAGAATTCAATGAAAAGTTCAAACAAATCACGTCTCATATTAAATACTGTCATTGTTTTGATCTTATGTTCAGATTGAAAAATCACTTCTCAAGTCCAGATTGCTTACTCTCCACTAAAAATCAAACTCCAAAATCAAAACATAGAGAGATACAATCTGATCTTTCTACAAAAGATAAAATGTATTTCAAGAATGCCAAGGCAAACTTGAAAAATTCTAACAATATTGGACCCATATGGATATGGGTACCTAAGTCTGTATGATTGTCTTACAGAAGCGGTATGTGCCAATTTGGTATCTTGACTCCGGATGCTCAAGGCACATGACTGGCGACAGAAGTTTACTATCCACGTACAAAGAAACACACGATGGTGGATCTGTAACTTTTGGAGACAACAAGAAGGGACACATCAAAGGCTATGGAGTCATACAGAAGGAAAACGTCTATGCATACAAAGTTGTATATGTGAATGGCCTTAAACACAACCTACTCAGTGTAAGTCAACTCTGTGATACAGGATTTGATGTCTTGTTCAAAAGGACTTTCTGCTCTCTGCAAAGTGAAGACACAGGAATGGAACTTCTGCGAGCCAAAAGAAAAGGTGATCTGTATCTAATGAACTTTTGTTCAAAAACCAAGGACAAAGTTTGCCTTGTAGCTTGCGAAAGTAAAGAAGCCTGGTTATGGCATAACAGGTTCTGTCACTTGAACTTTCACACCTTGGATAAATTGGTCAAACTTGATCTAGTTAAAGGTTTGCCTAATGTTAAATTTAATAAGGATCACTTGTTTTCTGCCTGTGAGATGGGAAAACTCAGAAGAGCTTCCCACAGAGGCAAAACAGATGTGTCGTGCACTAGGCCTCTGTACATGCTTCATGTCGACCTCTGCAGTCCTATTGCCATACAGAGCCTAGGTGGCAAGAAATATATACTTGTCTTAATTGATGAGTATTCGCGCTTCACATGGGTTGAATTTGTTCGAAAGAAATCGGATGTTCCAATCATCTTGATTAATCTAATGAAAAGAATCCAAGTTCTTTATGAATGCAGAATACAGAAGTTAAGAAGTGACAATGGCACAGAATTTAAAAACTCTGTCATTGAAGCCTATCTTTCTACAGAAGGAATATCACAGAACTTCTCTGCAGCACGCACTCCACATCAGAATGGCGTAGTCGAAAGGAAGAATCGAACGCTCGTGGAGGCCGCAAGAACTATGCTATCAGCATACGGATTACCGATGAACTTTTGGGCAGAAGCAATTTCTACCGCTTGTTACACACAGAATCGGTCAACCATTGTGAAAAGACACATCAAGACTCCTTACGAACTGATCAACAAAAGGCGGCCAAACATCAAGTTTTTCCATGTGTTTGGATGTAAATGCTTTGTTTTAAACGACAGAGATTCCAGAGGAAAGTTTGAAGTAAAAGCTGACGAAGGAAAATTCATTGGATACTCTGCCACTTCCAAAGCCTACAAAGTATACCTTACAAGATCTCACAAAATCGTAGAAAGTATCAATGTTTCTTTTGATGATTCATTCCAGATGACTTCTGAGCAAATCCGTTCAGAACTCGAACTTAAAAGAGAAACCTCTGGCATCTCGCAAACGAAAGAAGACTTGAATCTTCTATTTTTAGAGATGTTCCACGATGACATTGATCCTTCTGTTGGAACCATCAGAGTTTCTGAAGAACCATCCTCTGTTGGACAAAATCCTACAGGTATGACTCTAATTGGTCCAAATAATGCTTCATCTTCTTCTATAAATACTACAGATGCAAATGCCGAAGAAGAAAATGCAGAAGATGAAACATCAAGAAAAACGACCACAGAAGCTGCTGAAAAACAAACTCCACAATCCACAGAAGAACCAATTACAGAGGTAATTGAGGACCAAGACTATACGTCCTCAGAGGAACAAACTCCACCACCACTCATACCAATCATTCCACAAATGGTAGAATCTTCTACCAAGGTAAGAAGAACGACATAGGCTATACAAGAAGAAGATCCACAAGAAGCTTCTGAAGAAAGGTTTGATGACATTGATGACCATCTTCCTCGCACCACTCAGTGGACAAAAAGCCATCCTTCAAGCCAAATAATCGGAGAACCTTCTGACTCAGTAAAAACCAGGTCTGCCACTGCTAATTTTTGTTTCTTTACAAATTTTATTAGTGTGATAGAACCAAAGAAGATTTCTGAAGCACTAGATGACCCAAACTGGGTAGACGCCATGCAAGAAGAACTTCTGCAGTTTGAGCGTAACAGAGTATGGACTTTAGTACCTCTTCCACGAGGGAAACAGGCCATTGGGACTAAGTGGGTCTACATAAATAAGAAGGATGAAGATGGAGTGGTCATCAGAAACAAAGCACGATTGGTGGCCAAGGGATATAGACAAGAAGAAGGCATAGACTACGATGAGACTTTTTCCCCTGTCGCACGATTCGAAGCAATAAGAATATTCTTAGCCTTCGCAGCCCACAGAGGTTTTAAAGTCTATCAGATGGACGTAAAATCAGCTTTTCTCAACGGTGAAATCCAAGAAGAGGTTTACGTAAATCAGCCACCAGGGTTTGAAAGCTCAAAGTTCCCAAGGCATGTATACTACCTTGAAAAGGCTCTGTACGGACTGAAACAGGCTCCAAGAGCATGGTACGAACGACTTTCTACCTTTCTTCTAGTAAATGGCTACAACAGAGGTACAACAGATACTACCCTATTCTATAAACGTAAAAACAGTGAAATAATGCTTGTACAAATCTATGTGGACGACATAATTTTTGGGTCTACTAATACAGAAGAGTGCAAAAGTTTTGAAAAACTCATGCAGAGTGAGTTTGAAATGAGTATGATGGGAGAACTAACATTCTTCCTCGGACTCCAAGTCAAACAAACATCAGAGGGAATTTTTAAAAATCAGGCCAAATATGTCTCTGACATTCTTTTCAAGTATAACCTCTCTGATACCTCTGCAATGAAAACTCCAATGGCCACTGGAAATAAGTTATCCTTAGATCCAGATGGCATCTCTGTAGAATGCACTCTCTACAGAGGCATGATTGGATCTCTGTTATACTTAACTGCAAGCAGACCTGACATTATGCATGCCACATGTCTTTGTGCACGTTATCAAGCTAATCCAAAGAAATCACACTATGATGTTGTGAAAAGAATCTTTAGATATCTAAAGGGGACCAAAAATCTCGGTCTCTGGTATCCACATAACTCTGGTTTTAGTCTTAAAGCTTATACAGATTCAGACTATGGAGGATGCATGCTCGACAGAAAGAGTACCTCTAGGAGTTGTCAATTCCTAGGTGGTAAACTAGTCAGTTGGACCTCCAAAAAGCAAAATTGTGTCTCAACATCCACTGCAGAAGCTGAATACGTTGCTGCTGCTAGCTGTTGTTCTCAGGTTCTATGGATGAAGACTCAGCTAAAAGACTACGGCCACATCCTATTCAAAATACCTATCTTCTGTGATTCCAAGAGTGCCATTGCTATCTCTGCCAATCCTGTGCAACACTCAAAAACCAAGCATATCGATATAAGGTACCATTTCTTGAAACATCATGTTGAATACAGTACAATCGAGATGCATTTCTTACCCACAGAATACCAACTCGCGGACTTATTCACCAAAGCTTTAGACGAAAAAAGATTCAATTTCTTGGTGGGTAAGTTAGGAATGATCAATATGACGTAAAAATCCTCTGTAAGTATAGCTTTATCTTTTGTAAATATGTATATATTTCTAATTATTTTTGCTTTAATTAATTTATTTTTGTATGTAAGTTCTCAATCTTAAATAGTTCTTAAAATCACAGAGCTTCTGTAAGTCTACTCAGAACCTCTGACAACCTCTACAGAACCTCTGGAAAATATGACCTATGTTCTATGCAAAACTTATCATTCTTTGATCCAAGCATAGGTCAAGGGGGAGCAAAAGAAAAATTCCTGATCTACAGAGGTGATTAGAACAAGGGGGAGCAAAAAGGGATCCTGAAATGATCTACAGAGGTAAAACTTTCAAGGGAAAGCCAAAGAAGAATGTCAATGAATCTATATCGACAGAAGTCAGACATCACTGCCGAGAAAAGAAGAACCAGAAGGTATGTCTCTCGCACAAAAGGTTTTTGAAAACAGTTTTCTAGGACACAAATTGTCAAATATGTCCTAAATATACTGTGGATAACATTTCAAAAATCAGAAGATCAAAAAGTTTCATAAAATTTGAGTTATGAGAAATTAAAGGTCATAGAGCTTCTGCTGAGCTCAACAGAAGCTCTGCCAGAAATATGCTCTGAGATCGCAACTTTAACCTTTATCGATCTTTTGGAATGTTATCTCGGAATCAAACAGACTCACCATGACCTTCTCGAACAAAACTTTTTCCATAACAATTTTTTCGGACACCAACTTTCAAATATGTCCGAAAAATATCTCTTAAAACAGATCAAAAATTGGATGATCAGAAAAATTAATAGAATTTTTGTTATGAGATTTTTTCCCTCATAGAGCTTCTGCTGGCCCTCACAGAGCTTCTGCAAGTTCCAACAGAGCCACAAAACCTCTGCGAGTAAAAAAAAACTCTTAACTAAAAATCCTATTTGATCCTCTCCAATGCCTTTACAAAACGTTTTGGTTAAAAAGAAACCCCACAGAAGTCATGATAACAATGAGATATATGAGAAAGGGATACACATCAAAGATTTTCAAAATCACAGAACCTCTGTAAACTGCAGAAGTTCTGTCAATCTGTTACTTGGGCATTTCTGTAGTAATAACGGTTACTTTTACTGAGAGTGAATTACATGTGGCCAAGAATAACCCCTCGCGCCTAGCATTAATGGGCCGCGCACGACGTCCTGTCATCCTCTGACATGGCCTACGTGTCCCATTTTCATTGGGCGTACATGGAACGTTTTCTGTGGAAAGTTGAACCCGCCGTTCTAACTTGAGTTCGGATTCCAAATTTTAATCCATTACCATATATTTTACTCTTTCGAATTCTACCGTTTTACCCTCCTATAAAAACCAAGCTTACCCTCTCATAAACCTTTTACAAACTCTCATTCCTCTCCGGCGAAACCTGCAAATTTCTTATTCTCAGTACCAAATGGCTTCATCTTCTCAAGCTATCTCCCCTGCACACTCTCCGGCGACCTCACCAGAACATTCACCTGCTCATTCTGAACATTCAGAAAACCCCAACCCTGCCCAAAACATTGAACTAGAAGATTCCGGCGATTCAGCAGACTTTGCTCCAACCACACATCTTCAAAACTTCATAGCAAAGGATCATTTCAAAAAAGTACTACCAATCAAATCCAACAATTGCTATTTAGTCCCCTCACCCACTGCTTTCGGCGAAGCCCATGCCATTCTTCTAAACATAATGGAAAATCATATCCTCTTCCCTTTACTCTCAAGAACCCCAAAGAAAATTCCAGTAAGATATCTGAACCAGTTTTGGCAAAGTTGCCGATTTGATAAAGATGATTCTCTTATCAAAGGATACATTTCAAAACCCGGCAAATCTGAGCATCAGGAAATCAAGTTCAATAGAACAATGTTCTCACTTGAATTCAACCTACCAACAAGGGGTCTTCTTAGATTAAAGAAGTACGCAGAGCAACCAACAGACGACGAGATATGTTGTTTCCTAGAAATACTTGGGTACAACACACCACTAAGGAAGAGAAATGACTTCCGCAGAGGCAGATTACCACCTCTGTGGAACACCTTGTTCTCAATTCTTAACGGACGCCTGACAGGGAAGATAGGCAGTATTGACCAGAGCTCACATCAGATATTAACCATCATGTATGGGGTTTACTATGATCTCCCACTGGATTACGCGACCATAATGATGCAAGAGATCATTAACACCATCGACAGAAAGAACAACACAAGAAGGGTCAAAGAGAACGATCCTAAGTTTCTACCACCTCTGTAATTCCAACGAATACTGGGAGTCTTGTTCGAACCTCTGTTGCTAATACAGAAATGGCCAATGGAAGGGCCAATTCCCAAATAGTTTCCAATGAGCAAAAATATTCCCACTGATCATGTAGATGGCTACACACACTGCAGACCTTTGTCAAGGAAACTTCTGAAGTATGCCAAAAATAAAACCCTTAAGAAAGAGTATATACGCGATCATAGAACTCCTAAACCGAGTCCTATGACACCCCCGCGTTTAGGTGTCCCCCTAGGAACAATGATTGCAGAACCTCTTTCCACTCAAGAAGAAAAAGATAACAAATTAGCAAAACACATGGCTATTCAACTTAGCTTCATAGCCAAACGTGCAGAGCTCATGGGAAAGAAGTCCTCTTCAAAATCAAAAAGGAGGAAAACTGCAGAAGGCACCTCTACAAGCGCTGCAGAAGATCAACCTTCACCTCCTCATGCCACAAAAATTGGCTCCTCTACTCCTCCCTCTTCTCCAAAACAGAGGAAGGGGCACCAAAACCTAAGAGGAGGAAAACCAAAAAGAAGCATGGTAAACCACTTGAGAAATTGGTTACCATAGAAGAGGAAGCAATCACAGAAGAAAGAACTGCAGAAGAAGAAGATGCAGAAGAAGAAGATGCAGAAGAAGAAATGACAGAAGAGGGATATCAATCGCCCCATCAATCCCCAGATCGATTTGCTCACCAAGGAAACATTAACGATTTCCTACAGAACCCCGACATTGCCAACACTTTAAATACAGCAGGGTGGACGGCACAACCTCTCGACCACCATTCCCCAGAAGAACAATACTTCTCTATTTCCGGCATTGACACACATCTGCAAGAAGATGATCAAACACCCAGAGATCAATCAGCTGAGACACCTATTATTCTACAGAACCCCTTCATTCAGCAAGGATTGGACGTTCACAAAAGGAGTCCAAGCCCAACTTCAGAAGAAATAGGACAAACAGAAGCTCAGTGGAATAGAGATGAAGTAACAGAGACAAGAATGGAGGTCTCAGAGGTAGATTCAGACGAAGAAGAAGCTGTCTGGATACGAAAAGGTCTCTATCATCCACATGTCATGAAGTTATACGGCTCTCATAAAATGTATGACTTTTTAGGCACAGAGCAAAGAACTTCAACAGTGGATAGGATAGAAACATCTGGAGGAAAAGAAAATGAAAAAGAAAAAGATGCCGAAGATGAAAAAGGCACACATCCCTCACCCCCTCCCAGTGCAACCCACACATCTAACTCCGCAGGTCTAGCTGCAGAAGGAGTTATTGAAATAGAGCAGCACAGCTCGATCCAAACCCAACCCATCCAGCCAGAAGTCACTCTTTCGACTTCTGCGCCCACCAAAACCGGGGAATCCATTCCTAGGGAGTCTCCTCAAAGAGACTCACCTATAGTTCTTGATCAATCGCCCCAGATCACAACAGAACACCCTACAGAGGAATTCGTTTCCTCTGCCACACACACTCAACTAGGACCAACACTTCTTTAAGAGAGAAGTAGTGAGCACAAAGACGAAGAGACTCTAGACAAGTCTTTGAGTCAACAGAAGAACATTCCGACACCCACCTCTGGAGTGGGATTGGACACTGTTCTTCACAGAACTTCTGTAGAGATTGAAACTAAGGTTTCTTCTTGAAGATCAGATGGAAATCCTTCCACCCCCAACGTACAAACAAGGGTGAACGAAGGTGTCCCAGGAGCAGGGACTCACTCTGGAGACGAATGTGTTCCTCCAGAGGTTACACCAGGGACACAAGTATCAAGGGATGAGTTCCAAACCCTTGTCACCTCTGTGAACCAAACCATGAAAGAGTTGCAAAGCTCTTTCACATCTTTTGCAGAGAAAAAATCAACGGCCTTGCTGAATCTGAACACTAAAATGGAGACTCTGTCCACAGAGGTGAAAACAGCCATCACAGAGATGAATTCTTCTGCGCAAACAACTGCAACAACTACAACCACTTCTGCTGCTAAAGATTTTGGAATTGCCGCAACTTCTGCATTCAAGGAATCAGTCAAACATTTCCTTGAACAAATGAACAAGCAATCCAACAAATCACATAGCATCACACCCACAGATCTACAGAAGGCTCTGCAAAACGTTCAAGCAGAAGCAATGCGCAACACAATACTGATGCAGCCTAAAGACTACATCACCAGAGCACAGCTAATAGAGCTCGGCCAAAATGTCATAAACCAGGTCACTGAAGTCATTGTCTCCTTCACTACTGCAAATGCCAACTATGTCAAAGAGTTCAAAAAAAGTGTCGGCAGAATGCGCTTCAACACAGAAGCAGAGCTTGCAACTCTTTTCGGCCTCTGTGATGATGTATGTGCGAAGTTGATGGCCGCAGGAGCAGAACTACCAAAGAAACCCAAAGCTTCCTGCAGAGCAGAGGGTACTTCTGATAAAAGTCAGGATGATTCTGATGATGACCATCCTGGTCCATCAGATAATCCTGAGGGGGAGAATATAAGGGAGAAAGCTACGACCAGAGGAATACAAGCTCCACCAATCGCAGCAGAACCAATCAGTCAAGCCCCTCCAGAACAAACCCAAGATCAACAACAAAATCAACAGACCACAGAGACAACACCCATCTCTGTGGAATCAAGTCCTGAAGAAACCAATATTCCAGAAGCTGATCAGCATACCACAGAGGCAACAACCACCCCTGTGGTAATCAACTTGGAAAAGAGTCCTTCAACAAAATCAACAGAAAAACCCCAAACCATACCAAGAAGAAAGTCGATTGCCACCAAACCAAAAAGAGCAACGACCTCTGCGACCTCTGCCTTTTCTATTCTGAGAAAGATGCACAATACAATGACTGATCGGATGTCGCAGAGAGAAGAAGAAAGGCACAGGTTCACATTAGCTTTCAAAATGGCAAGAAGATTCAATGTCCAATCTTCACCAACAGAAATAGAGCTCACAGAAGAAGTCACAAAAGAACCTCCAACAGAGGTTACAGAGCAACTCAAGCCAACAGAACCATCGCCACAAAAGTCCTCTAAAACACAAGTGTCAAAACCTACAGAGGCAACCATCAAGCCAACAGAAGCACCAACCTCCAAACCTACAGAAGAAACCGGTTCTGCACCTCCAAAAGCCAAAGACAAGGGCAAAGCAATACTGACAGAAGAGCCCAAGAAAAAGAAATCATTGTCCAAGCCTACAGAGAAATTGATGAAGAGCGCCTTTGATGCCTTCCAAACTCCAAAGCCTGAATAAGTTGATTGGGCATATGGATTAAAGCCCCTGTCAGACATTCCACTTACTGGCAGAGCTGCAGAAGTTGTTCAAGAGATGGAGAGTCTCAGAAGACAAGTACCACAACCTGGTCCAACACATGAAGAGATGGAAGAAGTGGTATACAAATACTTCTATAAACAAACCTTTCAGACCAATCATCCAACAGATCATGTGACAGATTCAAGGATCAGAGAAGAATTTGAGAACATCTTCACAAGGACAAAGCCAAGAACCAAAGCAGATGTCTTCTCAATCCACAAGATCAAAAAGGTAATCTTCTGCAAATTCTCCTTTACAAGAACCTAATCAAGGGTCAGGTACAATCTTTACAAAGTCAGAAGAGAAGACAATTCAGAAACCACCTTCTCTGATGCTGACCTAAGAAATATCAATCCTTATGATCTACCTGACCTTCTGCAATGGACAAAGGACAACTACAACACAGAAGCAAACACCAGAGCCTATCAAGTATTAAGAAAAGCAACGAGGGAAAAGCTTCTGATCTTCAGTATGATAGATTTTCAACTGGGAAAGGATCTTGGTCTCAAACATCTAAATTTACGACCACCAGAAGATCGCTGCCCACCCGACGCCGTGTCCAACTCTATCATTACAGAACCAAGATTCGGGTTAGTATTTCAAAACCCACAAGGCGAAATCAAACTATTTGTGTGCATGGATTGTCAGAAGTACGCAACTAGTACTCTGAACAAGTTCAGAGCAAGCCTTGTAAAATACAGAGGTACAGAGAAAATGGATAGAGATGCTGCAGATACTTTCATCAGAGAGATTGATGCCACAATCCGCCTAAGAGAACTCTGCATCAGTTTCTACAAAGAGATCAGAAGAATCGGAAGAGACAACAGAAGCTACAACGATTTCAAAGAAGCCAAAATCTGATTCTCAAACCTCAAATCTCTGCAAACCAAGTCAAAAGTTTATCTTTCATTGTACTCAAATGTAAAATGCCTCTGGCATATTTCTAAATGAAAGAACTTTCGAGGTATTGTTTAACCTCTGTCTTATCTAACTTAGCCTAACTAAACTCAAGTTAATTTTTTTTTATTTTTCACTACTTAGGGGGAGATTGTTAGCTTCAATCTTCCTAATCATAGAAGTATTTAGAAGTAGTGAAAAATAGGCTAAGTGAAGAAAGCCTCTTACAGAGGCTCTGCCGAACTTACCGAGAGATCAAGGTCAAGAAGCTACAGAAGCTAAAGAGGCGCCCTACAGAAGCTCTGTCATACGCGCAAAGAAGACCAAAGACTCGGAATCCGGTGAAGACTGCTCTTCTAAGGACCAAACCGCAGAACCTCTGTGACACTTCACAGAGCCTCTGCGGTCTTCAACAATGACTTAAAAGATATTTATAATATCTTGCTACTGTTACAGGACCTGTTCATCAACTTGCATGGTAGCATGCCCTGTCCAACTGCAACGTGTCAAACTCTGGTTGGATTCAATAGGGCTTAGTACATAATAGACGTCTGCTGCATTAAATGCAATACAGCATGTCCAACTGTTCATGCCATCCGTCCAACTATTCATACCGTCCTTTGTGAATAGTAGCATATGCTTTATGGTCCCATTAGAGTAGTATATAAGGAAGACTCATGTTGAGTTCTTCCTATCAATCAATAGATCAATCGAACAATCGAAACAAGAATTCAAGAGAGAAAAACATCACAAGAACACATAGCTTTAAACACTTTGAGGGTCATATCTGTTTTAAAAGCTTTGCTTACTCACTGTTCTTGAATCTGTTCTTAATATATATATTTAGTAAACTTTGAGATATTATTTCCTATTCACTGTTTATTTATATTATGTTCTAAATCTATCAAACATATCTGTTAGTTCTTTAAATACGCTTCCGCATCAAACATAAGTTCGAACTAATAGATCTGATAATCTTGTATAAGCAAAACGGGAACCAACAGGATTTATTAGTGCAAGATTACTCTCTCTCTCTCTCTTGTGAACTTCATAACTTTCAAACTTAGTGCTTTAAAAGTTGTTTTGTTTTCAGTTTGCTTTGTGAAGATTGTTAGAATAGTTTAACTGTTCTTTTCCGCAACAATCTGTAGTTTTCTGTGTGTAATTCTTGTTGAAGTTTTTCAATAAAAGAATTAAATTAAGTAATTTTTGTGTATTGTATTCAACCCCCCCTTCTACAATACCTGTTTAAGCCATCTGGGACTAACAAGTGGTATCAAAGCAGAAAGTTTAATCTCAATAAACTTGATCTGCGATGGCTGCTTCTTCTTCAAACAATAAAGTTCCCTTTCAAAACAACATTTCTGAAAATGGCTCTATTGCCAAACCTTCAAAGTTTAACCCCAACAACTTCTCTCTCTGGAAGAGCAGAATGATGCTATTCATGGAAGGAGTGGATACCAGATATCGAACCATTCTCAATGAGGGACCCATTGTCCCTAGAGTCTAGGCTCGCTATGAAACGCAGAGGGCTGGAAAAGAAACTGTTGATAAGGATGAATCTGATGTCTCTTCAGATGAAGAAAAACCCACTTCTACTGGTCGTTACATTCTCAAAAACCCCAAGAAATACTTGATGAGGAAAAACGTCTAGTTTCTCTTGACTCTAAGGTTAGAGCAATCATTGCTCTTTCTCTTCCTGATGAGGTCTATCATTCTTTGGCCAGCTTCCCCACATCCAAAGAAATGTGGACCACTCAATGTGTTATGTACGAAGGTACAGAGGAAGTTAAGAAAAGCAAAAAGATTGCTCTCATAAGGAAATATGAGCTCTTTACTCATGAGAAAGGATAATCTCTTTCTAGTTATTACAACCGCTTTAACAGTCTTCTAAACGATTTATAGTTGTTGGACAAAGCATATGAAAATGAGAAAGTCTTGTGCAAATTAATGGACTGTCTTCCTGACTTTTGGGAAAACATATGTACTTGCATCAAGACAACCAAGGATCTTGAATACATGCCTCTAACTGTTCTCTATGGAACTCTCTTTAATTTTGAACAAACTAAAATGCAAAGGAAGTCCATCATCAAAGACATAAAGGGTTCCTCTATAGCCCTTGTAAGTGATACTTCCAAGAAAGCTCAGTGTGTTCCTCGCATCACCTACCCTTCTTCAGATTCTAATAACAACAGTCAAAACGAGTCCACTCACCAAACGGAGGCATATCTCAGTGATGCCGATGATGAAGGTAAGGAAACTTCTGTTGAACAAATAACTGACGAAATGACAATGATGGTCGGGTTCAAAAATAAACCTTGTTTTTCGGGCAAACCTAGATCCTTTAGAAAACCCTCCTCTTTCACAAAAAACTCATCGACTGACAAGTCAAATGAGGAATGCTTCAACTGTGGTAAGAAGGGTCACTTTGCTTCTGAATGCAGAAGCAAATGTGTTGAAAGGACTAGGACCACTTCCTCTGTTAAATTTTCTTCTAGATATGAGAAATCCAAGAACAACACCTCAAAGTCAACATTTCCTAGAAAAGGTGCTCAACTTTCCTCCCAGGAACATCAGGAACGTGCTGAAAAGTACAAAGCCAAATACAAGAGAGAGAACAAAAGGAATGAGGGACTCATTAGGAAAGGAAAGGGTCTTTTGGCTGAAACCCACGACTGGGCTGATGAGCCTACTTCTAAGAGTGACAAGGACTCTCCTAACATGTGATTTATGGCAAAGATCAATGATGTGGAGAATTCTGACAAGACAGTCACTTTAATTGCCTTGGTGGCAACTGGGTGTTCATCATCTTACTCTCATGTACATCCTTTCAACTCTATGTCTGAAATTGAAAAGATTGATGCTTATGAATCTTTAACAAATGACTTCTATAACATCAAAGATGCTAAGAAAAGGAAATCAACTCAAGTTAAAACTCTTTCTTCCCAACTTAAAGTCTGCCTTTCCAAACTTGAAAAGTTTGATGAAATCAAAGATGAACTAGAGTACTTAAAAACCATAAATCACATCATTGCCAAAGAGAAAAATGAACTTTTCAAAAGATTAAAAAGAGAGCAAGAGACTGTAAGAAAATGGACCAACTCTTCAAAGAATCTTGAGAAAAAATTTCAAGACCAAATCTCTCGTGATGACAAAACTGGTCTAGGTTTTGGAAAGATGGATATTGATTTTTCTTCTCATGATCTTGGTTTTACTTCTTGTGCTCCACAAAATCATCAGATCTGGTATTTGGATAGTGTGTGCTCACGTCATATGACGGGAAACAAATATCTTCTCATAAACTATGTGTCTGAAAAAGGTCCATCTGTAACTTTTGGGGACAACTCTAGAGGCTACACAAAAGGCTATGGTACTCTTACCAATGACTCCGTCACCTTTAATAAAGTGGCACTTGTTGAAGGTCTCATGCACAATCTTCTGAGCATAAGTCAACTATGTGATCTGGGTTACAAAGTCATTTTTGAGCATTGTATTTGCACAATTGTTGATAAGGACATGAAGGTGGTTCTTTCTGGAAGAAGAAGAGAAAATGTCTATGTCATAAACATGGGACAAAGTCATGGTGCCTCAAATGTATGCTTTGTGTCGTATGACACAACCAAAAGAAATTGGTTGTGGCATAAACGTTTGTCTCACCTCAACTTCAAAACTCTTCACATCATCTCCAACAAAGAACTGGTGGCTGGCATGCTGAAATTGAACTTCGTGAAAGAAAAGCTGTGTGGTGCATGTGAAAAAGAGAAACTCACCAAAACCTCCTTCAAAATAAAGCAATGTTCCTCCATCACTCTTCCTCTCCAAATGCTGCACATGGATCTGTGTGGACCAGGCAGCACTCCAAGCCTAGGTGGCAAAAGGTACATCCTTGTCATTGTTGATGAATTTACAAGATATACTCGGGTCTTTTTTCTCAGGTACAAAAGTGATGCTACTAAAGAAACCATCAACTTTATAAAAAAGAATGAAGTTCTGAATGGCCAACTTGTACGATCGGTAAGAAGTGACAATGGAACTGAGTTCAGAAACAGTGCATTGGAAGACTTCTTCAATGACAAGGGAATTTCTCAAAACGTTTCTACTGTCAGAACCCCTCAACAGAATGGGGTGGTTGAAAGAAAGAATCGAACTCCGTGTGAAGCTGCTAGATCTATGCTGAGTGAATCAAATCTTCCTACTTATTTTTGGGCTGAAGCTGTTAATACAGCTTCCTTTACCCAAAACAGATCGGTGATCTCAAAAAGACATGGGAAAACCCCCTATGAAGTTTTCCATGGCAGAAAACCAAACATAGGATTTCTTCATGTCTTTGGTTGTGTGTGTTTTATTCTCAATGATCGTGACAACCTTGAAAAATTTGATCCTAAGGCTGATGAGGGCATTTTTGTTGGATACTCTCTTTCCTCAAAAGCTTACCGTGTGTACAACTTTAGAAGAAAATGCATTGATGAATCCATTCATATCAAATTTGATGATCTCGGATCATCATCTGTTTCAAATGATGATGATGAGTTACATAGATGATATCATCATGTATTGGTAATACCCGTGCAACAAATCCCACCGATTCGTCACCCATTCCTTTCACCCATTCTGACCCTCAAACTTCTCACCAACAAGTTGGGTCACCCTCAATCTTACCAAACCATCCATCCACCGAAATTGCCCCAAACACCTCCCATCCTACCAATTTTCCAGATCCCACTCCGATCATCCAAGAGCCTTCATCTCTTCCCTCACAAAATCTTCCACCTCCATTACCTCTGGCTACTAAATGGACCAAAGATCACCCCATTGACCAGAATATCGGTGATCAGCAGGTTGTGGTCCAAACTAGAAGAGGCATTGGAAATATTTGTCTCTATGTGAATTTTCTCTCTCTCGTTGAGCTGAAGAAAATTAAGGAAGCATTAGTAGATCCATGCTGAATCACTGCCATGCAAGAAGAACTTTCTCAATTCGAAAGAAACAAGGTATGGAGATTGTTCCCAAACCTCCAAAGAAGAAAATTATTGGAACCAAGTGGGTCTTCAGAAACAAAATGGATGAAGATGGTACAGTCATCAGAAACAAGGCCAGACTGGTTGCACAAGGATACAGACAAGAAGAAGGCATCGACTATGATGAAACTTTTGCCCATGTTGCTAGACTTGAAGCCATAAGGATCTTTCTGGCTCATGCTGCTTACCAAAATTTCAGAGTCTTCCAGATGGATGTTAAATGTGCATTCCTCAATGGTGAAATTGCTGAGGAAGTCTATGTGAAACAACCACCTGGATTTGAAGACCCCACACATCCTGACTATGTGTACCGTTTGGATAAAGCTCTCTATGGTCTCAAACAGGCTCCTCATGCCTGGTATGATACCCATGTTGATTTTCTCTTGAAGAATGGGTACTCCAAAGGTAAAATTGACAACACCTTGTTCATTAAGCAAACCTAAGGTAATCTCATACTTGTTCAAATCTATGTGGATGACATCATCTTTGGTGCCACCGATGAATCACTGTGTGATGAGTTTGCCTCTCTCATGATGAGTCAATAAGAGATGAGGATGATGGGAGAGTTAACATTTTTCTTAGGCCTTCAAGTCAAACAAACTTCAGAAGGGATTTTTATTAATCAAAGCAAATATATTCGTGACCTTCTAAAGAAGTTTAATTTTTAAAATTGCTCTCTTATGAAAACTCCTATGGCACCACCCTTGAAAATTTTATGCTGATCCAGATGGTAAGTCTGTTGATGTAACGAATTGTCGAGGTATGATTGGATCCCTTCTTTATCTTACTGCTAGTAGACCCGACATTATGTTTGCTACTTGTCTATGTGCCCGTTATCAGGCCAATCCAAAAGAATCTCATTTGGCTGCTGTAAAACGGATTTTCTGGTATCTGAAAGGTACCTTGCATCTGGGTCTTTGGTATCCTAAAGACTCAGGTTTTGAACAAATAGGGTTATCAGATTCTGATTATGAAGGTTCCAAAGTTGATAGAAAGAGCACCACAGGTAGCTGCCAACTTCTTGGTGGCAAATTAGTCAGTTGGTCCAGCAAGATGCAAAACTCAGTCTCAACCTCAACTGCTGAAGATGAATACGTTGCTGCTGGGAGCTGCTGTGCTTAGATCCTATGGATGAAGAATCAACTAACGGATTATAATCAAGTCTATTCTCAAGTTCCAATTCTATGTGACAACTCCAGTACAATAGCCATTGCAAACAACCCGGTTCTGCATTCAAGATCAAAACACATAGATATAAGATATCACTTCATCAGGGATCACATCTCCAAAGGTGACATTGAGCTGCATTTCATCCCTACTGATCTTCAGCTTACTGACTTGTTCACCAAACCCTTAGATGAAGCCAGGTTCAACTTTTTGATAGGAGAACTTGGAATATTGTACTTAGATAGTTAGTTAAAAAAAATTCTTGTTTAACGTCAAATCGGTGACCATCGGTGAGTTCTCACTCCACCGAAACTCTACTCGATGACCTCATTTTATTCGGTGGGGCTCCTCACCGACTCTACCCTCACCGATACGATCTCCTCACACCGATCCTATAATTTCACCGACGGCTTCATTGGTGAGATTGGAACCCAAAAGCACATATCGACGAACTCTCTTCACCGATTCGTTCACCGACATGCTCACCAATTCTCACCGATCCAAGTTGGTGAAGAGCTTGAAGAACCCAAGTTGGTGAAGAGTAGAGAAGTGGGAAAAGAGAAGGAGGTAAGTCCAAAGCCGGTTCAAAGCGAAAAACATCCGGAACCCGCCATTGAGGTAAGTGAGAAAGCATAGGTAATTCCACCTCCCTTTCCTACACGTTTTCAATTGTCTGGCAAGGCTAGAGAAGAAAAAGAGATTTCAGAAACTTTTAGGAAGGTTGAGGTGAATATCCTTCTTTTAGATGCAATCAAGCAAGTCCCCCGTTACACTAAGTTTTTGAAAGAATCGTGCACAAATAAAATAAAACTTAGGGGTAACGAGACGATTAATATGAGTGAAAATGTTTCGGCCATGCTTGTAAAGAAGTTGCCCCTAAAGTGCAAAGATCCTGGTGTTTTCACCATTCCTTGAAAATTAGGGAACGTTACGGTTAATAGAGCTATTCTTGAAGACATGCGTTTTCCAAGTGATGTATCCTCTCTTTGTGCCATTGACATTATTGAACCTATTTCTCATGAGTTGTTTGAACTAACCGATTTTGATGCTTTAGACACAACCTTGAGTAGGTATTTTGATGAAGCGGGAGTGACTAAACTCATGAAGAGGAATGAGCTCGGACCCCGAGTTTCACAAACTAGTAGCTTCTATGGATCACAAGAAGATTGCAAGGTATGATATTGCTCAAGTTTCTTTACCACCATCTAGAGCTGAAGCAACTTCCTGATCATCTCAAGTATGCCTACTTAGGAGAAGGAGAGATGCTACCGATGATCATTTCAAGTAGCTTAGACATATCCAAGGAGAAAAAGCTTATTGCCGTCCTCAAGCGATATAAAGAAGACATTAGGTGGACGATAGCCGACATAAAAGGTTTGAGCCCATCAACTTGCATGCATAAAATCTTGATGGAGGATGATTTCAAGCCGTTTCGTGAGGCTTAAAGATGTTTGAATCCACCCATGATGGAGGTTGTGAAGAAGGAGATTCAAAAGTTACTAGATGTGGACATGATCTTTGTTATTTCCGATATCAAATGGGTGAGCCCGGTGCAAGTTGTTCCAAAGAAAGCCGAAGTGACGGTAGTGGAGAATGCCGATGGTGTGATGGTCCCGACAGGAGTACAAAGAGGTTGGCGAGTATGCATTGATTATCGACGGTTGAACGTTTCAACCCGAAAGGATCACTTCCTTTTACCGTTTATCAATCAGATACTTGAGAGGCTGGCAGGTAAGTCCCATTACTGTTGTTTAGATGGTTTTTCTGGTTTTCACCAAATTCAGGTTGCACCAGAAGATCAAGAGAAAACCACATTTACATGTCCTTTCGGCACTTTTGCTTATCGTCGAATGCCCTTTGGCCTATGTAATGCACCAGCTACTTTTCAGCGGTGTATGATGAATATTTTTTCTGAGTTTGTTGAAAATATCATTGAAGTTTTCATGGATGATTTTACTGTCTATGGAAACTCCTTTGATGAGTGTTTAGAAAATATCACTAAAATCCTTCAAAGGTGCATAGAGACCAACTTGGTTTTGAATTACGAAAAGTGTCATTTTATGTTAAACCAAGGGATAATTTTAGGACAAGTAAAGGTATTGAAGTAGATAAAGCTAAAATAGATGTTATCAAAAGCTTACCCTACCCAATTTCGGTGAGGGAAGTCCGGTCATTTTTGGGTCATGCAGGTTTCTTTAGGCGCTTCATAAAGGATTTCTCGCGCATTACCCGACCGATGTGCAATCTACTTCAAAAGGATGTGGAGTTCATGTTCGGTGAGAAGTGCAAGGAAGCTTTTGATAAGCTTAAGGAGATGCTCACATCCGCCCCAATTATGAAACCACCCACTTGGGACCTTCCCTTTGAGATTATGTGCGACGCAAGCAACTATGCTATTGGAGCGGTACTCGAGCAAAGGGTTGGAAAGGACCCACATGTTATTTATTATGTCTCGAGGACCCTCGATAGCGCGCAAGCAAACTACTCCACCATGGAGAAGGAATTGTTTGCGGTTGTCTTTGCTTTGGAAAAATTTCGTCGATATCTTTTGGGTACTAAAGTTATTGTTTTACATATCATGCGGCGTTGCGGTATTTGATGTCAAAGAAGGACGCCAAGCCAAGGCTCATCCGATGGATTTTGTTGCTCCAAGAATTCAACTTGGATATTAGAGACAAAAGTGGAGCACAAAATCTAGTAGCGGGTCACTTGAGCCGGATAGTTTCCAATGAAAAGCCGCTACCGTTGGATGACAAGTTCCCGGATGAGCATCTTTTCGAGGTAAAGACAGCGATTCCTTGGTATGCTAACATAGTCAACTACTTAGTCACCGGAACCACGCCTAAGGAGCTACCGAGATCGAAGAGAGACAAGATAAAGAGTGACTCCAAGTACTACATATGGGATGATCCTTATTTGTGGAAGCAAGGGTCCGATCAAATCATCCGACGATGTGTAAGTGACGATGAGGTAACCTCTATTCTAGAATTCTGTAACTCTTATGCATGTGGTGGCCATTTTGGCCCAATAAGGACATCTCGTAAGGTTCTCGACTTTTGGCCACATATCATCGAGACACATACATGTTTTGTAAAGCTTGTCCTAGTTGCCAACACACCGAAAATCTTAGCCGTAGGGATCAAATGCCCTTGACTCCCATTCATGCTTGCGAGATTTTTGACATTTAGGGCATTGATTTCATGGGCCCTTTTCCATGTTCTCTTGTGTTTTATTACATCTTACTTGATGTCGATTACGTCTCTAAGTGGGTAGAGGCGAAAGCGACAAGGACTGACAGTGCTAAAGATGTTTCAGATTTTGTGACTGATAATATTTTTTTGTAGATTTGGAGTCCCCAATGTGGTGATAAGCGATAGGGGCACCCATTTTGTCAATGTAGTGATGGCGGCTTTATTCAAGAAGTATGGTGTAAAGCACCAAATATCCACCGCCTACCTTCCTCAAACAAATGGGCAAGCGAAGGTGTCAAATCAGGAGATCAAGCAGATTCTAGAAAAAATGGTGAATCCGAGTAGGAAGGATTGGAGCTTGAGGCTCAATGATGCGTTATGGGCATACCGGACCGCCTACAAATCCCCGATAGGTATGTCCCCTTTTCTTTTAGTTTACGGGAAAGCTTGTCATCTTCCCATTGAGTTGGAACATAAGGCTTTTTGGGCCGTGAAATATGTCAATTTAGACATTGATAAAGCCGATACTCACCAAAAACTCCAACTCTAAGAATTGGAAGAGATACACAATGATTCGTACGAGAGTAGTTATTTTGTATAAGGAAAAGACCAAAGCTTTTCATGACATTCGTTTTAGGTCTTCCCATAAGACATTCGTTTTAGGTCAAAAGGTCTTACTTTTTCACTCTTGTCTCAAGTTATTTCCAGGCAAACTTAGGTCCAGGTGGGTGGGACCATTTGCTGTTACTAATGTTTTTAGTTATGGTGCCATAGAGATCACAAGTGAGAAACGGGAAAAGTGTTCAAGGTTAATGGCCATCGTTTAAAGCCGTTTTATGAAGGTTTCAAACCTCTCGATGTGGAGGTTTTCAAGATGGAGGTGCTGAAGGGAGGAGCACCTCAGACATGAAGGCGTCTATCCAAAGACGTTAAAGAAAGGCTCTGCATGGGAGGCAACCCATGGATTTCCGTTTATTTGCTTTTTATTGCTTTCCGTATTTGTTTTAGTTTCGTTAGATTCTCCTCTTTCTCTCTTGATTTTCCCTTGGTTATTCTCATGATTCACCCCAGAGTTTGGAGCTACAAGGACGCATCCACCTTCATGGACACATACATTAGAGGATTATTCACCAAATCAGGGGAGTTTACTGTTTCCCCTCTTCCTTTTATTGCTTTGAATGTAATTTTCTTTATTGAATACATTGAGGACAATGTATGTTCTAAGTGTGGGGGTGGGGTGTATTTCGATTTTGAGTTGAGTTTTCATGAATTGGGCATGTTTGGGTATATGTTTGCTTTTTAGGGGTAAATTTTGCAATTTTTGCAAAATTTTGTGCTTAAATGTGGCACTTTGTTCGTTTTGATGATGTGTTAGCATGTTTTTATGAGCTTAAATGTTGATGATAATGAGATTGGATACATGTATAGCATGATTGAACTTGATTGATAGCACTTAGAGTCAATTAGGGATAATGGCTTTTGCTAATCTCTTAAACTAGCTTTAACACCGTGAGACTTTGAGCCTATTATACTAAACATTTAAATTAGTCTCGAATTCAATTCCTATGTGACTACGTCAAGCCTAGATGTATACCTCTAGTACTTGATTTGTTGATTTGTCTCTCCTTAAGATTATATGATATATACATGCTAATAAATATGATAAAGGCCATTGTTTGCTTATTTTGTTTACCCATTATCCTTAAGCCTACCCTTATGTTATTATTATCCTTTTTGCACACCCTTAACCTATGTTTTTTCCACCCACGACATAAACCAAACCAAACACGACTCACCCGACCAACCACCAATAGAGTGATTCCGGTAACCCTATGTGCTCGAAAGTACAACATATATGTTGGGAAAGAAAAAGAAACAAAAAATGAAAAAAGAGAAAAATCAAAAAGAAAAATCGATGAGAAAAAAGTGTCGTCAATAAATAAATAAAGTAAGACGACGGAATTGATGATATGGTTGATTATAAACGTTTCATCTTTATTCCCTATCATCAAAAGGAAATTGTGATTCAATTGATAGATATGAAGCCCTTTGTGAAATTAAGTTCATGGTTGAAGAACCGATCTCTCCATTGGTGTACGGTCGTTAGTCACTCTTCCAAAATTACATCCATACCTTACCCAAAGCCTTATTTTACATTACACCCGTAAAAGTCCTTTTGATTTATATGCATATATTTTATCCGAGTAGTGGAGAGTGAGAGTCCTTTCAAGATTATGGTAGGTACATGCTAGTGTAGTAAAGGTTTGAGCGATACACCTTTAACCCCAAGGAGTGAATTGAGTGTCATGTTCTTGTTACCATTCGTGATAGTTCACGAGATTAGCTTGTGTCTATTTGATTGTGTGTGCCCACTTTTTGATGATAAATTGCAAATCTCAAATTCATGATATTCTATATATGTTAACATTCTCGTTTGATTCGTTTCGATCACTACATGCTAACGTAAGTCATTGCCGGGACGGACAATGGTCCAATTTGTTTGTTTAATATTTGTTGGAGTAAAGAAAAAGAAATATAGTTTTTATTAATTATTTTTATAGTGTGTGTGTGTGTGTGTTATAATTAAATGAAAGAATATAAAAAAAGTATAACCTTTTGGTCCTTATGTTTTCGTGAAGCAGCAACAAGTTTAGAGAAAAGAAAAACAAATCACATCTAAATTTGGTCTTGTGTTTGTTCGTCAAGCCCACTATAAAAAAAGTGGAAATATAAAGAGAAGAGCAAAGCCCAACATGCCTAGCCCAGATAAGGAGAAAGATGTCACGCACAACAAGTTGTGGGAACGAACGGAACAACAACAACAAATAAGCAATTCAGAAGCCATACGCGCGCGGCCTCCACTGCGGCCTCATCCCACGCCCAATCCTGCTGAAGTCTCTGTTTGTTCGAGACTTTAGACATTGCGCGACTTCTCACACGGCTCGTACCTGCGTCCCAAACCACATATCACATAAATCAGGTCGCGTGCCACTGTTTTGGCGGTTTCTTCACGTGAGGGGTTTAAAAGCCGCCTAAAACCGTCGATTGAAGGGGGTTCGATTTCAGGAGATCAGAGGGAGAACACATCAGCAATTTTGGAGAATCATCTTCAATTTCTCATCTAATTTGGGTACTTTCTTGTGTTTTTTATTTATTAATCTAGGTTAGCCATGTGTGGCAAGTTTCTTTCATTCCAACAATAGCAAACATTTGATTTTGATGCAATTACTTTGTGGCTTCATTGTAAATGATTATGACAAGTTTAATTCTTGGATTTCTTTGATTAATGTTAATTTTACTTCAATTGTTGGATTATTTGGCCGATTTTCTAATATTCATGTGAATGTGTGTTAGTCAGTTTTCTAAATACGTAATTGTTTAGAGGTTTTGACAAAGTGACAATTGAACCTATTTGATCTCAACAAGGTTTTCGAGATGGGTTCATGAAATCTAACAATCAAAGTCGTTTTAAGCCGAGCTTGTGAGCTAATAGCTTTGAATTGGTGTTTTTCTTATCCAGTAAAGCTAGTTGCACCTAGGAGGTTAAGAGCTTATTTTCCCTCTTATTTGTAATTAAGATTCGATTAAAGAGCTTATTTTAATCGATGTTTAGTTAAGGGAAAACTTGAATTGTCAAAGCTTGTTGGCAATTTTTACCAATTTGAACTTGTCCGTTTCGTTACAATTTGGAGATCAATGATAAGTATTTGTGTTCCTATCGATGTAAGTGTTGATCCAAACCCTCAGTGATTTGATAATGACCATCTCTTAAATACTTAGTGAAAATTGTAAGTAAACAATATGTATCAGAGTTTCACTATCGCTGATAAGTACTAAGATCTTACAGTACCGCTGATAGGAACTCTTGCTCTTTAAATTAAACATTCAGCGAACATTGTTCACCATTAATGCTCTGAGTCTGTTCAGTCATTATGATGATCGCTGATAAGTTAGTTGTTTACTTATGATCCCTGAAGACAAGTTTCATGTCAACAAAGGTTCTACGCTGAAGTCGAAGATCAAGCTCAAGAACCAGCGACAAGTCTCCTAATGAACTGATGCGGATCAACGAAGACTCAGATTTGTCCTATCAACGTGAAGTATCAAGTACAAGACTTCAGCTATCGCTGAACTTTATCATTCGCTGAATAGATAATGATAATGCTCTGAATCAACGAAAGCTGATCATGAAGTCCTCCGTACAAAGTACTTTTGTCTTAACCACCCTTGCACGACTCCGTACGAAATGTTAGAAAAGAACCTCCGACTGTCTGAAATCGTACAACCACTCTGATAATACCCTGTTCATCTATGCGGCTACTAAGGTTGTCAACAAAGGTCAATGACATGCAACCAACCAGCTGATGACACGTGTAAAGTGTATACTGACTTGCATTAAATGCATGCAGTATATAAAGAGATGAACCCACTTCATTTGAAGTAACTTGCTAACTCTGGACAAGTTCAATCTCTTATCTCAAGATAGGTTATTATTAGTAATTTCCTTATCTCTCTTAGTGCAAGAAACCTTAGTGTTCCAACTTGTTTAGATTTAGGTTTATCCTTAATCTTGTTTCCGCAACAAGCTGTAAATTGTTAATGATTTATCAATTGTAACGTCCCAAAAATTACAAGCAAATTTAAATTTTTAAATAAACAATTCATTTATAACAACTCATTAATTGATCCCAACGTTTCGTTTGCAAACACATAATTAATATCTTTATAAAATCAAACCAGCGGAATAAACGTTTAATTATTAAAACCATAAAAACAAACAGCTCTCCTCGCGCGCCAGTGTGTACTCGTCACGCCTTGGAGTCGCCCGTACCTGAAACCACAAACTATTGGGAAAGGGTAAGCACGAAGCTTAGTGAATTCAAACACCATAAATAATACAGTTATTCCACACTACCCCTACAACAGATAGTGACACATGAACGATCATACAGGTCTACGAACAAATCATAAACATGTATATCTACAACCACCCACCTAAAAGGCACAAGTCGGTCCCACCGACCACATGATAACATCTTCGGCCCCGCCGAATCCCCGGTCCCACCGAGTCTCTACGCCCCGCGTATAAAACCTCCGGCCCCGCCGAATCCCCGGTCCCACCGAGTCTCTACGCCACCCGCGTATAAAATCTCCGGCCCCGCCGAATCCCCGGTCCCACCGAGTCTCTACGCCACCCGCGTATAAAATCTCCGGCCCCGCCGGATCCTCGGTCCCACCGAGTCAACATGGCAACATAGTATCAACTAGACACCCCACTATCTGGTTCCCCAACACAAGCACATAAAGCTACCACACGCGTACTACAGCAATGATAAAACAACTATTATTAGATATAGTGAGAGAACTCACCTCGAATGCGCGCCTAGCTTAACAATACAATTCAAGCTTCACAATTATGGTCACTTCCCAGCACCTAAACGCATGTTAAAATGTGTCAATACAAGACCCGGACCCTATGACACGACACACGCTTAAACCGTCACTAAAACCAATTTCTGTTCTCACAAAACAGGTCTGTTCGGGACCTGTTTCGACCCCTTTAAACCCAGAAAATTCCCAATATTATTTCATGACCAGAAAGTCCTCTGAGTTAGGGTTCCAAGGACATATAATACGCCTTCTAACGAGTTTTCTACAATTTACTACGGATTTTACAAAAACAGTTTCCAGAACAGCGAAATTCAGCACCTTTCAGTATAAAACGACAGTTTGACCCATGCTACGTCCCGAACTGGGTTTTGCACAAAACACAGAAACGTTTCTAGACTCAAAAAGGGAATTTTTGACACCGGTTTCACCCCGAACCGAGTTACGAGCAGAAAGTTATGGTTTTCGCAAGATCAAGGCAGATTCCAGAAATTTTCACATGAAATGACGAAACACCGAATTTGCGACCACTTTTTCGCCCAGCTAGAGACCGAACCAGTTTTCCGCTAAAACACAGAAAACGTGCTTGACCCCGAACTTGAACCGTGGGCGCCAGTTTCGGCTAAAACGGAGTTACGACGGAAAATCTATAGCCGTCGTAAAAACAGTGGCTGTACCATTTTCCACATGAATGATGATTATAAAAACGACGGTTTTAACGAAACGGCTCAAACGATTAAGTCAAGGCTTAACGGATTCTACGGTGATTATTATTAAGACATGGCCACGCACCACCCTCTGCCCTCCGGCAGTGGTGGTCGCCGGCGGCGGCCGGCGGCGGTTCATCGACGAGGAAATAAAACAACCCGCAAACCACCGCGAGACCACTACCCTCTCAATCACCCTACCGCAAGCACCAACGACTCACACCACCACCGCCACCCGACACCCAGCCACCATAGTGGCGGCGCGGCAGCGGCAGCGGCGGCCGGCCGGCGGTGGCACTTCTCGCCGGTGACGAAAACAAAACAAAAGAAAAGAAACGCCGAGATAAACGACGAAACCTTACCTCGCGAGATCCCACGACGGCGCAACTGCTGTCCTCCTCGACTTCTCCAGCGACGCAGGCTCCGGCGTACAGCAGCAGTACCGGCAGCAGCGGTGGTCGGTGCTAAATGCTTTCCTCTCGGCTTCTTTCTCTCTCTTCGATCTTTCTCTCCCTCTCGGTTCTTTTCCGACCGGCGAACACAATACAACCAAGAGAAGAAGATGGCGCCGTAGGGTTGCGGCTTCTTCTCTTTTTTTTTCTTTGATTGATGCTCACGAAACCACCCCAACACTACAATTACAAAGACCAATTTAAATTCTTTCATTACTGCATGGGCCGAAACCCATGTGGGTTTTTGGGCCTTTGACACAAATAGCCCCTCCACTTACAACTCTCTCGCAACTAACCAAAAAAAGTCCGACACTTTAACGATTTGACCCAACTCGACTAACCCCGTTAACGGAAACCTCAAAAACTCAAACTTAAAAGAAAAGAATTAATACTAATAAATTACATACCGGGATACGGGCTTTACATCAATAAACAATTTAGAAAAGTAAAATATGTGTGTTTGTATTCAACCCCCCCTTCTACAAACTTGTATAGGCCTTCGGGACCAACAAGTGGTATCAGAGCAGATTTGTTTAATCTCATACACAAGATATAATCTAAGATATTTCTCTTCCTTGCTATTATCTGAAAATGGCCACCAACACAAACACAAATTATATAGACAATGGTTCTCTTGCTAAACCCCCTAGATTTTCCAGAGATAACTTCAACTTATGGAAAAATAGGATGACACTCTTCCTAGAAGGTGTAGACCCTACTATGCCTTACTATCTCGAGAATGGTCCATTCATCCCTGTAAGAATTGATGCTGCAGTTCCAGCCGCTGAGAATAGACCTGCTATTCCAAAAAGGCTGGTCCCTAAGGAAATCTTTCAATGGACCGACGAAGATAAGAAGAAAGTGGCTATAGATACAAAAGCCAGATCCATACTATCCATGGCTCTTCCTGACGAAGTCTACCATTCCGTCATGAATCTGAAAACATCAAAAGCCATGTGGGACACAATATGTGTTCAGTATGAAGGAACGTCTGAAGTCCAGGACTCAAGAAAGATCAACCTGGTAAGACAATACGAAAGCTTCATTTCTGGTAAGAATGAATCTCTCTCTGAAGTTCACCAACGTTTTAATTGTTTAATTATAGATCTGAAAACTGTTGGTAAGGAATATTCTAACTTTGAAGTTCTGACAAAGTTTCTAGAATGTTTACCTGAAAGCTGGGACAATTATTCTATGTGTCTCAAGCCGTCAAAGGATCGAAAATCAATGACCCTTTCAACCTTATATGGCACGTTGCTGAATCATGAGCAATCGAGTCATCTTAAGAAGAATTTTGTAAAAGATTCCAAAAGCACCCCTGTTGCTTTAATCTCAGAGGAACCTTCTACTCAGCGACCCTCGGTCACTATCACTTAGTTAGAAAGTAACTCTAAAAGGTCATCAGATTCTGATTCTTCAGATGATGATGAATCTTTGGCTCTCCTAACTATAAAGTTCAGGAGATTTGCCAAAAAGAAAATGTTTAGAAAGAACAAACCTCTTTCCATAACTGACAAGCCTAGATCATCAGCTTTTGTTGATAAGGCAACTGCTACTTGTTTTAACTGCGAAAAGACAGGACATTTCGCTAACGAGTGCAGGTCTAAGAAAGTTTCTAGACCCTCAGCTTTTAAAAAGAAATCCTTTGTTCCAAGGAATAAAGATGACAAATATTCAAAGCTGAAAGAAAAATATGCTAAGCTGAAAAGCTTTAAGAAGAAGAAGAATAAAGGCCTGATGGCTAACTATGATTGGGCTGCTTCTGATGAAGAAGCATCATCATCTGACTCTGAAGATGATGAAGCAAATCTATGTCTTATGGCCAAGATTGAAGAAGAGGAAGAAAGTTCAGACATTCCCTCCACTTCAACCTCTGCTATTCAGGTATCACCTTCTTTCTTTACCAATATTGCAAATATTGATGAAGCTGATAGTCTCCGTAAGATCGATCTCTTGACTAGAAGTTTATACGAAGCCATGAACGGCAAAACTGTGGTTGAAAACCAAAACCTTGATCTCGCTGAAAAGCTTAAAAACTGCCACCTTCAAATAGAAAAGCTTTCTAAAATTGAAGAAGATTTTAAAGATCAAGTATATTTAAATCAGCTAGTCAAAATCGAACGAGCAGAAGCTATCGCTGCATTAAAAGCTGAAAAAGCTACTGTTGAAGGATGGTGTAATTCTTCAACAAAGATCACTGAGATAATAAAGTCTCAGATTCCCCTAAGTGATAAACGTGGTCTGGGTTACAAATATGATACTCCAAAACCAACCACTGAGCGTTCAATGCTTAAATTTGGAACGTTCGTATCCTCAGTCGCTGATACTTCATCTTCTCAGTGCTCCTCGTCCAATACACCAATCCCTGAGGAAACTCCTACCTCCTCAAAAGGCAAGGAGAAAATGGTTTATTCAAAACCTACCTCTGTCTCTAAAGACAAAGGTAAAGGAATTGTTATTTACCAGAATCCTCAGAAGGGTACCTTAGTACCAAAGCTGAATGCTTCTAAAGCTTCAGTGGCTCATCCCTCTGGATCAAGGAAGCAGATATCTGGATCTATTCAGAGATCTACTCCTAGACTCAGAGTGGATGTCCTTGGTAAGAAATCTGAAGAACTGATTGTTCGTCCCATTTCTAAAGCCAATAGTTTACTTGGTGCTGGCACTTCTAATTCGAAATCAAAAGCTCAGCATTCAAATGGTCCTAGAACTATTTTTAGTTATAGGAAATGTTATCACTGTGGACTTACCGATCATATTGCTAGTAAGTGCCCCACAGCCACCAAAGCTGAAAAGATAGCTAAGGTGAAGATTGCCCCCAAGGCAAAGAAGACCAACCCTGGTGCAAATCCGGTCAAGGTGAATCCTACCACTGAAGTTAAGAAATTAACCAAAGTGAAGAAAGACAAAGCTGAATCTTCAAATGCTGCGAAGACTGCTGAATCTTCCATTCCAACTACTTCCACTGACAAATGTGTATACATGGTCAAGTGGGTACCCAAGAAAAACTAATATTCCTTTGTATTGCAGGTTAAGAAGGGTATCTGGTATCTCGATAGTGGATTCTCTAGACACATGACTGGAAAGAAAAGCCTGCTCGCTGAATACAAGGAAGAGAAGGGTCCCTCTGTAACTTTCGGTGGAAATGGAAAAGGACATACCTGAGGGTATGGTGTACTTTCAAATGGTGCAACCTCCTTCAGAAGAGTCGCATATGTTGAAGGGCTGAAGCATAATCTTCTAAGCATCAGTCAGCTTTGCGACATGGATAACAAAGTAATCTTTACTAAGGAGTCATGCTTTGTCGCTGACAAAAAGGAGAAGATAGCTCTCAGCGGTTATCGTTTGGAAAATGTTTATGTAATAAACATGGACTCAACAACCACTGAGAACTCCTGTTTCTTCTCAAAGGCCTCATCTGATGTCAACTGGCTATGGCATAAGTGGCTATCTCATCTAAATTTCAAGACACTAAACACTCTTTCTTCAAAAGAGTTAGTCACTGGTCTACCTCAGCATTCATACGCCAAAGAGTCTTTATGTTCAGCGTGTGAAAAAGGGAAGCAGACCAAAGCAAGCTTTAAATCTAAGCAAGTTTCATCAGTGTCATCTCCTCTACAACTACTCCATATGGATTTGTTTGGCCCTGTTAACAAACAATCCATCGCTGGAAAGAAATATACGCTGGTCATAGTTGATGAATTCTCTCGCTTCACTTGGGTAATGTTTCTCCGTTCTAAGAGTGACACCCCTGAAGAACTCATCACCTTTGTTCGGAAGATAGAAACCCTGAACAATCTGACCGTTCGCTCAATAAGGAGTGATCATGGGACTGAATTCAAAAACAATTCTCTTGATTCCTTCCTTGAGAGTAAGGGTATTTCTCACAACTTCTCTTCAGTGAGAACACCGCAACAAAATGGAGTCAATGAAAGAAGAAATAGAACAATTATTGAAGTTGCACGTTCAATGCTCAGCGATTCTCACCTGCCTACTCAGTTTTGGGCAAGAGCTGTCAACACTGCTTGTTTTACGCAAAACAGGTCGCTGATAGTTAAAAGATTCAAAAAGACAGCCTATGAACTCTTTCATGGGAGAAAGCCTTCAATCAGCTTTCTTCACATCTTTGGATGTCAGTGTTTCATACTGAACAACAGAGATGCTCTTGGAAAGTTTGATCCTAAGGCTGATGATGGATTTTTTCTTGGATACTCCTCAGTTTCCAAAGCCTTCAGAGTCTTCAATCGTAGAAGACAAACTGTAGAAGAAACTATTCACGTCACGTTTGACGAATTCCATTCAGCGAACTCTAAACCGTCCGCTGATACTGAAGAACTGAATCAATGGATGTTTTCTCATCTTGGTGATTCAGAAGATATTCCCACTCCTCATGCTCATCCAGTAGAAGATGATAGTCCTCCTGTCATTCCAAACATGTAGAATAGTGAAGCTGAAACATCATGGGTCTCAGCTGTTCCTATAAACACTATACCTACCGCTGAACCAAATGCCTCAGACATTCCATCTATCTCTCAGCAATCAGTAAATGAAATGACAAATGCAAGTATTCTTCTCTTAGCTGAAACTCCAGAAGTAGCTGAAGCCTCATATTTAGCTCCTCCAGTTCAAGATGAGTCAACGACTTATGTTCCGGCTCAGCGATGGACCGTAAATCACCCATCAAATTCTTGGTGATCCAAACGCTGGTGTTCAGACTCGACGAAGTGCAGGTAATATTTGTTTATTTGTTAACTTTATTTCTCTAACTGAACCAAAGAAAATAGATGATGCCCTCAAAGATCCAAACTGGGTCAGCGCCATGCAAGAAGAGCTGACTGAATTCGAAAGAAACAAAGTTTGGAAACTTGTTCAGAGACCAACTGATAAAACAGTAATAGGCACTGTTAGCTTCAATCTTCCTAAAACATAGAAGTATTTAGAAGTAGTGAAAAATAGGCTAAGTGAAGAAAGCCTCTTACAGAGGCTCTGCCGACATTACCGAGAAATCAAGGTCAAGAAGCTACAGAAGCAGCAGAGGCTTCCTACAGAAGCTCTGTCATACGCACAAAGAAGACCAAAGACTCGGAATCCGGCGAAGACTGCTTCACAGAGGACCAGACCGCAGAACCTCTGTAATTCATTACAGAGCCTCTGTGGTCCTCAATAAAGACTTGGAAGATATTACTGGATACGTTCATCAACTTGCATGGAAAAGTACTATCAAAACACGTGTCAAGCTCTGAGTGGACTCAATAGGGCAAGGTACAAAATAGACGTCTGCGCCATTTAATGCATTTACCAAAAGTACATCTGCTCCATTAAATGCGCATGGCTCAAACAACTGCTCACACCATCCAGTCCACTGTTCACACCATCCAGTTTACTATTCATGCCGTAAAAGGAACAGTGACCTACTTCATAGTCTTCTAAGAGTAGTATAAAAGGAAGTCTCATGTTGAGATCTTCCTAAGGACGAATACACAAGGAATCACTAATACTCTCAAGCTTTATTGTCAAATATCTGAGTGTTATATTCTCACACACACCAACAGTTCTTAATCTATTCTTCGTGTTGTTATTATATATTGAATAACAGTAACTGTTCAAGAAATCCTTTTCATTCTTTACTGTTTTCTTTATATATGTGCGTTCTAATATCTATCAAACATATCTGTTAGTTTAATACGCTTCCGCATCAAACTCTAAACTCCACTAATAGATTGTTAATCTTGATTAAGTGTATCTGGGAACCAACAATTGGTATCAGAGCCTTCCTTGATTTTCAATATCAAGTGATCCACTTATCAAGACTCGTGATAGATATTATTGAGATTTAAAATTGTGTCTGGAAACTGCTTAAACCCAGAAAATCTTCAAGCTCATCGAAGTAACTCTTTAGTCATACTTTCTTTCTAAAATCTTCAAATGACAAATACAAATAATTTCTTTACTACTGGTTCTCTCACTAAACCTCCTACTCTCCTTCGAGATGAGTATCCTCAGTGGAAAATAAGAATGGTCCATTTTTTCGAGGGCACTGAAAAAAATCAAGTACAATATCTGTACAATCCTCCTCCTATTCCCATGACAGTAGTACCTCGTATACCTGCTACTGCTGAATCTGCCGAAATCCCCGAACATCAAAAACCAAAGCCAAAAGGGGAGTGGTCAACCGAAGATAAAGCAGAAGATGAAGTTGCTCAGAAAACCAAGAGGACATTAATTATGGCAATACCCAACGAAGTCTTTCAATCCTTGGATTCATGTGAAACAACGCATGATATGTGGAAAGAACTGGAAAGACAGTTGGAAGGAGGTGCTAAAACACAAAAAAACCGAAGAGCACAGTACATCAATGAATATCATGCATTCAGAGCCTCTGCAACAGAATCTTTGCAAACAACATACGACAGATTCAACTCTCTAATCAACCAGTGCAGAAAATCAGGCATTGACAGAACTTCTGAAGAAAACAATGTCATGTTTTTAAAAAGTCTAAATGAAGAATGGCTCCAGCTGTCTATGTCCCTACAGACAAATCAGGATCTAGACACCTGGACTCTCTCTGATCTTTACGGAACATTAGCCGCACAAGAACCTCAGATAGCACAGGCTAAAACACTAACCATTGCACCATATGCATTGGTTAGTAAAACTAAAGAGGATGCACAGAGACCAAGAAATGATAAAGCCACAGAGGAGAAGAAGAAGGAGAAGAAGAAGATGGTGATAATTGACAGTGAAGAAGAAGAGCAAGAAGAAAAGGAAATAACTCTTGCGTCACTAGCTAAATCTTTAGCTCTATTGACAAAAGAGTTTAGAGGAAACAGAAGAGGTTCCGGAAATGAAAGATATGATAGAGACAACCAGGATGACAGAAGAGACAACAGAAGAGATGACAGAATAGGAGAAGAATCAAGTGGCCGACAGAGGTCAAGCGATAGAAATTACAGAGGGAATGACCGACAGAGGTCAGATGACTCGGTAAGCCACACGCAGCAAGAATGCTACAAGTGCGGCAAACCTGGTCACTATGCAAATGAATGTAGATCAGAGAAAGTCGGAGACCTACAGAAGTCCAATGATCGAACAGGAAACACTCCTCAAGGGTGTTTTAACTGCGGAAAACCAGGCTATTTTGCGAATAAATGCAGAAGCAGATCAAATCGCCCACAGAGGGACTCTGCTTTCTACAAAAAGAAAGCCGAATATTATGCTCAAAAATCCTTAATGGCAAAAGGACATTCTGAGGAGAACACAGAAGACTTCCAGTCAGACTCTACTTCTGACGATGAACATACCGCTAATGCCCTCTTCTGTGGCATGACAGAAGTCGACTCCTGCACTGTCTCTGAGGTATCTACTTCAAATTCCAACTCTTGTATTACCTCTGTAGATGATAATACACTTAGAATTAACATTGAATTAATTGAACTGAAAGAGATAAATCAAAGTATTCAGAAAAGACTCACTTTCAATGAGAGAGAAGTACGGCTTCTCACTCAAGAAAAAGCAAAGATTTTTGAGGAAAAAGAGAGAATAGAAAAGAATTGGAACAAAACTCTAGATCCTTTAAAAAAACAAATTTTTGAATTAACCAATACTTTAAAAGATAAAACAAAAGAACTTTCAGTTTCAAGGAGCGAAACTACTGACATAAGAGCTCTTAAAGAATACTTTCAAAAAGAAAGAGAGGTATTATGGCAAGATTTACTCAGAAGATAAGTTTTGCTTAAAAACTATAAAGATGCACAGAAAGTTTATGAAAAAATAAACTCACAAATAGGGAGACATGGTATAGGGTATGATGATATCACCCTAGGTGTTGAAGGCAAAAGAAACAAACCTCTGTCCTCGTTATTTGTGATTGGAAAAACAAACAAACCAGATTTTCCAAATCTAATCTCTGTAAGCAAACGGGCGAAAATCTCTGTGGATCCTTACTTGAAGAAACATAAGAAGATGATTAACGTGTGGTTTGAAAACACAGACTCATCATCTTCAACCTCTGTCAATAGAGGTATCAAACCAAAGAAATATCTGAAAACACAAGATCAGATTGGTATCTTCAAATTTGGTAAACCAGAGACCCAAACACAGGTTGCTTTTGTCTGTTTGATAAACGTTGAAAAGAAATTATCAGCAGAAGCTCCTGAGTTTAAACCCATTTTTTCAGAAGAAAACTTTAAAAATTTAATTGAAAAAGAAATTTTGGAAATATGGAAATCAAGCGTTTTAGAAAATTTATGTACATCTTCTATAGATAAAACTCTCACTGAAGAAATCTTATTAGAAACCTCTGCAATCTATGAAAACTATTCTACAGAGGAAGAAAGCTCGTACGATACATGCTCAGAAAATCCAGCCTCTATTGAAAGAATTGACTCAACCTCTGTATACGAGGACGATTCATCCTCTGATAACTCAGAGACTGATTTCAAATCAGGGATAATTCACTGTGACACAGAGGATGTCAAATTCTCCTCTGAAGTTCCTCACAGAACTATTTCTCCAAAAGAGAAACTCACAGAGATTCCAATCTGCCAAGATTTTCTAAATTTGAATCTACATATCAAAACCTCTGTTGAGCTTAAAAAGTTACAGAAGACCTCTATTGATCCTATAAGTTCTAGATTTTCAAAACCCAAGGTTAATAAATATTTTTCTTCTGTGACAGTGATGAAAGAAGTTCACCACAGAAGCAACCCACAGAAGGCAGGTCCTAAACAGAGCTTTTGCAAACAACATTCGAGTATTCATAGATCTTCTAGTAATAGGAAATCTAATGTAAAGAAAGAGTGTAATGCCTCTGTGGCTGAGTTTAAAAAATTCAATGAAAAGTTCAAGCAAATTACATCTCATATTCAATACTGTCATTGCTTTGATCTTATGTCTAAACTTAATAATCATTTTTCAAGTCAAGTCTGTTTACTCTCTACGACAATTCAAAAGTCAAATCCCACAAAGAGACAATCTGACTCTTCTGCAGAGAACAAAATGTATTTCAAGAATGCCAAGGCAAACTTGAAAAACTCTAACAAAATTGGACCCATATGGATATGGGTACCTAAATCTCTGTGATTGTCCTGCAGAAGAAGTATGTGCCAATCTGGTATCTAGACTCGGATGCTCAAGGCACATGACTGGTGACAGAAGTGCACTATCCACGTACAAAGAAACACAAGATGGTGGATCTGTGACTTTTGGAGACAACAAGAAAGGACACATAAAAGGCTATGGAGTCATAAGGAAAGAAGACGTTTATGTATACAAAGTTGCATATGTGGATGGCCTTAAGCACAACCTACTCAGTGTAAGTCAACTTTGTGATACAGGATTCAATGTGTTGTTCAAAAGAACTTTCTGATCTCTACAAAGTGAAGAAACAAGTATGGAACTTCTGCGAGCTGAAAGAATAGGTGATCTATATCTAATGAACTTCAACTCAAAGAACAAAAACAAAGTTTGCCTTGTTGCCTGCAAAAGTGAAGAAGCCTGGTTATGGCACAATAGGTTCTGTCACTTGAATTTTCACACATTGGAAAAACTGGTCAAACTTGATCTAGTTAAAGGTTTGAATTTCAACAAGAACACTAATCTGAAAACTTCAACAAGAATTTGAAAGCCTGGTTATGGCACAACAGGTTCTGTCACTTGAATTTTCACCAAATGTTAAATTCAATAAGGATCATTTATGTTCTGCCTGTGAGATGGGAAAACTCAAAAGAGCTTCCCACAAAGGCAAAACAGATGTATCTTGCACTAGACCTATGTACATGCTTCATGTCGACCTCTGCGGTCCCATTGCCATACAGAGCCTAGGTGGCAAGAAATACATACTTGTCCTAATTGATGAGTATTCGCGTTTCACATGGGTTGAATTCGTTAGAAAGAAATCAGATGTTCCAAATATATTGATAAATCTAATGAAAAGAATCCAAGTTCTTTATAATTGCATAATACAGAAGTTAAGAAGTGACAATGGCACAGAATTTAAAAACTCTGTCATTGAAGCCTATCTTTCAACAGAAGGAATATCTCAGAACTTCTCTGCAGCTCGCACTCCACAACAGAACGGTGTTGTCGAAAGAAAGAATCGAACACTTGTGGAAGCCGCAAGAACTATGATGTCAGCATGCGGATTATCAATGAACTTTTGGGCAGAAGCAATTTCTACTGCGTGTTATACTCAAAATCGATCAACCATTGTGAAAAGACACCTCAAGACGCCTTACGAATTGCTTAACAAACGGCGGCCAAACATCAAATTTTTCCAAGTATTCGGATGCAAATGCTTCGTCTTAAACGACAGAGATTCAAGAGGAAAGTTTGATGTAAAAGCAGATGAAGGCAAATTCATTGGATACTCTGCCACTTCCAAAGCCTACAGAACATTCCTTACAAAGTCTCACAAGATTGTAGAAAGCATCAATGTTTCTTTTGATGATTCATTCCAAATAACTTCTGAGCAAATAAGTTCAGAACTCGGAATTAAAGGGAAATTCTCTGACATCTCAAGAACAAAAGAAGATTTGAATCTTCTATTTTTGGAGATGTTCCACAATGACATTGATCCTTCTGTCGGAACCATCAGAGTTTCTGAAGAACCATCATCTGTCGGACAAAATCCGACAGGTATGACTCTAACTGGTCCAAATAATGCTTCATCTTCTTCTATAAATACTACAGCTGCAATTGCCGAAGCAGAAGAAAGTGCAGAAGATGAAACATCAAGAAAAACGACCACAGAAGCTGCACAAACCACAGAAGAACCAATTACAGAGGAGATCGAGGACCAAGACTATACATCCTCAGAGGAACAAACACCACCACCACTCGTACCAATCATTCCACAAACGGTAGAATCAACTACCAAGGCACGAAGAGCATCAGAGGCTGCACAAGAAGAAACACAAGAAGCCTCTGAAGAAAGTTTTGATGACATTGATGATCATCTTCCACGCACAACTCAGTGGACAAAAAGCCATCCTCCAAACCAAATAATTGGAGAACCTTCTGACTCAGTAAAAACAAGGTCTGCCACTGCAAATTTATGTTTCTTTACAAATTTTATTAGTGTTATAGAACCAAAGAAGATTTCTGAAGCCCTAGATGACCCAAACTGGGTAGACGCCATGCAAGAAGAACTTCTGCAATTTGAGCGTAACAGAGTATGGACTTTAGTACCTCTGCCAAGAGGGAAACAGGCCATTGGGACTAAATGGGTCTACAGAAACAAGAAGGATGAAGATGGAGTGGTCGTCAGAAACAAAGCAAGATTAGTAGCAAAAGGATATAGATAAGAAGAAGGCATAGACTACGATGAGACTTTTGCCCCTGTCGTACGTCTCGAAGCAATAAGAATATTCTTAGCCTTCGCAGCCCACAGAGGTTTTAAAGTCTATCAGATGGACGTAAAATCAGCTTTTCTAAACGGAGAAATCCAAGAAGAGGTTTACGTAAATCAGCCACCAGGTTTTGAAAGCTCAAAGTTTCCAAGGCATGTATACTACCTTGAAAAGGCTCTATACGGACTGAAACAGGCTCCAAGAGCATGGTACGAACAACTTTCTACCTTCCTTCTAGTCAATGGCTACAACAGAGGTACAACAGATACTACCTTATTCTATAAACGCAAAAATAGTGAGATAATGCTTGTACAAATATACGTAGATGACATAATTTTTGGGTCTACAAATTCAGAAGAGTGCAAATTTTTTGAAAAACTCATGCAGAGTGAGTTTGAAATGAGTATGATGGGAGAATTAACATTCTTCCTCGGACTTCAAGTCAAACAATCTTTAGAGGGAATTTTTATAAATCAAGCCAAATATGTCTCTGACATACTTTTAAAATATAATCTCTCTGATACCTCTGCAATGAAGACTCCAATGGCCACTGGAAATAAGTTGTTCTTAGATCCAAATGGTATTTCTGTAGAATGTACTCTCTACAGAGGCATGATTGGATCTCTGTTATACTTAACAGCAAGCAGACCTGACATTATGCATGCCACATGTCTTTGTGCACGTTATCAAGCTAATCCAAAGAAATCACATTATGATGCTGTAAAAAGAATCTTGAGATACCTGAAGGGGACCAACAATCTTGGTCTCTGGTATCCACAGAACTCTGGTTTTAGTCTTAAAGCTTATACAGATTCAGACTATGGAGGATGCATGCTCGACAGAAAGAGTACCTCTGGGAGTTGTCAATTCCTAGGTGGTAAACTAGTCAGTTGGACCTCCAAGAAGCAGAATTGTGTCTCCACATCCACTGCAGAAGCTGAATACGTTGCTGCCGCTAGCTGTTGTTCTCAGGTTCTATGGATGAAGACTCAGCTAAAAGACTACGGCCACATTCTGTTCAAAATACCCATCTTCTGTGATTCCAAAAGTGCTATTGCTATCTCTTCCAACCCTGTGCAACACTCAAAAACCAAGCATATCGATATAAGGTATCATTTCTTGAAACATCATGTTGAATACGGTACAATCGAAATGCATTTCGTGCCCACAGAATATCAACTCGCTGACTTATTCACCAAAGCATTAGACCAGAAAAGATTCAACTTCTTGGTGGGTAAGTTAGGAATGATTAACATGGTGTGAAAATCCTCTGTAAGTATAGCTTTATCTTCTGTAAATAACAAGTAAATACATTGCTTAATTTATTGCTTTGATTGATTCTACTTTTGTATGTAAATTCTTAAAACCTTAAATAGTTCTTAAAATCACAGAGCTTCTGTAAGTCAACTCAGAACCTCTGACGACCCCTACAGAACCTCTGAAAAACATGACCTATGTTCTATGCAAAACTTATCATTCTTTGATCTAAGATTAGGTCAAGGGGGAGCAAAAGGAAATTACTTGATCTACAGAGGTGATTAGATCAAGGGGGAGCAGAAGGGAACCCTGAAATGATCTAAAGAGATAAAACTTTCAAGGGAAAGCCAAAGAAAAATGTCGATGACTCCATATCGACAGAAGTCAGATATCACTGCCGAGAAAAGAAGAACCAAAAGGTATGTCTCTCACAAAAGGTTTTTGGAAAACAATTTTCTAGGACAAGAATTGTCAAATATGTCCTAAATATACTGTGAATAACATTTCAAAAATCAAAAGCTCAAAAAGTTTCACAAAATTCGAATTAGGAGAAATTTAAGGTCATAGAGCTTCTACTGAGCTCAACAGAGCTTCTGCAGGAAATATGCTCTGTGATCACAAATTAACCTTCTGTCGATCTTTTGGAATGTTATCTCGGAAACCGAAAACGCAGACCATGACCTTCTCGAACAAACCGTTTTTTTAACAGTTTTCTCGGACACAAACTTTCAAATATGTCCGAAAAACATCTCTTAAACCAAATCAAAAATTGGATGATCAAAAAAACTAATAAAATTTTTGTTATAAGAATTTTTCTCTCATAGAGCTTCTGCTGGCCCTCACAGAACTTCTGCAAGTTCCAACAGAGCCACAAAACCTCTGCGAAGCAAATTTCTTCACAAAAATCCGATTTTATCCTCTCCAATGCCTTTACAAATGTTTTGGTTAAAGAAGAACCCTACAGAAGTCATGATAACAATGAGATATATGAAAAAGGGATAAACATCAAAGATTTTCAAGATCACAGAGCCTCTGTAAACTACAGAAGCTCTGTCAATCTGATTTCTTGGGCATCTTTGTAGTAATATGTAACACCCCAAAAACAGGGGTTAACAAAAACTTCCATAAAACGGAAGAGTGGTTCTCATTACTAATAGTAAAAGTATTCATAATTATCATTACATAACCATTAATACAAAGATCTAGTTAATTATAACTACTAATGGACCACTAGCTTATTTGATCACTACTATAGCAAATCAAATATAAAAAGGATGTCGGAAAGTTCTATTATCAATCTTCCAATCTTTAATCAATCTTCCAATCTTTAACTCTCCAATAATGATCCCATGCTCACAACCCCGTTCTAGACCTTCTTGTGTCCGGAACCACTAAAATCTGTAACACATAAAACACATAACAAGTGTTAGGCTTTTTAAAGCCTAAGTGAGGTTTACACATAGCACATAGAGCATAATCATAGCATGTAGGAATAACAATTCGATACATTCACAAATTGGATTCCATGGAGAAGACCCATATCGCTACCCAGTTACATCATAATTGAAGATATACCTTGATTGATACCCCACGGTATTGTCACAAGGCATAACACAACAGAAAACCCCACGGTATCCGAAGGTATGAACAAAATACATTTTTACCCCACGGTATGTATGATTATATCCTCCAATGCCTACTAGGTGCTCCTCCAATTATGTGAATACCAAATATGTTAATCCAAATAATATTTATAGCATATTAAGCACTTAATAATGGTCCAACCATTTATCATAATCAATACTACTTCCATGTAGTTCATATACATCCACATGTATTTAAATCACTTTCTATATGATTTCAATAATAAACCACCATGTTTACAATTCAAGAATAAGTCCATTTTGACCATTAAGCCATCAATTCATCATTAAGACATCTATTAAGTCATCATCTCAATATCACATACTTTGGATATATAATCCAACCAAACTCTTAACATCAACATTTATTATGGCATACAAAGTAATAAACACAATTAAGCCACATAAACTTACTTGAACTCCTCTTATTTCCCTCTTAACCATTAAGAGCATTTATTCAAGATTTCCCATTAGCTATACCAAAAATCAAGATGAGGAATAGTATATAAATGTAATACAAACAATTAATTACAAGTTACTCACCTCAAATCTTCAATTGCTAACACCCTAACTTGAATACTTGAACCTAATTGCTCCAAGAAGAAGAGTGAAGATGAAATGCCCTAATTCAAGTTTAAATGGGTAAGATTCACATACTAGTTGCTTGAATTAGATTAGGATTAATAGATATGAATTTACCTTAATCTTAGATGGATATCGCTTGAGAAGAGGATAGCAGAACCAAAAATCGGATTTGAGAGTTATATGTGAAAAGGGTAGATGACTAAGGGTAAAGAGGTGGGTTTAACCCCCTTTTGGCACGTCAGGAAATCGGCGCCGATCACCCGCGCCGATGCATCGGCGCCAAGCCATTGGCGCCGGCTTCTGTTTGCTAGTCTTCTCAACCTCCACTAATTTAGCCGTAACTTCTTCATTAGAACTCCGTTTTTGCTCCGGAAAGAACCGTTGGACTCGTATTCAAATTACCCATCCAACTAATCCATAAAATCTAATATTTAACTTTATTATCTATTTTTCATTTATTTCCTTAAGGAATAAACTTACTGATTTCTATCGGAAGTTATCAAATAACAAGTGACAATCACCGAAATTACTTAGGAAATCAATTATAATCTAAGAAGTCAAAATATAAAGAAATATTAGGACTATTATTACTTACTAGGATTTTCCGGGTGTTACAATTCTCCCAACCTTAAAACGATTTCGTCCTCGAAATCTATATTCTTTACAACCCAAAGTCAACCGACTCACAGTCGACCAAAATTCAACAATTCCTAACGGGAATCTAAATTCCATCCACACGGTCTTTAAAGACAATTCCTCGAACAATTGTTTATTAACAAAGTCCCTACACATACGTTGTACTTATGTACGGATAAATGTTCCAATCATAAAGAAACTCCCAACCATACGACTTCAGTCGTCTCCCAACCTTAAAATGTTCTATACATCTTGATTTCAGTTTCAAACTCTACATCAATTTAAGGTTCAATTAATACTGAGACCAACCGAATCTCTAATTTCAATTGTCCCTATCGTTAACGGCCATTCATATCCAAAGAGCTCTAATAGACTCCAAAATCCATCTCGAATAATTAATCATCAAACGGACAGGTTCATTAACCATACACAAAGATTATTTCCCTAAAACCACTCATCACAAATGAGTATCTTAAGGTTACTACTACCATCACCATCATTCTTTTTAAAATCAGTTACAATTCCCCGATTAAACTAAAGGTGTTTGATCTTAAGCCTAAAAGTTGACACCTAATTATCACCAACCGTTGCACTCTAACCAAACCCACACATGAATTCCATTCACAAATAAAAATCTAGAAGGAACAAGGATTCATCTTTCATTCTATCTCCACACATTTAATCCACTTACTTAAGGTTGTCTCGGCGGACTTTCATGAGTCCCACCAGTTCCAGGTTGTCTTTCCAATCCTCAATCATTTACCGATCTGTCCTCCAAAGAATTGAAAGACCTTGGTAGCGTTTTTACCATCACTACGCTATCGAACAAAAGTTAACCCTGAAAAATGGTTATATAAATATAAACACACGAAACGTACCTTACCGAACATTAGTCACTGGAACAATTTAGAAACAAGTATACTTATGTAACAATATATTCATAATAACAGTAGCTAATTGCGATTATGAATGTATCATACATGAGAATCCTCATTACCGTCGTTACCGTACTAATTTCACGTATTTCTGTCGACCCTAAGGCCATCTAGTCTTAATACTTCTACCCACTCTCACAATTCATAACTTAATTCATCTCAGCTTAAGTCTAAGTATTTCCTCATCATACTTAGTTCACTTAAACTAAAGCTCTGATACCAACTTGTAACACCCCAAAAACAGGGGTTAACAAAAACTTCCATAAAACGGAAGAGTGGTTCTCATTACTAATAGTAAAAGTATTCATAATTATCATTACATAACCATTAATACAAAGATCTAGTTAATTATAACTACTAATGGACCACTAGCTTATTTGATCACTACTATAGCAAATCAAATATAAAAAGGATGTCGGAAAGTTCTATTATCAATATTCCAATCTTTAACTCTCCAATAATGATCCCATGCTCACAACCCCGTTCTAGACCTTCTTGTGTCCGGAACCACTAAAATCTGTAACACATAAAACACATAACAAGTGTTAGGCTTTTTAAAGCCTAAGTGAGGTTTACACATAGCACATAGAGCATAATCATAGCATGTAGGAATAACAATTCGATACATTCACAAATTGGATTCCATGGAGAAGACCCATATCGCTACCCAGTTACATCATAATTGAAGATATACCTTGATTGATACCCCACGGTATTGTCACAAGGCATAACACAACGGAAAACCCCACGGTATCCGAAGGTATGAACAAAATACATTTTTACCCCACGGTATGTATGATTATATCCTCCAATGCCTACTAGGTGCTCCTCCAATTATGTGAATACCAAATATGTTAATCCAAATAATATTTATAGCATATTAAGCACTTAATAATGGTCCAACCATTTATCATAATCAATACTACTTCCATGTAGTTCATATACATCCACATGTATTTAAATCACTTTCTATATGATTTCAATAATAAACCACCATGTTTACAATTCAAGAATAAGTCCATTTTGACCATTAAGCCATCAATTCATCATTAAGACATCTATTAAGTCATCATCTCAATATCACATACTTTGGATATATAATCCAACCAAACTCTTAACATCAACATTTATTATGGCATACAAAGTAATAAACACAATTAAGCCACATAAACTTACTTGAACTCCTCTTATTTCCCTCTTAACCATTAAGAGCATTTATTCAAGATTTCCCATTAGCTATACCAAAAATCAAGATGAGGAATAGTATATAAATGTAATACAAACAATTAATTACAAGTTACTCACCTCAAATCTTCAATTGCTAACACCCTAACTTGAATACTTGAACCTAATTGCTCCAAGAAGAAGAGTGAAGATGAAATGCCCTAATTCAAGTTTAAATGGGTAAGATTCACATACTAGTTGCTTGAATTAGATTAGGATTAATAGATATGAATTTACCTTAATCTTAGATGGATATCGCTTGAGAAGAGGATAGCAGAACCAAAAATCGGATTTGAGAGTTATATGTGAAAAGGGTGGATGACTAAGGGTAAAGAGGTGGGTTTAACCCCCTTTTGGCACGTCAGGAAATCGGCGCCGATCACCCGCGCCGATGCATCGGCGCCAAGCCATTGGCGCCGGCTTCTGTTTGCTAGTCTTCTCAACCTCCACTAATTTAGCCGTAACTTCTTCGTTAGAACTCCGTTTTTGCTCCGGAAAGAACCGTTGGACTCGTATTCAAATTACCCATCCAACTAATCCATAAAATCTAATATTTAACTTTATTATCTATTTTTCATTTATTTCCTTAAGGAATAAACTTACTGATATCTATCGGAAGTTATCAAATAACAAGTGACAATCACCGAAATTACTTAGGAAATCAATTATAATCTAAGAAGTCAAAATATAAAGAAATATTAGGACTATTATTACTTACTAGGATTTTCCGGGTGTTACATAATAACGGTTACTTTTACTGCGAGTGAAACTCATATGGCTAAAATCAACCTCACGCGCCTAGCATTAATGGGCCGCGCACGACGTCCTGTCATATTCTGACAAGGCCTACGTGTCCCATTTTCATTGGGCGTACATGGAACGTTTTTATTTGGAAAGTTGAACCCGCCGCTCAAACTCGAGTGCGGATTCCAAACTTTAATTCATTGCCATATATTTTACTCTTTCGAATTCTACCGTTTTACCATCCTATAAAAACAAAGCTTACCCTCTCATAAAACCTTTTACAAACTCTCATCTTCTTCTCCGGCGAAACCCTGCAAAAAGCTTGCAAAAATCTTATTCTTAAAATCAAATGGCTTCATCTTCTCGAGCTACATCCTCTGACCTCTCTCCGGCGAACTCACCGGAACACTCCCCTACACATTCAGAACATTCTGAAAACCCCAGCCTTGCAAGAAATATTGAACAACAAGATTCCGGGGACTCAGCAGACTTTGCTCCGACGACTCACTTGCAAAACTTTATAGCAAAGGATCATTTCGAAGCCATTCTTCCTATCAAATCCAACAACTGCTATCTGGTCCCTTCACCCACTACTTTCGGCGAAGCCCATGCCATACTTCTGAACATCATGGAGAATCATGTCCTCTTCCCTCTACTATCAAGAACCCCAAACAAAATTCCAGTCCGTTGTTTGAACCAATTTTGGCAAAGCTGCCGATTTGATAAAGACGATTCTCTTATCAAAGGGTACATTTCAAGACCTGATAAATCTGAGCATCTTGAAATCAAGTTTAACAGAACAATGTTCTCACTTGAATTCAACCTACCAACAAGGGGTCTTCTGGAATTGAAGAGTTATGCAGAGCAACCAACAGACGAAGAGCTCTGTCGATTCGTGGAAATGCTTGGGTACAACACCCAACTACGGAAGAGAAATGACTTCCGCAGAGGCCGATTACCACCTCTGTGGAACACTTTGTTCTCGATTCTTAACAGATGCCTGACAGGAAAGATAGGCAGTATTGACCAGAGCTCACATCAAATCTTGAGCATCATGTATGGGGTTTACTATGATCTTCCACTAGATTATGCGACCATAATGATGCAAGAGATCATAAACACCATCGACAGAAAGAACAACTCAAAAAGGGTCAAAGAGAATGATCCCAACTTTCTACCACCTCTGCAATTCCAAAGAATATTAGGAGTACTGTTCGAACCACTGCTGCTAATCCAAAATTGGCCAATGGAAGGGCCAACTCCCAAACAGTTCCCGATGAACAAGAATACCCCCACTGATCATGCTGATGGCTACTCACACTGCAGACCTCTGTCAAAGAAGCTTCTGCAATACGCATCGAATAAATCCCTTAAGAAAGAGTATATACGCGATGATAGAACTCCTAAACCGAGTCCTATGACACCCCCGCGTTTAGGTGTCCCCCTAGGAACAATGATAGCAAAACCTCTTTCCACTCAAAAAGAAAAGGATCAGAAGTTAGCAAAGCACATGGCTATTCAACTCAGCTTTATAGCCAAACGTGCAGAACTAATGGAAAAGAAGTCTTCATCAAGAACCTCTGCATTTACTCCAAAAGCTAAGAAGAGGAAAACTGCAGAAGGCACCTCCACAAGCGCTGCAGAAGATCAACCCTCACCTCCTCATGCCACAGAAATTGGCTCCTCTGCTCCTCCCTCCTCTCCAAAAATGAAGAAGAAAATATCAAAATCAACAGAAGAAGGGGCACCAAATCCTAAGAGGAGGAAAACCAAAAAGAGGCATGGTAAATCACTTACAAAGTTGGTAACAATTACAGAAGAGGAAACTGCTGAAGAAGAAGTTGCAGAAGAAGAAATGGCTACAGAAAAGTATCAATCACCCAATCAATCTCCAGATAGATTTGCTCACCAAGGAGACCTGAACGACTTCTTACAGAACCCTGAAATTGCCAACACCCTAAATACAGCAGGGTGGACGGCACAACCTCTCGACCACCACTCTCCAGAAGAAGATTTCTTCATTTCTGGCATCGACACACATCTGCAAGAAGATGACACAACACCCAGAAATCAACCAGCCGAAACCCCTGATATTTTACAAAACCCTTTCATTCAAGGATTGGATGTCCACAGAAGAAGTCCAAACCCAGCTTCAGAAGAAATAGAACAAACTGAAGCTGAATGGAACAGAGGTGAAACCACAGAGGCATGTCATGAGACAGATTCAGATGAAGAAGAAGTTGTCTGGATACGTAAGGGTCTTTATCATCCACATGTCATGAGATTATTTGGATCTCATCAAGTATATGACCAATTACGACCAGAGCAAGAAACTTCCACAGAACTTAAGGAAGAAGCAAGAAAAGATGCCTGGATAAATAGAGGCACACAACCAAAACCAACTCCCAGTGCAACCCACATTTCTGACACCGCAGGTCTAGCTGCAGAAGGTGTCATTGAAAAAGAGCAGCATAGCTCGAACCTAACCCAACCCATCCAGCCAGAGGTTACTCTTTCAACCTCTGTGCCCACAGAAACCGGGGAATCCATTCCTAGGGAGTCTCCTCAAAGAGACTCACCTATAGTTTGTGATCAATTGCCCCAGATCACAGAAGAACGCCCAACAGAGGAATTTGTTTCCTCTGCCACGCACTTATTAAGACGCACACTTCTTTCAGAGAGAAGTAGAGAGCACAAAGACAAAGAGACTCTAGACAAGTCTCCTAGTCAACAGAAGGATATTCCAATACCCACCTCTGGAGTGGATTTGGACAATGTTCTTCTCAGAACTTCTGTAGGGATTGAAACTCATGTTTCTTCTCAAGGATCAGAAGGAAATCCTTCCATTCTCAACGTACAAACAGGAATGAAAGAAGGTATCCCAGGAACAGGGATTCACTCTGGAGACGAATGTGTTCCTCCAGAGGTTACCACCTGAACACAAGTTACAAGGGATGAGTTCCAAACCCTTGAGACCTCTGTGAACCAAACCTTGAAAGAGTTGCAAAGCTCTTTCAAATCTTTTGCAGAGACAACATCACTGGCACTGCTAAACCTGAACACCAAAATGGACAACCTGTCCACAGAGGTGAAAACTGCCATCTCACAGATGAAGTCTGCTGCTACTGCATCCACCACTTCTGCCGCAACAACTACTCCTTCGATTGAGAACTCCATCAACAAGTTCCTTGATCAATTGAACAAACAGACTTCAGTGTCACGGGGCATCACTCCTGCAGATCTACAGAAGGCCCTACAAAAAGTTCAAGAAGAAGCCATGCGAAATACCATGCTGATGCAACCCAAAGACTACATGACAAGAGCACAGCTGACAGAGCTTGGGCAGAACGTGATTAATCAAGTGACAGAAGTCATCCTTTCCTTCACCACTGCCAATGCTAACTTCGTCAAAGATTTCAGAGAAAGTGTAGGAAGGATGAGATTCAAAACAGAGGCAGAGCTAGCAACTCTTCTTGGCCTCTGTGATGATGCCTGCGCGAAACTGATCGCTGCTGGAGCCACAATGCCAAAGAAACCCGATGCTTCCTACAGAGCAGAGGGTACATCAGACAAGGGTCAGGATGACTCTGATGATGATGACCATCCTGGTCCATCAGATCATCCTGAGGGGGAGAAAACTACAGAGAAAGCTGAAAGCAGAGGACTTACAGGTCCACCAATAGCCGCAGAACCTCTGAGTCAAGCACCTCCAGAACAGACCCGACAACAACAAACCCAAAAGACCACAGAGACAACACCCATCTCTGTGGAATCATCTCCTGACGAAACCAAAACTCCAGAAGCAGAACAGCAAGCCACAGAGGCAACAACCGCCCCTGAGGTAATCATTTTGGAAGAAGCAGATGAACCAACCACAGAGAAAACACCCACCTCTGTGGAAACACCCCAAACCATACCCAAAAGAAAGTCGATTGCCACCAAACCAAAAAGAGCAACGACCTCTGCTTCTGACATTCTGAAAAGGATGCACACAACAATGAGTGATCGTATGGTGAAGAGAGAAGAAGAAAGGCACAAGTTCACTTTAGCTTTCAGAATGGCAAGAAGATTCAATGTCAACACTTCATCAACAGAAACTGAGCTCACAGAAGAAGTCATCAAACAACCTCCAACAGAGGTTACAGAGCAAGTCAAGCCAACAGAACCATCGCCACAAAAGTCCTCTAAATCACAATCGTCAAAATCCACAGAGGGAACCTCCATCAAACCAACAGAAGTGCCAACCTCAAAACCCACAGAAGCAACAGGTTCTGCCACAACAATAGCAAAAGATAAGGGCAAAGGGATACTGACAGAAGAGCCAAAGAAGAAGAAAACATTGCCAAAGCCAACAGAAAAACTAATGAAGAGTGCGTTTGACGCCTTTCAAACCCCAAAACCCGAAGAAGTTGACTGGGCACATGGATTGAAGCCTCTGTCAGAAATTCCTCTAGCTGGTAGAGCTGCAGAAGTTGTTCAACAGATGGAGAGTCTCAGAAGACAAATTCCACGACCTGGTCCAACACATGAAGAGCTGGAAGAAGTGGTATACAAATACCTCTACAAACAATCCTATCAGACAAATCATCCAGTAGATCATGTGACAGATCCAAGGATCAGAGAAGAATTTGAGAACATCTTCACAAGAACAAAGCCAAGAGCCAAAGCAGATGTCTTCTCAATTCACAAAATCAAAAAGGTGATCTTCTGCAGATTCTCCTTCACAAGAACCTATCCAACGGTCAGGTACAATCTTTACAAAGTCAGAAGAGAGAACAATTCAGAATCTACCTTCGCTGATGCTGACTTAAGAAACATCAATCCTTACGATCTACCTGACCTTCTGCAATGGACAAAAGACAACTACAACACAGAGCCTAATACCAGAGCCTATCAAGTGTTGAGAAAAGCGATGAGGGAAAAGCTTCTGCTATACAGCATGATAGATTTTCAGCTGGGAAGGATCTTGGTCTCAAACATCTAGATCTACGACCACCAGAAGATCGCTGCCCACCAGACGCTGTGCCCAACTCAATCATCAGAGAACCAAGATTTGGGTTAGTATTTCAAAACCCACAACACTAGGTTAAACTTTTTGTACTCATGGATTGTCAGAAGTACGCAACCAGTACTCTGAGCAAATTCAGAGCAAGCCTTGTAAAATACAGAGGTACAGAGAAAATGGATAGAGATGATGCAGAGACTTTCATCAGAGAAATAGACTCAACAATCCGCCTAAGAGAACTCTGCATCAGATTCTACAAAGAGATCAGAAAAGTCGGTAGAGACAACAGAAGCTACAACGATTTCAAAGATGCCAAAATCTGATTCTCAGACCTCCAATCTCTGCAAACAAAGTTTTATCTTTCATTGTACTCAAATGTAAAATGCCTCTGGCATATTTCTAAATGAAAGAAATTTCGAGGTATTGTTTAACCTCTGTCTTATCTAACTTAGCCAAACTTAACTCAAGTTCAAATTTTTTATTTTTCACTACTTAGGGGGAGATTGTTAGCTTCAATCAACCTAAAACATAGAAGTATTTAGAAGTAGTGAAAAATAGGCTAAGTGAAGAAAGCCTCTTACAGAGGCTCTGCCGACATTACCGAGAAATCAAGGTCAAGAAGCTACAGAAGCAGCAGAGGCTTCCTACAGAAGCTCTGTCATACGCACAAAGAAGACCAAAGACTCGGAATCCGGCGAAGACTGCTTCACAGAGGACCAGACCGCAGAACCTATGTAATTCATTACAGAGCCTCTGTGGTCCTCAATAAAGACTTGGAAGATATTACTGGATACGTTCATCAACTTGCATGGAAAAGTACTATCAAAACACGTGTCAAGCTCTGAGTGGACTCAATAGGGCAAGGTACAAAATAGACGTCTGTGCCATTTAATGCATTTACCAAAAGTACATCTGCTCCATTAAATGCGCATGGCTCAAACAACTGCTCACACCATCCAGTCCACTGTTCACACCATCCAGTTTACTATTCATGCCGTAAAAGGAACAGTGACCTACTTCATAGTCTTCTAAGAGTAGTATAAAAGGAAGTCTCATGTTGAGATCTTCCTAAGGACGAATACACAAGGAATCACTAATACTCTCAAGCTTTATTGTCAAATATCTGAGTGTTATATTCTCACACACACCAACAGTTCTTAATCTGTTCTTCGTGTTGTTATTATATATTGAATAACAGTAACTGTTCAAGAAATCCTTTTCATTCTTTACTGTTTTCTTTATATATGTGCGTTCTAATATCTATCAAACATATCTGTTAGTTTAATACGCTTCCGCATCAAACTCTAAACTCCACTAATAGATTGTTAATCTTGATTAAGTGTATCTAGGAACCAACAGGCACTAAATGGGTCTATCGAAACAAGTTGGACGAACATGGTACTGTAACCCACAACAAAGATCGTCTTGTTGCTCAGGGATACAGTCAAGAGGAAGGTATAGATTATGACGAAACATTTGCTCCAGCAGCAAGACTTGAATCTATTCGTCTATTCTTAGCATATGCTGTACACAAAAACTTCAAAGTACATCAGATGGATGTTAAGTCAGCGTTTCTGAATGGAAAGTTGAATGAAGAAGTGTATGTGGAACAACCTCCAGGATTCTCAGATTCTAAGTGTCCAGATTATGTTTATAAACTGGATAAGGCACTTTATGGCTTGAAGCAAGCTCCTCGTGCATGGTATGACACTCTTTCTACTTATCTCCATATTGAAAAATTTGAGCGAGGTAAGATTGAGAAAACTCTATTTTTTAGAAAAGTGAAAGGTCATATCATTCTAGTTCAAATATATGTTAATGACATTATATTTGGTTCTACTAACCCTGAGCTTTGTACTCGTTTCGCTGATAGAATGAAAGATGAGTATAAAATGAGCATGATGGGTGAACTAACATATTTCCTTGGTCTTCAGATTAAGCAAACTGAAAAAGGAACGTTTATAAATCAGGGAAAGTATGTTAAAGATATGCTCAAGAAATTTGATTTAACTCATAGTTCAGCTATGAAAACCCCTATGGCACCACCGCTGACACTTGACAAGGATTCAAAGGGAATACCTGTTAATGTCACGCTGTACCGTGGGATGATCGGCTCTCTCTTGTATCTTACAGCTAGCCGACCCGATATTATGTATGCAACATGTTTGTGTGCACGATATCAAGTTGAACCTATGTTATCTCATATGAAAGCTGTAAAGCGAATCTTTCGATACCTTAAGGGTACAGCGAACCTAGGTCTTTGGTATCCCAAAGATTCAGGATTCGATCTAACCGCCTATTCAGATAGTGATTTTGCAGGTTGCAAAATGGATAGGAAAAGCACCACAGGAGGATGTCAGCTCCTGGGTGGAAAGCTGGTAAGTTGGACTAGTAAAAAGCAAAATTCAGTGTCCACTTCCACAGCTGAAGCTGAATATGTATGTTAGATCTGAAGTTTTGTCAATAAACCAAGTGTTGAAGATCTGATAAGAAGACTCAGATGTTCTGAGTAGAGAAGTCAGAGGTCTTACTGTGAAAGCTCAGAAGTATTGATCAGTGGAAAGAGAAGTCAGATGTCTGAGTTAAGGAGTCAGAAGATCTGAGAAGCTTTATCAGAAGAATGTTCAGAAGTTCTGAACTATCTGTTCAGAACTTATGACGAGATACTTTACTTAGTATTTTATAAACTAATTAGGACACGTGTTATGTTCTTATTAGTCTTTCTTATTTGTACTGTAGCTTTAAGATGTCCGTTGCAGTATAAATAGTAGTTAGCTCTATGTTGCTAACTGATTGATTTTTCTCATATAACTTTGTATTCATTCTCTGTAATCTTTGAGATTCTCTCTCTTAGATCTGTAATTCTGTTCATCATTGAATACAATTGGGCTTGATCATACAACTTCTCAATTACTGCTTTCTATATTGATTGTAAGATTAGATCCTGTTCTTTCAATGTAGCTGCTGGAAGCTGTTGTTCTCAAGTCTTGTGGATGAGAAATCAGCTACTAGACTATGATCTTCAGCTCTCAAAAATTCCAATCTATTGCGACAGCACAAGTGCCATCGCCATAGCAAACAATCCAGTACTACATTCAAAGACCAAACACATAGAAATTAGATATCATTTTATCAGAGATCGTGTGATGAATGGTGATATAGAACTTCATTTTATCCCAACTGATTATCAGTTAGCTGATTTATTTACCAAACCTCTTGATGAGATAAGATTCAACTTTCTCATCAACGAGCTTGGAATGCTGAACTTTGAAGGGTAAAATCCTCAACGGTTCACATTGATCAGCGATAGGATAAAATCAACTCGTATAACCTATTCAATCATCTTCTCTCTGAATAAAACTTAGTTAAGATGATATCAAGGTATGTTTTCTCTCTCTCTGACAATCGCATGAAAATGCAAGATTTCAAAACAAAATGCATCGCTGAATATCTCTTCCTTAACAGCGATATTTTGAAAATTCTTAAAACCATCACTGATATTTTCATTCAGTGCTTCATGTTTGTAAAAGAGTCCCTGAGCTTTCAAAACCTCAGAGACATCCTAAAAGAATATGAAAGGACAGTTGTGACGTCTTTGCAAAGGATAAACCCCGACACGTTTCTCTTTCTGACACACGTTTGCACGTCTCATTCAAATTTCCAATCAAATGCAAACACGTGTCCGTGTCATGATGAAAATCTTTTCCCGCTCAAGATTTTCTCTCTCTAATCTCTCTATATAAACAAACTCGTGGTTTATATTTTTCTTTTACGCGAACAATCTTCCTCTGCAAGAAAGAATTCACTGTTGCATTTGTGCTTTCTAACACTTCAAGAACTGTTCATCATCATCTTCATCAAACATCAAGGTTAATATTTTCTTATTTATTACCGAATGCGTATAACTTGTTTCCGATCTTTTCCTTGTTTTAACAAGATCAAACAAAAGAACTTCTTAAAAATGAAATCATTTTTTTCATGGTTTTATGAAACACAACCATTTCATGGTTGTTCTTCAAGTTTAAATGCAAAAATCTTAAACTTGTTCTTCATTCGTTTCCAGAATCTATTTCTTCATAGAAAACTGGATAACAAGAATAAATGGGTTTTACATTTCGTTTCTTAAAATCAAGAAAAACACTAATCTTCATTAAGACATTTGTGTCTGAATGAAATGGATAAAATTTGAACCATCTTAATGGAAAATCTTTCCACATTAAGATTATTCTTATTTGTTAACATCTTTGGTTGAACTGATAATACGGAGAAATGGCATCGTCTGACATTCCTGCTACCGCTGAGAACATCTCCGCTGATTCTGAGGAAGTAGAAATTATCAAGGCTCCTCAGGTTATGTTCACTCTGGAACAACTAGATTGGACCAAAACGAACAACCTTTTTGCGCTTCTCGAGTTTCCTCCTCGAAAACAAGTCACACATCTGAAAGATGCTGTGAATTTCCTAAAGAATTGCTGCATTTCAACAGCCCTGACCATCTCACATCCTGCAAGTCAGCTACTACTATCCCAGTTCTGGTACTCTGCCAGACACTCTCAGTTACCATCCGCCAAAGATCCCTCCAAAACAATTGATTGTATCCTCAGCGATACTGAGTATGGCACGATAAAGATCACACCTGCCATCATTCGCAAAGCTCTGAACTTTCCCATCGCTACAAAAGAAAAGCCTTTTGTTCCTTTCCCTGACCATAAGAAACTCGCTGACAAAGAAGCTCTTATTGCATTTTTTGATGCAATGGGCTATGTATGGGAATTTGGCAGAGACAAGAAGCCTGAGAAGAAGCTGACCCTGCTAAAGAAGTCGAAAATGCCCAGCGAGATGAACTTCATCTTCGCTCACTTAATCAGCTGCATGACTGCCAAGACCGGCTCCTCTGACCAAGCCGCTCAACCTCAGCAAGCAATGGGATACGCTCTGCTGAAAGGTCTACACATTGACTGGGCATCTCTTATCTATGATGATTTGGTGCAAAGAGTAGACTCTGCCGCTGACAGACCTCCATAGGTTCCTTACCCCCGATTCATCAGCGCCATCTTCCAATATGGCCTGAAGGACAGCTACCCGCAAGAGGGCGACCTGAAACTCTCTCAGATTGGCCCTAAGGTACTTAACTTCAAACCAGTTGAAAATGAGGTACGTCTTTCTACCCTTTTAACTCTTCTCAACCCTTCTTCTTCAACTTCTGTGGCTCCTTCAGCGACAATACCCATTGCTGATACCCTGGCCACAAAATCCTCTCCTTCTAAGAAAAGGAAACAATCATCTACCCCACTTGGTTCTAAAAGGATCAAGAAAACAAAGGAGCAACCCCAGCAATCTCATGCTGAAGACTCCTCAGCTCTTTCTGCAGAGCTGAAGGAACGTTCAGTGGTACACTCTGCCACACCTGAACAACCCATCCATTCCATCCCAACTTCAGCGTCTCTAAACGTTGAGGTTACAAACATGGAACCTACCCAACCTCCTTCAGTCTCTCAAAAGATTGATGAAGTGATTTTCAGCGAATCCAACGCTGAACTCAGAACCCAACCTCCATTCTTATCCTTCGCTCCTCCCTCTACTCATTTGGTCTCTCCTCCAGTTTTCGCTGGAGCTGCCATCATTTCTACGGAAACTAAAGCTGATACTCCATGAATGATGAAGACAGGACCTGCAGGACAATCCATGGGCACTTTTGAAGATGACATGGAACATTTTTCAGGAACCCGTAATTGTGACGAGTTCATCAATCCTCCTGCAGGTACACACCAACCCATAAACACTGTCACTAAACCCCAAACTTCTGAGCTTTCCTATGTTCACAAGTTCTTATATGTTACAGGTCCTAATTTGGGAGACATCAACGCCTATCTGAAGTTCGTGGAGACAAAGCTGACAGGTCTCACCACTACTCTTTCAAATAACTCTACAGCTGTAACAAACGCTGGAGAGAATCTTACAAAGCTGACAACGGTGGTGGAGAAGAAGGCTTCCACAAATGACATGAAGCATGTTGATAAAACTCTCAGCGAATTCGCCAAGGTGCTCGCTGACATCTACACAGACTACACCTCTCTCAAAAATTCAGTTTCATCCATGTCCAGCGAGGTCACAACGCTGAAGACATCGGTTGGACAACTAGAGGGCGATATGTCTACTGTAAAGACTGACTTAGGCTCTGTAAAGACCGATGTTAGTTCGATGAAAACGATGATCGAGCAGCTACTACACAAAGCGAATACTCCTGCCCATGCCCTGCCCCTGTCCCTGCATCTGAAAATTTCACAGCGGCGGATCGCACTGAGCTGGAGAAAATCAATCCTGCTATTTCTGGCCTTCGAGACAGAATAGCAAAGATTGAAGGTTGTATAGGTATCTCTGGCCAAGAAGACAGTGAACCTACCAACGCTGATGAGTCAACCCATTCCTCCCCTACTCATCATGAGAAAGAGGGGGAGAAGAGCGCTGAAGATCTCTTCAAGAGCGCTGAAGACCTTTCCCATGATGAATCTATCAGGGGAGAGAAGAATGATGCTGAAGAAACCACCGTTGGACCTCAGGGAGATGAAAACCCTGAGGAAACCGAGAAGCTCGCCTCTGTATCTGAGGGGGAGCAACTCGAAGAAGAAGCTGATAAAACCGAATCCGAAGCAGAAGATGATGAAGCCGTCGACATCCCTGATGCTGAACCATCCTCTTCTCCAAAGAATGATGATGATGATGACGAAGATGACGATGACTTATTTATCGTCAAACCTGCTCCGAGGATCAAAGTTCTTAAGGGAATCTCGATAAATGAACCTTCAGGGGAGCGGACAAAGACAAAGCCCTCAGCCTCTGGAGCTGAGAAAGGCAAAGGCAAAAGTGTCGCTGAAGATGACAATCTGACGATCTTGCTTGAAAAGCCGGTTTGTCAGGTACACTAAACATCTCTCACTCCATCCCTCCTCTATCATACACTATCAGTTCTACTACCCAAGCCTATACACTTGAACAAATTTTCTCTCTCTGATTCTACCCAAGTTCTTATTTGAAAGATCGCTGTGTTTCAGCTAGTCCTCTCCCCTGTTTGAGGATATCGCTGAAGGTTCCATAACTGCGACTTCACCAATAATACCAGCTGCTGCTGAAGAAATAATCCCAGTCTTAGATTTGATCTCTGAGACTGATGAACCAGAAGAACAGCTACTCTCGCACAGATGCAGGCCTTCCTTAGCTCCTCAAAATCTAAGTGAAGAGGATCAAAAAAGAAGAGAGGAGATAATAAAGCAATTTGAGGATCAACGAATCATTCTGAGGCGTGATCAACTTCCTTCAGTTCCTCTAAAGTTCAGAATTTCCCAAAAGGAATACAAGGATCACCTCAGAGCTGAAAGATTAATCGCTGAAAGAAAGGAAGCCGAAGAAAAGGACAGAGAATACGCCATCCAGCTTTCTAAACGATCAGTGAAAGACCCCAAGCTGAAAAGAGTTCCTATTGAAGTTCAACGTCAGCTCTGGGAAGACGCCGAGAAGATAACTGAAGAAAAGAGAACTGTGTCTCAGTCCACTTTAGCCTGGTGCAAAGAAAAGGTCAACTATAGACTCTCTCCTGCCAAAATCAACAAGGTATTCATCTCTGGAAGAACAACCCTTGTTTCAATCGTTGAAGTCGAGATATTCAGAGAAGATAAGAAGTACGAAAAATTATATGCTGAAGCCATAACGAAGTACGGTCTCTCTGAATGGTTGGAGATCAGGTTAGCCATCCAGAAGTCTCAGTCGAAGTACAAGGAACATGTTGAAAAGCTGATCAACAAACAAATCGACTTAGTCTACTCCTGTGTGGATATTCCTCCTCCTCCTCCTCTCGAAAGTCAGAAAAGAAAGGCCTCAGCGAAGAAGAAGAAATCTAAATCTTCAATTGATGGCCCTATCATACGAAATGAAACAGGTATTGGTTTTTCACGTGCTGAAGTCCTTGGTCCTGATCCTGATCTTTCCATGCTTGACACATCTCTTCCTCCTGGTGAGACTTTCATCCCTAGCAAAGTCATAAGCGAACCCTACGGGATATTTTTCCATGACTACGATGATGGAAAGCATTTTCAACGCATCTCTGAACTTCACATCACTCCCATCGAACAGCTGAGAGATCTCATCTACTGGTGTGACTTCAGGAATGACCCTCAGGCACGACATCTGAAACCCTTGATTTTTGACGAAGCGCTGATCAAAAGAACAAGGTGTAACCGTTCCTGACTGGATGATTCCCACCACATCAATGACCCTTGATAAACTTCTCATTAAGGAAGAACCCTTTACAAACTGATATGATCGCCTATTTCTCTATTGTATCAGTTATTCTTTTGTACTTGTAATTTATTTCGCTTGTACTTGTAATCTTTCCATTTCTCTTTGTAACCTGATTCAAAGTTTTAAAGAAAGATTTCAGCGAATGTACTTTACTCCATCAGTACTGAAAAGATCCTAGAAAACAGTAAAAGGGACAAATATTTTATGAGTTCTTTTTATCCTTATGTTTTCATTAAATAGCAATTTTCTTTGTTGCTATGTCATAATCAAATAGGGGGAGATTGTTGATCCAAACCCTCAGTGATTTGATAATGACCCTCTCTTAAATACTTAGTGAAAATTATAAGTAAACAATATGTATCAGAGTTTCACTATCGCTGATAAGTACTAAGATCTTACAGTACCGCTGATAGGAACTCTCGCTCTTTAAATTAAACATTCAGCGAACATTGTTCACCATTAATGCTCTGAGTCTGTTCAGTCATTATGATGATCGCTGATAAGTTAGTTGTTTACTTATGATCCCTGAAGACAAGTTTCACGTCAACAAAGGTTCTACGCTGAAGTCGAAGATCAAGCTCAAGAACCAGTGACAAGTCTCCTAATGAACTGATGCGGATCAGCGAAGACTCAGATTTGTCCACTCAACGTGAAGTATCAAGTACAAGACTTCAGCTATCGCTGAACTTTATCATTCGCTGAATAGATAATGATAATGCTCTGAATCAACGAAAGCTGATTATGAAGTCCTCCGTACAAAGTACTTTTGTCTTAACCACCCTTGCACGACTCCGTACGAAATGTCAGAAAAGAACCTCCGACTGTCTGAAATCGTACAACCACTCTGATACTACACTGTTCATCCATGCGGCTACTAAGGTTGTCAACAAAGGTCAATGAAATGCAACCAACCAGCTGATGACACGTGTAAAGTGTATACTGACTTGCATTAAATGCATGCAGTATATAAAGAGATGAACCCACTTCATTTGAAGTAACTTGCTAACTCTGGACAAGTTCAATCTCTTATCTCAAGATAGGTTATTATTAGTAATTTCCTTATCTCTCTTAGTGCAAGAAACCTTAGTGTTCCAACTTGTTTAGATTTAGGTTTATCCTTAATCTTGTTTCCGCAACAAGCTGTAAATTGTTAATGATTTATCAATAAACAATTTAGAAAAGTAAAATATGTGTGTTTGTATTCAACCCCCCCCCCCCCCTTCTACAAACTTGTATAGGCCTTTGGGACCAACAGTAAGCTATTGTTGGGGTTTTAATTAATTGCAAGTTTATAATTCATTTTTATCGTATGTTTAGTTAGTACATCAAATCCACCCCCCTTCGTATTTATTTTAAAATTCCGTCCTTGTGCGTAGATTTTCTAGTTGTAATAAGTTGAACCGAGTCCTTGTGGATTCGACACTACTTACCATTGTTACAATTTTAATTGTTAACAAAGGAATAGTTGGAATATTATTATTTGGTGGACTCGACATCCGTCAAAACACTAATGGAGAAAAGAACCAAGTACAAGCTATAAATGAATCTTGTACATTTTGTGGAGAAGGCCATGTTTATGAAAATTGTCCCGGTAATCCTGTCTCGGTGAACTATGTGGGAAATCACTCTAGGAATAGTCCGTTTTCCCAAACTTACAATCCAAATTGGCGAAATCACCCAAATTTCTCTTGGTCGGGAAATTAAGGACTTCAACCCCCCGGGGTGATTCCGACACCAACCTGACCACCAAATCCCCCGGGATTTCATCAAAATGCTCCTCATGCATCTCATGGTGGGCAATCCTCACAAATGCACGCACCTCGTTCACACTATGTGCCGGAAAGTAACGGTTCACTTGAATCATTACTTAAAGGTTTCATAAATCAAACCAATGCCACTTTGCGGGGTTTTGAAACTCAATTGGGGCAATTCGTGGCCGATTTAAACGGAAGACAAATGGGCACTTTGCCTAGTGACACCGAAACCCCTAAGGTTATTCACAAAAAGCAATTTAAAGCCATGACCTTAAGAAGCGGTGTAAATGAGAAAGAGAACATGTCCACACCAAACGATGAAGTTTTAGTGGAGACACTTATCCAAGAAGAAACACCTCACCAATTTGATAGGTCAAATTTTCCAGGCTTATTTCCCCCCAATGTGACAGGAAAGTGAACTTCCTGACCAAACAGCAGCAAAAACTGCACTTCCTGTTTTACCAACAGCACAACCTCACCACAGTGGTGAGACAATGCTCACTTCCACGCATAAAAGGTAGACGTAAACCAACCGAAAGTAGACTTTCGAGATCTCCCTTTTCTGGAAGAATGAAACGTAAAAATGAAGACGTGCATCTTAATAAATTTTTCAACATTTTTAAACAATTGCACATTAACATTCCGTTGGTAGAGGCTCTTGAGCAAATGCCAAACTATGTTAAATTTCTAAAGGACATTCTTAACAAGAAAAGGAGATTAAGTGAGTTCGAAACGGTGGCCCTAACTAAAGAGTGTAGTGCTTTACTCACATGCAAAATTCCACCGAAACTCAAAGACCCGGGTAATTTCACTATCCCGTGTTCAATAGGAGGAAAGGAAGTAGGACACGCTCTTTGTGACCTAGGAGCAATTATAAACCTCATGCCTTTATCAGTTTTTAACCAACTCGGAATTGGGGAAGTCCGACCCACCACCGTGACTTTACAACTTGCAGATCGATCTTTGACATATCCTAAAGGTAAAATTGAGGACATTTTGGTCTAAGTCGATAAATTCCTTTTCCCAGCCGACTTTCTTGTGTTGGACTATGAAGCCAATAAAAATGTCCTCATCATTTTAGGACGACCTTTCTTAGCAATGGGTGGAACACTGATCGATGTCCAAAAGGGTGAGCTTACCATGAGAGTTAACGATCAACAAGTGACTTTTAATGTTTTTAAATCACTTAAGTTTCATGAGGAGATAGAAGATTGTTCAACCCTAAATTCCATAGGAGATGACTTAGGCATCAATTTTGATGAAAGTGGCCACTGTTCCAGTGAAGGTGGTCAACTTTGTGAAGCTCAAATTGAGGATATAGATTGTTTTGAGGAAGACCTTGAGGAGACCATTGCAGCATTTGAGCAGCTTGACTTTAAGGATAGAACAATTTAGCAACCTTCCATTCTTGAACCTCCTAAGCTTGATTTAAAACCTTTACCCGATCATCTTAAGTACATTTATCTCATCGAGGAAGATAAACTACCCGTATTCATTTTTTCTAAGTTGACTCAAGACCAAGAATTAAGATTGATTGAATTGTTGAGGAAATACAAGAAAACCTTAGGATGGACCATAGCCGACATTAAGGGAATAAGTCCAACAATTTGCCAACATAAGATAATTTTGGAAGATAATAGTGTTAGAAAGGTTCAACCACAAAGGCGACTCAATCCCATCATGAAAGAGGTTGTAAAAAAAGAGGTTCTAAAATGCTTGGATGCGAGCGGCGTAGCTAATGGGGGGACAGGATGGTGCCTAGCCCCCCTAAGTCTCCAGCAACCATTGATATATTATGTGAAAGAAAAATTAGTACACAACCAACTATAGGAAAGCCCTCCCCAAACATTTGTCTACGTGTGTCCTTCTCAAGGTCTCCACACTCCACTAACCAAGTTTAAGCAATTTTGGTAATAACAAGGTAGAATAATTAATTAATTATATATATATATAGGCGAGAGTTATTATGAAAACCTACCTATGTTTGAAAACCTTGAAAACTCCCTTCAACCAATCAGAATTTTTCTTAATTATTTATTAGAGGGCAATTTCGTCAATATGTAATCCAGTCATTTAATTATGGAAATTATGATAATTATTATTTTTGTAAATTATGATAATTTTATGGAAATGATCCCAACATCATCAACACGAAGACAAACCCTAGAGTTTATTCTCTTCTCCCTCTTTTCACCACCAACAGCCGCCACATACCACCATCTACCCTCTTCCCGTCGACCATCACTACTGAAATCGCCGACGACTTCACCTCCGTAAACGGTAGCCGCAACAACCATCATAACCCGTCACACTCTCCTCTCGATTCTCCATCTTCTCCTCTCCGGTCGTCGTTCGCTTTCGTTTTTCATCTGGAAAACCCACGTAACCGACCACCACGATCTGCGATGACATCTGTCGCCATCCCGTCACCGCCGTATACAGCCGCCACAATCTTCTTTAACCTTTTCCTTCTCTCTTCTCTCTTCTCTCACGTTTGCCCCATCATCGAGAACCACAAGGCGCCACCATCATCTTCAGCCATCACCAATAACTGCCGCTCTCTTCCCTACTACCACCGACCATTTTGTTCCTGTTCACGGCGATGAACGGAGATGAACGACGATGAGAGGAGATGAAACCGATATGAAACGGCGATGAACGGAGATGAAACTGAGATGTCACGGCGATGAACGGAGATGAAACCGACGATGACCGGTGACCGGAACAATCTTACGGAGATGAACGACGATGAGAGGAGATGAAACCGATATGACACGACGCTGAACGGAGATGAAACAGAGATGTCACGGCGATGAACGGAGATGAAATCGATATGACACGGTGATGAACGGAGATGAACGACGATGACGGTGACCGGTGACCGGAACAATCTTCTGGGTTTGGTGGGAGGGTATTCATCTCCATGGATAATAGGGAGGGTATCCATATCCATTCGCTGTCGTGGCTGGAAAATAGGAGATGCAGTTTCCTTATTTGAAATATGAGATGAAATTACCTAGATACCCTCCAATACTAATTTCGATGCATTAAAAATAATAAAAAAAATTATTATTTCCATAAATAAGTCAATTTCATCTTAGCCGTAGATAATATTGATCTATGGTTGTAAGGTGGGTTTCACAGTTTTCAAAATAGCATAGGTTTCTACATGAAACGAACTATATATATATATATAGGGTGGTAATCAAATGAGAACCGTAAAAAGGTTGAGAACCGTGAAAACTGATCAAACCCATTAACTGATTTCATCTATTATGGCTTAAATCGGTTCTCACATTTCTCAATTTTTTAATTATGACAATGTGATTAAAATTTTAATTATCACCATGGGATCAAAACCAAATTACGACTTAGATCGGTTCTCATGGCTCTCAATCTTTTTTTGGTTATCACTTGATTTAACCCCTATATATATTGGAAAGGATTAATTATTTATATTAGTTGTTGGTTTTTAATTTTAATTTCTTTTAGATAATTATAACAATTCTTAATAGATCTAATTAACTAAGTCTTAATTATTTACATAATTAATATAGTTGAATGTTTTATATTTGATATAGAGTCATGGACTCATGGTAATTTATTTTGAATTTGAATAGTGTATTATATAACTTGTAATTTGTTTGAATTATAAATCGTTAAGTTCATATTTTTATTACTTTTAGGTTTAATCATGAGTAAGAAAAGAACAATCGATTCGCTCTTCGTGCAAAAAGAAGTCGTTAATAATCCACAACTACATCGTGTCAATAATAACCTTTCGGAAAAAATGGTTGATATGGATGAAACTATTAGGATTCAACATGAAAAAATTGATGTATCAAATGTGGAGAAGGTCAACATAGATTATTTGATTCGTGATCCTGGCACACGACCTTCAATTTTAAGTTATCCAAATAATCAACCTGATAATAGTAGGCGAGCATATATTAAACTTAGACCATATCAACTTCATAAATCAAGTATCATTTTAGTCCAAATTGTCGTAACAATATGCTAAGTTTTCACGTAGCCTGGTTTAAGAGTTTTTGGTGGTTGGAATATTCTGAAAAAAATGTGTAGAAGCCTCTAACTAATTGTTTTTATTCCTATCACACTAGTCAATTTGAAAATTATGAACATTGGAAGATTTATGCTTTAGTCTAAGGTGTAAGTTTTACTTGTTCATTTTTCTGTTTAGAAAAAATATTACGGTATCATTTTCCAATAAAGTATGGTATTGAACGTTAGTACCCGGCCCCCTTATCCAAAATTCTTGGCTATGCCTCTGGTAGTTAGGTAAGTCTGGTTCAATGTGTACCAAAGAAAGGTGGCACCACGGTGATCACAAATGATAAAAACGAGCTTATACCAACTAAGACCATGACCGGATGGAGGATTTGTATGGATTATAGGCAATTAAATTTGGACAATAAAAGGGACCATTTTCCCTTGCCCTTTATAGATCAAATGCTTGATAGGTTGGCCGGGAAAGAATATTATTGCTTTTTGGACGGATATTCGGGCTACAACCAAATCACATTGCACTCGAAGATCAAGAGAAAACCACTTTCACTTGTCCCTTTGGCACTTTTGCTTTTCGGCGTATGCCATTTGGTTTGTGTAACGCACCTATAACTTTTCAAAGATTCATGATGTCAATTTTTCGTATATGATTGAAGACACCATGGAAGTATTTATGGACGAGTTTTTGGTCATCGGTACTTCTTTTGAAAATTGTCTTGTGAATTTAGAAAAAAAAGGTTTGGAAAGATGCGAAGCCCACGATTTAATTTTAAATTGGGAAAAATGTCATTTTATGGTATAAGAAGGAATTGTTTTAGGGCACATGGTTTCAAAGAAAGGGTTGGAAGTTGATAAAGCCAAACTTGAAGTCATAATGCAATTTCCCGAACCAATCTCGGTTAGGATCATTTGGAATTTTTAGGGTCGTGCGGGTTATTATAGAAGGTTTATTAAAGTATTTTCAAAAATCGCAAAACCTCTTTGTAACTTGTTACACATTGACAAAAGTTTTGAATTCACCCCCGAATGTTAAAAAGCTTTTGAAACCATTAAAAATGCTCTTGTTTCGGCACCCATTGTGATTGCTCCGGATTGGACCATACCATTTGAAGTAATGTGTGACACAAGCGACTGGGCCGTGGGTGCGGTTTTAGGGCCAAGAAAAAACAAAAAAATTCACCCCATATGGTATGCAAGCAAAACTCTTATTGAAGCACAAATAAACTACACCACAACGGAAAAAGAATTGCCTGTGACAATATTTTCCTTCGATTGCTTTCGTTCATATTTAATCGACATTAAAGTTATTGTTCACACCAATCATTCCACCATCAAATATCTTTTTAGTAAAGCCGATGCTAAACCTCGGCTTATTAGATGGGTTCTTATCTTACAAGAATTTGATGTCGAAATTGTTGATGGTAAAGGAGTCGATAATCAAATGACCAATCATCTTTCTCGACTAGAAGGTAACGTTTCAAGTGGAGGTGATTACGATATTAAGGAAATTTTTCTGGATGAACACATCTTAGCAATACAACATTATGAAGAAAAACATCCTTGGTATGAGGATATAGCAAACTATCTTGCTAGTGGGCTTAAGCCGTATCACCTTCATGGACAACAATTCAAAAATATTCTTCATGATTGTAAGCATTATTTACCCATGTCTTTATAAAATGGGAGCGGACCAAGTATTGCGAAGATGTGTTCCCGATTCCGAGAGGCAAGCGGTGTTAAATGAAGGTCATGATTCACCGTATGGTGGCAACTTTGGTGGTCAACGCACGACTGCAAAAGTTTTACAAAGTGGCTTCTTTTGGCCAACTCTTTTCAAAGATGCCTTTGAATTTGTGAAGGTTTGTGATCAATGTCAACGAACGGAAAATTTGTCTCACCATAACGAAATGCCCTTGAACAATATTTTGGAAGTTGAACTTTTTGATATTTGGGGCATTGACTTCATGGGACCGTTTCCTATGTCATTTAACAATTAATATATTTTAGTCGTGGTTGACTATGTTTGAAAGTGGGTTGAAGCAAAGGCATGTCCTAAGAACGATGCAAAAACGGTAATTTTTTTTTGCATAAAGATATTTTTGTTCGAGTCGGAACGCCCCGTGCTTTGATAAGCGACGAGGGAACTCATTTTATAAACGAAATATTGAGCACCGTTCTTAGCAAGTGTCATATCCAACATCGAGTGGCCATGACATACCATCCACAAACTAATGGTCTTGTCGAACTTTCTAATAGGGAAATAAAAGGTATTTTGGAAAAAGTCGTCAAACCTAATAGAAAAGATTGGTCACTTAAGTTGGACGATGTCGCCATATCGACTAGTTTTTGGAAAAGCGTGTCATTTGCCCTTAGAATTGGAATACAAAACCTTTTGGGCGATAAGAGAGTTGAATATGAGTGAGGATGCCGTGGGAAATAAACGAAAGCTACAATTAAATGAGTTAGAAGAATTAAGATTCCACGCATACGAAAAATCCAAAATTTACAAGGAAAAAACAAAATACTGGCACGATCGTCGGATAAACCAAAGGAATTTTGAAATCGGTCAACAAGTCTTACTCTTTAATTCAAGATAAAGTTATTTCTCGGCAAACTCAAGTCAAGATGGTCCGGACCTTTCACCATTGTCAAAGTCGGTCAATACGGGACAATCAACTTGTTGAATCCACAAGATGGAGCTCATTAAAACTCAATGGACATCGGGCTAAACACTACCTCCCCGAGGAAGTGCCGAAACCCGTGGATATGTCCTCGTGATAACATCTCGTGTGTGTTTGTAAATAACTATAATTAATTTCTCTTAATTTAGGAATGAAAGGTGGCAACTTTTGTTGCCACTGTGGGCGGCCACTGTGCTGATGGGTTTAAATTGCAAAAACAAAAGAAATTTTGGAACATGAAACATTCCAGATTTTTGAACCTTTTGTTAAAAAAAGAGAAAAAACTTTGGTCAAAGCAAAAGTCAGTGGGCCCCTCTTTTATCTAAAGCTTTGTTTTATTTTCTAGTTTTTGGATTATTTGTACTTTTTTTGTTTTTTTTGTTGTAGTCCTTTTAAAAAAACTAAGAAAGGAAAAAAAAGTCTTTGTCCTTAGAAATTTTTAATGCTTTTGGAAAACAAGCCTTTTTCTATTGTGTCTTTTTGCATTAAAAAAATTCTTGGTGGTTGAAACTGTTTTTTCTAATAATCAAAACATAAAAAACAAAACAAAACAAAAAAATAGTCAAAACAAAGAAAAGCAAAAAAGTAGTTTTCTTTTCAAACTCTTGTCAGTCGATTTTTTTCTTTCGCTTTTCATCATCACCCTTTTTTTCAAATCTTTTCACAAGATTTTTTTCAACCCTTTTTCAAATCAACATTTTTTTTCTCAAAACTACTTTTTCAAAAACGAAACCCTCTTTGACCCACTTTCCCAAAACCACCTTTTCATCTCCTTCTCTCTTACCCACGATCACCGCCCCATCCCCCTTACTCCCTCATTTCGCCGGTTATCCCTCGCGCACCCACTTCTGGGCCGAATTCTTCACGACCGCCTACTTCAGATGGTTCCGAAGTGATTTACGGTAACAAAATCTGGCTTATGGTCTTTGTCGGGCAAAAGGATGAACAAACACATTTTTTGAAAAGTATGCAAGCGCAACTAACTAACATGCATGCCCAAATTCAAGACCAATGTGATCGACTTGCCCGACTAGAGTCTCGCTCTTCATGGTTTTGGGCGTAGCAGTGCGACTGAAATCGTGTCATTCGCAGATTCTATTTCAAGAACGATTCAGTCCGTGCCGCTACACTCCCACGTTTTCCGCCCGGTATTTGCTCACCTCAGGTTAGCTTGCCGCGCACCCCCGCTACCACAGTTGCGCCTGATGCCACAGTTGCACCAGAAGTAGCTACTTCATCCGCTGCCCCTACTTTTGCCGATGCGACCACCGTGTCCGAAGATGGTCGACCTGTTAGTGAACCGTGAGCCTTCTTGGGACGTCATCACTTTTGTTGGACTTCGTTGTTTCTTATAACTCTTTTGGGCTTTTGTGGTAGTTTTTCATTTTGATTTGTTGATAGGTGTCTTTGATGGTTGCTTTCGGGATCTTATTGTTGAACGCATTACTTTGGGTTACATTGATGCTAGTCAATCTATTATCTCTCGCTCCCGTTAGTCTTATTTTTGCAGGTACCATTCTTTGATAGTTTCCGTATTAGAATTTAAAATGATGTAGGTCGTCTTTCTTATTTTTAGCCTACACACACATTTCCGTTTTGTTACCTAGCCGAAACTGTCCTAATTTCACAATGAGGACATTGGCGATTATATGTTTGGGGCTGGGTCAACGCGGGAAACGCTTTATTTTTCGATTCGTTCAAACTCGTACCTAAGTGGCCACTTCTGTCACCACTGTGGTGACATAAGTGTTTCGAAAAATCAAAACATAATGGGTCAAAAATAGAGGTGGCAAAAACAGTAAAAATCCGCCACAAACCAAAGTATTTTGAATTCATGTGCAAAAACCCAAGTTTGGGGAGTTATGAAAAAGAAAAGAAAAGAAGAAAAAACAAAAACAAAAACATATAACAAACTCAAATATTCAAACCCGAAACAAGTCCTACTAATTAAATTCAACCGACGGATTTCATGAAAGGAGGTGGTACCTTTTCAAGCGAGAACATTCATCCAAATCAATATTCATGAAAACACGATGTAAGTTCTTCATTTCAAACAAAAATTCGCTTCTTCAACCTCCCTTAACATCCTTTGATTTTTTTTCTCTTTCACTTGTTTTACTTGAGGACAAATAATTATTCAAGTTTAGGGGTGTGATAACTCTCAATTCCTGAGGGTTATTTCTTCTCTTTTTATATTTTTTTTCACCACTTTCTTGCCTAATTTGCCTCTTTCCCCTTCATTTGGTCTATTCTGATCCAACATTGTGATGAAGTCTCAAGGTTGCAAAAATTTGGTTTTTCTAACTCTTTGTGCAGCAAAGTGGCCACTTTGGTCACCTCAGTGGCAACAGTGGCTGGAAGTTGTGGATAAGCTTTGGACATTTATGGAAAGTTGCTTGTTTGAAGTAAAGGAAAGAAGAACCTGAGCTTTTAAAGGAATAATCAAAGAAAAAGATAAAAATTTAGAAGTCAAAGGAAGCTCTTGCACTCTTCCATAAAGTAGCTTTTAAGGATTTGTCACATCAACCCTTTATCTTCAAGAACACTATATAAAGAGGCTTTGGGGGAACCTTTGAAGACCATCTTAAGCTGAGTTCTCACATTTAAAGCTTAGCATTTACTTTACATTCTCTTATTTAAGTCTAGTGTAGTTGCATTTAATATCCTTGTATTTTCCTTTCCTTGTAACAGCGTCACCACTGTGGTGACATAAGTGGTGGCGACTTTGTAGTTTTTATTTAAGAAAGTTTATGTATCTTCTTCTTCTTCCATGTCTTGCACTGTTATTATGAGCTAAACACCCCTTGGGGTGTGGGTATGAACCAACTCTAAGACTAGTAGGCAACACTTGGGTGTTGCCATCGTTGCTAACTCTTAGACTTGGTCACTCGAGTCGGGACTCCAACTCAACGCGGACAAGCCAATCACTTGTAAGTGTAAATATTAGATCTTAGACCTAGAGATGGGCGGATCCAGAAATACAGCTTGAGTGATGCATAAAGATTTTAGAGAGTCTTTCACAACCACGTAGAGATGCGGGTTTTTGCATGATTTCAACCAAGGTTAGGGATGTCGGTCGACTTAGGTGTCACAAAGAGATTTGGGCATCTATATCCATATCGGTGGAACTAAGACTCTTAGAAGTCTACTTAGTTATATCAGCAAGTCTTGAGTCAGCGATAGTGGCAACTTTGTTGGGGACAAGTGGCCACTCTCTATAGAAATTCACTTTCGAGAGGAAGGGGTTTTTATGGATGTTTTGAACCACTTAGTTCTGACCATATTGTTACTGCATCTGTCTTAGATAATGTTTGTACCCACATCCTCTCTTTTAGCCATTTGATTACTTTAATCGATTATTTAGCATAAAACTAACAAATATCAATATTTTCTGAAAACCCAACCGAGCACTAGAAGTTCATGAAAATCTCTTATTCTTAGTTGACTAGTCCCTGGGGAAAACGATCTTGGTACCTTACCACTTTATTACTTATAGCGACCATAGCGTCCGGTGTGCACTTGCAACGCCACTGTTGCAACACAGGTGGCCACTTTGTGGACATATACGACTTCCGCTATCAACGATACACCTTTATATCCTTTTATCGATTTCCACCCCAAATTTACTTTATACCCCCAAGTTAAGATGATTAGCCCATCTTCGCTCATATTCTAATTATAGATGATGCCATGACTTTTAAAAGAAAATAATGGGGATGGACAATATTTTAAAACAATCACAAGTACTTAAATATGGTAATGGAAACTTGTTGCACAAGATACGAAAATATTTTGAGAATTTAAAGGACAAATAATTATAAAGGACAATAATTAAATTACAAGAAAATAAATTTCATAAATTAAATTAAACTAAAGACATCAAAATCTTGCGCACTAAGTTTCGTTTTACCATTTGAAGACTTGTTCATTTCGTTCGAATAAACCATAATTTGGCCTTTTGGGTAATAGTCACAAGCCACGAATAGAGTAGTTAAAATCTAACGTATAGCTACGATGAATCGTTCCCGGAAAGTAAAACCGAGTTGTAGAATATCAAACCAAATGCGATTTTTAAGAAATTAAAGCTTTTGAGTAACCACTATAATAAAAACGAGGACCTTGATTTATAAGAAAGTGTTTTGCAAAATATATAAATTTTTACTTGTGGGAATTATAGAGTGATGGCACAAAAGGTGTGTATAAAAACTTGGATTTGCAACTAAAGATTGATGATGAACACTTGGAGAAAACTTGGTAACTTCAATAACAAACTTCTTGTATTAATCTTCAAATACATACAAATATTTCGGTCATAGGAACAACCGGAATATTTCTTGACTTTGAACCACACATGTATCAAAGGTTTAAGTCAAATTAATAAAACTTGTGATGGAAGAACTAGACAACCAAGAACACTTGCAACAATGCAAGCCTCCAGGTTTCTAGCTAACTTAGTAACACTTGGAAGGGATTTTCATTTTTGGCTTTTTAAATCAATAGTGAAATGCATGGCCTTTTACCTCATCTTACAAATTCACTCTTATGGCACAATTTTTCTGCCATCATCCCATATTGAGGGATGCATGGACCCTTTTTGGTCTCTTTTGTGTCTTTGACACTTTGTATGCAATCATAAGTGTTTGTGTTGGGATTGCATATTTTTTATTTTTGAAGCATTTGAGATGTGTATGCTTTGCATTTATGTCCTTTGGATATATATGATGTATTTTTCCCATCCCAAACTTGATATATTCAATGTCCTCATTGAATATGAAAACAATCTAGGGTGCATGGGAAGGCTTTGAGTAGTGACTTATATGAAGAAGTTTTCAAAAGGTATTGAATGAACCAAGAGTGTGGGTTGCATGGAATAAGTAACTCCAAGGTATGAATGGTATGGTCCTTAAAAGAAAATGGTTGGTCTATAGTTGGCAAACAATATCAACTCATGACTATTGAGGTAAGGATCATGTATGGTGTGCTTGTATAACTATTGCATCAATTAAGCTTGTAAATCTAATAAGCTAACACACCAAAAGGACTTCACAAACTATTTTGAGGATTTAAAGTGGTGAACCAACTCCAACACTCACCAAAACACTCATAGGCTTCTTAAAATAGCAAAATATCATGCATGGAAACACCAAACTAGGCATAACTTCAACAACACAACAAATTTAGAGTGGTGATTGTCCACAAAAAGACTCTAACAGCCCCAAACATCTCACAAAAAACAACAAAATGGAATGGGAGGATATGCACACTGTTTGTAGGTAAAGGTTTGGCCAAAACAATGTAGAATCCTCCTCTACTCAATCCTAAAAACAACAAACATGCATGCAACAATATTATCATGCATTTCAGTCAATGATCAATATTTAACATGAAAAGAATGGAAGATCTATCATAACTATGCAGCATGACCAACACTCTCAACACACATAAAAAATAAGATCACAAATTCAAATCAAAGACTCAACTAGAACTTTCATATAAAACCAACAAATAAATAAGGAAAAACAAATAAGATAGTTGAATTGAACCTGTCATACTCAGATTGAGTAGAGGATGACTCCCCTTCTTGTGCTTCTTCTTCAGATGCCATTAGAAATGGTGGTAATCCTCTCAACAGGCTAGGATCATACCTTGACCAAATCCTCCTATAGACCTTCTCTCTCTCTTGATCATTGGCCCTCATGGCCTCCCTTTCCTTCCTTAACTCTCTGATCTCCCTTCTCAACTTGTTCACCTCTCTTAACAATCAACTCATGGACATATTCTGTTCTTTGACATGTTTGGTAAAATCTTGGTGAAAAACATGAATGAATTAACCCATAGAGTCCAAATTAGTGGTAGGTGGTGTTAGTGGTTTCCTTACTTTGCTCCTCATTAACCTCTAAAAGTTAAGTCTATCCATGACCATTTTTTTATTATAAAAAATGATCAGTCGATAAACTTATCACATGAGAGGCTGTCAATAGCTTATGAATGATGGCATGATAAGGTAATCTAGCATTGGACCTCTCACTACAGTATTTGATGGTGTGTGCAATGAGTTTGCCTATGTCACACCCCGCTAAAGCGGAAACACGAGGTATATCAGCGTAGGGTTTCATTCAAAAGGTAACAGACAACACCAACCACAACATTTAATACAGTAGTTCAAAATATTACATTACAACGTCTTAAGTAAATTGTTCCAAAAGAATACGTCGGATACATAAATTAACAATAGAAGTTTTAATGTTCTTGATGCTGATGTCATCATGCAAAATACACCCTACATGCCTTCACTTACTTATTAGCACCTGAAAAGCATGATGAAAAGAAAAGGGTCAACTACAAAGAGTTGGTGAGTTCACAGGTTTTCGTATGCACAAAAAAATAAATTTGTAGGCAGAAATTGTTATTGTGAAACGTTTGTTCACACGAAGTTTACGTAACCAATTGTTCGAGTATTTGCACGAGGTATAAAGTATACAATGATGTCATCGCATTGAGCCACTACCAAACCTTCCGACAAACCAACGCCCCTTAAATTATTCACGTCCTACCTCAGCGGTGGATTAACTCCACATGGGTAAGACCATTATTGTTACTGGTAAAGTGCACTTCTAGCTCGTCAGCTTAAAGTGGGGTTGTCAAACCAAATAGCGCTACCCACAAATACCATTGGCTCATAATGAGTTAATAAGTAGTGTCTAACAAGTGGGGACTTTTTCATTTAAAACTCAAGCACATCAAAAAGTATACATACCTTAGTGCACAAACAATTAAATTTAAGGTTCAACATTTCATAGCATAATTCAATCAATTTGAAAATCAATATCATGCTTTTCACCCCAAATTGTAACAAAAGAGTAAAAAGGGGCTGTGAATACTCACGATGTTCAGCAAGGATTTCCAAGTGTTGCCGCACGGTTGCACAGTTTCTCGATTCTAGGTCCTTCCTAAGGAAGTGAAACGCATTATCAGTTTCGGGCTAACTCTTATGGCTAAAGCATTGCTTAGCCCATCATGTCTTATAAAATGCCTTAGTGTTAGTTATTAAGTGTAAGTATTATTTTGCGTTGTTGATCTCAAGTAAATTATTAGTTTTAAAAGGTTTGTAGGATTTTATTGTTACATAATAAAATTTATAGGTTATAAGTAGTATTAAATCCATTTTACCACGTTTTATATTTTCTTCATGACGAATACTTTCATTAATTACATATGTAATTGTATTTCTCATTTACCTTGTGATTTAACAATGTTCGGTTTGTTATAAATCTATTATTTGTTAGGGTATTATTTATACCTTCATATACATGTATATATAGTTTTTATTTATGGTTTTGACAATTTCTACAATTTACAAGCTTTTCATCTTTTAATGACTCTACAAATCCCTTTTTCTTTTGAATTAGTGTTTTACCAAAATAGTCTGCACCATCTTTTTGTCAGGTCCATTTGGAGGGTCAATCCTCAACATTTTTCAATGATTCAAAATAGGTTTTAACCCTAACTCATAAAAGTATTTTCCAGAAAAATTTCATCATTTTTGGTTACATATTGAGGGAGATCTGACGATTTTAAGTTAGACCTTTCATTTTGCCAGATTCTGATTTCTTGCATACCAGTCTTGGTTTGAGTGTTTGAGACCTCAACTCTTAATATTTTTGAGTGAAACAAATTTTGTTCGAGTTATAACTCATTAGAATAATTTCCAGAAGGAAAATCAAGAATTTTAGTGGAATATTAAGAGACTTATAACTGATTAAAGTAGAGATTTTTCTCTGTCAGATTGTCTTTGCACACTTAATTTGATATGCGTAGATGAAGGGTCAAATCTTCGAGTTTTTATATGAAACCACTTGGGTTTGAAACATAGCACAATAAACAAAGTTCCAGAAAAAAGATTCATATCATTTGGTTAAGTATTTTTCAAGATATGGTCGGATGAAATGCATGCAAATAATCTGCCAGAAACTAAAAAATGTTTATTCATGGAAAATGAGTGTTTTATCTCCATATTTTCACTCATATGGTTGGTTCTTTGATTAAACACTCATTTACCACTACTTTGACAATGTTCTTAGATAAGAAAATCTATTTTTGTCCTTTAAAAACTCATGCATGAACTCACACATCTCAGATTGTAACAAAACCCACATGCATGTAGTTAAAACATCATCTCCTTGAGTTCTAGTTGTATGGCTTAAGGATTACCACCATTTGTTTGACATAACAAGCCTTTGGTGATTAATCCACCATGAAAAGGGTACATTAAGGTCCCTTTATCCAGAAACTCAAGGATTTCAAAATAAAGTGAGGAAAGAAGGAGAAATTTTACAAGTAACAAGAAGAAAAGAAGTAGGATACAAGAGAGATGAGTTTACTCACACTAGGGAGGATTATTACCTTCAAGTCTTCAAGGATTTGATGATTTTCACCAAGGATTTGGGGCTGATTTCGGCTGGAGTTAGAGAGGGAAGAGAGAGTGGTGAGTTTGAATGTAGAGAGAGAGAGGTTGAGAGGAAAATGAAAGGGTTCTTGAAAATATGGAAGTTTTTTTTTATTGAATGAGGGTTTTGGGTCATGTAAGGGCCGAATTTGGGGCCCTAAATTCTGCTTTTATATTATTATTTTTTTGTTTAAGTTTTAGTTAATATGGCTTAAGTATAAATATATTATGAAATTTTATAAAAAGATTGATTAAGGGTAGTTAATTCCCATTTATCTACTTAGTTTTTGGTTTGGTTAAATAAAGTGTTAGGATTTAGAATTGGGTATATATATAAACTATATATTTACTCCTCTTATTATTAATATTGTTAAAATTAAATGTTACTGTTCCAATCGGCATTTTAAAGACAGCTTAAGCAGTTCCGTGCGGTAACAGGATTTTCTAAGTGTACTATTGGAATTCTTAGGAAACTAACCCTTAGCCATCATAATTAAGTCATAATGAGTTATTCCTACTTGTTAAAACAAGTATTATACTATTCAGTTGCTAACCTGAGTGGCTTGGTTGACGGGTGTCACAGTCTCCCCTTGTTAGAAGAATTTCGTCCCGAAATTCGTTGATTGCTATCTCCCGTCTGATCCTTTGCAAATAGATGAGGGTACTCACGTTTCATGTGATCTTCTCGCTCCCATGTATATTCAGGTACGTGCCTCGAATTCCAACGAACTTTTAAAATCGGGATCTTACTATGTCTTGTTCGTTTGACTTCTTGATCGAGGATTTCAATTGGTTCTTCTATGAAGTGTAATCGCTCGTTGACCTGAATATCCTCTAGAGGTAGAACCAATGATTCATCACTTAGGCATTTCTTAAGGTTTGACACATGGAAAGTATTGTGGATGGCACTCAGCTCTTGCGGTAAATTAAGTTTATATGCTACTGGACCAATCCGTTCAATTATTTCAAACGGGCCAATATATCTCGGACTCAACTTGCCTCTTTTTCCGAAGCGTACTAATCCTTTCCAAGGCGATACTTTTATAAGCACTTTATCACCCACTTGGAATTCTAATGGCTTCCTGCAGTTATCAGCATAACTCTTCTGACGATCTCTTGTGGCCTTAAGTCTATCCTTGATAACTGAGATCTTGTCAGTAGTCTCATGAGCGATTTCGGGCCTAGTCAATTGTCTGTCGCCAATTTCCAACCAGCTAAGTGGGGATCTACACTTGCGTCCATATAAGGCTTCATACGGTGCACACTGAATGCTGGTATGATAGCTGTTGTTGTATGAGAACTCAACTAATGGTAGGTGAGTATCCCAACTTCCAACTTCCATCAAAATCTATCACACATGCACGCAACATATCCTCTAGCGTCTGTATGGTTCTTTCTGACTGACCGTCCGTTTGAGGATGGTAGGAAGTGCTCAAATCCAAACGTGTACCCAACGCTTTCTAGAGTGATCGCCAAAATCGTGACGTAAAACGACTATCTCTATCCGAGATGATGGAAATAGGCACTCCATGACGCGTAACGATTTCATTGATGTAAATTTGTGCAAGCTTTTCCATCTTGAAGTCTTCCCGAATAGGAAGGAAATGCGCAGATTTCGTAAGTCGATCCACTATAACCCAGATTGAGTCGTGCCCTTTGGCAGTTCTCGGAAGTTTGGTTATAAATCCATAGTGATTTGTTTCTATTTCCACTGCGGGATCTCCGGTTGTTGAAACAGACCTGATGGCTTTTGATAAACAGCTTTGACCTTTGAGCAAGTTAAACATTTTCCTACGTACAAGGCGATATCTTTCTTCATTCCGGGCCACCAATAATATTCCCTTAAGTCCTTGTACATCTTATCTGCTCCTGGATGGATTTAATACCTAGACTTGTGGGCTTCCTCCAAAACTACTTCCTGTTCATTGTTAACTTTTGGAATCCAAACTCTGTCCTTGAAATAACGTACTCCATCAACCTTAGTTTCAAATTTACTCTCTATACCATGAAGGGTCTCGTCCTTCAAGTTCTCTGCTTTCAATGCTTCTTCTTGAGCTTCAAGAATTTGTGTTTTTAGACTCGTCTGAACGAACGCACCCATTGCTCGCACCCTTGACGGTTTCACCCTTTCCTTCCTGCTTAGTGCGTCGGCTACCACATTAGCCTTGTCTGGGTGATACTTTATTTCACAATCATAGTCGTTAAGCAGTTCAACCCATCTTCTTTGCCTCATATTAAGCATTTTCTGGTCAAGGATATGTTGAAGGCTTATATGATCGGTGTAGACGGTGCATTTCGTGCCGTAAGGATAATGTCTCCAAATCTTGAGTGCGAACACTACGGCTCCTAACTCTAGATCATGAGTAGTATAGTTCTTCTCATGAACTTTAAGTTGCCTCGAAGCATACGCAATGACCTTGTCCTTCTGCATAAACACACACCCCAATCCTTGGTGTGATGCATCGCAGTAGACTACGAAATTTTCCGCGCCTTCTGGCAACGCCAGAATTGGTGCATTACACAACCTATGCTTAAGAGTTTGGAATGCTTCTTCTTGTTTCTCTCCCCAAATAAACTTCTTATCCTTTTGGGTTAATGTTGTTAGCGGTTTCGCAATTTTTGAGAAATTCGCAATGAATCGTCGATAATAGCCTGCTAAACCGAGAAATTGACGAATTTCTGTCGGGGTTTTCGGGGCTTCCCACTTCTTGATGGCCTCAATTTTTGCCGGATCTACGTGAATTCCCTTCTCATTAATCACGTGGCCAAGAAATTGTACCTCTCGAATCCAAAATTCGCATTTGGAGAACTTTGCATACAATTTCTGGTCTCTGAGCAATTCTAGTATCAACTTTAGATGTCGCTCATGATCCTCCTTGCTTTGCGAATAAATTAGTATGTCATCTATGAACACGGTCAAGAACTCGTCTAGGTACGGTCTACAGACCCTGTTCATTAAGTCCATGAAGACAGCTGGTGCGTTGGTTAGCCCGAAAGGCATAACCAGGAACTCGTAATGGCCGTAACGAGTCCTAAACGCCGTCTTGGGAACATCCTCTTCATGGACCCTCATTTGATGATATCCAGATCGAAGGTCAATCTTTGAAAAGTAAGTAGCACCTTGGAGTTGGTCGAACAGGTCGTCAATTCGGGGAAGAGGGTATCGGTTTTTAATGGTTCTTAAGTAGCACCTTGGAGTTGGTCGAACAGGTCGTCAATTAAGTCGATGTGAAACTCGACTTGTCTTGACGGGGGTAGTCCTGGTAGCTCCTCCGGGAACACCTCGGGAAAATCCCGAACCACAGGAAAATCCTGAATGCATTTTTCTTCGATATCCTTGACTATGACATGAGCCAAAAATGCGATGCATTCCTTTTTCAAGTACTTCCGCATCTTCATACACGTCACTAACTTAAATTTCTTTCCGGACTTCTCTCCGTGTACGACGAGTGTTTTACCCTCTGGTAGCGGAATTCGAATGATCTTTTCGGAATAGCATATTTCAACTCGGTTTTTGGACAGCCAATCCATGCCCACGACTATGTCAAAGATTCCAAGCTCAATTGGAATAAGGTCTATACTAAAGCTCCTATTAGCTAAGTTTAAAGTGCAGTCCGTAATTACATCTCTGACCTTAACTTCCTGCCCATTAGCAAATTCAATAACGTAGACCTCTTTCAACTTTTGGGGTTTCAAGTTAATTTTTGGCCTAAACTCTAGTGATACAAAGCTCCTATCCGCTCCAGAATCAAATAGGAATTTGGTCATACTTTTGATACAAGTTCTACTTAACTAGGTTATGAATATCATATGGTATGTCTACAACTAATCATTTGAGCACATAAATATAGCAACATACAGTAACTTCATAATCATGGATTTCAAAACACTTGGTTCAAACAAACACGGTTCAACCATCACATAGGTTCAATAAACAACAAAATGTTTTCTCTAAAAGATACCTAGTACTTAGAGTTCTAATAGTCAGCTATATGCCACCAAAATAAGTTTCCAACTTTAATCATCGAAAGTAGTCAAAAAGTTCTTTCACTAACGCCACTTTCTTGGAACCATTTCTTCACAACTATCCCTAATGCATAGTTACTAAGCGTGCTATTGTAAGTGCCTAGGATATGCAATGTTTATGCTAGCACACACAAAAATCATTCTTCCGTGTTTAAGTAGAAAATTTATTTTAAGCATACTTCCAGTATAACTAATTCGAGTCTCCCATTATACATACCTGTTGGTTCCCAGATTCACGTTGTATCATATTAATGGTAGTGAAATAGACAGCGGAAGCATATTAAATAAAGCCATTAAAATGAGTGATTGTGTAAACGATAAATGAACTATGAGAATCAAATATTGAACCGTAAAAAGATAACAGGATCAGATATAAAAGCTGCTCATATATTGATAATGAATCACACCAAGAACATGTTCGAGTGTGTTCGGAAATCTCATAGGACAACAATATCGTACGGAGGTAGTGCTCGGGATTGCTGCAGTGTGTGCTTAAACAATTGTGGAAAAACTACTCTTCCCAAAGCTTACTATTGTTTGTTCCACTACCTCTCTATATATAGCCCTGAAAAGTGAAGGCAGTGTACTATCGTACCCTAGAATGACACGTGGAAAGTGTGTCTCCTATTTTTAGGGCATACGTGGAAAGTATGGACACTTGTCTAACACTTGGGATTTCCTACGAGACTTAGGCTGACAGAGGTCTTCACTTCACCAGAGCTCTGTTGGTCTTCTTTTAAATACTTGTTCTGTTGGAAGTCTTCGACAGAGCTCTGTTGAGCTCTGTTGGATCCGACAGAGCTCTGTTGAGCTCTGTTGGTCTTCTTGATGAACTCCTTCCAAGTCTTCTGTCTGATCTCTGTTGGTCTTCTAACTTGAACTATTTTCAATACTTTTACATAACAGATACTTGGGGCTAACAATCTCCCCTAAGTATTGAAAATAAAAATTTACAATTGACAAGAGATTAAACAAAAGAACAGAGAACTTTTACCTCTGTCGAAGCCTTGCACTAATCTTTTGGAATATTACAAAAAGATTAAAAGATCAGTACATTTAAGCATAATTATCTCCCCTAAGAATTCTGTCGAATCTTCTGATTAGAGTACAGAAGTCTAGCATCAGATCAATCTGGTCGATGAAGAGTTTCTGCTGTTCTTCTGGACACTTGTTTCTTGGGAGATCTTGGATTATGTTCTTGAGGTATACTAGCGACTCACTTGAGTTGCTGTTGTTTAGATGACTTTATGTTATGAAAGAACCCAGAAAAAAAGTACTTGTGGGCTTCAGCTGCTCTGATGGCCTTCTTTATGCCCTTCTGTCGGCAGACAAAGACCGGAGGATCTTCTACTACGGTTCCAGTTCTGTGATGGCCATAACCCTCAAGGTTTTCATTTGGTGGTGCAATCGCTAGTTTCTCTACTTCAAACTCTATGCCTAGCTGATAATCAATCTGTATTCTGAGATTGATGTGATCTTGCATAGCGAATCTGACTTCTGGTAGTGCAGTTCTGGCCGGTGTGTATCTTTCTGAGAAGTTTAAGCAATATGCGTGGAGTAAGATCAGGTCATATGGGTTCAGAAGGACGAGATCATTGTCATTGAAGATTTCATTTCTGCCTTCTGTTGATTCCACAATATACTCATGGTTTGTGACCCTGTCGTGTTGAAACTTCTTGTGCTTGATGTCCAGAATTCTGCGGATACCGAATTTTATATTGATGGCTCTGTTCTGATTTGAATTGGTTTGGATGAACTTTAGCCTTGCATCAGAAATGGTGTTTATTCTGATTGGGTTGAGGTATGGGTTAATGGGTACGGCATTTACAGGGATGATGTCTCTGTCAGCATATAGAAATGCAAATACCGTTTCTAAGGCAGGTTTTTCGGTGTGTGAGGTAGAAGTTTCTGGGTTCTGTTCTGTTACCGTTGGGTTTGGGTCATCATGGTTTCTGCCATAAGAATGTCGATGTGGGCAGATTTCTGAGTAGCTTGAGGTTGGGCTTGACTTATTTGTCCTACAGCAGAGGATGGGTCTGTCCTCTCTGGTTCTTTTGTTGGAGAAGTAGGAGGGGTATCTAGGCAGATGATCTCTAGTGGTTCTTGTGTTGACTCTTCTGTCGGTTTGATGACTCTGTTTTTGAACATGTAGTCAAATGCCACTTCAGTCATATATGTCATGATTTCCTCTGTTATCCCCTTTTCTCCTTCTGTAGTCTCTTCGTGAGTTGCTTCTGTGATTTTCCCTTTACCCTTGGCTTCTCTTTCTTTTTCAAACTCTTTCTCCTTCTCTGCCTCTTTCTTCTTCCCTCTCTCTTTCTCCTTCTCCTTCTCCTCCTTTTCCTTCTCCTTCTCCTTTTCCTTCTCCTTCTCCCCCTTTTGTTGTTCTGAGGACTCACCCAGTTGATCGTCTGATTGACCTTCTTGAGCATCCTCAAAATCATCATCATCGCCAGAGGAGTCAATTCGAGCTTTTGGTGAGGACTGAACAACAAACTTCAGACCAGCTTTGTGTCTCTTGCTTGATGGTTCATCTGTGGGTGCTTCTTCTGCAGGTCTTTTTGATGTAGAGGTGGCCTGTAAAATAATATCAGTAAATGTTGAGGCTGCCTTTGTCATCACATCTTCTACCTCTGTTGCAGCACCTCTGATCTCTTCTACTTGAGCCTTGAAGTTGACCTTGTGAGTATCAAGAGACGCTTTCACATGTTGTTCTATTGCCTTAGCTTTCATTACAAATTTTGATGAGATCGTCATCATTCGGCTAAGAATTGATTTTCTGAAGTCTCCCATTTGTCTAACTGTCATGGGTAGGTCATTTGGGTTAGGGCTGGAGATGTTCAGTGGAGTAGCAGATGAGGTGGTTGCTTCTTTTATGCATTACTTAACAGAGTTGGTAATTATCTCTGTCAAGGTTCTGATATTAGATTCTGAAAGAATAACCGTGGGGATGGGAAGGGTTCTGTTCATCTGCGCTCTGTGGTTCTCTGTTATGAGTCGCTTTAGGTCTGCAAGATTTGTCGAAGTCTTTTGAACTTCCTCTGATCTGACTGATCTTAGGTCGGCTATTTCTGTTGTCAGCTTTCCAATCTCTTCTCCTCTGACCCGTTCAGACTCTGTTCTGAGTGCTTCAGCTTCGGCATATTTTCTAGTTAATTCAGCATGCTGGTTTGAGATGTTCAGCAGTTCTTCCCTAAGAGAAGCATTTTCCTTGCGAATCAGCTCCTCCTTTTGTTCATTGATAAGTTTATAATCGTTCAAAGAGTTGTTGATACTGTCACAGAAGCTTTCGAACTCTGCTCTTGTGACAGTGTCAACGGGGGTCTCCTTGGTTCCAACATATGGATCCAATTCTGCCTCAAGTTCAGAGGCGCCTCCGTCAAGAGTTGTGTTAATGTTGGCTCTTGGAGGACTTCCACCGGATCCTTGATGTTCCCTTTGAGGGGAAACAGCTACAGGTGTTCTGACCAAAGTTTCCTCTTCCAGCTCAGGTTCTGAAGAAGGAAATCTGGTGTGATGGGAAGCATTTGGATCAAGCAATGTCTTCCCTTGTTCTACTATGGTCTCCCATTGTCCCTGAGTCGGACAGATACTACGTGAGATTACAAAGATCTCTGGTCTATTTTGTGTGGACTCTAAATGAGCCACAGAGGCATCATCGTGTGGAGGTGACCTATTGATGTTCTGGGGCGAATGAACATCACTATCAAAGATAGTTTCCCCGGCTTCGTGCGTACCAGAGGCATGAAGAGGTGCCTCTGATGGTATAGGTTGGTTGGGGTTCGAGGTGTGCACCTCTGTTTCAATAATCCTTTGGTCTTGATCACCAGGATTAGATTGTGTGGAAGCATTGGGATTTTGGTTAAGGTTACCCTCAGATGTGCTCTGTTGAGCATCTTTTTCTATTCTTGCAATATTCTCGGCTCCTATGGCTGTAGAACTCTCTGGATTCTCTCTGATGTTTCTCTCTTTCTCATCACTATCAGAGGAGATGGTTTCTACCTCTGGTGTTTCTTGTACTTCCTCATGGACAGCCTCTCTAGGAGATGCTCTATGCTCCACTTCCTTTCTTCTAGAGGAAGACCCCACTTTGGGTACTCTTGCCTCTGGTCCGATAACTTCCTCACCTATTTCCTTACTCAAGCTCTCAAAAGAAGGCTCAGATCCTAAGTATGCTGGGGTTATCACCTCAGGTTCTTGAGGTTGAGCAACACTCTGATAGTTCTGGATTGAAATACGGTCAAGGGAGATAAGGGCAAGCATTGTACCTGGAATTCTCCTTATGAAAGGGTATTCGCCTGATGTAGTGGGGAGGAATTTGGACATCGTCCAGACGGGTGTTGAGCGACCCTGATGAGTTAGTTACAGTCTGTCGAAGGCTCTTCTGATCACCAGACTGATAAAGCGTGGAAACTTGATCATCTTCAAGAATTTGTGGGATCCAATGACTCCTCCTTTTGCGATGGAAGAGGTTTTTGTGTTGACAGCTGAAAGAAGATCGTTGTAGAGAATGTTGGCGTAGTCAAAGTTTCGATTGAAGAACAATCCATACATGATTTGTAGGATTTCTATTGTGGCTTGGTCTTGACTACCAGATTTGCTGATAAGGGTTCTGTTTAAGGTGGAGAACATGAAATTCCACATAGTGGGTAGATTCTGTCGCTTGAACTCTCCAATCCTATTCAGATCCTTATTGTAACCCAGAAATTTCATGAAAGCAAGAAGAACAGCTGTTTTTGGTGGTTTCTCATAGGCGTCTATTCCTAGCTGTCTCTTGGTTTTCATTCTGAAGATTCTTCTTAAGGTGCTTGCTCTTATGCGGATTGTTCCCGCTCCTCCATTACTTACGTTGACGCTCCCAACTATCCCGTCTTGTTCTTCGATGTATTGGCATGTAGTCCACCATTGTTGGACATAGATTGTAGGAAGATGGTCGTCGAACTCTGTTAGGGCTCTAAAGATGTCAGAGTTTCTGAAGAACTCAATAAAGACATGATACAGGGGTAAATAGAGTCCTGGAGTGGGATCAAATCTGTAGTTGTTGTCAGCAAACTCATATGGAAGAACAACGATATCATCAGTGGGTTCTATTCGGCTAGAGTCAGCAGAGTTCTGGGGTTCCGCCATTGTTGCAGGTTTGGGGTTCTTGAAGGTTTTGAACAGGGAGGGAAATGAGTAAAGGTTTGAATATTCTGAAAGCGTAAGAGATGAAATGGTTTGATGGAAATGGGTATTTATACGAGGAATGTGTGGCTGGATCATGATCATAGGTGCTGTAGGCACTCGAGTTTTGGCTAGTGGAACGTTTGCTACAGTATGAACGTGGAAACAGCTAACGGTTGGTTTCTCAATCAGAGATTGCCACGTGGATTTAATTCTGACATCTTTTGGGCAAGTAAACCGTCACGGTTAGAGATGTGTGAGTGACAACCGGTTGACGTTTAAAGAATGACCCGCATCTCTGATGACATGTTTCTGATGATGTGGCAGAACAAACTAACAGAGCTCTGGTGGAGCTTTGTTAAGTTGCTTCTGTTGAGTGATCTCTTCACATCGTATTAAGTAACCCAAGATGGTGTACCTTTACCTTAAAAACATTTAAAAATTCTGTTCTGATGTGGAAGGAAAAGAACAGACAAAACTTAGACAGACAACAGAGCTCTGGTGATAAACATCAGAGGCTCTGGTGAGAAGTCAGAGTTCTGGCAGATTCTTAACATTATCACAAAGGTTATCATCAGAACAGATTTTCCTCCTTTCTTCAAAAAGATTTATCAATGAAGATCAAAAAGCAGAGTCAATTTGGATTTGGACGTCTGAGTACTGACTTGCTCCCCCTAAAATCATGCATTATTTTTCTTTTAAGCTCCCCCTAGAAAAATGAGCTCCCTCTTTTTTTTTTTAAACAAAGAATGTTCACAGTGTTGAGAAAAAATATGCTTAACAGAGTTCTGGTGAGAAACAGAAGCTCTGTTGAACTATTCTACCCAACTATTTGACAGAGCTCTGGTAGGATCATCAGAGGCTTTGTTGAATTTTGAACAGAGGTAGGAGGACAGGTTCAGCATACCCAGTTTGCTGATTAAGAAGTTAAATCTCCTTTCATCAAGGGCTTTTGTAAACAAGTCAGCAAGCTGGAAGTCTGTTGAAACAAAGTACATTTCAATAGTCCCTTTTTCAACATGATCCTTTATGAAGTGGTACCTTATGTCGATATGCTTAGTCTTCGAGTGCTGAACTGGATTGGCTGTTATGGCAATGGCACTCTTGGAGTCACACAGAATTGGAATTTTACCATACTCCAGACCATAATCTTTGAGTTGTGTTTTCATCGATATCACTTGAGAGCAACAACTAGCAGCAGCAACGTATTCTGCTTCTGCTGTAGAGGTTGAAACACAGTTCTGTTTCTTGGATGTCCAACTTACCAACTTTTCTCCAAGCAGTTGGCAGCTACCAGAAGTACTCTTTCTGTCATTCTTGCATCCTCCATAGTCTGAATCTGTATATGCTACAAGCTCGAAACCAGAGTTAAGAGGATACCAGAGACCCAAAAATTGAGTCCCTTTCAGATATTTAAAGATACGCTTGACAGCTGTTAAATGAGTTTCTGTAGGATTTGCTTGAAATCTGGTACAGAGACAGGTTGCAAACATTATATCAGGTCTGCTGGCAGTTAAGTACAGAAGTGACCCTATCATGCCTCTGTAGTGCTTGACATCTGTTGGTTCACCCTTAAGATCTAAGTCAAGTTTAACTCCAGTGGCAATAGGAGTTTTCATTGGTTTTGAATCATTGAGCTTATACTTTTTCAACATATCAGAGATGTATTTAGACTGACTTATGAAAGTCCCTCTGTCTAATTGTTTAACTTGTAAACCAAGGAAGAAAGAAAGTTCTCCCATCATGCTCATTTTGAATTCGCTTTTTATTAAACTTTCAAACTTATCACAGTACTCCTGTGTAATTACAGGATCTAATCTTACAATCAATATAGAAAGCAGTAATTGAGAAGTTGTATGATCAAGCCCAATTGTATTCAATGATGAACAGGATTACAGATCTAAGAGAGAGAGAGAGAATCTCAAAGATTACAAAGAATGAATACAAAGATATACGGGAAAATCAATCAGTTAGCAACGTAGTGCTAACCACTCTATTTATACTGCAACGGACATGTTAAAGCTACAGTACAAATAAGAAAGACTAATAAGAACATAACACGTGTCCTAATTAGTTTACTAAATACTAAGTAAAGTATGTAGTCATAAGTTCTGAACAGGTTGTTCAGAACTTCTGAACATTCTTCTGATAACGCTTCTCAGAGCTTCTGACTCTTTCTCTCAGAACTCTGACTTCTCTTCTCAGATCTCTGACTCCTCTACTCAGACCATCTGAGTCTTCTTATCAGATCTTCAGCACTTGGTTTATTGACAAAACTTCAGATCTAACAATCTCCCCCTTTTTGTCAAATAAACTTGAATTTTGCATCATCCAGTTCTTTCAGAGCAGGAACAATTTTCTGAAGTAGCACATTTCTCAGATTAAGCCTCTTATCAATTTTGACAATGATTTCTTGAATAATTTCAACTTGCTGATTGATTACTTCTTGAGTTATGTTTGCTTCCTTCACTTTCAACATCTTTTTCTCCAAATTGTGCTTTATGATTCTTAAAGTTCCAGAACAGTATTTTGCAGTTTCTTTTGCTCTGAAGAAGATCTTTCCACTTTTGTTTTTCAAAAATACTCCCAAATCTGGATATTTGTGAACACTTCCAGTCTTTAACATCTTTTTCTGCTCATGATCTGTATTGGGATTTGCCAGATAAACACATGACTTTTGTAGATACAGAGCTATTTGGAAATCTGTATAACAGTGCCACCTTAAGATATAGAACATGGCCTCAATCACCACACTTCTTGCCTTCCTTTCATTTCTGTCTTTGCTTGACTCTTTGAAGCATAGAAAGCTGTGTAATCTGTAGAAGTCAACCACTGATAGTTTCTCAAAATCTGCATCAGTAAAGTAATAAACCTTGCCATCTTCTCTCAGAACTTCAAAGGATAAGTACTCCATCTTTCTGAATTTCTTAACCTTCAATTCTCTGACTCCAGTGATTAGAAAATCTGAGTAAACAGCTTGCTTTGTTTTGCCAAGACATCTTGATTTTTCAGCCAACCAGATCTGAGTCTCCTTAGGTCTATCATAATACACGTCCAAGAATTGTACTTCTTTTGGTTTGAAGAACTCAGGCAGATCAAATTCAAGAATGTATCCATTTAGATCAATGGATATTTCATCTTCTTTGGGTTCAGACTGTTCAGCTTGATCAAAACTAGTTATCTGCACATTCTGAGGTGTTGTGTCCTGGACTTCTTCAACTTCATCTGACAGAATTTCATTCACTTCATACTCAGCAGGAAACACAAAATCACTATGTAACATCTTCTTGGGATTAACTTCAGATAGCAACCATTCACCACAACTTCTGATCTCTCTTCTGAGATTCAACCTTCTTTTCATAGAGTTTACACACCTTTTCTTTAAATTCTTTCTTTCAGTTTTAGCACTTACTTCCATTTCAATCAGTAACCAACTCAGAGTTGCATCACTATATTTTACCAGTTCTTTCAGTTTGAACATTTCAAGTCTCTCTTGAACTTTATATGCAAACCCTTCAGATTCCATTCCTTCATTTACAAATCCCTTCATACACACATCAAATCCTGCAATATTTGTTGGACACCTCAGATTGCACTTCTCTTTTCTTCCTTCAATGGCTAGTTGAAAATCATATAAGCATATGTTTCTGACATAGATACCCAGAAGTCTTCTGCATTCAATTTCCATCAAGGCTTCTTCAGTACTAGAGAAGAACTTGACTAGAAAGATCTGATCATCAAGTGTTAGTCTGTGGAAATCAAAACTGGACATGAAAACCTTTGTATTCCTTTCTTTCAGCACTTCCATTCTTACAAATATCAAACCATTGAATTCTTCTTGTTGGAACATTAGAACTTTCTCAATTCTTTTCTGGATATGCAGTCTTGAGTCAGGAATTCTGAATCTGGTTGAGGCTTCTGTAAAAATCATCTGAGCTCTTTCATCCATGAAACCATCAACATTGCTCTCTAAAAGCTCATATTCTCCTTCTGTGTGGTAGAGGTTTTCATACATTTCCTCAGGAAAAATGTCATCATGAAATTGTCTGGCCAAAGGTACATCACTTAATTCCAGGATAAAATCACAGATAGGTTCTTCTAAAATCTGTAAGTCAATCTTGGGAATCTCAATTGGTTTTCTGAATACATACTCAGAAGGCATAAAGTAATCTTCTAGTTTCTCATATTCTTCTTCTGTGTTCATTTCATCAGCATAGTTATATCTGAACTCATGCTTAAAATTCTGAGAATAATCAACAGCTCTATCTTCTTCTCCCAACAGATCAATAGGCCTTATCAGTTTTAACCCTTGTTGAATTTTCTGAAAATTAAGTGCTCTGACTACCTCACTTTGCATTCTTCTGATCAATTCTTCACTCAACCTCCTTTCTTCTGATTCAGAATTCATCACATTTTCTTTGTTATACACCACAATATCTGTACACATGTTGACCACTTCACTTTCCACTGTCTTTTCTGATCTCAATACAGATTCCTCAATAGCTTCAGTTTCATCTGAGTTTCCTTCCATCTCTGTGTCTAAGTTCAATTCCTCTGTTTTATCTGAATCACCACCATCTGTACTTTCCAACTCCATTTCCTCTGTATCTGAGCTATCAATCTGAACTATCTGAGTTATTGCCTTTAAATTTTCCTGTGTCTGATCTTCTGAACTTTTTGTACTGGCTAAGTGCATATCTGCTATCTCAAAATCTTCTATGCCAATATCATCATCAGAACTTAACCTCTGTCTTTTCTCCCCCTTTTGATGATCATGAGGCTCATTATCATCAAACTTTATCTTCAAGTTCTGATTAGAAGTACCTTCAGGTTCAGCTTCTGCAATAGGAATAGGATCAAGAGACTTTGAAGTAGAAGCCAGTGATACACTCAGTGCTTTCAGTATAGATTCCTGCATACCTTGCATTTGGTTTAACATATCTTTTTGAAAACCAGACATTATATCCATGATCTCCTTTTTGTGAGAATCCAAGGATTTCTTTACATCATCTACTTTGGTTTCAACAGAAATCAACTTTTTCTCCAACACAACTTTCAAATATGACATCTCATCATTCAAATCCTCCACTTTCTTCTCCAAAGTTTCTACTTTTTCCCCCATCTCCTTGTTTTGTTTCTGAATCTTTTCAAATTCAGAAGTTTCTAACAGTGAACCTGAACCAACAGATGGTCCAGTTTTCATGTGCCCAGAGGGCTCATGGCCTGTAGATAACACAAAGTCGTCTTGTACAACAGATGCACGTTTGAATGAGGCTTTTGTAATGTTCACCTCACCAGGACTTCCATCCAATCCTCGACATCCAACATTAGGTATGTCTATGAATGTTGTTTCAGGAATACGAAATTCCTGATTTGTGCAAGTGTCAGAAGGAATTTCAGGCTCAATATGAATAGGACTGTGATATTCAGACTCAATGTGTTGAAAAATAGATTGGAATTTATCACCTCCCTCCAAATGAGTTTGGGATGGTTTCCCTGATTTGTGTGAAACAGTAGCATGTTGAAATGCTTCTGAGTGGGTATGGATGGGTTGTTCAAGATCCACCACTAGGTCCATGGTGTTTGTTTCAATATTGGACACCAAGAGATGTGAACCAATAGCATTTGTGGTTACCTGGCCAAGATTAGCTGGTTCAGAGGCATCTCTTTCTGTTTGAACCTCTGTTGACAATCTCTCATCCTCACCACTCTCATTCTGTTTTTCCTCACTGAGTCTAACCAAGCTCTCAGAATTTCCCCCCTCAAGTCTCTCATAATGTTCACCCATCTGAACATCCTCCCCCTCTCTAATTCGACTAGACCCCTCACCTCTTTTCTCAGGTTGGTCCTCTTGGGTAGGGATTTGAGGTAATTCAATTCCCATAGAGGTGCAATACGCTTTTAAAATCTCACTCTCCCTTGGAATATAATTCCTAAGTGATTTTGGCAATAGTTTATGATTGGGATAGTTTTCAAGTCTTGTTACTGAGGTCATCTTACCCAAATAAAATGTGGGACCATGCTCTTCATTTGTTCTTCTTGAGATTGTTCTGTTTTCCTGCATGGCATACCAAATAGCAATTTGCCAGTACCTTATATAAGGAATGTATGTCAGTGGAGCATCCTTTGTTTTCCTCTGAATTGCTTTCTGATTCTTCTCAAATGTATTCTTCATGTCTTCCCAAAGTATTAAAGTATAGTCATAATGCCTATTCTTCACTAAGCCCTGAAAGATCTGAAGAATTTGTCTAGAACCTTGATCAGCAGAACTATTCTTCCCTGACAAACATTTATTTACCACATGAAAGAAGCAAGCCCAAATAGGTGGTAATTTGTTTCTTCTGAACAAACTGAGAGTCCTCAATCCTTCATTGTATCCCAATTTCATAAATTCTGCTATTAATTCCTCTGTTAGGGGTGAGTCTTCAAAATATGTCCTTCTTTGTACATCATCTTTCTCTGGTAGATTCAGCATTTCTCTTAGTGCAGAGATAGATAAGGCAAATGTCACTCCTCCAATTTCAGACACAAACTTATTATCTTCTAACCTAAGATGTTTCCACCATTGTTGTATGTACTGAACAGGAACATTTTTGCTTCTTGTAAACCATTTTCTATAAGGATGATGTTTGAATAACTCCATGATAATTCTGTGTTCAGGTTTAAATCGACTTTCCTCAAACAATATAACACAATTATTTTCAGATAATTTCAACCATTCACTCTCAGGAACAACCCTTTCCACGAAAATAGGTCTATCTGACATAATCGACCCTGCAGCACTCTGTTCATGTTCAGTATTAATGTTTACCTCATCTGCATTTCCTTCTGATTCATCCATTTGTTCATCTTCTTCATCATTTCTTATTGCCTCTTCCTCTACAGCTCTATTCTGTACTTCATCATTATCCGAATCAGATGAACCCATTATCGATTTTGTAGAATGTAGCGAAATTGGACCACTCCTTCGTATTCCAGACATGATTTAAGAAGAAAACAAACTCAAAGAACTCTGGATTTGATTCGTATCTCACTTTTCGCTCTGGAATTTGAAAAGATTTGAAATAGGGATTTTAAGACCTATTTAAAATCCGCGAAGTTGAAAGGTTTAACGGAAAAGCGAAACCAATGTTATAACGGAGTCAACACATTTGAAATGCCACAGAGGATTTAAAAGAAATGCGTGGCATAATCAAACGAATATGAAGCTGACACGTTTTAGTGGATAGAATTTTGACTCAAGTCAAAGATCTGAATAACACGCTCAGATGTTTTGACTTTCCTTTATCAGATATCTGATTGTTCTACTCAGAGTTCTGATTCCATAACTCAGAAGAATTTTGCCGTGTAACCAAAATGTCATTTAAAATCAACTTCTGACAAATATAAAACATCTCGATTATTCAGAAGAGGTTTGAACAGATAGAAGCACTTTTTATCATCAAAATTCTGTTCATATTATGTTGGTTTTTAAAAAATCATTTAAAATCTTATATCTGAATATGAAATTTTTTAATTCAGATATAGTTTGAACAACAAAAAAATTTATCATTAAAAGCTTGTTCTTCTTAGAATGATCAGATATAAGAAATGAAAACAAACCTTTTAAGCATCACAAAATTATTTTCAAACAAAAATTTTGATGCTCCCCCTTGACTATTTTTGATGCTCCCCCTTGACTATTTTTGATACATAAAGAGGAGATAAAAAGATAATAGAAGAAGCATAATCCACACAGTTGAAGTATTTGTATTTCTCAAAAATAAATTTTTGAAAGTTAGATTGCTGAAGTATTGACTCAGAATCTCTGACCTTAAGACTCAGAAGTTCTGAACTCAAGACTCAGAGGTTCTGATCTCAAGACTCAGAAGTTCTGATCTCAGTACTCAGAAGTTCTGAACTTAAGACTCAGAGTTCTGAGTACACTACTCAGACAATTTTACTTAGAAAAATTTAGCATTTTTAAGAAAAACAAATATTTTCAATTTGGCAGATTAAGCATTCCTATTTTACATATGAGAAAAGAGAACCTTTTGTGATCAAGAGGCTTTGTGAACAAGTCAGCCAATTGATACTTTGTATGCACAAAGTGCATCTCTATAGTTCCTTTTTCCACATAGTCCTTTATAAAATGATACCTCACATCTATATGCTTAGTCTTTGAATGTTGAACAGGGTTCTGAGTAATGGCAATTGCACTTTCTGAGTCACAATAGATGGGAATCTTGTTAAGCTGATATCCATAGTCCATGAGTTGTGTTCTCATCCACAATGTTTGAGAGCATGAAGCAGCAGTAGCAACATACTCTGCTTCAGCAGTTGAAGTGGACACACAATTCAGCTTCTTTGATGCCCAACTCACTATTTTATCTCCCAAAAAGTGACAAGCACCAGATGTACTCTTTCTGTCCAACCTACTTCCTGCATGATCAGCATCAGTGAAAGCAGTCAATTTGAAGTCAGTTTCTTTTGGATACCATAAACCTAGATCAGGTGTTCCTTTGAGATATCTTAAAATCCTTTTGACAGCCAACGTATGTGATTCTTTTGGGTTAGATTGAAATCTAGCACAGAAACATGTAGAAAACATGATATCTGGTCTACTTGCAGTCAGATAAAGTAATGATCCAATCATGCCTCTATAGAGTTTGATATCTGCTGAAACACCTTTGAGATCAGCATCTAACTTTATGTTAGTTTCCATAGGTGTTCTCATAGAAGCACAATCAGACATTTTGAACTTTTTCAGAATGTCTCTGACATATTTTCCTTGATTTATAAAAATACCTTTTGGTAATTGTTTGACTTGAAGACCAAGGAAAAAATTCAGCTCACCCATCATGCTCATTTCAAATTCAGATGACATGATTTTTGAAAAATTATCGCATAATTCTGGACTGGTAGAACCAAATATTATGTCATCAACATAAATCTGAATCAGAATTAAATCATCACCCTGTTTCTTTAAAAACAAAGTCGTGTCAATCTTACCTTTCTTGAACCCTGAACCTAACAAGTGTTTAGTAAGAGTGTCATACCAGGCTCGTGGTGCTTGTTTTAGACCATATAAAGCTTTGTCTAAAATATAAACATGATCAGGGAATTCTGGATCAACAAAACCTTCAGGTTGATGAACATACACCTCTTCATTAAGTTTGCCATTTAGAAAGGCTGATTTGACATCCATCTGATACACCTTGAAGTTTTTGTGTGCAGCATAGGCCAAAAATATTCTGATTGCCTCTATTCTTGCCACTGGTGCAAATGTCTCATCATAATCAATTCCCTCTTGTTGACAGTATCCCTTAGCAACCAATCTTGCCTTGTTTCTGATGACAACACCTGACTCATCCTTTTTGTTTCTGAACACCCATTTAGTTCCAATAATAGATTTACCTTCAGGCTTTGGAATGAGTCTCCAAACTTTATTTCTTTCAAATTGAAGCAATTCCTCTTGCATTGCTGAAATCCAGTCTGGATCCTCTAGGGCTTCATTAGCTTTCTTTGGTTCAATCACACTTAAGAAACCAGCAAACATTGCTTCATTTGCTGTAGCTGATCTGGTCTTTACTCCTGCTGATGGATCACCTATTACTTGATGAATAGGATGATTTTTAGTCCATTTATTTGCACTAGGGAGTACATCAATCTCTGAATAATTGTTGTTTGCATCATTCTCATCAATGATTGCTTGTAATTCTGAACTGTCCCCTTGTTCTGATATATGTGTAGGAGTTCCATGTGTGTTTGTATTCTGAGTAATGAAGTCAGACTTCTGAATAACTTGACCAGAGTTCTGACTACAAGGTTCAGAATTCTGATTACAAGGTTCAGAATTCTGACTACATGGTTCAGAATTCTCACTACTTGTATTTATCAGATTTGGACATTCCTCAGATGGACCTTTATCAGAAATTATAGTTGATTGAACTATTTCTGGAGTCTTATTTATCATCTCTTTGACCATCTTTGGGTTTTCATATTCTGCATAAGAATCAGAAATTAGTTCAATAAAAGCATCCTTAAACAGTAAATTGAGTTCTGAACAAATAGGATTAGAATTTGTATCAGAAGTCATTTTTGTCTTGTTCTGCATGAGTTCTGAACTGTCTTGTTCAGAAGTCCTCATTCTGGCTTCATCAAAAGTTACATTTATGCTCTCCATCATCCTCTTGGTTCTTCTATTGTAGATTCTGAATGCTTTGGAAGTTAAAGAATAACCCACAAAGTATCCTTCATCTGCCTTTTTATCGAATTTGGCAAGATTTTCTGTCTCTAAGAACATAGCACCTGCAACCAAAAACATGAAAGAATTTGATTAATGGTTTTCTTTTATTTATCAGTTCATAAGTAGTCTTATTTAATCTCTTATTGATTAAAGTTCTATTTTGTGTAAAACAAGCAGTTGCAATTGCTTCAGCCCATAGGAAGGTAGGAAGATTTGCATAAGCCAGCATTGTTCTCGCAGCTTCAACTAGAGTTCTGTTTTTCCTTTCAACAACACCATTTTGTTGAGGAGTTCTGACAGCAGAAAAATTGTGAGAAATCCCAGAACTTTCTAAAAAATTCTGAAGAGTCTCATTTCTGAACTCTGTTCCATTATCACTTCTGATTTTCTGAACTGGAAGTTGTAAGAGAACTTGAATCCTTTTGATAAAATTTATCAATGTAGTAGCAGCTTCTGACTTAGCTCTTAGGAACTCAACCCATGTGTATCTGGAGAATTCATCAACAATCACAAGCATATATTTCTTTCCTCCCATAGATTGAACTGAAATTGGACCACAAAGATCAGTATGAATCATTTCTAATGGTGCTTTGCAAGATGAGTCCATTTTTAATTTGTGAGAACTCTTTTTCATCTTGCCCATTTCACAAGCTGAGCATAATGATTCTTTTTCAAATTTAAGCTTTGGTAAACCTTTAACCAGATGTTTTGCAACAAGATTATTAAGATCTTTGAAATTTAGATGAGAACATCTTCTGTGCCAAAGCCAGCATTCATTTGCAGTTGAATTTGATAAAAGACAAACTGTATTTAATGTTTTTAATTTTGAAAAATTAACTACAAATAAGTCCATATGTCTTTTGGCCCAGAAGACTTTAACATCATTTTCAGTTAAAATCATGCAACCTGTTATTTGAAACTTGATTTGACAAAGACTGTCTAAAAACTGACTTATGCTGAAAAGATTATGTTGTAATCCTTCAACATAGAAAACCTTTTGGATAGTCAGATCTCCTTTAGTTAAATCCCCATAACCTTTAACTTGACCTTTGCTATTATTTCCAAAGTTTACTGCTCCTCCAGTCTTTTCTGTGAAGTTTGATAGAAAAGACTTCTGACCTGTCATGTGTCTTGAAGCTCCTGAATCTAAAAACCACACATGACAGCCCTGCAAAAGGATCAGTTAGTTTTAGGTACCCATTTTGGAATGGGTCCATCTTTGTTAGCTTTGTCATTGGATTTAACACTAGTACCTTTTACTTTCCACTCAAAATCTTTCTTCAAACACCACTTTCCTTGAACTTTTATGAAGTCAGAACATTTTCTGCTTACAAACTTGTTCAAATTCTTTTTGAAAGTTGTAACTTTTGATTTTGCAATATTTTCAACTTTCTTTTCTTTTATCTTTTCTTTCTTCTGAGTCTGAGGAACGGAAACTTTCTTCTTTTCTGTATTCTGAGGAACATAAACATTCTTCTTTTCTGTCTTCTTAGGAACAGAAACATTCTTCTTTTCTGTTTTCTTAGGAACAGAAACATTCTTCTTTTCTGTTTTCTGAATATCTTTTCTTATAAAAGAAACAGATGTTATTGTGATTGGACATTTCGGAGAATATTGAAAAGAATTACTTTTACATTGAACACAACTAAGATTTTTCTTTGCAAGTAACAACAGATCTGTACCATAAGCTTTTTCATTTTTATTGCTGTTTTTCAAAGTACAAGTACATTTATCACAATAACTATGTGCTTTTGGTACAGTTGCAGGAACCTCTTCATTCATCTCAGAAATTTTTTTCACACCATCTTTCCTTTTGCTTTCTTCTTTTTCTGAAAAATTCAACTCATTTTTGTTAGAAGAATTAGATGATTCACCTTTTTCATATGTACTTGATTCATTAAAGAATTTATCATTTTCTTTTAGAGCATTAATTTTAAAAAGATCATACTCAGTCTTCAGTTTTTCAAGCTCTGTTATTTTCTGAATAAAAATATTCTTTTCTTTCAAAGCTTCTTCAAGTTTAGTATCCACCTCACAGTAATCATTTTCAAGTTCATCATAAGCTTTCCTTAAGTCCTCAAGTTCTTGACTTACAAGATTAAACCTCTTTTCAAGTTCTAAAAATTCATCTGACTTTGTTTCAGAAAGTCCAGTTGAATCAGACTTCTGACTACCTGAGTCAGAGTTCTGATTTACAGACTCAGATGTCTGATCTTTAGACTTAGAGTTCTGACTACAAAGTTCAGAATTCTGACTAGAAGTTTCAGACTTCTGATCGACTGTTTCAGATTTTTTACTTGTGTCAAATATGTTCTCAATGTCATGATATGAAAAACTTGGTTGTTTATTTTTGTAGCTGACATTTAAAGAATCATATTTGAATTTAGTATCATTGTATTTTGGCTTTTCATCTGTTGGTTTAGAAACTTCTTTCTTAACCTTTTCTTCTGAAACAACTGACTTTTCTGTTTTAGACTCAGAAATTTTCTCATCTGACTTTTTAGAGTTTGGTCTTTGCAAATTGTCAGAACTTGTTATAGAACTAGCAGGTCTTATGAAAACTTCAACAATTTCTGGGATTTTTGGCTTAGGAGCTTGAAGTTTTTCATACAAGTTGATTGGAGCTCTTTTTAAAGTGACATTTTCTTCCAATCCCAATCCCTTCTTTGGGTTGTAAAATCTTGTATCTTTAACATTGCTTAATAAAAGATTTAATGTTTGTTGAGTCTGACCCCTTTTCAAATTTAGATCTTCCAATTCTTTGATTTTGGTATATAAATTCTTTCTTTCCTCAAATAACATATCAAATTTTATTTGTAAATCACCTTTTTCATCCTTTATTTTTGAAAACCCAACTTTTAGTTCAGAGATCTTTTTCAATAATTCAGAATTTTCATCTTTAACTTTCTGTTTCTCAGCCTCAGATTCTTCATATTGTTCTTTTATTACTTCTTTTTCAATTCTGAATTTGTTAACCAAATTTCTTTCTCCTTTTATATGTTTTCTTAGATTAGCAAATTCAGTTTTCATTTCACCAATCTGTGTCATTAACTCTATTTCAAGTGAAGAATGTACCTCAGCAGATGACTCAGAATCAGCATCTTCAAAATTAGAGTCATCCTCATTCCTCATTTTTGCCATATAGCTTTGCATCTGTGGAAAGTTGATATGATCATCTTCATCAGAAGTGTAGTACAACCAATTCTCCTGTTCAGCCAATAAAGAAATTTTATCATCTCTCTTCTTTGCAAGCTGAGCCTTCTTGGTGTAGTACTCATAGTCTTTCACAATTTTAACTTTGCAATCCTTAGCATAGTGGCCAGTTTTTCCACACTTGAAACACAGATTCTTTTCTTTTCTCTCTTCCTTCTCTTCTTTGTTTTCTTCACTTCTCTCTACTCTCTTTTCAAACTTATTTTCTTCTCTGTCTTCTTTCTTCTTATAATCTGAACTCCCAACTCTCTTATAATTTCCTTGAAATCTACCCTTCCCATACCTCTTGTTGAAAGTATTTGTCAGCAAAGCTAGCTTCTCAGCCATTATCTTGATATCTTCATCATCTTCTGATCCTTCTTCCTTGTCAGATTCTTCCAGATTAGGTATCTCTGATAGATATGCAGTCTTTTTTGGTGCTTTGATTGCTTTGGACTTTGTTAAGAACGCTAACTGATCAGCAACATTTTTCTTCTCTTCTACAACTAACTTGACAGAGTCTTCATGTTGATTAAGAACATAGAACAAATCATTTAAATCTTCTTCACACATATCCTTGTTCATTTGCAGACTTATGGCAAATGATGACCATTCTGAATTTAGACTGTTCAGAAATTTGTAATTTATTTCTGACTTCGTTTTCTTCAGTCCATTTCTTCTCAAATCGTTTAGAATAGTACAAAATTTACTGTATGTCTGTGTCAAACTTTCTGACTCTTTTGCTTTGAACCTTTCATAGGCATTTATGCTTTGATTTAACTTTGCCTGAATAGATCTCACAGTTCCTAACATCCGCCTTTCCAATTCGTCCCACATTTCTTTAGCTGATGATCCACTGTCAATCCTGTTAAGAACCTCATTTGGGACAGCCAAAGTCATCAAAGTAATTGCTCTTTTGTCGATAGCATGCCTATTCTTCTGTTCAGCTGTGTATTGGGAATAATTCTTCTTCACCCTGGTCGCTGGAATTTCTGGAGTTGTCTCTGTAGCAGGGGTTGCAGCAACATCGATATATACTTCAATTGGACCTTCTCGAATAGAGACCATAATATTTTCATCAATGTTGTCTAGGAATTGGATCATACGAATTTTCCATTGCTGATACTCTTCTGATATAAGAACAGGCGGTTTGGTTTCAGATCCCATGGCTAGATATTCTTTAGAAGACATGATTGTAAGAGAATTCAACAGAAAGACAAATTCGAGTTTCTTGATCGAAATGTAACAGGTAATTCAATAATTGTCAAGAATTCAAGAACTAGCCCTAGCAGCGGAATCGATTTTTGAACGAATCAAGAAATCTTCAAGAAATTGATCAATCGATCTTCGCAATCACAATCTTGAATGAATTTGTTTGTTGATTAGCTCTGATACCAACTGTAATTACAGGATCTAATCTTACAATCAATATAGAAAGCAGTAATTGAGAAGTTGTATGATCAAGCCCAATTGTATTCAATGATGAACAGGATTACAGATCTAATAGAGAGAGAGAATCTCAAAGATTACAAAGAATGAATACAAAGATATACGGGAAAATCAATCAGTTAGCAACGTAGTGCTAACCACTCTATTTATACTGCAACATACATGTTAAAGCTACAGTACAAATAAGAAAGACTAATAAGAACATAACACGTGTCCTAATTAGTTTACTAAATACTAAGTAAAGTATGTAGTCATAAGTTCTGAACAGGTTGTTCAGAACTTCTGAACATTCTTCTGATAACGCTTCTCAGAGCTTCTGACTCTTTCTCTCAGAACTCTGACTTCTCTTCTCAGATCTCTGACTCCTCTACTCAGACCATCTGAGTCTTCTTATCAGATCTTCAGCACTTGGTTTATTGACAAAACTTCAGATCTAACATCCTGCCTTGTAGACCCAAAGATAATATCATCAACATATATTTGTACCAGAAGTATATCATTCTTATACCTCCTAAAGAATAGAGTTTTATCGACGGTACCTTTCTCGAAGTGATTGATCAACAGAAATTTGGACATAGTTTCATACCAGGCTCTGGGAGCTTGCTTAAGGCCGTACAGAGCTTTGTCTAACTTGTAAACGTGGTCTAGAAACTCTGAACATTCAAAACCAGGTGGTTGCTGGACATAAACTTCTTCTTGCAGTTTTCCATTCAGAAAGGCAGACTTGACATCCATTTGGTAGACCTTGAAACCCTTATGAGTAGCATAGGCTAGGAAGATTCTGATAGCTTCTAGCCTAGCCACAGGTGCAAAGGTTTCGTCATAGTCAATTCCTTCTTCCTGTCTGTATCCCTTTGCAACCAGACGGGCTTTGTTTCTGATGATAATCCCATCTTCATCCTTTTTGTTTCTAAACACCCACTTGGTTCCAATGGCCGTTTTGCCTTTTGGGAGTGGAACCAAGGACCAGACTTTATTTCTTTCGAATTCCAGAAGCTCTTCTTGCATAGCTTCGATCCAATTTGGGTCATCTAGAGCTTCAGAAAACTTTTTCAGCTCAATCATGCTTAAAAAATTTACAAAGAAGGCTTCATTGATTGTGGCCGATCTTGTCTTCACACCATCTTCAGCAGCACCAATGATAAGATGATGAGGATGATCCTTTGTCCATCGTGTCATGGGAGCATGGACAATAGGCGAGGTTTGTGCTTCTGATGGGAAAAGACGAACTTCAACGTCAGAGCTCTGTAGGTTGGGGCCAGGGCTCTGTGGCACACAGCTCTGAAGAGTGGCCTCATTGCTCTGAGAGTCATTAACAGGGCTCTGGTGAAGTGAAGACCTCTGTCAGCCTAAGTCTCGTAGGAAATCCCAAGTGTTAGACAAGTGTCCATACTTTCCACGTATGCCCTAAAAATAGGAGACACACTTTCCACGTGTCATTCTAGGGTACGATAGTACACTGCCTTCACTTTTTTAGGGCTATATATAGAGAGGTAGTGGAACAAACAATAGTAAGCTTTGGGAATAGTATTTTTTCCACAATTGTTTAAGCACACACTGCAGCAATCCCGAGCACTACCTCCGTACAATATTGTTGTCCTATGAGATTTCCGAACACACTCGAACATGTTCTTGGTGTGATTCATTATCAATATATGAGCAGCTTTTATATCTGATTCTGTTATCTTTTTACTGTTCAATATTTGATACTCATAGTTCATTTATCGTTTACACAATCACTCATTTTAATGGCTTTATTTAATATGCTTCCGTTGTCTATTTCACTACCATTAATATGATACAACGTGAATCTGGGAACCAACAATTGGTATCAGAGCTTCATTGGTTTTCTTAAACCAAACGATCCAATCTACCAAGGTTGACTCACTGTTGTTGATTGTGTTTGTAAAAGCTTCATTATATACTCTGTTTTTACTGCTTCCTAGTCTAAACAAGCTTTCATAGCTCATATATCTGTGTTTAAAGCTTTCTAGTGTAGTTTAAACGTTTCTCTCAAAAGTTACTGTTCCATTGGTTACTGTTTAAACTCATCTTCTTGTTGAAACTCTTTTTGTAACAAGTGTACTATGTTTTTCTCAAAATGGCGAACAACTGTATAAATGCTATCTATACTGCTGGTTCTTTAACAAAACCTCCTACTCTTCTGAGAGATGAATATGCTCAGTGGAAGATCAGGATGGTTAACTTTTTCGATGGCATGGATAAAGACTTAATGCGATCTGTCACGGACGGACCATTCCAACCCATGGTTTTTGTTCCTCGTGTACCCGCAACAGGAACTACTGCTGAGATTCCAGCTCATTATGAGATTAAAACAACAGGTTTTACTGATGAGGAAAATCTAAAAATGGAAAATGATCTTAAAGCAGTTAGACTACTGATAATGGCCATTCCAAACGAAATATTTCAAGAACTAGATTCATGTGTTACTGCTAAGGAAATCTGGGATCAACTTCTTAATCAACTTGAGGGTGGTATCAAGACCCAAAAGAACAGAAGGACCCAATGTATAAACGAATACAACGATTTCAAATCACTTCCTGAGGAAACCTTACAACAAACCTACAACAGATTTAATGTGTTGATCAACAAATGCAAAAAATGTGGAGTTGTTAGGTCGAAGGAAGATAACAATGTTCTGTTTTTGAAAAGTTTGAATGATGAGTGGTTAAATCTATCCATGTCTTTACAAGCTAACCAGGACTTAGATGCATGGTCTCTAACAGATGTGTATGGAAATTTGGCCGCACAAGAGAAGGATGTTGTCAAGCAAAAAGGCAAATCCACCATTGCAGGCCCAATCGCTTTAGTTTCTGATTCTAAGAAAACCACATAAGAAAAGTCAAACAGAGAGAGTTCAAACAGAGAGAAAAAGAAAGATAAGTCGGTTAAAAAGAAAGGAAAGAAAAGTTTAGTTGCAGAAAGTGATACAGGGGAAAGCTCATCAGAGGATGATGACATTCAAGCTTTTGCTCAATCTCTTGCTCTAATAACTCAGCAATTTAACAAGAGATTTGGCAATAAGTTTGACAGAAGAGGTAGTTATGAGAGAAAAGAAGACAGAAGAGAATACGCTGCACCATAACAAAGTAACAACAGAGTTACCATAGAACAAAGACAACCTCCACAAAACAGAAGAGAAAATCCACCAGCACAACAGAAGGCTGATGCTGCTCAACACATCAATCAGAATGATGGACGTTGCTTCAGATGTGGCAAACCTGGACACTTCTCTGTTAATTGTAGAGGCAAACTGGTAAAAGACCAGGACTACTACAAGAACAAATACAAGTACAACTACAGAGAAAGAAGCTACGTGGCTGAAATGGAGAACTGGGTTTCTGATTCATCCTCTGATGATGAACCAGAACAAGCCAACTTCTGTGGAGTTGCTGTGGATGATGAAAGTTTAGAAGAAGCTGTTGACTGGATGACTGGAGAACCAGAAATAACGAAGGGAACAACAGAAGAAGAAGATCTAGATCATGCATTTGCTCTTACCACGACAGAGCGCTGGAGACCACCAGACCCAGTGCCAAGGTATGTTCATCTGAATCTAAATCTGACTCAGAGTTAGAAATGCATGTCTCTATGCTGAATGAGGAATTTCAACTTCTGAAACAAAAACTTTCTGAAGAAAAGGAACTTAGGAAGCTAGCTCAGAAGGATTTGTCCTTTTACAAGAGAGAGAAAACTCTCTTAGAACAAGAAAAGGAAGAAATCTTCAAAGAAAAATCTGAGCTAGAAATCTTGCAAAAGAAGAAAGAGAGCCTGTTTTCTGACATAATTAACGAATATGAAAACGTTTTGAAACAGAAGTCTGAAAATTTGAAAAAGTCTGAAACAGAGAGACTTAACTCTGTTGCTCTAGCTGATTATTTTCAAAGAGAAAGGGAAATTCTGCATCAATCTCTACAGAGAAAAGAAATTCAGATTAAAAAATACCAGGACGCACAAGATGTGCACATCAAGATAAATTCACAGATGTACACGCAAGGTCTTGGTTTCTCTGACCTTGCTCCCTATGACGAAAGGAAGAAGACATCTCTGTCCTCTGCCTTTTGTGTTGGGAAAATCCAAGAGGACGTGATATCTGGTAATGCTGTTTTCAAAAGAACCAAAACTTCAGATGCTTTCTCAAAACAAAGAAATCTTGACTTTAGGAACGTCAACTATGACTCCTCTGATCATAAGAAGGTTTTAAAACCATCCTCAGAGTTTATTCTTGATCAAGGAAGAGCTAAAATCATACTTCCTAACTCTGTCAAGAACTTGGATACAAAAGAGATTTTTAACTTCAACTCATTCTTAGGACAGAAGTCTGTTACTTCTGTGACAGAGCCCTCTGTTGAAATAACACAGAGCAAGCTAAATCCAGAAGTCCCAGCCTTCTCTCCTACCTCTGAATCTACAAGAACATCTTTCGAGGAGGATTTGTTGAAAGTTATCGAAGAAAATGTTGTTTTAGATTCCTTAAAACCCAAGTTGAGAAGGTTCAGAACTGTTAAGCCAAACATCTCTGTTATACCAATCAAGCCTAATACCTCCAACAGAGCCACCAGAGACTTTCTAGTCTCTCACTATGACTCTGACTTCGAGGTAGATGAACAGATCTTTTGTGGTCAAAAGAAAATCTTACACAAGTTAAAGCAGACACCGATAAAATCTACGGATCTAAAAGATGGTGTTTCTTTCTTCAAGAAACAATCAAGGTTTATACCGGTAACTGAGTTTAACAATAAAGGTTTTAAGATTCTTGCTTCTAATGCAGTAGAAGTGGAGAGAGAGAAAAACAAAAGTGTTTTTGTAAACCAAAATGTTCCTCTTGCTTTCAAACCAGTAAAGTTCACACCAGAACAGAAGGGAAAATGGATAGCAAACAACAGATCTATTCCAAATTCTGGTGTAAATCAAAGAGGAAATACTGTCTGGTCAAAAGAATCAAATCCAAAGAACTTCATGTCAACAGAGTCTGTTTCAAAGAAACAAAATCAGGACAGATTGTATGCAGAGACATCTGGTCCTAAAACCTTTCAAAATCAAGCACCATTCAAACAATTTTTGAATAAAAACAATGTGCAACAGTCATGCTCCATAAACTGCAATTGTATTCAACTGTTACTAAAATTGCAAAATCATCTGAATGGCCCCCACTGTGTTCTGAATAAGTCGGTTCAAAAAAAATCTTAAGACTGTTCAGAATACACAGAGGAAAACCTCTGGCACACCATCTCAGAATGAAAAATCCCAAGGAAAGTCTGTTAATCCACCAAAGCCTAACAAGAAAGGACCCATTATGCAGTGGGTACCTAAAAGGAATTAATCTGTCTTGCAGAAACCTCATGTGCAGATCTGGTATTTGGATTCTGGATGCTCCAGGCACATGACGGGGAATAAGGAGCTGTTAACTTCTTTTAAAAACAAGATGGGAAGTGCAGTAACCTTCGGAGGAGACAATGGCGGACAGATTAAGGGTTATGGTACTTTAGTAAATGGTGATGTTTCAGTCTCTGAAGTTGCTTATGTTGAAGGATTAAATCATAATCTTCTCAGTATAAGTCAACTCTGTAATCACGGGTTCGACGTCAATTTCAGGAAGAAATATTGTTCCTTGCTACTTTCAGAGTCTGGTCAAGAACTTTTAAGAGCCGACAGAAAAGGCAATCTATATAAGATGAATTTTAAACCAAACCAAAACTCTACAACAGAGAAACTCTGTTTAGTGTCTTTGAAAAAAGAAGATGCCTGGCTCTGGCATAAAAGATTTGCCCATTTGAACTTTCAAAATCTTGATAAGCTCGTTAAACTAAAGTTAGTAAAAGGACTTCCTTCTCTGAAGTTTGACAAAGACCATCTCTGTTCTGCTTGTGAGCTAGGTAAGATGAAAAGATCTTCACACAGAACAAATAGTGATCATAGTTGTCCCAGACCTTTGCATATGCTTCATGTGGATCTCTGTGGTCCAATCTCTGTGCAAAGTCTGTCGGGCAAGAAGTATATTCTTGTTTTAATTGATGAATATTCTCGATATACCTGGATTGAGTTCATCAGAGTAAAATCTGATGTCCCAGAGATTCTGATAAGTTTGTTGAAAAGGATACAGGTTCTGTTAGATCTGAAGGTACAGAAGTTGAGAGGTGATAATGGGACAGAATTCAAGAATGCCAAAATTGATGCCTACCTAACAGAGGAAGGTATTTCCCAAAACTTCTCAGCAGCAAGAACTCCACAACAAAATGGAGTTGTGGAGAGAAAGAACAGAACTCTGATAGAAGCCGCCAGAACCATGTTGGTTGGCTCTGTCCTTCCAATGAACTTCTGGGCAGAAGCAGTCTCAACAGCCTGTTTTACCCAAAACAGAGCTGTAATAGTGAAAAGATTTAAGAAGACTCCTTATGAACTCATCAACAATAGAAGACCAAACGTGAAATTCTTTCATGTTTTCGGTTGCAATTGCTACATTTTGAATGACAGAGATCAACTGGGAAAGTTTGATAAGAAAGCAGACGAATGAATCTTTATTGGTTATTCCTTAACCTCTAAAGCCTACAGAGTCTACAACTCCAGATGTCGGGTTATTCAAGAAAGTGTGAATGTGTCCTTTAATGAAAGTACTTCAAGATTCTCTGATCGAAAATCAACAGAGGGGACACATATAGAGCAGAAGGAGACAAGTTCTTCAAAGACAAGGGAAGAAGATATCAATCTCATGTTCAACGATTTCTTCAATGATGATGACTCCTCTGATAACATCAACAGAGGAGATCAAGATCAGAACTCAACAGAGCAGAATCTGACAGGTACATCTCTCACTGGTCCCTCTAATATTTCACCATCTACTTCTCTATCTACAGGAGTAATTCAGAGAAATGAGGAACCACATCAGAGCGAGAGAGAACCTGAACAAGAGCCATCATCACCTTTGCTAACTAATATTGGCAAAGACTCCTTGTTTGAAAGCTCACCTTCACAGAGCCTTGTTAATGACTCTCAGAGCAATGAGGCCACTCTTCAGAGCTGTGTGCCACAGAGCCCTGGCCCCAACCTACAGAGCTCTGACGCTGAAGTTCGTCTTTTCCCATCAGAAGCACAAACCTCGCCTATTGTCCATGCTCCCATGACACGATGGACAAAGGATCATCCTCATCGTCTTATCATTGGTGCTGCTGAAGATGGTGTGAAGACAAGATCGGCCACAATCAATGAAGCCTTCTTTGTAAAAATTTTAAGCATGATTGAGCCGAAAAAGTTTTCTGAAGCTCTAGATGACCCAAATTGGATCGAAGCTATACAAGAAGAGCTTCTGGAATTCGAAAGAAATAAAGTCTGGTCCTTGGTTCCACTCCCAAAAGGCAAAACGGCCATTGGAACCAAGTGGGTGTTTAGAAACAAAAAGGATGAAGATGGGATTATCATCAGAAACAAAGCCCGCCTGGTTGCAAAGGGATACAGACAGGAAGAAGGAATTGACTATGACGAAACCTTTGCACCTGTGGCTAGGCTAGAAGCTATCAGAATCTTCCTAGCCTATGCTGCTCATAAGGGTTTCAAGGTCTACCAAATGGATGTCAAGTCTGCCTTTCTGAATGGCAAACTGCAAGAAGAAGTTTATGTCTAGCAACCACCTGGTTTTGAATGTTCAGAGTTTCCAGACCACGTTTACAAGTTAGACAAAGCTCTGTACGGCCTTAAGCAAGCTCCAGAGCCTGGTATGAAACTATGTCCAAATTTCTGTTGATCAATCAATTCGAGAAAGGTACCGTCGATAAAACTCTATTCTTTAGGAGGTATAAGAATGATATACTTATGGTACAAATATATGTTGATGATATTATCTTTGGGTCTACAAGGCAGGAGTACTGTGATAAGTTTGAAAGTTTAATGAAAAGCGAATTCAAAATGAGCATGATGGGAGAACTTTCTTTCTTCCTTTAAAGAGCTCTGTTGGTCTTCTTTTAAATACTTGTTCAGTTGGAAGTCTTCGACAGAGCTCTGTTGAGCTCTGTTGGTCTTCTTAATGAACTCCTTCCAAGTCTTCTATCTGATCTCTGTTGGTCTTCTGACTTGAACTATTTTCAATACTTTTACATAACAGATACTTGGGGCTAACAATACCTGAATTAAACATAGGTGATCAGGCTTTGTTTAATTGAGGTATAATAATGTGGCACTCAACTTAATTATATTAACAATACGCCTCAAATTTTGACAATCATTTCGAAAACCGTTTTGAAAATAGTTTGCATTATAGTTGGGTTATAGTTTGTGGTTTCCATAAGAAAACCGGCATTCTCTATAACCTTAGGCTCTGATACCAAATCTGTCACACCCCGCTAAAGCGGAAACACGAGGTATAACAGCGTAGGGTTTCATTCAAAAGGTAACAGACAACACCAACCACAACATTTAATACAGTAGTTCAAAATATTACATTACAACGTCTTAAGTAAATTGTTCCAAAAAGAAGACGTCGGATACAGAAATTAACAATAGAAGTTTTAATGTTCTTGATGCTGATGTCATCATGCAAAATACACCCTACATGCCTTCACTTACTTATTAGCACCTGAAAAGCATGATGAAAAGAAAAGGGTCAACTACAAAGAGTTGGTGAGTTCACAGGTTTTCGTATGCCCAAAAAAATAAATTTGTATGCAGAAATTGTTATTGTGAAACGTTTGTTCACACGAAGTTTACGTAACCAATTGTTCGAGTATTTGCACGAGGTATAAAGTATACAATGATGTCATCGCATCGAGCCACTACCAAACCTTCCGACAAACCAACGCCCTTAAATTATTCACGTCCTACCTCAGCGGTGGATTAACTCCACATGGGTAAGACCATTATTGTTACTGGTAAAGTGCACTTCTAGCTCGTCACTTAAAGTGGGGTTGTCAAACCAAATAGCGCTACCCACAAATACCATTGGCTCATAATGAGTTAATAAGTAGTGTCTAACAAGTGGGGACTTTTTCATTTAAAACTCAAGCACATCAAAAAGTATACATACCTTAGTGCACAAACAATTAAATTTAAGGTTCAACATTTCATAGCATAATTCAATCAATTTGAAATTCAATATCATGCTTTTCACCCCAAATTGTAACAAAAGAGTAAAAAGGGGCTGTGAATACTCACGATGTTCAGCAAGGATTTCCAAGTGTTGCCGCACGGTTGCACAGTTTCTCGATTCTAGGTCCTTCCTAAGGAAGTGAAACGCATTATCAGTTTCGGTCTAACTCTTATGGCTAAAGCATTGCTTAGCCCATCATGTCTTATAAAATGCCTTAGTGTTAGTTATTAAGTGTAAGTATTATTTTGCGTTGTTGGTCTCAAGTAAATTATTAGTTTTAAAAGGTTTGTAGGATTTTATTGTTACATAATAAAATTTATAGGTTATAAGTAGTATTAATCCATTTTACCACGTTTTATATTTTCTTCATGACGAATACTTTCATTAATTACATATGTAATTGTATTTCTCATTTACCTTGTGATTTAACAATGTTCGGTTTGTTATAAATCTATTATTTGTTAGGATATTATTTATACCTTCATATACATGTATATATAGTTTCTATTTATGGTTTTGACAATTTCTACAATTTACAAGCTTTTCATCTTTTAATGACTCTACAAATCCCTTTTTCTTTTGAATTAGTGTTTTACTTATCTGATGGCAGAATATTTAGTCCACTTATGGTCATTTTTAAATATCTTCTGGAAATTTTTATTAGTCCAACTTTTTATGTGTATCAATTTAATGTTTTAGGGAACTTTTGACATAAATATCACTATTTTTAGAGTTGGTTAGCTATTTTAATCATTACACTTAAGTTTAAGTGTCACAGTTACCAAAACAGTCTGCACCATCTTTTTGTCAAGTCCATTTGGAGGGTCAATCCTCAACATTTTTCAGTGATTCAAAATAGGTTTTAACCCTAACTCATAAAAGTATTTTCCAGAAAAATGTCATCATTTTTGGTTACATATTGAGGGAGATATGGCGATTTTAAGTTAGACCTTTCATTCTGCCAGATTCTGATTTCTTGTATACCAGTCTTGGTTTGAGTGTTTGAGACCTCAAATCTTAATATTTTTGAGTGAAACCAATTTTGTTCGAGTTATAACTCATTAGAATAATTTCCAGAAGGAAAATCAAGAATTTTAGTGGAATATTAAGAGACTTATAACTGATTAAAGTAAAGATTTTTCTCTGTCAGATTGTCTTTGCACACTTAATTTGATATGAGTAGATGAAGGGTCAAATCTTCGAGTTTTTACATGAAACCACTTGGGTTTGAAACATAACACAATAAACAAAGTTCCAGAAAATGATTCATATCATTTGGTTAAGTATTTTTCAAGATATGGTCGGATGAAATGCATGCAAGTAATCTGCCAGAAACTAAAAAATGTTTATTCATGGAAAATGAGTGTTTTATCTCCATATTTTCACTCATATGGTTGGTTCTTTGATTGAACACTCATTTACCACTACTTTGACAATGTTCTTAGATAAGAAAATCTATTTTTGTCCTTTAAAAACTCATGCATGAACTCACACATCTCAGATTGTAACAAAACCCACATACATGTAGTTAAAACATCATCTCCTTGAGTTCTAGTTGTATGGCTTAAGGATTACCACCATTTGTTTGACATAACAAGCCTTTGGTGATTAATCCACCATGAAAATGGTACATTAAGGTCCATTTATACAGAAACTCAAGGATTTCAAAATAAAGTGAGGAAAGAAGGAGAAATTTTACAAGTAACAAGAAGAAAAGAAGTAGGATACAAGAGAGATGAGTTTACTCACACTAGGGAGGATTATTACCTTCAAGTCTTCAAGGATTTGATGATTTTCACCAAGGATTTGGGGCTGATTTCGGCTGGAGTTAGAGAGGGAAGAGAGAGTGGTGAGTTTGAATGTAGAGAGAGAGAGGTTGAGAGGAAAATGAAAGGGTTCTTGAAAATATGGAAGTTTTTTTTTTTATTGAATGAGGGTTCTGGGTCATGTAAGGGCCGAATTTGGGGCCCTAAATTCTGTTTTTATATTATTTTTTTTGTTAAGTTTTAATTAATATGGCTTAAGTATAAATATATTATGAAATTTTATAAAAAGATTGATTAAGGGTAGTTAATTCCCATTTATCTACTTAGTTTTTGGTTTGGTTAAATAAAGTGTTAGGATTTAGAATTGGGTATATATATAAACTATATATTTACTCCTCTTATTATTAATATTGTTAAAATTAAATGTTACTGTTCCAATCGGCATTTTAAAGACAGCTTAAGCAGTTCCGTGCGGTAACAGGATTTTCTAAGTGTACTGTTGAAATTCTTAGGAAACTAACCCTTAGCCATCATAATTAAGTCATAATGAGTTATTCCTACTTGTTAAAACAAGTATTATACTATTCAGTTGCTAACCTGAGTGGCTTGGTTGACGGGTGTCACAGCCTATATCCGTTGGCAAGCCTTTTAAGTATGCAAAAGATCAGGTATGCCTTTTCTATGCATACATCAGCATCATGGCTGACATCGTCTGAGCCACAACTTCACACCTCCCCAAACCATGGCTTAGACGGTTGTCAGACCTTGGTTAGTCGTCACCTGACCCGAGGTCATTCGCCATCTGTACCAGCTGTAGGCCCATGGGCCGAGGCCCCCCTTTGGATCATGCCCTGGTGTTTTTCCAGTCACTTCTGATTTATTTATCTGTTTTGGTTCATTATGTTTTGGTGTTTTTATTTATATTAATACCTTTTGGCCAAAACAATTTCTTTTATGTTTAAAGTTTTTTTGTATTTTAATATATGGTATGCCCTAAGACCTTTGAATGTGTTTGGTTGGTTATTTTGGAAAATTAAAATGAATTTAATTGCACGGGTTGTAATTTTTAATACGGCATGTGTGTCGTTTTTCTTTTAATTTACTAGTTATACCTAAATGAAAAATATATTAGGATATCTTATCTTTTTTTGTTTTCAAGTTGTAACCAAACTGAGGACGAAGTTCCAAAGGCCACGATGGAGTCTTGGAGTTCACCAAGTTGGGGGAACAGTAGGAGGTTGAAGATGTCCCTAGACTGATCATGGTTGTCGTGTTGGCTCACATCGCCACTTTTGGGAGCTATACCATATATTATGCTTTGTGGTCGTTTATTTTTGCGCATTTTATATTGCTATAACGATTGAAAATATTTTGAAAAAAAATCAAACGCAAAATAATATTGAATCGATAAACAAAATAGGGTATTTTAACGCATTCATATGTTTATCACAATAAAACCAATTTTAAAATTGGATAAGTTTTATAACAAGATTTTAATTTTCAAGATAAAATCAACGTTTTCAATGAATAAAATAATTCTAAATTTGAAACCTTTTTCACAAATGTAAACTATGTGCCGCCTATTTAAGATTCTTATCAAGACTTACGGATTACGGTATGGTCAGTGCATTATCCAATCATATCAGATGATTGTAGTGTGAGATAAAGTGCCAAAATAACAAGATTTAAGTGGACAATTGCATTAGCCACTTGCTTAAAGAGTCATATTTTGGACGACTTATCCCAACCAACCCTAAGTCAAGATTTAAGAGGACCATGATACTTTAGTATGGTTAGTTTGCTTGAAAACTTCATAGACAGTTGCATTAGCCATTTATGAATATTTTCAAAGCGTTGTAGTGCATTCCATTTCAGTATATGATATATTTAATAGAATTCGACAAACACAAAAGAGTTACGTTTAACGTAATTGGGTGACACCTACCAAATAACCTATTTTCATAGACATGTGAATTTGGCCATTTATGGAAATAAGTGAAATATGAATCTTAATTCAAATTAAAATGATTTTTAATAGGTTAATTCATTTATTGAGATTTTAAAGTTACTAAAGTTGAACTTGATTTTTGTATATGTATGTTAATACCTCAAACATAAACACAGTCACAAACAACTCAAACTGTCCCATCCAAGGACCAACTTGCTATGAATTTAAGAAGCCTGGTCATTATCGAAGGGATTGCCCAAAGTTGAAGAATAGCGGGAATCAAGAGAATAAACCCAACACCCCAAGATCAACGGGTTGAGCATTTCACATGACGGTGGAAGAAACTAAGGAATTGGCGGATGTAGTTTATGATGCATTCCTTGTTAATTCTATACATGGGTGTATATTAGGTGATAGTGGTGCTAACTTGTCTTTTGTATTACAATCTGTTATTAAAAGTTAGCTATACCAGTCACTAGTTTGGAAGATGTCTTAATAGTTAAAATAACTAATGGAGGTCAAGTCTTAGTTCGGGAAAAGACTTGAGGATTGTACAGTTTGCTAAAGGGAGACCTAAAGAGTTTCAAGTTGGGGAGCAGGTAATGTTAAAGGTATCTTCGTAGAAGGGTATAAGATTTGGAAAACGTGGAAAGCTGAGTCCTTGTTTTCTTAGACCTTTATCTGTGATTAGCATGTAGGACTTTTAGCCTACCAGTTGGAGCTTCCACTTGAATTGGAAGGAACCCATAGCAGATTTCATGTTGGTTATCTTCGAAAAGGAAGAATAGATATCCTCATTTGTTTGTATAGTTTCGATTTCGAGGACGAAATCATTTTCAAGTTGGGGAGATTTGTAACACCTCAAAATTTCCATAATTATTATATAATTATTTTGGGTGAATGTCTAAAATAATGGGATGTTATTATTTCAAACGACATGTCGAAGGGTCAAAGTGTAATTGACCAAAGTGTGAGCTTTTTGTGAAAGGGTAAACTTTGGGGTAGCTTTTGTAAATTGGAGAAATTGGGGTATATATAATGGGAATTCGGCCAAAATTGAGATTATCTCAATTTTGGGCTCTAAAAGTCGGTTCAATAGGAGGAAGAAACTAAATCCTCTTAAATCTCAATCGATAAGAAATTGATGATCTTTTCCAAATTTAAATTGATTAAGATTGATAGTATAAGTAAAGTTTGGTTTCTGGTTAGGCTTTGAATCTTTGGAATCGGATTGAATTTGGATTTTGCAGAAGACTTGAGTCGAAACTTTATCCAAGTGAGTTCATCTGTCTATTTTTGCTTAATACAAACTATCTGTGAATTGAAATGGTTCATTATGCCTACTATTATCTCTGACAAATGGATACAAAGCAGTTTTGGATGTTTGGGTAGAAATTGATTTAAACAGGTTAAAATACGATGCGTCCGGAAGATGAATAATCCAGAAAGTATCGGATTCCGGATAATTTGCTGGATCGATTCTGGATACCGGATGATTCCGGATTTCCGGATAGTTGTCCGGATGTACCGGATACCGGGTGTGATTTCCGGATGGTTCTGGATTTGTCCGGATACTTTTTCCGGATGTACCAGATTCTTGGATTTTCCGAATGTTTTCGGATAGTGTTACGTATTTGATTCCCGGATATGATTCCGGATTGTTTTCTGGATTTTAATTCCAGATTAGTTTACCGGATAGGTTGTTCCGGATAACTTACTGCATGAGGTTTTTCATGATTAAGTGTTTTCCGAATGTGAAAAGTATCTTAATCATTTAACAGTACGAACACAATTATAACTCGATTGAGAGTATGAGATGAGTTGTTATGTGCTTTGAGTTGATACTCACATATACTAGGAAATGTAATGAATAGGCAAAGTAGAATTGCTATTCATATTGAAATGTAATGAATAGGAAAAGTAGAATTGGTATTCATATTGAAATGTAATGAATAAGCAAAGTAGGATTGCTATTCATATTGAAATGTAATGGATAGGCAAAGTAGAGATGCTATTCATATTGAAACGATGGAATAGACAATTTATAATTGCTATTCATATTGAGAAGTGGAATAGGCAAAGTAGAAATGCTATTCATATTGAAACATGGAATAGGCAAGGTATAATTGCTATTCGTAATTGAGACGTGGAAACATGAAATAGACAAAGTATAATTTTTATTTCCGCTTTCTATTGGTAGATGAAGGGTAGGCAAGATATAATTGCTATTTCTACTTCCATTCCAAGAAAAGGCATGGCGCCTAATTGTAGTTTCTTGGACATGAGTTGTAAACTAGAATCCATGGTGATTCGTAGTGGCGCTCTCGAACATGATACTATGACATACTTGGTGTTGTCATATTCATGGAGTCGGGTATGATTCCCGTCATTGAAAGATATTATGTGTACGATAGAAAAGTTGGGATCAGGTTAATTTATACGCTTTGTTTACAATTTTAGTTTCAAAGCTTATAAAGATTTTGATTTGAAAATTGGATGTTCTCACTAGGCGTAAGTCTAATCTTTTTACGTTAAATTTTCTTACCAGGTACTAGCTCGGGAATGGATACAAAGGGATGAGTGTCGAGGAGTACCAGAGTTGCGCTTTTGGATTGGTGATGGAGAATTTAGTGTTATAGGAGATATTTTGAAAGATGTTGTAAACAACTGTTATAATCTAATTTTGTTGATCATGGATTAGATTAGCTGGTTGTTATGATAAACTTTTGTAGGTTAGAAACTTGTCACAAATTCTCCGATGTAAATGAAAGGTTGAAATTGTGGTGGTAAACTCGGATAAATTTAAGGTTTAAATTTATTGAGAATTTCAGGGTGTTTCAAACACCCAACTGCCTTTATGGATTTAATGAATCGGGTATGCAAACCATATCTCGATAAATTCGTTATTGTGTTTATTGATGATATTCTTATCTATTCCCGATCTGAAGAAGAGCATGCACAACATCTTCTTTTAATTCTTAAATTGTTAAAAAAGGAACAGTTATATGCCAAATTTTCCAAATATGAGTTTTGGCTACGAGAAGTTCAATTTCTTAGGCATGTAGTTTCGGAAAAAGGCATTCAAGTTGACCCAAAGAAGGTAGAAGCAATTGAAAAGTGGGAACCGCCGAGAACGCCAACCGAAGTACGAAGTTTTCTGGGTTTAGCCGGCTATTATCGGAAGTTTACACAGGATTTCTCTCGCATTACTATTCCCCTGACCAAACTTACAAGAAAGAATATAAAGTTTGAATGGAAAGAGAAGAAAGATGAAGCTTTCTGAATATTGAAAGAAAAACTCTATAGTGTGCCGATTCTGTCACTACCTGAAAGTTTAAATGACTTCTCGACAGCTAAAGGATCACGAAAGATAGTATCCTACCCACGACATGGAACTTGCCGCAGTTGTCTTTGCTCTAAAGATTTGGAGACATTATCTATACGGTTCTAAGTGTCAAATTTATACTAATCACAAGAGTCTCCAACATCTTTTCGATCAACGAGAACTGAATATGAGGTAAAGAAGATGGCTAGAATTGGTAAAAGATTACATCTGCGAAATTCTCTATCATCCAGGAAAGGCGAATGTGGTAGATGATGCACTGAGTCAGAAAGGGAAGAGTGGAACAATAAAGACAATTGCACTACGAGCTGAACTTCTACCTACCATCTTTGATGAATTAAAGAAATGTCAAGTAGAAGCTTTTAAAGAAGAGCATTTGAAACCGGAACGGTTGGTGGGTATATCAGCTTCACTCATAAAAGATGATCGTGGGTTATTGTGTTAAGAAAACAGAATATGGGTGCCTCGTCTGGGTAATTTAAGTGATCGAGTACTACAAGAAGCTCACTTGTCTCGTTTTCCCATTCATCCGGGCACGAATAAGATGCATAAAGATATACAACAGTTTTACTGGTGGCCGGGAATGAAGAAATATATTGCTCATCATGTGGAATGTTGCTCCATGTGTATGAAAGTAAAGATTGAACATCAAAGCCTTTTGAGCAGTTACAATCTTTAGAGATACCTATGTGGAAGTGGGATCAGATTACTATAGATTTCATCATGAAGCTACCAAGGACTCCGAAAGGATTTGATGCTATTTGGGTGATCGTTGACAGATTATCAAAGTATGCTCACTTAAAAGAAAGCTATTCGTTTGAAATACTAGCCAAATTGTACATCGACGAAATAGTAACTTGACATGGAGTTCTATTATCAATTATTTCTGACTGTGATAGTCGTTTCACTACAAGGTTCTGGAAGAGTTTTCAAAAAGGAATGGGGACACAAATAAAGCTAACTATTGCATATCATCCTCAAACTGACGATCAAAGTGAACGAACAATTCATACATTGGAGGATATGTTACGGACCTGTATTGTTGATTTTGGGGGATCGTGGGATAAACACTTGCCTTTGATCGAATTTGCTTACAATAACAGTTATAACTCCAGCATACAAGGGGCACCGTTTGAAGTTTTGTATGGTAGAAAATGCCGAACTCGTCTGTGTTGGAACGAAGTGGGAGAAAAACAACTAGCTGGGCCAAAAATAGTTCAGTTAACTTGCTAACAAGATTACTCAAATTCGTAAACGACTGAAAGTGGCACAGGATAGACAGAAAAACTACGCTGACCGACGCCGAAAACCGTTAGAATTCCAAGTTGGGGATCGTGTAATGTTAAAAGTCTCGCCTTGGAAAAGGGTTATTCGATTTAGGAAACAAGGTAAAGTAAGCCCAAGATACATCGGACCGTTTGCAATTATAGAAAGAATCGGTGAAGTAGCTTACAGATTAGAACTTCCACCAGAGTTAAGTGATATCCATAACGCTTTTCATGATTCAAATTTACGAAAGTGTTTGGTTACGCCAGATCAGGTAGTTTCTCTACCAGATATACAGATTGATGATAAGTTGAATTTCGTAGAAGAACCTGAGGCCATTGTTGATCGTAAAGTTAAAGTCTTGCGGAACAAAGTGATCAAATTGGTAAAAGTCCAGTGCGATACCATAAAGGGCAGGATGCTACTTGGGAACCAGAATCAGAGAAGAGAACTAAGTACCCGTACCTTTTCGCTTGACCGAATTTTGGGGCGAAATTCTTTTAAGGGGGAGATGTTGTAATAACCCGGGTAAGTTAGTTGTTTATTTATTTATTTGTTTTTCGTTTATTAGTTTAAGGTTGTTAGTGTCATTTTAGTATAGTTCAAATACTTGATTGCAATTTTGGTAATTATATATAAATAGGGAGCACCTCCTTATGATTTCATAAGTCGGTTTCCCTTTTGATATGTGTGTGAGTATGTCGAGAGTTAAGAGAAAGAGAGCAGAGGTTGCGTTCGATTAGGGCCATAGAAGGATTCCAATTGAAGAAATTTGAGGTTTAGAATTGTCAATTTCGGATTTTTGTTGTGGTTTCGATCGGGTCTGGAATTCGGATGTCGTCCGGATTCTTCAGTATCCGGTTTCGATTTTTCCGTATTCTCCTTTGTTTCTAGATATGAATTTTATTCAGATTCGATGTTTTCCGGATAAGTTGTCCGAATGAGTTTTCGAATAAGTTGTTCGGATGAGTTTCCGAATAAGTTGTTCGGATGAGTTTCCGAATAAGTTGTTCGGATGAGTTTCCGGATTCCCTGACTTTCTGGATAAGGGTCTCCGATTAAGATTTCTAGATACAAAAGTATCCAGATGGTTCGTAGTTTCTGGATAGCTTGTCCGGATAAGTTAATTCCGGTTTCCGGGTATTTGTTTCCGGGAAAGTTTCCCGGATAGTTCCGGATTTGTGGATAAGGGTATGATAGACTTATTTAGGATTCTTACCCTGTCATTGAGTTTTACGTGGTAAATAGTTATATGTATTTGATGTAACTCAGATTTGGTGGAGTTGGTCGAAAAGTGTAATTCTTGCAAGTTTTTAAGAGAAAGTGATAGTTGTGTTATTTGCTTTCAGGTGAGTTTTACTTTAATCATTTTCAAACTGGAATACATATATATAAATAATTATGTGGTAGGTAATGTGATGATGTGCTTATAATTGAAATATGATATATTGAGATGTATATTGTATTTATATGAGCATTACACTACACGATTGCACATTGGTCGGACGTAGTGTCGGTGGAGTATTGGCTGTACAGAGGGACGGCGGAGTTGGCTGTATTTTAGTGCAGTGGAGTAAATTGATTAGTTGGTTTAGCGCAACCAACTAATATGGCCATGTGAAAGAATTGTACACAGTGCATACGGGTCATGCTTGGTATTTATATACTTGTTGTATATCTGTGTTTTACAAAATGATTATTAAAATGATAGGGATTTTCTCACTTAGACCAATTGGTCTAACCATTTTGTTTTCAAAATTATGTATTCTAGGTCGACGAACTTATAAAGGCAAAGGAAAGGATAATGTGTAATATGCTTGTGAAGACTGGTTGTGATTAAGAAGTTTTTCTGAATAGTTTTGTATGGATAGTTTTGTGGAATGTAATGTAAATTATTAACGAAAAAGTTTGTACTAAAACATGTATTGTATAGTTTTGAGACTAAGGGACCGTATGTGATCTAATATGTATCCTTTGTTATGAAATGATGAGATGTATATTATGTTATATGATGTATGTTTGGGATGGGTTGTTACAAACTAGGGCTTCCATGTTTTGGCTCAAAAAGGGGTATCATTAATTGTAATATGTAATGTGTAAGTTTTGCCATGATTTTGATGAAAGGGGTATGGATTTATGATAATGAGTTAAAGTATAGACATGTGTGCCTTAGCCCATTATTATGTGGAAGATGATTTGTGAACAATTATGCAATTGTGTATGATGAATACTTCTAGTGTGATAACTTGATGAGTATGACTTTTTTAGAGTCTACCATGTATTTATATGATCATGTTTGGGAATTCTTAGTATCTAAATTCTTGTGCATGAGGATTTAGATTTGTTATAACAATTTGTTACGAATGGTTGGCCCTCTTGGGCTAGTAGCGAGTAGGCAATAGGGGACATGGAGGTCCTTGAGGTGTAACTCGTCTATCTTGGATATGCAATGTGGTCCCATAAGTCGTTGAGGTGTAACTCGACAGAGTCGGCAATAAAGGCATTAAATGATGGTTTGAGGTTGTAATGTCTTAATGACACGGAAACTAAAACTAGGACTTGAGGTGCAATCCAATAACATCATGGGTGACCCCATTCACGTGTTCTCGTCACCCCATGGTCACGAGTCTCCCCTATATTTCAAGAATCATTCTCTTGCGTGTCTATGTTCAGGTTGGAATACTTTGACATAAATGCCTTGTGGTAATTTCTATCACACGGATCCGGTAACAATGGTTTGGTTTACAATACTGCGTAGTTTTATTAATCATATAAATTTATACACTCTCTCTAGACTTTCGTCCTAACACTTGCAGTATTGTGATATGTGGATTTCAGGTTCCACTAGCGGTGCGTCTTTGCCGCATTGATTTCCGACCTTGCTTTAGAAGCTTGGAGAGTCAGGCTTTTGGGGAAAATTCGAGATGAGAGATTTTTGGAGATATAGCGTCACACGTGTTAATCTAGTTTAATTTAATTATAGATTAGTAGATTGTTATGTATTATGTCTCTATACTCGTTGTTTTAAACTTTGTCCAAACTATCCCGTTACATTAAGGGCTATAGTTGGTTTATCTTATGAAGTCTTTATTTTACCCATTTTTCTAGAAAATTCCTTATTTTATTGTCTAAATTTCAGGGTGTTACAAGTTGATATTAGAGCTCTAGTTTAACTGAACTAAGTGTTCCAGTGCGATGCGTAGACTTAAGCCGAGGAAATTAAGTTATGAAGTGTGAGAAATTTGGGTAGAAATATTAAGATGTGATGTTTTCGGAGTCGACGGAAATTACATTGTTGTGAATTACGAAAGTGGTAACGAGAATTCTTATGTGTAGTATGTTCATAATTTCAATTAGCTACTGCTATTATGAATATATTGTTACGTGAGCATGCTTGATTTGCTATGATTATGATGATCGATGATTGTACTAGTACGTTTCCTTATGTGTATCTCATTAGCCTATTTTTTCATCTCTATTCTCGGTTGTGACAGGCAGAAATGGTAAATACACGGAGTAGACCTCAATCTTCACCGGAAGGTAATGCCGTGACTGAATCAACGACTGATCAACCGAATGAAAATGCGGCAGCCTTACCTCCTCCACTTCCACCTCTGTTGAGTGGGAGAGTGGAGCGTGTGCCAAGGACGAACATTGCCTCCGCCAACCCGGTTCTAACGGAGGTAACTCCTCAAACTCAAATGATGGACATGATGCGAGCCATGAACGAGACCATGGTGAAGCAACAAGAACTGTTCATGAAGCTTTTGGAGGACTGGGCACTAACCCGTACTGACACAGAACGATCGAGGAAAATGTGGTTGTTGTGGGATCCGGGGGAAACGGTGATGAAAACCGCACTGATGGGGTGGCTACTATGGAAATAAGGCAAGCGGGAAGAACTTGTTCCTACAAAACATTCCTATGATGTAAACAATCGGAGTTTGCCGATTCTGATAATCCGGTGGCATGCATGAACTGGATCAGGGAAATCAAGCAAGCCTTCAGGAATTGTGACTGTGAGGAAAACCAGAAAGTGAAATTTGGTTCTCAAATGCTTCGCAGTCCAGCCTTAACTTGCTGGAACGTCTACACCTTCACCCTAGAATCTTTGGTATTGGCCAAGATGACTTGGGCCTCTTTCAAGAGGAAGTTCTTAGAAGAGTACTACAATGAACAAGAGATGGATTTGATCGAGGAAGAATTCCGATCGATCAAGAAAGGAAATTTTTCGATGAGGGAGTATACCCGGCTTTTCATGGAGAAGTTGAATCTTGTGGGGCAGGTGGCCCCAACTGAGAAGGAAAAAATGAAGACGTACCTGAAGGGTTTTCCTGATGATATGATGGCAATGGTCTATAATTCCAAAACCACTAACCTTCAAGAAACGATCAAAGAGGCCAAAGTTATGGAGAGAGTATATGCAAGAGACAAGGAGGGGAAAGCGGGAGTTGGAGAGAAGAGGAGGTGGGAGAGCCCACAAAATTCATTCAAAAAGACATGGTTTCATCCAAGTGGTAAAGGAGGGGAAAATCGTTGGGAGGTGAAATGGTATCCCAAGTGTAAGAGCAATCACTTCAACTCTTGCAGTTTCGGTCAAGTTACGTGTTTCAAGTGCAGGAAGTTGGGGCACACTAGCCCCGAGTGACATATAAAGGGGACGATGTGCTTCACATGTAAAGAGATTGTCACGTGAAGCGAGAGTGCCCCAAGCTGAAAGGGGACGCAAGAGGGACTAGCTCGGGAAGTCAACAAATGAGGGATGCCATTCCTAAGGCTCAAGGGAGGGCCTTTCAAATGACGAAGGAGGAAGTAAAGGAAATCGCCGATGTGGTATCGGGTACGTTCTTACTCAACTCTTTACCCGCTAGAGTATTGTATGATTCTGGTGTGAATTACTCCTTCTTATCGTTAGAGTTTTGCAAGTCCTTAAACGTGCCTATTAGTACTCTACACGATGCTTTAGTCATAGAGGTAGAAAATTGGGAACACGTGGTTTTGCGGGAAATCTTGGAAAGATGTCGCTTAGAGATCAATGGTGAAGTCTTTGAAGTGGACCTACTCCCCATGGCTATTGGAAGTTTTGATGTGGTAATTGGGATGGACTGGCTGGTGAAGCATAAGACGGAAATTTTGTGCTCCAAGAAACTCATAAGGATACCACTCTGAAGTGGGGACTTTGTTCTTGTCTATGGCGAGAAACGGAAAGGCGAGGTGGCTATCTTTTCTTCCATCAAAGCAAGGAAATGCCTAATGAAGAAATACCCATCGTTTTTGGCGTACGTGTTGGACGCCAAAGCGGAGAAGAAGAAAATAGAAGATGTAAGAGTCGTTAGCGAGTATCCATATGTTTTTCCCGATGATCTACCGGGTTTGCCACCCGATCGTCAAGTGGAGTTCAATATTGATTTAATTTCGGGAGCGGCACCGATTGCCCGCGCACCGTACCATCTTGCACCAACATAAATGCAAGAGATGATGACACAAGTGCAAGAGCTTCTAGAGAAGGGTTTTATGAGACTGAGCTCATCGCCTTTGCGAGCTACGGTGCTTTTTGTCAAGATAAAGGATGGGTCGATGCGGATGTGTATCGACTACCGAGAATTGAACAAGGTAACCATGAAGAACAAGTATCCGTTTCCTCGAATAGACGAGCTTTTCGATCAACTCCAAGGATGCCTCTCCAAAACCAACCTCTGATCTGGTTATCACCAAGTGAAGGTTAAAGAAGAGGACATCTCGAAAACGGCATTTAGGACTCGGTATGGGCATTACGAGTTCCTAGTCATGCCATTTGGGTTAACAAACGCGCCAAAAATGCTTATGGACTTGATGAACCGAGTGTACCGACCATTCTTGGATATGTCAGTAATCGTGTTCATTGATGACATTTTGGTGTACTCCAAGGATGATGCGGAACATGAACAACACCTTAGAGAAGTGTTAGAGGTACTAAGAAATGAGAAGTTGTACGCTAAATTCTCTAAGTGTGAGTTTTGGTTGCGGGGGGTCCAGTTCTTAGGGCATGTGGTGACCCGGGAAGGAGTGAAAGTGGATCCCGTGAAGGTTGAGGCAATGTTGAATTGGGAACCTCCAAAGAGCCCTACGGAAATTCAGAGTTTTTTGGGTCTAGTCGGGTACTCTCGAAGGTTCATCCAAAACTTTTCCAGGATTGCATCGTCACTAACGACATTGACTCGAAAGAATGTGAAACTCGTATGGACTGATGCACAAGAGAAAGCATTTTGGACTCTACAACAGAGACTTTGATAAGATCCAATCTTATCCCTACTCGAATGGACGAAAGATTTCATTGTCTATAGTGATGCATCCAAAACGCGCTTGGGTTGTGATCTAATGCAAAGGGGCAAGGTGATAGACTACGCATCAAGAGATTTGAAGGAATATGAAAAGAATTACCCAACTCATGACCTTGAATTGGCGGCGGTCGTGTTTGCTTTAAAATTATGGTGACACTACTTGTATGGTACGAAATGAAGGCTCTACACCGATCATAAAAGCCTGAAGTATGTTTTTTATCAAATGAAATTGAATACGCACCCACGAAGATGGCTAGAGTTTCTTAAAGGACTACGATTGTGAACTACTATACCATCCGGGCAAGACGAATGTAGTGGAAAACGCTTTGAGCCGAAAGGAGTATCGTGGGAAAGTGCAAACGTCTTTGGCAAGAATCGAAATAATCTCGAGTTTGATGGATATGATCAAAACAGCCCAAGCCGAAGCATTACTTGAGGCGAATCTCAAGGGAGAATCCATGTTGAAGCAACACCTTCTTTTGACGGAAGATAGTAGAGGATTGAAACTTTTAAGGGCGAGTTTAGGTGCCTAAAATTGGTGGGTGCCGGGAATTGCTCATGGAAGAATCCCACAAATCCAAGTACACTATATATCATGGAAGCACCAAAATGTATAGAGACTTGAAGTTGAACTATTGGTGGCCAGTCATGAAACTTGATGTGGCCGACTATGTGGAAAAGTGCATTACTTGTTCTCTAGTGAAGGTCGAGCACCAACGCCCTTATGGTAGTTTGCAGTCCCTAGAGATATCAGAGTAGAAATGGGATCATGTCACGATAGATTTTGTGACGAAGCTACCAAGGACTTTGAAAGGTCACGACACCATTTGGGTAATAGTGGATCGAATGACCAAAAGCGCTCATTTCTTGGCCATGGGGGAAACTTTGACATTGGAAAAATTGGCAAGATTGTACATCAACGAGGTGGTCTCACGGCACGGAGTGCCGTTGTCTATTGTATCTGATCGTGATAGCCGTTTTACTTTGCACTTTTGGAATGCCTTTCAAAGAGAGTTGGGGATGAAAGTGAAGTTGAGTACGGAGTATCACCCTCAAATGGACGGGCAAAGTGGCCGGTAAGGAAACTTGATGTGGCCAGTTATGTGGAACGGTGCATTACTTGTCTACATGTAAGGCCGAGCACAACGACCATATGGTAGTTTGGAATCTTTAGAGATACCAGAATGGGAACACATTACAATGGACTATGTGACTAAAGAACCAAAGACTTTGAAGGGCCACAATACTATATGGTTGATAGTAGATCGGCTAACCAAGAGCGCATATTTCTTTGCCATGCAGGAAACCCAATGGACAAGTTAAAAAGATTGTATATAAATAATGTAGTCTCGAGGCACGGGGTACCAATGTCCATTGTATCCGATCGTGATAGTCGTTTCACTTCGCACTTTTGGGATAGTTTTAAAAAGGAGTTGGGTACGAAGATAAAGTTAAGCACGACGTATCATCCTCAAGTGGACAGATAGAAGAGAGGACAATCCAAATGTTAGAGGATATGTTAAGGTCGTATGTTATTGATTTTGGAGGAAATTGGGATTCTCACCATCCATTAGTAGAATTCTCCTATAACAATAGTTATCATTCGAGCTTAGGCGCAACCCCATTTGAGGTCTTGTATGTCCGAAAATGTAGAAGTCCAGTTAGTTGGCACGTGGTGGAAGAAAAGCAATTCGCCGAACTGGAAATTTGCAAGAAACGACGGACAAGGTAAAGTGCATCAAGGAGTGGTTGAAGGCAGCACAAGATCGCCAAAAGAGTTATGCCGCTAACAAAGGAAGACCGATAGAGTTCCAAGTAGGTGACCGAGTGATGTTGAATGTATCACCATGGAAAGAAATTATTAGGTTTGGGAAACGAGGAAAGACTAGTCCTCGTTTTTGTGGACCCTTCTCGATTCTTGAGCAAATTGGACTTCAAGCCTACAACCTAGAATTACCACCTGAGATCAACAAGATTTACCCTACATTCCATGTATGCTACTTATGAAAGTGTCTTGCGGAAGAGGAAAGTGTCAATCCATTGAAGAAAATACATGTAGACAACACCAAATGCGTAGAGGAACCCGAAGAGATTTTGGAGAGAAAGTTGAAGAGACTTCGCTACAAAGCATTGGTCATGGTCAAAGTCCAATGGAAGCACAACCTGGGTGCAAAGGTAACATGGGAGTCAGAAAAGGACATGAAGAGCAGATACCCTCATCTCTTTGTTTGATGCAACATTTTGAGGACAAAATCTTTTCTAAGAAGGGGAGGACTGTAACACCCTGACTTTTGGGGTAAGTGTATTTTTGTAGCCTTTTGGGTTTGTAAGCTTTAAATCCGTATAAGTAATCCATGGAATGGACTTATTTTCATGTATAGAATTATGTTATTGGTGTATGCCATTCCACGTAGAAGAAATGCATAGATACGTTTGGGGTTCATGAGTCTTACCGTAAGTCCACAAGATTAGGATCGAACAGGGGCAAAAATCGTGGTTTTGGGGCCCGGGGCATACGCGACAACTATGCCCGGCGAGATGCCAGGGGCATAATCACGGGGGTCAAGATCGCATGTGGGTCATAACCCACGATACACTTCGGGGAGAGTGCCCAATGAGACTGCCTTGGGTCACTCTCGCATGTCAAGGGTGCCGGTCGAGCTAAGGGTTCGACACATTTCGAGTGAGTATGCCCGACGAGATTGCCAAGGGCATACTCGCAGGGCAATGTGGCCATCGGGGGCCTGAGTGCAACAACTTAAACCCACCTTTTGCCAAGTCGTGAGTCATTTGGGGTTTTTCTAAGAGACCGATTTCTATCCACTTGAAGGTGCGATTTTCTCATCTCCTCCCTCACTTCCCTGCATTTAATGCAAACCTAACCACTTGAAGACTATTAAATCGTAGGTTTTAAGTTTCCTCTACTTCCTTATGTTTAGATTCAACACTATTAAAGCTCCAAGGTTCTCATCTTCCTAGGGTTTTCTTTATCCTTCTAGGGTTTTCATCTACAACCCACTAGATGAATTTTCTTGTAATTTATGACTCTATAAACTTGTTTATGTTATTTTGACCATCTTGAATGTATGCAAATGTTTTATCGATTTTGACGTAATATGTGATATAAGGGTTTTTGGAAATAGAAATGCATATTTAGGGATTTATTTTATTTTCACCTTATAGATATGTGATATTCCAAAATGATTACATTGTGACCTAAAGTTTCTTGAGTTTTGACCTAAAGTAAGAAATATAGGGATTTTGGATGAATAATTTGTGTAAAGGAAAATAGTGGGTTTTATGACAAAGAGATTACTAAAGGTCAAAAAATGTGTATTTGGTGGTATTTGTACTATTACTTGTTGCCATTGATAGAGTTAAGTTTGAGAGTAATTGTGGGTTGTTTTGGGAATTTTCATTGGGAAATGGTGATAATGATTGGTATGTGCAAAATATGTGTAATCTGTTACGTGCGAAATGTGTGTTTTAATCGCAGTGGGTTGCAAACTGTCCACAGTGGGAAGTGCAAGTGTACACTGTCCACTATGATCGTCACAACAAGTAATAGTTGGTAAAATACCAGAATCGAATCCACAGGGACTGGACAATCAAGACAATACGGTTCTCATGAGCTCCTTTTACAGGTTTCAACTAGAGAGGAAAATAATACTTGGTTTTGTTTGGTGAAAATAGCTACTTTAACGATTTTACTAATGTTTTAAAGGAGGAATGTAGGTTAGATTTTCCCTAGATTTTATACCAAATATTCGGTCCTAAAAATGATCCATGTATTCGAGGTAGGCATTTTCGCTAGAAAAGCCTGGTTACAAAATACTCACACCGTTATATAAAAATCACATACTCTTAGTACTTGTTGTTTTGTCAATGGTAATCTCTAAATGGACCTTTTCAGGCCTCGATGGAATGTGTAGAGACAAATACTCTAAGTGTTTTTAATACACAAATTAGCTTGCCTACTACTCCAGTGGGTTGAGATTAGCTCCCTGTGCCGACCTCACTTTCGTAAGTATCATAAGAATTCTTTCGAATCCCTTAGCATCATTCAAGCTCGTGTCACTGCGTTCTACTCATTTCTAAGTTAAGAACTAGACTTTAGATCCTTGCAAGTGATCGGCTTGTTCGCATCCTTGGGTAAATATCGAGAATGAATGACCAAAACAACAAATATTCTAAGTACAAAGATTACTCAAGCATTTTTAATAAAATCCAGGTACTTCTCTTTCCTACATCCCAAAGGATGTTTAGCCTAACATTTCGGAAGTAAAGAAAACAAAAGATGAAGATTTGTGCATAATAAAACTGATAGTGGATTGAATAGTACTCACAGTGGGGAACGAGAATTCGTCCCTGTCCACTGTATTTTACGAACTACAATTAACTAGGAAAGGAAATTACAGAAATTAAAGCTAAGTTAATGCAGTAATTAAAAGACTAAAACTAATGTGGTAGATGAGAGAAATTAAAGCTATTCTAAACTTAACCCAAGATGATTGTAAGATTCCAAGCTTGTAATAAATGAACCCAAGTGCTCCTTTATATACTAGGAGAAAGAGTTGGGTATTACACAAAAGAGATGAGTCTTCCAATGGGTAAAAACTGCTATGTTGTGGCAGAAATCAGCACCTTGTGCAAACTAATTACCCAATGGACCCTTTTCCAAGTCAATCTCCAAGTACATAAAGGAGTACTTGTTGCAATCTTCAATGTAGATGCCATTTTGTACTTCCTCCAGCCATTTCCCTGCTAATGAATCTTCTTCCTCCAGCAAATTAAGTCCCAACTAGTAGTTTCTTTTGTCTTTCTTGATCAGCTCGAATAGTGGGCAGCCGGGGTGGGCACAACAGTGAACACTGCAGGATAAAATGTGAAAAACACCCAAATTCTACCAAATAGTTTATTAAACACTAAGGTTCGCTCCTTTTGCTCATTTTCGAGATTTATACCAAGAATGGGGGTTTTGAGAGGCGGAATTGCTAAAATTGACAAAATAAAATAGGAAAAACAAGGAAATAATAACTCTAAAAATAGAGTTATCACAACCTCAAACTTAAACCATTACTTGTCCCCAAGTAAATAATAATGCACTTATAGCTTTTAGGAACTTACCGACTTCTCATCTTGAATGGACGTTGATCTCCCTCCTTGGATACTTCTTTCGATTCTAACACTTTAAAGTTTCACTTTTGTTCTTGACGAAATCTTCCCTTGTTCACAATTTGATTAATAAGGCTTTTCTTGGGTTCGAAAGGTTTTGTGGCTTTGAGTGTTTGTCCCAAGGGTTTTGGCACGCAGTTCCAAACATAGACCGAAGATCTCGCTTTGATATTTTATTTTGAGAAGTGAGTGGTTTAGATTTTTCATGGGTATGGACGCACACTTTCAGGCTTTATTTTGGGTATGGCTGTTTTTGTGAGAGTGGGCATTCTGATGGTCCAGAAAAGGCACACCATCTTTTTCTGTGGGAGTGGTCACTTTGATGGTCCAGAAAAGGCACACCATCAATTTTGTTAGTGACACTCCGTTTTTCTTCTGTTTTTGTATTTTTGTGTTTTCTTCTTCTTTTTTTTGGGAGGTGGGTATAGCTTACCCACCTCAAACTTAGACTTCATAGTGTCCCCAATGTGGGCAGACTGGAAGTCACTATGGAAGTCCCCACCTCAAACTTAAAACTGCACAGTGTCCCCACTGTGACTTGAATATTGGGTTCAAATAGGTGGTTTTTTTTGGTGTTACAAAAATAGGTCGTGTTTGGATGCAAAGATGGCCTAAATCATTTCATAGCTTCAAGTTTAAGATTCGTACTTACAAAAGTGACCCTTTTATGTTGGAAACCGAAAGTTGTACCTAGAACTGGAAACGAGATCACACAAACATGCAAATTCGAAGTGAGTTAGTAACCAAAAGCACCTGCTAAACATAGCAGGGATCCATGCATCATTAGACAAAAGTATCGAAAACAGCAAATTATGTCAAGAGCCTAGCCATAGGCATCATACAGAAAAATTAAAATTGTTTTGAGAGCATAGGGAATGAAACCAAAGTGTTTAAAACAAACCATTACGGCGTTTGGGTTGCCTTTGGTGAACGGTTGGCCAAATCTTCCTCAAAATCATCCTCACTTGCCACAGTGGGGCAGATCCCCTCTGGAAATTCTGGGATTTGTGCGGCAAGGAGAGGATCGGCAGCCATGTACATTTGGTTCACAACCTCATCACGATCGCGGTTGTACATCCAGACTGATTCAAGGGCGCGGTTGATAATCTTTTGCTCAGCTGCGAGGAGGTCGACTTTGTACGTGAGTGCTGAAATGGCGTTCAGAATGGCGGTCATCGGGTGACTGTGCTGGTGCTTGCTTCTCCTGTAGTCTTCGGATGCAGTGAGGTACCCTTCTTCTCCACAGTGGGCAATTCAGTGCCCACTATGTGCTCGTCGGCTATTCGCACGTTAGGCTGTACCTGGGCAGGCTCATCAGACTGGCCTCCTATCTCTCTTCTTATCTTCTTAATGGTCTGAATACTGATGTTTTTCGTGGAAATGATCCACTGGTCTTCTGTAGCTGTGGGCACTCCGGCATCTATTAGCAATAGTGTAATAAGGCAAGGAAGGGGTAGGATTACCTTGGTTCGTGTTCGGGCCTGATGGATGGCACCATGCATAACGATTCCCAGATTGATCTTCTTTCTAGTGAGAACGCAGTAAAGCATGGCACACTTATGCATGGAGAGAGTCGTGTCGTGTGATGTCGGGGCCACAGAGGCCCGAAGGAATTGGAACCACACGGCAGCCTCAGTTGTGAGGGAGCCAGCGTATAGACACCTCCTCTGGCCATCTTGATTCCATGGCCTTCCCTCTATTGCTATTTCTTTTAAAATCAACTCCTCATCAGCCGGAGTCATCTTTACCAAGAACTGTCCAAAGGCACAAGGTTCCGAGGCTCCTCTACCTAACACTCGATTTATATTACCTGGATTATAGCCCACAACCTATCCTCTAATCTTTACAAACGATTCTTTGGCTTGGGAGGCTTCAGCATAAAATTCCCGGACTAATGATGCATTAGCGCGGCGATTGGCAGTGGCAATGGTTGCCCAATCTTGCGCTATTAGTCTATTTTTGATAAAAGGATTGGCTTCTATGAAGTCGGGGTCGAAACCCCTCTCTAAATTCAACTTCCGAGTGCAAATACACTCATAGTGGGCTCTAGCTGCGGGGGAAGTGAACTACCTCGGTATCCCACTGGGGGCATGAATAGTCCCCACAGTGGACAGATGTGGACTTTCAGATGGGGTTTGTTCACTCCCCGTATTAGTATCACTAGAAGAAGAACTTAAAGAGGGTTCGAGACCCTTACCTTTTCTTGATGCTTTTCTTTTAGGCCTTGCGGATGATGCCTTCTTAGTTACACCAGATCGTGTAACCACTCCCCTGCTCCTCTGGAGTGTTCTGGTCGGGGTTTCCTCAATGTGGACAGTGGTGTGGACATCCTCCACACTATCATCATTTCTGTCTTGGGGAATTTCTATAGTCTGAGTCTGCTCCTTAATCTTTTTCTGCCTTTCTTCATCGACTCTTTTTCTTTCTTATTCCTCACGTGCCAATCGCTCGTCTTCTGTTTTTTTCTTTTCTTGCTCGAGAATCCTTGCCTCCTCAGCCTTCTTTCGTTCTTCCTCCTCTACTCGTTTTCTCTCCTCTTCTTCTCTAGCCAATCTTTCGGTTTCTTCCTTCTTCAATCTCTCCTCCTCTTCTCGTTTTAATCTTTCCTCTTCCTCTCGGCGCTTTCTCTCGGCTTCTTCCTTCCTTCTCTTGATTTCCGCGACCCTTTGGTTGAATTCCTCTTTTAACCTCTGCATTTCCTCATCCTCTTGCAAATCTGTATCATCAAAAGGAGTTTGAACTGAGTCCGAGACCCTTGATGAAGATACGGTTTTTGGACTCTCTGGTTTGGACGAACTTGTGTCTGCAATATTGGAGACGATCGGAGGTTCGCCGGAGATCGGTGGGGTTTTATTGAGTTCGCCGGTGACGGCCTCCGGTGGTTGGTCTTCGGCGGTGCGGCGGCGGACCGTCGGGCGTGTGGGTGCTTCGGGGTTTGTGTTTAATCTCTTGCTTCTAGCCATTTTAGGGTTTTGGGAGTTGTCCGGTTTGTGAAAAAGGAAGAAGAAGATGAAAAGTATAGGTGGTTTATGGAGAGAGAGAGACTTTATTTTTGAAAAGGAGGGGTTTTTCTTTTGAGAGGGAACGGTTTTTAGGAGAGAGAGAGATGGACAATGATGGTTTTTCTTGGGAATAATTGGGGGGAGGACAAGTGGCAGGAAGGGATGACATATGTGTAAGAAAAAGCATGATGTGTGTCAGCCTTGCCCCCCCCCAAACCGTCTCTTCATAAGTCAGACCCAGAGTGAGGAGCGCAGTGACCAGCATCTGCCCACTGCGAACCTTTTTGTTCCAAAAAGTGCTAAAATTCTCCTACACACATAGAAATAAACTACCATGCAGAATTAAAAATACCAATTTAATAAAAAGACAACAATTGACTGAAATAAAATATTTACAAACAGCTCTGACTATCTCTAACCATAGTGAGGTGGAGAGTGGGCAGGGATGTGGGCACTCTCATGCATAAAATGCTTTACCCTTTGTCCATTGACTTTAAAGGTCTGACCTGATTGTGGGGACTTCAACTCTACTGTTCCGAAAGGACTCACCTTGACAATGGTGTATGGTCCCGTCCATCTTGATTTTAGTTTACCTGGAAAGAGTTTGAGACGGGAGTTGAACAATAGTACCTGTTGTCCTTCCATGAACTCCCTATGGTTGATCCTTCGATCGTGCCACATCTTGGTCTTCTCTTTATACAACTTTGCGTTCTCATAGGAGTGATATCGCAACTCTTCTAGCTCATGCATTTGTAAACTCCTTTTGATTCCCGCAGCATCCTCACTCATGTTAAGCTCTTTAAGGGCCCAAAACGCCTTGTGCTCTAATTCAATTGGTAAATGGCAAGCCTTGCCAAAAACTAATTTAAATAGAGACATTCCCAAAGGAGTTTTGTAGGCCGTTCGATAGGCCCAAAGAGTATCATCAAGTTTGGTTGACCAATCTTTGCGGTGCGGTTTAACAACTTTTTCCAAAATCCCTTTGATCTCCCGGTTTGAAAGTTCGGCCAAACCATTGGTTTGTGGATGGTATGCGGTGGCCACTCTATGATGTATGTCATATTTAGCAAGAACCGAGGCCATGACTTTGTTTATAAAATGGGTGCCTTCGTCACTAATCAATGCCCGTGGTGTTCCGAATCGAGTGAAAATATTTTTATGCAAAAATTTCACCACGGTGTTGGCATCATTGGAGTGACATGCAATGGCTTCTACCCATTTCGAAACATAGTCTACCGCAACCAAGATATAAAAATTGTTGTTGGAATTTGGAAAAGGTCCCATGAAATCAATTCCCCAAACATCAAAAAGTTCAACCTCTAAAATGTTGTTAAGAGGCATTTCATTTCTTTGCGATATATTCCCCGTACGTTGACATTGCTCACAATTTTTCACAAATTCATACGAGTCTTTAAAAACAGTGGGCCAAAAGAATCCACTTTGCAAGATTTTTGCAGCGGTACGGTTTCCACCGAAGTGGCCACCGTAGTGGGATGTGTGACAACCATGGAGTATTTGATGTTGCTCACTCCCATGGACACAACGCCTCAATATTTGGTCCGCCCCTATCTTGTACAAGAAAGGATCATTGTTAGAGCATTGTTGTATTCAAGATTTACTGTAAAGTCAATGTACTGTATTAGTTGCTAGTGCCTTTATACCTTGTATGTTATGGGTATAAATAGGCATGTCTAGTTCTTAGTTAGAAGAGAATCTAGATCCCTTTAGGAACCTCTTGATCATTTGTCATTTACACTTTAGAGATCAATATATGGATGACAAGTTCTCTCTAGATTCTCTCTCTACATCATTCTTGATTACTTGCTAGATTTGGGATTTCACATTTGGTATCAGAGCTAAACAGAAGATTCAAGCAGATCAAAGAGCAAATTGAAGATTTTTTACACTGTTCTTGAAGATTTCAGATCACACATCATTCACTATTCATTGAAGATTTCGAATCCTTCTTCAATTACTGTTCATCAAGAATCATCATCTTTTTCATTTTTTGATCTTTTGGATTGATTCTTGACATCATTGCACTCGATTTTCATCCCTGAACATCTTTAATTCAAGGATCTATACCAAAATCTGCACAGAATTTGCAGATCTGATCATTTTATATCTGTTTTTGTTCGAAAACATTTTCTTACTATTTTGGATCATAATTCGATTAAATTGATCGAATTAGGATTTGTGATTAACTAAGAAAGTGTGTGGAATCAAATTTTGAACAAACCTGTGCAAATTTCATAACAATTGATCAAGAATTGAAAAAGTTATGGCTGATTTAGTGATTTTCGTGTTCGAAGTGCAGAATTCGGATCATTCTTGGTGAATTCAGATCGTTCATACACAATTCGGATCATTCAAAGGGAATTCAGAGTGTTCTTGGCATCACAAGTATAGAATTCGACTCAATTACTGTTCGAATTGAGTTGAATTCGAACCCTTATGGATTCGAATTGAGTTGAATTCGAACCCTGTTAGATTCGAATTGAGAAGTTGTGGATTCATCTGAGTTGGTTTAATTTTCCAAGTAAAGAATTCGAACCAAGTTAAGTCTGAATTGAGTGAATTCGAACCCAGTTAAGTCCGAATTGGGTGAATTCGAATCCTTCTTCATCCGAATTCATTGAATTCGAATCCTTCAGCATCCGAATTCATTCAATTCGAACCCTTCAGCATCCGAATTCATTCAATTCGAACCCTTCAGCATCCGAATTCATTCAATTCGAACCCTTCAGCATCCGAATTCATTCAATTCGAACCCTTATTCATTCGAATTCATTGATTTCGAATCCTTATTCATCTGAATTCTTGTGAAAAAAAAAAATCGAACCCTTCAGCATCCGAATTCATTGATTTCGAATCCTTGATTTTTGAGAAAATTTTTTATTCCGAAATTTTTTCTATACTGTATTTCATACACTTTAAGAGCTTTTCAAGAAAAAATTTTATATAAAATTTTTTCTGCTTGATCTTCTGAACGATCAATTATTCTAGCTATTTGAAAAGATGTCTGACATACGGGATTTAAGTGGGAGAATATGGTATCAGTTAGGAAAAGAGAGAAAATGGACTCTTTTTGAAGCTACAGATGAGATCAAGCGTCTTGAAGGTTTTATTGATAGATACATAACACATACTAATGAAGATGCAAGAAAAATTACAAAGCTCAAGTCTGAGAAAGCTTTATTAGAAGACAAAGTCTCTTCTCTTGAGTCCGAACTGAAAGATTTGAATGACAAGATTGTAGTGCTTGAAGTTACTCAAGAGAAAAATAAGACATTTGAGATTTCAACTCATCAAGATAACATGAAGGAGCTTCAAGGGAGTATAAAGACAATGGAGGAAGAATATGCTGATTTGAAGAGACATATTTTAGACATTTCTTCTTCAAATGAAAATTTTATTTTTAAAGAACAAAATGTTTTACTTACTAAAAGAATTACTGATCTTGAAGTATATATTGCAGGTCTTGAAACAAAGAAAGACAAAGACAACTCAAGTCTGCACGATCAAATCGATAAACTTCACGAGAAAGTAACAACTCTTCAAAGAGAAAATGCTGATATGAAGAGTGAGAAAGACAAGAGTGAAAAGGGGAACTCATATTTACGAAATCAAATAAAAAGAGTTAAAGAAAAGACAACAACGTTGGAAAGTGAAAACGTTGAATTGAAGAAGAAGCTTTCTGAACGTGAAGGAGTGTCACCTTCTTCAAATAAAGTTCTTAAAGAAAAGGAAATAATTGAACTAAAATATATAAAACTTTTGAAACAAATCTCCGATTTTGAGAAAGTTTTATATCTTGAAAAAGAGAAGCAAGAGAAAGAAAGAAATGAATTTAAAACTGACTGCAAATCTTTTGAAATTAAAAGTTCTGATCTTTCCGTGAAAATCTCTGAATTAGAAAATCTTTTGGAAAAGGAAAGAAAAGATTTCACGGAAAAGAAAAATCTCTTTGAAAAGGAAAGTAAAACACTTAAAAAGAAAAATATGGAAATTTTCAAAGAGATTACTGATAAAAGAAAGTTTTTGGAAAAAGATTTTGAATCGGAACGCGAATATTTTGAAGATGTGATTCTTAATCTTACCAAAAGATTATCTGGTTTATCAGCTGATATTATGAAGGATCGGTTGATCAAATCTGATCTTCAAAAGAAATTTGATCTAATTTCTAAAGAGAAAAATGTTTTAATATACAAAGTCAAGGAACTTGAAAACATCATTTTTAAATTTGATGTCTCAAAGCAGGTAAGTCCTGAAAGTATCTTTCAGATTCCATTTGTTAATTCAAATGATTCTGAATGCTCTTTTAAAACTGCTTCAAGTTCGAGTTTTAAAAACATTCCTTCTAAACATATTAATAGATCAACTGGTTTCTCAAAAGATCAGATTCGTTCAACAAATCTCTTCTATAATCCTCTGTTTGATAAATCAGATAACAAAAGAAAAGTGCCTAAAGTTAATACATCCAAATCTGAAGAAGTTCCAATCTTCAAGAGGGTGAAGATGGAATGGAGAGTCAAAGGCACAACAATTCCTAATAAAGAAGTACCAAAATCATCTGCTTCCACATCAAATGCCAAGAAGAGCAATACATTTCAAGGTAAATCTTTTGTCAAACCTGATTTGGTTTATTCTGTAAATCAATTAATCAGGTTAGCTCAAAAGAAAATTTGTTGTTCTTACTGTGGAACAAATGATTTTGTGCATAAAAATTATACTTCTTTTTGGTACGGTACTTATAGTATTCCTTCTAAGAAATCTACACCTAACACACTAGGACCCAAGTCCCGTTGGGTACCAAAATCTGCTTAATCTGTTTTGCAGGTTTATCATGTGTGGTGCTGATTTGGAAACATAAACCACACACATGATTGAAAACAGAAGAGAAGTTGTGAATTGTTTTTAAGTGTATATGTATCATTAAGGGGGAGACAAAGACATTAATGGTTTCTAAACACATCAGTTTAGAACCCGGATTTCAACGTCTATGGTTTCTAAACATATCAGTTTAGGACCCGCACTTAAAAGAGACTTTGGTTTCTGAATACATCAATTCAGGACCCGTGCTTCAACGTTTTTTGGCTTTTGAACATATCAGTTCAAAACCCGTACTTCAAAGACTAAGACTTCTAAACAAATCAGTTTAGAACTCACACTTTTCAGGTGATATCTTTAACTGTTACATCTTTCTGTTTCAAGGAACGTGGTAAAAGGTAACATTGGATTATATTTTGTTTCTACCACTTTGAAAACTTGAATCTTTACAAATTTAATTCAATGAGATAAAATTTTCAATTTTCATTCAATGAATTAAATGTGTGCTAAAAGATGATTCTACAAGTATTTTTGTATTATCTGAGTTAGATTTGTTTCAACTTTCACCTCTGAAATAAATCGAAAGGTCAGCAAAACATGATTGAAGTTATGCTGAATGCTCAAAGTTATGTGAATCTGGACTTATATAGAATATAATGCTCAAAAAGCCTATTTATCAGAATGATGAATGGAAACGAAAATATGGGGGAAGTACTATGTTTTAGAACCAAGTGATTGAATTATCATTCATATTTTGTGATGGAAATCCGAACTTATATAGAATATCATTTAGTTTGAAAGTTTGTACCTGTGGCCTTTCTGGTTTGGGAGAGTAAGTCCTAAGGGGTGCTCGACACCTAGTCCCTAAGATCAACTGGTCTGGGATCGGCTGACCCAAATCCTGCAATAGAACCAGATAGAAAGCCATGTTCTACTGGTACAAATGGGTTTAAGATATATCGATGTGGCCTTTCTGGTTTGGGAAATTAAGTTCTAAGGGGTGCTCGACACCTAGCACCTAAGGCCAACTGGTCTGGGATCTGCTAACCCAAATCCTGCTATAGAACCAGATAGAAAGTCATGTTTAACGGTGTATCTTATTCTTACTAAACTTTTTGATCAAAAGATGCCAATGAGCACAAAATCAAAAGATGCCAATGTGCACAAATCAAAAGATTCCAATGAGCACAAACGAAAAGATGCCAATGAGCACACATCTCTTGAAACTTGGGAAAATACAAAGTCGCGATAAACCCGTAAATTTGTGAAAATCCTGATTTTGGACAAATAGTGTGAGTAGAGCAAAGTATTCTTACATGTTTTAGAATTGCATATGCTTGAAGCTAATCATATTTCCCATGCTAGCACACCAAATAGATTTAATAAAGGGGTTGAAACTGAACATTTTTAACTTGATATACAATGATGACTTGTTCTTGAATCCAAACACATGCATTTGATTTCATTTGATTGAAAAATCTGTTAAATTTCATTATGTTGAATTTCTTTTGTAAAGTTTTCAAATGATCAAATGTTTGTAGTTATAAAATGAAATTCAATGAATTTTATTTTCCTTGTGTAAATTTGTTTTAAAATTTGTGCTACAATTTCAAATACTGTACGTTATTGAAATATATGCATACTTTCAGGGGGAGAAAATAAATTGCTCCAGAATTCTTATTTTGAGGGGGAGCAAGGTTATTCTGTAAGGAGGAGATTGTTAACAATACTAAAAAACACGACTGAAATTGAAAATGGTTTTCGATGATTATGATGCTCACCATCATCGAAAAAGGGGGAGAAAAGTTTAATTTCAATTTCATGTCAAAGTGCTTTCAAATCAAAGATATTTCAAGTCAAAGATTCGTGAACAAAGACTGAAGATTAGGGGGAGAAGGATCATGTGAAGTCCAAATGTTGCTGAATTTGGTTAACTTAGTTCTGAGTGGTTCTCGGAATGCGCTTACAACGAATTTGGTTATCTTAGTTCTGAGTGGTTCTCGGAATGCGCTTACACCTAAAAGTTCAACAATGTGGATGGTTTCACATCTTTCTGATCCAAACTCTAATCGTTTCTGATTTATCTTGTTCCGAATTGATGGTTCTATATAAAGATATGAAATTCATGTTCAAGACTTGAAGACAATCTGTTGAAGATTTTATCGAAGAAGATTGACTTTTCAAAGAAAAAGACAATGACTTTTCATGTTTGTCTGAAGATTCTTCAAAGCTGAGTTCTTAAAGAGTGTCAAAGCATATAGTTCGCCGTGAACTAGTGGAGATAAAGCTATTTGAAGATGGTTTGATAGAGTGTCTGTTGGAGAAGATTGACTTTACAAAGAGCTGAAGACTGCTGTCATACTTTTTTAAATCTTTAATCCAAAGGGGGAGATTGTTAGAGCATTGTTGTATTCAAGATTTACTGTAAAGTCAATGTACTGTATTAGTTGCTAGTGCCTTTATACCTTGTATGTTATGGGTATAAATAGGCATGTCTAGTTCTTAGTTAGAAGAGAATCTAGATCCCTTTAGGAACCTCTTGATCATTTGTCATTTACACTTTAGAGATCAATATATGGATGACAAGTTCTCTCTAGATTCTCTCTCTACATCATTCTTGATTACTTGCTAGATTTGGGATTTCACAATCATCCCAAACGTATTGTCGTGTGTCGTGTAAAAACTTTTTTAATGGTTGTCCACTCATCCCGTGGGGCTTAAGTCCACTTGCTAAAAAATTTGCAAGATCAGCATACCAAGGAATATTATTCTCACGATGTTGAACAGATCGTAATTGTTCATCGGGAAAAGTTTCTTTTACCGGAGTGGGATCAGGAGTGGGATCAATAGTGCCCACTGTCTTCTCGAGCCTGGACAAATGGTCGGCAACCTGATTGCTTGTTCCTTTTCTGTCGACGATCTCAAGGTCAAATTCTTGCAGCAATAAAACCCATCTAATCAACCGTGGCTTGGAATCAGCCTTGTTGATCAAATATTTGATCGCTGCATGATCTGTGTGCACTATGACCTTCGTCCCTATAAAGTATGACCTGAAACGATCAAAAGCAAACACCACCGCAAGTAATTCTTTTTCTGTAACAGTGTAATTAATCTGAGCTTCAATCAGTGTTTTACTTGCATAATAAATGGGGTGAAAAACTTTGTTCTTTTTCTGTCCGAGAACAGCCCCCACAGCCCAATCGCTGGCATCACACATCACTTCGAATGGGAGTGACCAGTCAGGAGTGGTCACTATGGGTGCTGTGACTAATGCTTCCTTGATTTTTTCAAAAGCTTCTCGGCATTCTTGGGTAAAAATGAAGTCTTTTTCATGTTGTAACAGGTTACATAGGGGTTTTGTAATTTTCGAAAAATCCTTGATGAACCTCCTATAAAAACCTGCGTAGCCCAAGAAGCTTCTAATACCTTTTACTATTGTGGGTTCGGGAAGTTGTGCCACTACGTCAAGCTTGGCTTTATCAACTTCCAACCCTCTTTTTGAGACAAGGTGTCCTAAAACAATACCCTCTTCGACCATAAAATGACATTTTTCCCAGTTTAAGACTAGGTCGTGGGTCTTACATCTCACTAGGCTTTTTTCTAGATTTCCCAAACAATTGTCAAATGATGTCCCTATCACAGAAAAATCGTCCATAAAAACTTCTATGGTATGTTCTATCATGTCGGTAAAAATGGCCATCATACAACGTTGAAAAGTGGCGGGGGCATTACACAATCCAAATGGCATTCTCCGGAATGCGAAAGTGCCGTAGGGACAAGTAAAGGTGGTCTTTTCTTGGTCCTCGGGTGCAATATGGATTTGGTTGTATCCGGAGTATCCATCTAGAAAACAATAAAATTCCTTTCCCGCTAACCTATCGAGCATTTGATCGATGAAAGGTAAGGGAAAGTGGTCTTTCTTAGTGGCCAAGTTGAGTTGTCTATAGTCCATGCATATCCTCCATCCCGTGACAGTCCTAGTAGGAATGAGCTCGTTCTTTTCGTTCTTCACTACAGTCGTCCCTCCCTTTTTAGGGACACATTGGACGGGGCTCACCCAACTACTACTAGCAATGGGATAGATAATACCGGCATCTAACCACTTCAAGATTTATTTCTTAACTACCTCCTTCATGATGGGGTTCAACCTTCATTGAGGTTGGACTTTCCCCGGGTGGTCACTCTCCAAGTTAATCTTATGTTGACATAAAGAGGGGCTAATTCCTCTAATATCTGCTATGGTCCAACCAATTGCTCCCTTATGCTTTATCAACAAATCGATCAGAAGTTGTTCTTGTTTCTCACTAAGTTTGGAAGAGATAATAACGGGAAGTTTATTATCTTTAGCGAGATAAGCATATTTTAAATGGGAAGGCAATGGTTTAAGCTCTAATTCGGGAGGTTGTTCTATTGAAGGGGGTTGAACATTTCTATCCTTAAAGTCCAGAGGTTCAAAAGCTGCAACCATTTCGTTACACTCATCCTCAAAAGTGTCATCACTCACTGATTCAGAGTGCTCACTGTCATTCCCCACTGTGGGAACTGTATTCCCCACTGTGTGTCAAGACTGTGGGTTCCATAAATCGAACTCAAGGCAAAGCAATCTTCGGTATCTATATATTTAAGAGACTTAAAAACATTGAATGTCACCTCTTGGTCATTAACTCTCATCATGAGTTCCCCTTTGTGCACATCAATCAAAGTACGTCCGATTGCAAGAAACGGACGCCCTAAGATGATTGGGATTTCTTTATCGGCCTCATAATCTAGAACTAGAAAATCGACAAGGAAGATAAATTTATCCACTTGAACCAGAACGTCTTCTATTTTCCCTTTGGGTAGGCAATGGACCGGTCAGCTAGTTGTAATGTCACGGTTGTGGGTCTAGCCTCTCCAATACCTAACTTGTTAAAAATAGACAGCGGCATCAAGTTGACACTAGCTCCTAGATCGCAGAGTGCTTGACCTACTTCTTGTCCTCCTATTGTGCATGGAATGGTGAAACTACCTGGGTCTTTCAACTTAGGTGGAATCTTACTAGTGAGGAGTGCACTACATTCCTCGGTCAAAGCCACAGTTTCAAACTCACCCAATCTTTTCTTTTTGTTCAAAATATCCTTTAAAAATTTAACATATCTTGGCATTTGCTCGAGAGCCTCTACCAAATGTATGTTAATGTGAAGTTGTTTAAAAATGTCTAAGAATTTTTTAAATTGAACATCGACATTTTTCGGCTTCATTCTTTCAGGAAAAGGAATATTTCGTTGGTCAATTTGAGCTTGCCGTGGTATTGGCTTTGGAATAGTAGGCTTTGGGACATGTCCAAGAGTGAGTAGGTCAGGGATGTCGGTCCCCACTGTGGGGATCACAGTGACTTGAGGAGTGCCCACTGTGGTGCTCGCAGTGGGTTTTTGAGGCGAATCATTAGATTCAAAAATGATATCTTTCAGATCCTTTCCACTCCTCAGAGTTATGGACTTGATATGTTCTGGTCCTTTTCCTATCACCCTAGCTTGCTCGGTATCACTAGGTAACGTTCTTGGTGGTCTATTCTTAACTTCAACGGCTAGTTGTCCTACTTGGGTCTCTATATTCCTAATGGCTGCTTGAGTTGGATTCATAAAACCCTTGAGAATTGATTCAATCGATTGTTGAACCTCGGCTGGTTGGTTGGATCGTGGTTGGTATGGTTGTGAGGACTGCCCTTGGTGAAAGTTCTGTGGGTGTTACCCACTGTGATGTGAGGATTGCCCACTGTGATGTTGCTGAAATCCAGGGGGGTTGTGTGGTCTTTGCTGGATATGACTCGGCCCTTGGGGTTGGAGTCCTTGATTACCAGACCAAGAGAAATTTGGATGATTTCTCCAACCTGGATTATAAGTCTGTGAATAAGGGTTATTCCTCGGGTTGGTTCCTATAACATTAACAGATTCGGGATTTGCTGGACAAAAATCAAAAACATGCTCCTCTCCACAGAGGGAGCAGTTTTCAGGGAGATGCGTTGCGGAATTGACTTGGCCTCTATTTTGATTTAAAACGATTTTGGTCAAGGCTACTAATTGTGCATTCATGGTTTTAAGTGCCTCGGAATCGATGGTGTTGGTCTTTGACATGGGTGCTCTCGGATTTGACCATTCGGTACTGTTGTTGGACACTTTTTCTAAGATTTGATATCCTTCGTTGTAAGTCATACTCGTAAATGTTCCACCGGCTGTTGCATCTAAGATGATTTTGGCTGCATTGGAAAGACCATTGTAAAAGGTCTCCAATTGGATGCAATGTGGGATGCCATGATGTGGGCATTTTCGAAGTAAATCTTTAAATCGTTCCCATGCATCCGAAACAGCCTTGTCTTCCTCTTGCCTAAACAAAATTATATCATTTTGAAACCTTACATTCCTTGTTGGAGGAAAGTACTTTTGCAAAAATTTATCGGCAAGCTCTTGCCAAGTGGTTATCGAGTGAGGTGCATGTGCGTTCAGCCAAGACTTCGCCTTGTCCCTTAATGAAAAAGGGAAAAGCCTTAGTCTTAATGCCTCATCACTAACACCTTGCAACTGAAAGGAATCGGTCATTTCTAAAAAACGATTTTAAGTGCGAGTGCGGATCCTCAGATGGCGATCCTCCAAATTGACCCATGGCTTGGATCATTTGAAACATCACCGGTTTGAGTTCAAAATGCGTTGTTTCAATGACGGGCCTTCGAATCCCGGAGCCTAAATCACTAACTCCGGAAGTAGCATAGTCCCGTATTTTTCGATCTTTGCTATCGGCAATCGTGATTGTGGTCTCCACTACAGGTGGCGGTATTGCAGCCATGTTCACAGTGGGGATCACAGGGGGTTGTCGATTTTTGTTTCTGCGTCTTCTTCGAAAAGTTTTCTCTATTTCAAGATCGATTGGTAACAAAGGTTCGTGTTGTTGCCTTGGCATGCCACACGAAAAGCTTAGAAAAACGAGTTACTCGGGCTCGAAAAAAAACTAATGTCTTGAGATTTAAAATCACGCCAGTCCCCGGCAACGGCGCCAAAAACTTGTTACGTGCGAAATGTGTGTTTTAATCGCAGTGGGTTGCAAACTGTCCACAGTGGGAAGTGCAAGTGTACACTGTCCACTATGATCGTCACAGCAAGTAATAGTTGGTAAAATACCAGAATCGAATCCACAGGGACTGGACAATCAAGACAATACGGTTCTCATGAACTCCTTTTACAGGTTTCAACTAGAGAGGAAAATAATACTTGGTTTTGTTTGGTGAAAATAGCTACTTTAACGATTTTACTAATGTTTTAAAGGAGGAATGTAGGTTAGATTTTCCCTAGATTTTATACCAAATATTCGGTCCTAAAAATGATCCTTGTATTCGAGGTAGGCATTTTCGCTAGAAAAGCCTGGTTACAAAATACTCACACCGTTAGATAAAAATTACATACTCTTAGTACTTGTTGTTTTATCAATGGTAATCTCTAAATGGACCTTTTCAGGCCTCGATGGAATGTGTAGAGACAAATACTCTAAGTGTTTTTAATACACAAATTAGCTTGCCTACTACTCTAGTGGGTTGAGATTAGCTCACTGTGCCGACCTCACTTTCGTAAGTGTCATAAGAATTCTTTCGAATCCCCTAGCATCATTCAAGCTCGTGTCACTGCGTTCTACTCATTTCTAAGTTAAGAACTAGACTTTAGATCCTTGCAAGTGATCGGCTTGTTCGCATCCTTGGGTAAATATCGAGAATGAATGACCAAAACAACAAATATTCTAACTTACAAAGATTACTCAAGCATTTTTAATAAAATCCAGGTACTTCTCTTTCCTACATCCCAAAGGATGTTTAGCCTAACATTTCGGAAGTAAAGAAAACAAAAGATGAAGATTTGTGCATAATAAAACTGATAGTGGATTGAATAGTACTCACAGTGGGGAACGAGAATTCATCCCTGTCCACTGTGTTTTACGAACTACAATTAACTAGGAAAGGAAATTACAGAAATTAAAGCTAAGTTAATGCAGTAATTAAAAGACTAAAACTAATGTGGTAGATGAGAGAAATTGAAGCTATTCTAAACTTAACCCAAGATGATTGTAAGATTCCAAGCTTGTAATAAATGAACCCAAGTGCTCCTTTATATACTAGGAGAAAGAGTTGGGTATTACACAAAAGAGATGAGTCTTCCAATGGGTAAAAACTGCTGTGTTGTGGCAGAAATCAGCACCTTGTGCAAACTAATTACCCAATGGACCCTTTTCCAAGTCAATCTCCAAGTACATAAAGGAGTACTTGTTGCAATCTTCAATGTAGATGCCATTTTGTACTTCCTCCAGCCATTTCCCTGCTAATGAATCTTCTTCCTCCAGCAAATTAAGTCCCAACTAGTAGTTTCTTTTGTCTTTCTTGATCAGCTCGAATAGTGGGCAGCCGGAGTGGGCACAACAGTGATCACTTCAGGATAAAATGTGAAAAACACCCAAATTCTACCAAATAGTTTATTAAACACTAAGGTTCGCTCCTTTTGCTCATTTTCGAGATTTATACCAAGAATGGGGGTTTTGAGAGGCGGAATGGCTAAAATTGACAAAATAAAATAAGAAAAACAAGGAAATGATATCTCTAAAAATAGAGTTATCATAATCGCAGTGGATACAAACAGTCTACAATTGACAATGCAAGTGTACATTGGCCACTATGATCGTCACAACAAGTAATAGTTGGTAAAATACCATAATCGTATTCACAGGGACTAGGCAATCAAGACACTATTGTTTTCATGAACTTCCTTTTACAAGTTTCAATTAGAGAGGAAACAATTAAGTTGGTTGGTTTTGGTGAAACAACTTTTTAATGAAATACCCTAGATTTAAAAGGAGAGATGTAGGTGTAGATTTTCCCCAAAATTTATAATAACTACCTGATCCAGAATAGTGCTCATTGTCCCTGTGCGCAGTGGGCACTCCCGTTAAGGAAGCTCGATTACAACAAATACTCACACCTCTTGGTCAAAATCCCATATGTTTAGTTCTTACTGTCTTGTTAATGGTGATTTTAGAGTGAACCTTTTCAGGTTTTGTTGGAATGTGTAGAGACAAATACTCTAAGTGTTTTTAGATACACAAACTAGCTTTCCTACTACTCCATTGGGTTGAGATCATCTCACTGTGCAAACCCAACTTTTATTGGTGTTAAAAGAATTCTTTCGAATCCCCTAGCATCAACCAAGCTCGTGTCAATGTGTCTCACCCCTTTCTGAGTTGGGGACTAGACTTTAGACACTCTCAAGTGATCAGCTTGTTTGCATCATTGGGCAAAAATCGAGTAATGGATGACCAAAACAATAAAAAATTCAACATATGAAGACTACTCAAGCATTTTTCATAAAATCTGGGTACTTCTCCTTCCTACATCCTAAATGATGCTTAGCTCATGCTAAACGAAGTGAAGAAAATGAAAGATAAGAAGTTGCAAGAAGACATGCTAAAAATACGAACTTAATAAAAACGATAACAGTGCCCACTGTGATAATAGCGCCCACTAGGATAACAGTGCAGTTACAAAATACTAAAAGACTTGACATTACATGCCACACTATGAATTAAATACTGAACTTAGAACTAAATGACGGAGAATAGTAGAACTAAATTCTAAAAGTGCAAGTAAGTAATAAGTTGTTGTATGAAATGAATGCACCCCAAGCCTCTTTATATACTAGAGACTAAAAGTGGGTGATACAAAAGTGGAATCATTATCCAAGAGTCAACACCAAAAGTGGAAGACCAAAAGTTATAGCCCAACATGTAAAAATGCTCTTCCAAAGACTTGTAGATAATATCCTTTGGTTCATTTGCCTTTGTCCAAAAGTACCATCAAGTACCATAGAAATCAATAAACAATTAGTTTGTGTCATGCTTTAAGGGAGCATGCTTTCCACCATTCCTTTTCCACTAAGTTTCTTCAGCTGAGTTTTGAAGTTTTCACAAACTTTTGGCTCCTTTTGAACTTTTAAATATTTTTCATCATTTAATCTTGTGCTCGTCACAGGAGTGGGCACTCCTAAAGTCACTACGGATAATTTTCGTGAAATTGCAGCAAAAATCCACTAAATGGTCTAAAAATACTATGATGCACTCTTTCTGCTCAATTAAAGGCAAAAGACCAAAAATGGGTGATTAAGAAACAAAATGGTTAGTTTTTTACAAAAAAAATATAAAATAAAAGGAAATAATAACTCTAAAAATTAGAGTTATCAATGATATATTAGGGTCGTAAGGAATACGTTTTTATGTGGAGCATTATTCTTTTATGCATGATCATGTGTGGAACTTGGGGTCTAAATCCTTATGCATGAGGATTTGTAATTTTGGATTTTATATTCATATTTGGAATTCCATTTTGGGGCTACTAGCGAGTATACAATAAAAGATTTTGATGTCCTTGAGGTGGAACTCGTCTAGATTTGGGTAGGCAATAAAGTCCCATAAGACCTTGAGGCATAACTCTACAGAGTAAGCAATAAAGGCATGTAATGGTTTGAGGATGTGATGTTTTGATGGCATGTGCCCTAAAACCGGTACTTAAGGTGTAACCCAATAACATCACCTTGATGGAAAGGGGTCTACCCCATATTTCAAGAGATGTCTCTTGTATGTTATGTTCAAGTGTGGAACATCTTTTGGCTAAGTTGAGATTTGGTATTTATGCAAACAAAACGGATCCAGTAACAATTACATTATAGTACTATTATCTCATTTGTAACTGTTCATTTTATAACATTTCACTAGGCTTTTAGCCTAACCCTTGTTGTTGTGTACTTTGGGTTATAGGTCCACTAGCGGTGCATCTAGGATGTGTTGATTTGGCTGTCCGTGCGAATAGCGTCACTTGATGAGTCAGGCTCTTTGGAGACTTTTGTGAAGAGAGATTTTTTGAGATATCTTTTGTTAATCCCAAATCTAGTGATAGAACAATCAAAGTAAAACAAATTCTAGAGAGAGAAAGTCATTGGTCATTCATATATTCTGAAGTAAGTACAAATGATCAAGTGTTTAAGTATTACAAGCTTATGACCATTACCAACTATTACAACTACAAGCCTATTTATACCCACAACTTACAAGGCATAAAAGCATAAAGTCATAAGGCATACAACATTGACTATTACACTATGCATTGACTTTACAGTAAATCTTGAATACAATAATGTCCTAACATTCTCCCCCTTTGGATTCAAGATTTAACAAAAATATAGCAGCAGTCTTCAGCACTTTATCTTCAAATCTTTAACTCTGGTCGCTTTAACCAATGAAGCTCTAACCATCATCAAACATAGAATAATCTTCATTTTGCCCTTTGTAAAGTCAAACTTCTTGAACAAACACTTCACCAAATTTATCATCAAGTCTTGTACATGAAATTCAGATCTTTGCAGCTTTAAAAACATTGAAGCTTCAAACTTTTCGCACCCAACTGTAATTCACACAAACTTTTCACACCCAACTACACATCTGAAAAACTTTTCGCATCCAATGCTATGCAAGAACCTTGCTTTTCGTATCAAGACCAATGCGAAAATTAACTACTCGTATGAAATGCAATGCGAACAATTCATTGTTCGTATCCTTCTTGATGCGAACACTTAGCTTTTCGTATCCATAGAATGTGAACACTCAACTTCTCGTATCCTTCTTGATGCGAACACTTAGCTTTTCGTATCCTTCTATATGTGAACACTTCACTATTTGCATCCAATATCATGCTAAAACATCACTTCTCGTATCCTTTACAATGCGAAAACTTTGAACATCTTCTTGACATTGACACATCATTTCTCCCCCTTAATATTTCATTAATAAATATTTCCTTTTCTTATGGGTATTATTTCTCCCTTGGTCTTCATTATGTTATTTCTCCCCCTTTTTGATGATTGTGAGCATCATGATCATCACCACAAGCAACATTCTTCTCCTTTTTGATCTGATAAACCGTCAATTCCAAAAGAATTTTATCCGTATCTTTACAAATTCAGATAAAAAGAATGTGGTAACCCAGAAACAACGAATGAATCAGTTCAAATGCCTGTAAGTAGCACGAAGCCACTTAGTACAACGGATGTACTTTGGAAATGAGCTTTTTGAGGGCTTCCATTCAATCATCAAAATATACAAAGGAATTTCTATGAACGCTATGACAAGAAAACATATTCCTTGTGTGTATGTGCATGTGTAGAAAAAATTGAAGCAACTTATGCTTGATTATATAGGCTCAAAGCGTGTAAACTGTTGAGACAACAACAATTTTTCCACGGACTCAATGTGCATGATCGAAGTGCGAAGGTGGGGCAAACTTCCTTCTTTTTCAATATCCAAATCTTCCGAGTGAAGATCAGATAGATTATATGTTGCGTCCCCAAGAAAAATTGAAACATTACTTTGTTGAGAAAGAAATGAGTAGCTGGTGGGGATAAATGCAAGAGTTGGCATGGGCTAACTGCCTGTTTCAATGATGGTCACCAAAGAATGTGAACCAATAAGTAATGTGGCTTCCCGGCTCAGAAAATGGTTGGTGCAGAGTTCTCTTATTCTTTTAACTCTGTTCTCACACCCTCTTTCTATTTTTAATCCGCTCACTTCTACCCAAACTCTCATTTACATTTTACCTCAGCACAATGAGATTACTCAACCGGATGAGTTATCTCCCCCACTCTTTGATGTAGATCCCTCACCCCTCAATCACTTAAGGGTAACTTCTTAGGTAGGAAACACTGGTTAACGTGAATCCATAGAAGTATGTTAAGCTCACACATTGATCCCATGAAATTTTGTCCTAAAAGATGTGTTGTTCAACAGTGTAGCTTGAACAAATATGAATCTCAAATTTAAATGACATTGTCATCAGAATGTGTGCTCCTCAATAATATCATGAATTATTTGAGCATTTGAACATGAAGATTTCTCAAAACATGGATAATGAATGAATGAAATGAATTCGAAGGATTTGTTTGAGAATCTGACAATGTATCAATCAGATCAAATATCATGAAAGATATTCATGATCTGGATAGGGTATCAAAGAATCGAAATTTGTTTATAAGAACAAACATAAACAATATTTGAATGAAACGTTTAAGTTCTCACGCTGAAATGAATATATGATGCTCAACAAAACTAGAATACAAATGGGAGTATTACCATCAAAAAATTGTTTCATTTTGAGATATGGTAATAACAAAGTCAATATTAAGCTGAACCGGTGTGTATGAATACTTGAAAGTATAGAAAAGATAATACACAAGTATTAATCTTTGGAAACACACAGTCAGAAATGATGTTACAGTAATCCGAGATCTCCATGAAAAACATTAAAATCACACTTCTAAATTCATATAATCTGTTTCAGAATAGAGAAGTGGTTTGAACATTTAAGAAAAAATGTTTTTCATGCTTGAAAGTCGTTCTTCTTTCAAACAATTGGAGATTAAGATCAGAAGATACTTACATTCATAAATGTTTGAGCTCCCCCTCAAATCATGTTAGAATGCTTTAAAATCTTATAAGCTCCCCCTTAACATGTGCAAAAGATCTCTATTTGAATAAAATCTGCACAAAGAACAAGACTTGAATCAAAATATCCGTAATCATTAAAGCGAGTTCTGAATTACCAGGATTGAAGATAAATTTAGAAATCTTAGTCATTGAAGAACGAGTCCTGATCTGATATGATCAGAAGTCATAAACTTTGAAGAACAAGTTCTGAACTGTTGTATTCAAAAGTATAAATCTTTTACGCTTGGGTTCTAAACTGAGGTATTTAGAAACCATAATCATTGAAGACCGGGTTCTAAACTGAGATGTTTAGAAGCCATAATCATTGCTCCCTCTAAATGGCACATGTACTCTTCAATAAATCTGCACCGCTTCTCTTCCGTTTTTCAGTCATGTGTGTGGTGTACATTTCCAAATCAGCACTACACATGATGATCCTGCAAAAACAGATTAAGTAGATTTTGGTACCCAGCGGAACTTGGGTCCTGGTTTGTTAGGTGTAGATTTCATTGCAGAAATTCTGTAAGTACCGTACCAATAAGAAGCATAATGTTTATGAACAAAATCATTTGATCCACAATAAGAACAACAAATTTGCTTGTGTGCCAACCTAATCAGATGATTTGCAGAGTAAACTGGATTAGGTTTAGTAGACGACTTACCTTTCAGAGCATTGTTCTTCTTGGCATTTGTTGTGGAAGTAGATGATTTTGGAACATCTTTCTTCGGAGTTGTGCCTTTGACTCTCCATTCCATCTTCACCTTCTTGAAGACTGGAGTTTCTTTAGGCTTGGAAGGAGCAGTATTAACTTTAGGCACATTTGGATTATCATCTGATTTATCAAACAGAGGATTATAGAAGAGATTTAAAGAACGAAACTGGTCTTTTGAGAAATCATTTGATCTATTAACTTGTTTAGAAGAAATGTTCTTAAAATTGAACATGAAGCAGCTTTAAAATAACATTCAGAATCATTTGAATCAACAATTGGAGTCTGAATAATCGTGTCAGGACTGACCTGCTTTGCAACATCAACTTTAAAGATGATGTCTTCAAGTTCCTTATAAATTAGATCATATTTCTTTCGGAGATCATATTTTATCATTTGATCCTTCATAATATCTGTTGATAAACCAGATAACCTTTTTGTAAGATTGAGAATCGCATCTTCAAAATATTTTCATTTCGATTCAAAATCTTTTGCCAAAAACTTCCGTTTATCAGTTATGTCTTTGAAAATCTCTATATTTCTCTTTTTAAGATTTATATTTTCTTTCTCAAATAGATCTTTCTTTTCCGCAAACTCTTTTCTTTCTTTCTTCAAAATATTTTCCAAATCAGAGATTTTTTTAGAAAGCTCAGCACTTTGAAGACTGTTCTTTTCCTTTTCAAAAAGCTTTTCCTTTTCAAAAAGCTTTTCTTTTTCAGCAAATTCTTTTCTTTCATTCTTTAAAACATTTTTAAAATCAGATAACTTCATGGAAAATTCAACATTTTTTGTCTCAAAATATTTTCTTTCTTCTTTAAATTCCATCCTTTCTATTTCAAGTTTTTCTTTCTCAAGAAACATAACTTTTTCAAAATTAGAACTTGTTTTGAAAGTTTGATACATTTTTGCTCAATTTCTTTCTTTTCTTCAAAAGCTTTCTTAGAAAAATTTGATAACTTTTTGTAACAACCGGGTTTTTCTAGCAAATATGAAAGTTCGGTGTCTAAAGTGTAAGGAATGAATGTTTAATTAAAGGGCCTTTGTGCAATTTGTGGAAGGTATAAAATGGGTGTGGATCCCTAGGGTATCATGGAATGTGCAGTATATTTTTCTTGTGTGGCGGCTGAGGTGAAGAGGAGAAAGGAGAAGAAGACGTTGACATTAAATTTAGTGGGAGAACTCCAAAATCTGGTAAGAAATCAATCCCCTTATGTATTCTCTTCCACGTAAGGAATATTTGGATTGTTAAATTTCTAATTGTTGTCAGTATGTGAACTGAGATATCAAAATAAGGGCATTAATAGGGTTTTGACTCTAAACCAAACTGTTCAATGTTTAAATCAAGTTTATATGGATTTGTGGTTAAGGATTAGTTCGTATCAATTATTGAAAGAGGAATTTCTGTCGGAATCATGTAGTGTTAGATTATTGGGAAGAAATTTAGTTTCTGGACTGGATTGTATGGCGATACGGAACAGTGTTAATTTAATCTTAAGATCCGGAACCAAGCCTTGTTCCGGAATGGTTTTATTTTTGTGTTACGGAATGGACCGAGCAACACAAGATCCGGAATGTAAACTCCAAACTGTTCCGGAAGTATTTTAAAGGGATGGCCGGAATTGTATTGGTGATCCGGAACCCGGTGTGGTTGTGATCCGGATGTTGCTATATATTTATTTAATTCCGGAACTCCTTTGCACATGGCCGGAATTCTTTTCTTGCAAATAGGAATTGTTGGGCCACGTGGCCCAGTTTCCTTCAATTTGGTTCCGGTAGTCTTGTGTCACGTGGGCTTAGAAATCCGGTAATAAAGCTTTGGACCAAATTAAATTGGTAGTGGACCCGAACTCCTTTTTGCCATTGGACCGTGGGGTGTTAATGAAATTGGGTCGGTGAATGTAAATAAAATTTGGGTTGTGATTCAAACTTGCAGAACACACACACTCACACTCTAGTCACGTGTTGGGTTTGTGTTCTTTTGTTGCAATCCATATAGTGGGCCGAATCCATAGGTGATAATTTAATCTAGAATTTAAATTGTTGGGTTCCGTTTTTATTTAAGTAAATTTGGATTCGGTAGTTTAATTGATTAAGCGGACTTCGATATTAATATTTAGTGGGGCTTCGATATTATTAGTTAGTTAGGAACCGGAGTTGCACTTTAAATCTATCGGATCCGGTGTTTAAGTGTCGGGTATTTTTGACTGAGAGTTTTCGAGGCAGTAAAATTCAGTTAAACCCAGTGTGTCTTACCCGGTATGTGTGATGGGTTTAATTGTAGGTGTGTGTGGAGATGATCGATGCGAGTAAGAACTTCTAAGCAGGACCCCAGGTGAGTCTTTCTAAACCTAAATTTTAAAAAGTGTGTTCAATGGTTATTTTCTAACTGTTGGCATTTCAACTGTACTTATTTCAAAATGAAGAATAAATGTGTTTGAAGATTTTTATGTAACTGTGTGCTTTGCAACTGTTTCTGTTTCAAAGTGAAGATAATTGTGTGACAATATGTGTGACTTATACGTGTGTGACCATGCTCTGGCTTTGGTGTGAAAATGGGGGTGTGTCCCATAATAATTTTATATATGAATTTGTTTCATATATGGGCGGTGTGTGCCCAATTGCGCTGTCACGGTGTGTGTGACCATAGCGTGTGTGTGCCTTAATGCGCTGTCACGGTGTGTGTGACTATAGCGTATGCCAGTAGCATGTGTCAATGTGTGCATATTATCTAGTGTGCTTGTTATGATTGGTATAAATGCTTTCATAACCGATTTTTATAAACTGTGATATTTTTGGTGTGACTTGGTGTGGAGGGAACACACTAGAACTCATGGTCTAACCCTCGCTTTTCAAAACTAAAACCTTTTCAGGTAAGCAGTAATCGAGAGCATGTTTAGAGATTTGGCAAGACGTGGGTCGGAGCTTTCGTTTAGAAGAAGTAGAAGAACTTACTTTTATGCCTAGTTAGATCTCTCAGCTGTATTTAGGGTTATTTCCGCGAACCCTGTGTTGTAAGTCTAGATAGTGTGATCACGTTGTGTCATTTTTGGCGTTTTAATTTAAAGAGGTAGCTTTAGCTCTTATGTTTAAATTTGGGTTGTTACACTTTTGTACACAACCCTTTTCTAATTTTTCTTTTTCTTTTGTAAATTCAGATGTGAAATCATAAATTTTTCTTTTTAAGACAGTGTTTTCATTTTCCAAATCAGAAATCCTTTTTGAAAATTCAAATGATTTTTCTGTTGGGAATAAATCTAATTGAATGGAAGTTCAAGGGTTTAATATGTAACTTTGTATTTGGGCTTAATCGTGTAATGGGCCATGGTCCTCAAGTAAATAGCCTAGATATAAATAGGTTTCTTAACTTTTAGTTTAGGTTAATTGTCATTATTCTGAATTGTTAAAGCATTGTAAAAACTCTAAAAGTTTATGAATGTTACATGGATGACGAGTTGAAATCATATTGATTGTTGAATTGTTCTATTGATTTCTTCTACATTGCACTAATATGGGATCCACAATTGGTATCAGAGCATATAGATTGGTTGATTCAAAGTGTTTCTGGTAAGTTTTTCTTAGTTTTTGTCGACTGTGTTCTTTAAACCCATAATATCGCCTCTTGATTTCTGCTTAAATTGCGTGTTTCTGCTTATTCCATTCTGTTAGTATTGGTGATATTAGCGTTTCTACAATTTTTCATAGTCTAATTCGATCGATTGGGTACTTTTTGAGCAAAATTGATTCAACAAGTTTTTGTCTCTGTTCTTCTCAAAAATCAAAAAAATTTCATCAAAAATCTTGTTATTTTGCTATAAATCGATTAGGGTTTGGTTGTTTGTTTGTTTTTGGTCGATATCTAATCTTTCAGGATGAAACTTTCGCAACCCTAATCGCATCCGAGTCAAATTGTTGAACACAGTCGCAGTTTCCGGACGTTTTTCATCAGGTAAGTTTCCTATTCTCAGCTACTTTCCGGATACGTCTACCCGGGTAGTCTAAACTATCCGGTAAACTGACTATCCGGTAGTTCCATCTGGACATATCAGTTTTTCTCGGAAAGTCTCTTGTATCCGGTACTTGTCCGGTTAGTCCAAACTATCCGGTAACCTTCCCAGATTCCATATTCGGACACATCAACTTTTCGGACTCTGTATTATCTAGTTACTCCATCCGGTAAGTGTCTGTATCCGGTCACTTCAGCTATCCGGTAAGTCCTATTTCTATCCGGTAACTCTGTGTTATCCGGTTACTTCATTTATTCGGACACTTTACATCCGGATCCGGTCACTTCCAGATCCGGACACTTCTGTTATCCGGATTCCTATCCGATAAATTCTGTTTTGTTATTTACTTACCAGTCTCACTTTAAGTCACTCTTAGAACTGATAACTTCGTTATCTGACAGGTTTTTACCCTCCGAATCGTACGTTTGCGGCTTGTCTTGAAGTAAGAATTGGCATTTCGGACTAATATTTTGTGCAAACGTTTTGCAGACATACAAGGTGTCAATTGGAAGAAAAAATGTTTATTTATACTCCATTTGGATATCCTAGGTGAAGAAAACGTCGAACCAAGTGACACGCGACTATGACCATGGTCATAGTCGTTGGTCATAGTCGCGCCCAATGTACCGAAGGTGGGTAAGCAAGGGAGACAATGCCCTACGACTATGACATGGTCATTATCGCTGGTCATAGTCGCGGTCGAAGCCTGAGAGTATAAAAAGCTGCAGATTTCTAAAGTCTAGGGTTATCTCGGGGTTGTTGGAGGCTAGGCTTCTAGGGGAGCTGTTGGAGCCAATTTTGAGCTGAATAGAGGACTTTGTATTGATATTGAAGATGGAGACTCATTTTGGAGGTACAAATTGGTAGTGTGTATCAATTTCGAGGGAGTTTTCATCATTTCCATTGTGCTTGTTGAGAAACAATGTTTTTGGGTGTTGTTATCTTCTTATCTTTGATGTTATTTGCTACTAGTAACATGAGCTAAACATTTTGAGGTTGGGGGTAAGATGGATTTTGGATTTTTACCGTTAAATATATGATTATTGAATTTATCTAATCATTACACTCGTTGGTTGAAGTTTGTCTTGCTTGTTCTTATTGTTTGTGAGATTGGCCTTCTTACTCATCTTTGGGTTGTATTTCCTTTTGAGAAATTGGTTATAACTTGATAAAAGCTAGATAAACCTAGGGTGAGATATTGGGTAGAGATATACCAAGTAAACCCTAGTTTTGTGTATGTGATTCTTATGCTTAATGAGTTGATTGTTTAAGTTTATTGGTTGAGAGACTCTAATATACATTACATGATGCATTCTTGCTATTACTTGAGAGAGAATAGTAAGTATTTTGGGAATTGCTAAATTCAACCTTGTGTATTGATTTATGAATGTATGTTATCTATTTGCTGGTGAATTCTAAATGAAATCTAACCCCTAGCCTTTTCCCTCATCTCGGTAACTTCTTTGTGGTATATGAATCGTTGTTGACTTGCTCTTCTTTGTTTACTTTCATTTCTTGAGATATTTAGTTAATTAATCAAAACTCAACCCAAATTTTATCAACCGTCCATTTTAGATGTGTGGCTAGTCTTTGTGATACTTAAACTCGTAGTTCCTTGGATCGATACTCGTACTTAGTACGTATTACATGATTGACACCGTACACTTGCGGTAGATTTGGAGGGTTGCATAAACCTTCTATCAAGTGTTTGGCGCCGTTGCCGGGGAACTATTTGTAGTGTTAATATCACTACCGGTTATGGCGCTGCTAGACTGGACACCATTCTTTTAATTAATTATTCTTTGTCGCTCACTAGTCTATTCGTTTGTTTTCAGGCACTCTCTCTAGTGTATGCCAAGAAAACGTAACTGCGGAAGAGCGCAAGTGCCCTTAGATCCTGAAATCGAACGTACACTTCGACAAAGGAGAAGAGAGCGTGAGCGAAACATGGCGGAAAATCAACCGTTGAGAGATTTTGCTATCTCTACTTATGATGGAAACCGACAAGGAATCCGCCCTCCAAACACGGCGGCGGAAAATTTCGAAATCAAGCCGGCCATCATAAACATGGTACAACAAGAACGATTTAGCGGGTTACCCTCCAAAGACCCGGTTGCTCACCTCGATAGGTTCACCGAGATCCTTGGCACATTTAAGATGAATGGTTTAACAAATGAAGTCGTTCGTCTTAAATTATTTACATTCACCTTGAGGGATCGAGACAAATCGTGGCAAAGGAGTATTCCCGCCGGACAAATCACCATTTGGTATGCATTGATGAAGGCCTTTTTGACAAAATTCTTTCCTCCCGGCCGTACCGCACGGTTGAGAGCGGAGATCACACAGTTCCAGCAGATGGACCAAGAATTACTATATGATGCTTGGGAAAGGTATAGGGAGCTGCTCCGAAAGTGCCCTCACCATGGTCTTCAATCATGGCTTGTCATCGAAATGTTCTACAATGCACTCACCCCACATTACAAGGGTATTGTCGATTCTGCGGCGGGAGGTGCACTAATGGGGAGATCTCATGACGATGCGTACGCCTTAATCTGTGAAATGGTCGACAACAATTATCAATGGCACTCCGAGAGAAGTAATCAGTCCCGAAGGCCAATTGGGTCAACTTCACAAGATACATCCAAAATCACGTCCTTGAAGGCTCAAGTTACCGGCTTAACAAACCATTTGCAGGGTATGTCGGTGAGAGCGGTGGGCCCCCCAAGTTGTCAAATTTGTGGTGAATTTCACCCAACCGAAGAATGCTGATTTGTTGCATCGTTGGATGACAACGATGTTGAACAAGTCAATTACATGCAAAATCACCCAAACCGACAACCCAACGACCCTTTCTCCAACACATACAATCCGGGTTGGAGGAATCATCCCAACTTTTCTTGGTCCAACCAATCGAACCAAACGGAGCAACAAAGGGGTGACATGGGTCGGTCACAACAACAACAAGGTCAACCATAACAACAATTCTCGTCATCTAGAACTTTTAGACCTCCCGGTTTCCAAAACGAAGGAAATCAAAACATGAGAAGCAATGGGGAGGGATCGTCAAATAAAAAGAAACTGGGTTTGGAGGAAATGATGATGAAATGCTTGTCAAAGATGGACACGATTATGCAAGGTAACGAGCAAAATACCGATGCCATCAAAGCGGTTGTCCAAGGCAATGAGCAAAATATGGTGGCTATCCGAAGTCTTGAACGACAATTTAGTCAATTGGCCCATGCATAATCATCAAGGAACCAAGACGACTTGCCTAGCCAACCTGAGAAAAATCCTTGAGAACAATGCAAGGCCCTTACGCTAAGAAGTGGAAAGTCGTTGATCAAGGACCCGACAAGAGATGATATGGGTCCCGAGGAAGAAGAAGTGCCACCCACACAAGAACCCGATCTCGTGGAAATAGAGGTTGAAGATGTTATGGAAACATCTAAAAAGACACAAGAGGCACCGTCATCATCCAAACCGGTCGTGAAAGCTTACAAGCCATCGATACCATTCCCAAACCGTCTTAAGGAATACAAGGACCAACAACAATTCGCTAAGTTCTTGGACGTTTTCAAGAAGTTACAAATCAACATTCCTTTTGCGGACGCTTTAGCTCAAATGCCGTCGTATGCCAAGTTCTTGAAGGACATTTTGTCCAATAAGAGGAAGATTGAAGAACACGCTACCGTAGCACTCACCGAAGAGTGTAGTGCCATCATCCAAAACAAACTTCTACCCAAGCTAAAAGATCCGGGGAGTTTTACTATCCCTATACAAATTGGTGATTTTGAGTTTGGTAAAGATTTATGTGATTTAGGTCCGAGTATTAACCTTATGCCGTTATCTATTTTCAGGAAACTCAGTCTTGGGGAAATCAAATCCACAAGGGTTACTCTACAACTTGCGGACCGATCGATAAAACACCCACACGGAGTAATTGAAGATGTCCTAACCAAGGTCGGAAAGTTCTACTTCTCTGTAGACTTTGTGGTCTTGGACATGGAAGAAGATGTCGATGTACCTCTCATTCTAGGGAGACCGTTCCTAGCAACCGGGGGTGCGTTAATCGATGTCCAAGGGGGTAAATTGACCCTTCGTGTGGGAGATGAGGAAGCGGTATTCAATGTGTTCAATTGCACGAGAAGCCAAAGCGACATGAATGCATGTTTTTGTGTGGATGTTGTTAGCTCCAATCTTTCTGTTTGTGAATGTAGTGAAAATAGTCTAAGTACAGAAGTAACCCACAGAGGTGTAACACCCCGCTTACCACGACACAATATTGTCCGCTTTGCCCCACTGGCTCACGACTTTGTTCTTGGCGACCTGGCGAGGACTTCCCAGGGGGTCACCCATCCTGGTACTACTCCCACCCAAGCACGCTTAACCACAGAGTTCCCAAGGAACCCGCATGCTTGTGGCCCCAAAACGCGTTGTGTTTGGTAAGGCCAAGGTTTACTAATATACCCAACATCTCTCCTGCCCTCTAAAGGATGTGGGATATGCCTAAGGTGTTACACACACCCCCCCTTAGGGACTCATCGTCCTCGATGAGGTTTGCCCCACCATCCCGAACGGCACAGGAGTGGCTCTGATACCATTTGTAACAACCCAAATCCCATAACATACATCACAATACATAACATGCATACATATCATTGATTTACAACCAAAGTTACATAACAAACCAAGTACGGTCTCATTAGTCTTGACACTACAAAATATATAAAAGCTTCTTAAACATCATCGATCAACGGAGGCAGCCTACACTTTATTCTTTCCTTTGCCGCTATCAATTCCTCTACCTGGAAAACATATTTTTGAAAACAAAATGAGGGTTAGACCAAACGGGTCTAGTGAGTTAATCCTGGTCTTTTCCAAAATCAATATAAAACTCTTTTCACATAATACTTTGTATCAAAATAGTTTACATAAAACCTTTCGTATAAGCACGCATATACCACACGTATATAATACCACATTAGGACTCGTGCACCGCGTATCTCTCCTCATCTCATCTTCTCTCCCCTGGCCACATTAGTCGGTAGCAAGCCAACTAATTATCGTCACTGTACAATACAGTCGACTCCACTGTAATTACATACAGCCCCGCTGCAATTACCTACAGCTCCACTGCAATTTCATGCAGCCCCGCTGTATTTCCATACAGCCCCGCCGAATAATAATTCGGCTCACCTATACTCGTTTCGTGCAATATAAACACAATATATATCTCAATATATTATCAATCACATATACCATACATATAAACACATTAATCACTAATTATCACATTCCCAAACCATACGTATGTATTCCAGTTGAAAATACTTTTAAAGTAAAACTCACCTTGAATGCTTATAAAATCCTTCCAAGCCTTTTTCCAAAGATTCGGTCTATTAATCCAAATCCACAGAGTCTGCAAATAGATTAAATACAAATATCCCCTTACCAACTGATCACATAAAACATACTAGAAGACTAAGGACTCTAGATACATCTACATAACTCTTATCCTCAAAATTCTCTTACGGCGATTTAATACGGGGGTTCCTCTACCCGGTTAGCTGATAGGGTCAAGGGGCAACGCCCTTGCGGAGCAACTTAATCCAACAAGACAATCAGAAACTATTTCCGGACACTGCCACAACTACCGGGACTCCTCAGTACCGGGACTTCCAGTACCGGGACTTCCAGTACCGGGACTTCCAGTACCGGGACTTCAAGTACCGGGACTTCCAGTACCGGGACTTCCAGTACCGGGAGTCTACACTACCGGGAGTTCACAAGAACACAGTCGGTCGCTTTTTCCAATCCAGAACCCAAATCAAATCTATACAGCTATGATTTAAACTTTCTAATCCGATAGAAACTGTCTATTGATGATTACAAACATAAAACCTAAAGGATACATACCTTAAAATCGACTCAAACCCGTTCAATCGATGCTCAAACCGAGCTTTTCCACTTCTGCTCCTTTTTCGCCTCACGAACACGCACACACACACTTTCTTTCTATTTTTAGGTTTATGAAGGGATACTGAAGTGTGAGAGATATTTATATCTCCATTTACACTTTTGGCTCAAACTACTCACTAATGACCAACCCACCCCAAATCTTATAACTTATCTCAAACTTCCCCCTTAATATCAAAATCCCTTAGTTAAATAAATTTAACGGACTTACCCGGGGTATTACATTATCTCCCCCTTAAAAGAATTCCGTCCCAGAATTCGGTTAAGAGAAAAAGATACAAATACTTATCACTACTACCTCGAACTCAATCAAAACCATAGAAACTAACTGAATAGCCACCCCACACCCACCTATGTCTCAAACACAGATCAGCAATATAAGCACAGAAATACCAAGAACCACTTCGTACCGAAGTCAGATAACACCTTAGCACGTATAGAGTTTATTAGAAATGTACTTGTATCCTCATCCGGAATTTCCTCCTCATCTTGCGTTGTCATTTGGAATACTCGTCCCTTTGCTTTCGGTTCTTCAGACCCTTGTATCTCTCCCGTTCTGACACTTATTGGTTTCCCCGCCGTACTACCCTGTTGTATTTTCCTTTGTGGACAGTCTGACTGAATATGATCAGGGGAATTGCAAACAAAACAGAATCGATTTGCGCGACAATTCTTAGCGACGTGTCCAGCCCTTCCACACTTGTAACAACTTCTAGGATCAACATAACAATTTCCTTGATGTACGCGGTTGCATTTTGGACATAGTTTTTCATTTGATATAAAAGGTAGGCGACTATCGAACCTCTGAATTTCGTACTTCGTTGAATCATACGTCATCTCTTCCGATTTTCTTTTCCCAGCACTCTTATCATTTGCATCTCTCTTAATATCTCGCTCTACATTTTCCGCGGCATTTACTGCGGCTGAGAAGTTATCCGGTCCTGTTGCAGTCACTAACTTTCTGACTTCCGAATTTAACCCGAAAATAAACCTTTCCGTCTTCATCGCCTCCGTGGCAACGTAGTATTCTGCGAAGCGTGACTTTACCAGAAAACGGGCAGTATAGTCCCTAACCGATAAATTTCCTTGCCGCAAATTCATAAACTCTCCTTCCAACTGTTTAACTACAGCTTGGGGACAAAATTGTTTTTGATAAGCTATCACAAATTCTTCCCAAGTGAGAGTAGAATTCACATCAGATCCTCTAGAATGAATAAAAGATTCCCACCAATACAAAGCATCCCCTTTTAACAATCTGCTCCATACAATATTCTATCTTCGTCAGCGCACTTGCTTGTCTTGAAAATATCTTCTATCTCTTTCATCCATCTCATTGCTTTCACGGGATCCCTGTCTCCTGAGTAGGTCGGAGGCCTACAAGCTCAAGAACATTTTGTAGTCGCACCTCCTTGGTACTGGTATAATAGTTGGTGTAATTGGCATCTCCGCTCCCGGTTCAGGGCCCGGTGTTTCGGCTTCACCATGACGATTCTGGTCAAACATTGCTTGTATACTAGCTTGTAGCCTTCCCATCTCTGCCATCAAATCATCCCTCGTGACAAACTCAGTTCCTTGTGGCTGAATTCTGCCCCCGACTCTACCTCCTGTTCTAGCTCCAGTTCTATCTCCAGTTCTGCCTCCAGTTCTGCCTCCCCTTTCCCCCGTTCTTATCGGCGGATTTGTACTATTCGGATTCCCCCCTCTCCGATTCGTGCGTCTAGTACCGCTTGCCATTCTGTAGATTCAAACAAGGTTAATATACACATAAGCACATACCCCATATAATAAGGTTTTACGGTTCAAACATGCACCTGTAAGATCACAGTTACACTGGCCAGGTGTAATCTGAAATTACCTTACATGATGTTCCTTCTACCTTTTATACTTAGCATCCCAAGGTTCTAGTATATCATGGACATCCTACTTCACATGCAGTTTAAGTCTAGGTACGGGTACAAATACCTAAATCCCTTAAACTAGGGCTCTGATACCATTTGTAACACCCCGCTTACCACGACACAATATTGTCCGCTTTGCCCCACTGGCTCACGGCTTTGTTCTTGGCGACCTGGCGAGGACTTCCCAGGGGGTCACCCATCCTGGTACTACTCCAACCCAAGCACGCTTAACCACAGAGTTCCCAAGGAACCCCGCATGCTTGTGGCCCCAAAACGCGTTGTGTCTGGTAAGGCCAAGGTTTACTAATATACCTAGCATCTCTCCTGCCCTCTAAAGGATGTGGGATATGTGTAGGTGTTACAAGAGGCTCTGCAGAAGAACCCAAGAATACCGAAGGCAAGAATCAATAGAAGACTGCTCACAGAGGACCGAGCCACAGAACCTCTGTCACCCTTGACAGAGCCTCTGCGGTTTATACTGAAGACTTAGAAGATTTACAAATATCTTTCTACTGTTCCAGGATCCGTTCATCCACTTGCTTAAGGCGTGCCCTGACATCAACTACACGTGTCAAACTATGATAGGGCTCTGTCAGAATTGGAACATGCGCATTAATGAACATTGTACCTGCTACTGTTCATACGATATTGTCTACTGTAGATCAGTCCTCTTTGTCTAAAGTATGTCCCCTTAAGAATTTGTATAAATAGAAGACTCATGTTGATAAGAATCAGACAATTAAGCTACGCACAAACACACACACCAACATCTCTTTCTTGTTATGTTCTTGGTGTTCTTGATAATATCAAACACAGTAATCTTTGTGATATTCATCTGTTCTTTACATACTGTTTATTTAATATTGTGTGTTCTTCTACCTTTACATTATCTTTTAGTTCTTAAATACGCTTCCGCACCATATCTAAATCTGAACTAACTGAAAGTTAAGATCATTGTTAAGAAAACAGGAACCAACAATTGGTATCAGAGCAAACCTTGATTTTTAATATCAAGGGATCCACTCTAAACAATGATCGTTGGTAGAAACTTGGATTTTTAACCTAGTCTTCATATTAAACAAACAGTTTCTGTTTTTTTTTTCCATTTTTCGATTCATTCGAACTCTGGTAAAAGTATAGAATCTGTTATTATGGTTAAAAACTCCATTTTAGTGCACTGTTTAAAAGCTTTTAAGCCCAGAAACTTCATACGAAGCATCCACTTCATACTCTGAAAAGCTTGCTGTTCATACCCTTTTCTGGATAATTTATCTCTCTAAAAATGACGAATACAAACAACTTCTTCACTGCTGGTTCTTTAACCAAACCTCCTACTCTTCTTAGAGACGAATACCCTCAATGGAAGATTCGAATGATTCACTTCTTTGAGGGTACTGACAAAGAATTAGTATATTATATCCGTAATCCTCCTTTCGTTCCCATGATAACTGTACCTCGTGTTCCTGGCACAGACGACACACCAGAAATCCTAGAACACACGAAACCAAAGACCCAGGATAAATGGTCTGATCCTGATTGGGCTAAATACGAAGTTGCTCAGAAAACTAAGAGAATTCTGATTATGGCCATTCCGAATGACCTTTTCTAGTCCATGGATGCATGTGAATATGCATATGATCTATGGAAAGAACTGGAAAAATAACTAGAAGGAGGAGCCAAAACCCAGAAGAACCGCAGAGCTCAATACATAAATGAATACTATGCCTTTAAAGCTCTGCCAACCGAATCTCTGCAGACTACGTATGATAGGTTCAACTCTCTAATAAACAAGTGCAAGAAGTTCGGCATCCACAGAACCTCTGAAGAAAACAACGTTATGTTCTTGAAGTCTCTGAATGAAGAATGGCTTCAGTTATCTATGTTTCTGCAAACAAATCAAGACTTAGATTCCTGGACCTTATCAGACCTCTATGGAACATTGGCAGCACAAGAGCCTTAGGTAGCAAAAGCAAAAGCCCAGATCATTGTACCTCTTGCATTGGTTGGTAAGACAACAGAGGCTAGAGAGAAACCAAAGAAAGAGAAAGCAGTAGAGGAAAGAAAGGAGAAGAAGAAGAGGAAGTAGCAGCAGAAGAAGAAACGACCCTGGCCTCGATAGCTAAATCATTAGCTCTCTTGACTAGGGAATTCAGCAGAGGATACCAGAAGAAATCTGGTAATGAACGATATGAAAGAGATAATCGAGAGTGAGAAGGGTCAAACGACAGAAACGACAGAAGTGGTGACCGACAGAGGTCAAGTGACAGAAATGACAGAGGAAATGACCGACAGAGGTCGGAAGAAAAAGCTGGCAACACTCTACAGATTCAAGAGTGTTACAAATGTGGTAAGCCAGGCCACTACGCAAATGAATGCCGAACCGAAAGAAGTGGTGACCGACAGAGGTCAGATGACAGAGCTGGAAACTCCACACAGAACCAAGGATGCTACAACTGTGGAAAACCAGGTCACTTTGCCAACGAATGCAGGGCAAGTCAAATCGCCCTCAGAGGGATACAGCTTTCTACAAAAAGAAAGCTGAATATTATGCTCAGAAGTCACTAATGGTGTACAAAGAAATCTGGGAGTCAGACACATCCTCTGACGAAGGCGAAACAAATAACGCTCGATTCTGTGGCATGGCAGAAGTCAGCTCCGACTCCGACAGTGAGGTATCCACTTCTACCTCTAACTCTAATATGGCAGAAGATGATTTGATTAAACTTAACTTTGAATACACTGAAATGAAAAAGGCATGTGAAAATATTCAGAAAAAGCTCGCCTTCTATGAGAGAGAAGCTAGACTTCTCACTCAAGAAAAAGCTAAAATCTTTAAAGAAAAAGAAGAAATTGAAATGGACTGGAACAAAAAGGTAAATCCTTTAAAAGAAAAGATTTCTGAACTTAATTCTTCCTTGAAAACAAAGTCTAAAGAACTAATGGACGTTGAGTGCGACAGAATGAACATCCTAGCTCTTAAAAATTATTTTCAAAAGGAAAGAGAAGTCCTCTGTCAAGATTTACTCAGAAGAGATCTTCAAATTAAAAAATTTCAAGATGCTCAGAAGGTATACGAAAAAATAAACACACAAATAGGGAGACGGGGAATTGGCTTCTGTGATATAGATCCTTATACCGGAACCAAAAGAGACAAGTCGCTGTCCTCTCTATTTCACATTGGAGATACAAGAAAACCTGGATTTCCAAATCTTCTCTCTGTAAGTAAAAGGTAAAAAGTCTCTGGGGAACCTCACAAGAGGAAACCTCTGAAGATGACAAATGTGTGGTTTGAAAACACAGATTTGTCACCTTCAATATATGTCAAAAGAGAATCCAAACCTAAGAGGTATCTGAAAACTCAAGATCAGATAGGAATTTTCAAGTTTGGTAATCCCGAGACTCAAACCCAAGTTGCATTTGTCTGCATGATGAATTCTGAAAAGAAATTATCAGCAGAGGCACCTTAGTTCAAGCCAAGAATTACAGAAGAAAAACTTGATATCTCTGAAGAAAACCTTTGTACATCTTCCAGCAATCAAGATCTCTCTGAAGAAAACTTAACAGATACTTCTGTTAACTTAGAAGATAGTTCCTTAGAAAAGGAAGAAAGTGATTATGGCACATGTTCTGAAAGTCCAGCCTCTGTCGAAAGAGAACCAAGTGAGTCAACCTCTGTATATGAGGACGATTCATCCTCTGACGAATCTGAGACTGACTCTAAGTCAGAGATCGGACCTAGTGACACAGAGGATTTTAGACAAACCTCTGAAGTTATTAACAGAAATATTACTCCCAAGGAGAAAATCACTAGAGTTCATATCTGTCCAGACTTTTTGGATATGTGCATACAAGCTAAAACCTCTCTAGAGCTTGAGAAATTCAAACAAAAGAAGTTAATGTCCACTCAAATTCCAAAAAGTTCAAAGATTTTGAAACCCTTAAAACCTGTTAAAGAAAAACTAACATGGCAACTGAAGGGTAAATGGACTAAAATTAACAAAGCTTTTTCTTCTGTGATAGTGAAACCAGCAGAAGTTCACCACAGAAGGGGAACACAGAAGGCCGCACTCAACAAAGGATTTTGCAAACCACAATCTAGCCTAAATAAACCTTCTTGTAATAGAAAGTCTAATGTTAGGATAAATTGTAATGCCTTTGTGCCCCCATTTAATGTATTTAATGAAAAGTTCAAGCAAATCTCTTCGCACATTCAATACTGTCATTGCTTTGATCTAATGTTTAAATTAAACCAACATTTCAAAAGTCCACACTGTCTTCTCTCTGTACCCAAAGCAAAAGATAAATCAAAGGGTAAGAAGAAACAAAATGTTTCTTCAACAGAAGCTAAAACAAAGACCTCTGAAAAACCTGGACCCATTTGGATATGGGTACCTAAAACTCTTTGTTTGTCTTGCAGAAGCAGTATGTGCCAATCTAGTATCTAGACTCCGGATGCTCGAGGCACATGACTGGCGACAGAGGTCTTCTATCCACATACAAAGAAAAGAACGATGGTGGAGCTGTGACCTTTGGAGACAACAAAAAGGGGTACATTAAAGGCTACAGAGTCATACAAAAGGAGAATATAACCGTATGCAAAGTTGCATATGTTGATGGCCTTAAACACAATCTTCTCATTGTTAGTCAACTCTGTGATACGGGATTCGACGTAATGTTCAAAAGAACCTTCTGCTCTCTACAGAGTGAGGACACAGGAATTGAACTTCTGCGAGCCGAAAGAAGAGGAGATCTATATCTCATGAACTTCAATGCCAAGAAGAAAGACAAAATATGCCTCGTTGCCTGTAAAAGCGAAGAAGCCTGGTTATGGCATAACAGGTTTTGCCATTTAAACTTTCATACTCTTGGTAAACTTGTAAAACTTGATCTAGTCAAAGGTCTACCAAACGTTAAATTTATAAAAGATCATCTTTGCTCTGCATGCGAAATGGGAAAACTCAAAAAGGTTTCTCATAAAGGCAAAACAGATGTATCTTGCACTAGGCCTCTGTACATGCTCCATGTTGACCTCTGCGGTCCAATATCTACACAGAGCCTAGGTGGCAAGAAATATCTGCTTGTTTTGATTAATGAATTGTCAAGATTTACATGGGTTGATTTTGTCAGAAAGAAATCAGATGTTCCAAACATACCGATAAATTTAATGAAAAGAATCCAAGTTCTGTATGAGTGCAGGATTCAGAAACTGAGAAGCGACAATGGCACAGAATTCAAAAACTCTGTCATTGAATCCTATCTTACAGAAGAAGGAATTTCACAGAACTTCTCTGCTGCACGCACCCTACAACAGAATGGCATGGTTGAACGAAAGGACCTCACGCTTGTGAAGGATGCCAGAACTATGCTGACCGCATGTGGATTACCAATGACATTTTGGGCAGAAGCAGTATCGATCGCTTGCTATACCCAAAATCGATCAACCATTGTAAAGAGACACATCAAAACTCCATATCATTTGATCAACAAAAGACACCAAACATCAAGTTCTTCCATGTATTTGGATGCAAGTGCCTCGTCTTAAATGATAGAGAAGCAAGAGGAAAGTTTGAAGTAAAAGCAGATGAAGGCAAGTTCATAGGATACTCTGCAACTTCCAAAGCTTACAGAGTTTATCTTCTGCAGTCACGAACGATTGTAGAAAGCATAAACATTTCTTTTGACGATACATTCCAGAAGACTTCTGAACAAATCAATTCAGAACTCGGTCTAAAAGGGGAATCCTCTAGCATCTCAAAAACAAGAGAAGAAGACTTAAATCTTCTATTTCAAGAGATGTTCCATGACGACATTGATCCTTCTGCTGGAGCCGTCAGAGCCTCTGGAGAATCATCTTCTGTCAACCAGAACGCGATAGGTATCTCTCTAACTGGTCCCTTAAATAATTCATCTTCCTCTATTAATCATACAGATGCAAATGCCGAGGGGGAGCCAACAGAAGATGATACAACAAGGAAAACAACCACAGAAGCTACCGAAGAACCAACTCCAGAAACCAAAGAGGAACCAATAACAGAGGAACAAGAAGACTCAGTCTATACTTCCTTAGAGGAACAAACTCCGCCACACATTCCAATCATCCCACAATCTGTAGAATCAAGCACGAAAGCAAAATCTACGACATAGGCTGCACAAGAACCACAGTTAGAAACCTCTGAAGATCAACTTGATGAAATCGATGACCATCTCCCAAGAACAACAAAATGGACAAAAAGCCATCCTCCAAGTCTTATAATCGGCGAACCTTCTGAAAAGGTAAAAACAAGATCTGCCACTGCTAACTTTTGTTTCTTTACAAACTTTATTAATGTGATCAAGCCAAAAAGGATCTCTGAAGCCCTTGACGACCCAAATTGGGTAGACGCTATGCAAGAAGAGCTTCTACAGTTTGAACGAAACAAAGTCTGGAATTTAGTTCCTCTGCCACGAGGAAAACAAACCATAGGAACTAAATGGGTCTTCAGAAATAAGAAGGATGAAGATGGGGTGGTCATAAGAAACAAAGCAAGATTGGTGGCCAAGGGATATCGACAAGAAGAAGGCATAGATTACGATGAAACTTTTGCCCCTATCGCACGGCTCGAAGCCATAAGAATCTTCTTAGCCTTCGCAGCCCACAGAGGTTTTAAAGTATTTCAAATGGACGTAAAATCCGCTTTTCTAAACGGTAAAATCCAAGAAGAAGTATACGTCCAACAACCACCAGGGTTTGAAAGCTCCAAGTACCCAAGATACGTGTACTATCTCCACAAAGCTCTGTATGGACTGAAACAGGCTCCAAGAGCATGGTACGAAAGACTTTCTACCTTTCTTCTCGATAATGGTTACGACAGAGGTACAACGGATACAACTTTGTTTTATAAACGAAAATGTGTTGAAATTATGCTTGTACAAATATATGTGGACGACATAATTTTTGGGTCTACAAATACAGAAGAGTGCAAAAAGTTTGAAAAACTCATGCAGAGTGAGTTTGAAATGAGTATGATGGGAGAATTAACTTTCTTCCTCGGACTCCAAGTAAAACAATCATTAGAGGGAATTTTCATAAATCAAGCTAAATATGTCTCTGACATACTTTCAAAATACAGTCTCTCTGATTCCTCTATAATGAAAACCCCAATGGCCACTGGAAATAAATTATTCTCAGATCCAGATGGTATCTCTGTAGAGTGCACACTCTACAGAGGCATGATTGGGTCTCTGTTATACTTAACTGCTAGTAGACCTGACATAATGCATGCCACGTGCCTCTGTGCAAGATATCAAGCTAACCCGAAGAAATCCCATTACAATGCTGTAAAGAGAATCTTTAGATACCTAAAAGGGACCAAAAATCTTGGCCTCTGGTATCCGCAGAACTCTGGTTTTGGTCTTAAAGCTTATACAGATTCAGACTATGGAGGCTGCAAACTCGACAGAAAGAGTACCTCTGGGAGTTGTCAATTCCTAGGTGGGAAATTAGTTAGTTCGACAGAAAGAGTACCTCTGATTACGTTGCTGCTGCTAGATGTTGCTCCCAGGTTCTGTGGATGAAAACTCAACTAAAAGACTATGGTCACATCTTATTTAAGATACCCATCTTCTGGGACTCAAAGAGCGCCATAGCCATCTCGGCCAATCCAGTACATCACTAAAAAACAAAGCATATCGACATCCGTTACCACTTTCTGAAGCATCATGTTGAATATGGGACAATCGAAATGCACTTTGTATCTACAGAATACCAGCTTGCAGACTTATTCACCAAGGCACTAGATGAGAAAAGATTCATTTTCTTGGTAGGTAAGTTGGGAATGATTAACATGTGTTGAAACCTATGTAAATATGTATATACATATATATTTAATTATTTTGTTTATTTTATTTTCGTCTGTAAATTCTCAATCTTTAAAAGTTCTTTAAATCACAGAGCTTCTGTGGGTCTGCTCAGAACCTCTGACGGACTTCACATAACATCTAGTGATCTTTACCTATGTTCTATACACAACTTATCTTATTTGATCCAAGCATAGGTCAAGGGGGAGCAGAAGGAGACCTTGAACTGATCTACAGAAGTTGAGAGTTCAAGGGGGAGCCAAAGAATAATTGCGATCGACATTATCCACAGAAGTCAGGTACTAAGCCGAGGTCAGAAGAGTCAAAATGTAAGTATCTCATACAAACAGTTTTTGAAAACAGTTTTCTAGGACACAAATTTCCAAATTTGTCCTAAAAACAATGTTAAAAACATTTCAAACTTCAAATGATCAAAAAGATGCATAAATTTTGAGTTATGAGAAATTTGAGGTCATAGAGCCTCTGCTGAGCTCAACAGAGGCTCTGCCAGAGAAAATCTCTATGATCGTAAATTTAAACTCTTTCGATCGGTTTGAATGTCATCTCAAAAGACCTCTTTCTCACAAATGCACACTTTGAAATTCTAAAAGGTTGTTGGTCACAGAGCTAATTCCACCAAAGAAACTCTGTTGACCAACACAGGCTTTTAAAAGTATTTCTCGCACAAAACCTTTTTAACAAAGAATTTTCTAGGACACCAACTTCCAAATAGGTCCTAAAAACATTGTCAAAAACAATTAAAAACTTGGATGATCAAAAAGTTTAATAGATTTTTAGATATGAGAAATTTCATCTCATAGAGCCTCTGCTGGCTCTGACAGAGCTTCAAAACCTCTGTGAAAGAAATTTCTACTCTACAAATCTATCGATCCTCTCCAATGAATTTTCAAACGTTTTTTGTAAAGGTGCAAGCATCAGAGGAAAATAAAAGGAAGATCTCAAATCACAGAGCTTCTATCATTACAGAACTTCTGTCATTTTTCAACTTAGGGAAATTCTGTAACAGTAACGGCTATTTTACTGCGAGTGAAAATTATGTGGAGGAAAAGAAACCCGCGTGCCAAGCATTAATGGGCCGCGCACGACGTCAAGTCGTGCTCTGACACTGCTGACGTGTCACATTTTCATTGGACGTAAACGACACACGTTCTTCTGGAAAGTTGAACCCGCCGTTCACACTCAAGTGCAGACCCCAAAATTTTATCCACTTCCATATATATACCTCTTCAGATTCTACCGTTACCTCTCACTATAAAACCCAAGTTATCATTCCTTCCTAAAACTTTACGAACTTACTATCTTCTCCGGCTAACTTGCATCCTGCAAATCTTCATATCTTTATCTTTCCTCATATTCAAGTAATGGCTTCCACTTCACAATCTCCGGCGAACTCACCTGAACACTCCCATGCACAATCTGAACAATCTGAAAACCCAGAAATCGCCAGAAACCTTGAACAGGACAACTCCGACGATGAAGCAGATTTTGCTCTGACTACCCACCTTCAAAACTTCTTAGCACATGAACATTTTGCAAATGTTCTACCTTTAAAACCCAATAATCACTACCTTGTTCCTTCAAGAACCGCTTTTGGGAAAGCACATGCTATTCTTCTCCATATTTTGAAACAACATATTCTCTACCCTCTTCTGACCAAAACCGTGGACAAAATCCCTGCCAGATATATAAATCAATTCTGGCAAAGTTGCAGATTTGATCCAGAAGACCGACAGATCAAAGGGTACATCTCCAAACCCGATAAATCCGCATATCTTGAACTCAAGTTCAATAGAACTATGTTATCTCTTGAGTTCAGTCTACCCACCAGAGGTCTTCTTGGCTTAAGGAGATACGCAGAGGAACCCACAGATGAAGAACTGTACAGATTTGTCGAAATGTTATGGTACAATACCACCCTAAGAAAGAGAAATGACTTCCGCAGAGGCAGATTACCACCTCTGTGGAATACACTATTTTCCATACTAAACAGGTGTCTAACAGGGAAAGTGGGAAGTCCAGATCAATCCTCTCACCAAATCCTAGCCATCATGTACGGAGTCTACTATGACCTACCTCTGGACTTCGCCACACTCATGATGCAAGAAATGGTTAACACCATTGACAGGAAGATCACCTTCCAGAAGAAAAAGTCACAAACGACAGGAGCAATACATCCTCTGCAGTTTCAAAGAATTCTAGGTGTTCTACCAGAGCCTCTACTCTTGCTCGAAAAATGGCCAATGGAGGGGCCAACAACCAAGATGTATGCTATGAACAAAAACTCCCCAACAGAACATGTTGATGGATACCCATACTGCAGACCTCTGCCAAAGAAACTTCTGGGATATGTAAGGGACGAAGAACTAGAATTAGAATACATACGCGATCATAGGACTCCAGAACCAAGTCCTACGACACCCCCGCGTCTAGGAGCCCCCATAGGTACAGAAGTATTAGATAGGTTGACAGATGAAGAATGGGCAGCTGCTTTTCAGAAGCATGAAGAGGTTCAAGCCAGATTCCGTGCTCAGAGAGAATCCATCTTCTCTGCCTCAAAGAAACAAAAACTCTCTGCCTCAACTCCTAAAAAGAAAACAAAGAAGATGAAAACCACAGAGGGTACTTCAACTTCTGCTGTCGAAGCTCAACAATCTCCACCTCATGCAACAGAGGTTGGATCATCTGCACCTCCCTCTCCTCCAAAGCACAAAAAGAAAAGAAAACATAAGTCCACAGAGGAGGTGGTACCCAAACCAAAGAGAAAGAAGAGCAAGAAAATAGGGAAACATCTGTCTCCTATGCAACCAATAGCAGAAGAAGAAGTGGCAGAAGAAGTGACAGAAAAGGTGACAAAAGAAGTCGCAGAAGAACAAACCCAAAAATCACCTGTGCATTCCCCAACTCCTCTCAACAATGCTCATCATGGAGATTTCTCTTCCTTCCTTCAACGCACTGAATTTGCCAACACCCTTGACACTGCAGGATGGACTGCTGAAGCTCTGTCACTTGAAACCACAGAAGCCACAGAAGATCCATATTTCACAATCTCTAGAGTTGATTCTGATCTTATTGATGATGATCAAACTCCAAGGGATAATCCGGCTGAGACACCAGAGGTACTACAGAACCCTTTCCTTTACCCTGGCTATGATGTGCACAGAAGAAGCCCAGAGCAAGTAATCTCTGCCTCTGATGGTACACATGTTATTCACCCCCATGTACAACAACCTTTTGGTACTCATCCTATGTACGACTCCCTAGGTCCAAGGGAAGAAGAGGTAACAGAAGAATAGGAGGCATAGAAAGTGATTAGGTTAGATGCATGGACAGAAGCTGCAACAGAAGTTAGGGAAGAAGCATCTGGCCATAGGGTAGCGACAGAGATTGAAACTATAGATGGTGAAGTAGTGCTTGGATGCCTAACAGAGGGAGAAACTAGAACAGAAGCCTAGAATAATAGAGGCTCTCAACAACAACCAACTCCCAGTGCAACCCACACTTCTATTACCGCCAGTCTAGTGGCAGAGGGTAATATTGAAAAAGAGCAGCACAGCTCGACCCCACCCCAAACCAACCGGACAGAGGAAATTCTTTCATCCTCTGTACCATTAGAAACTGGGGAAACTATTCCAGGGGAATCCTCTCTAAAGGATTTGCCCGTAGTAAGTGATCAATTGCACCACATCACATCAGATATCCCCACAGAGGAATTTGTTTCCTCTGTTAAACGCACACACCTAGGCCCAAACATCTCTTCAGAGGAGATTAAAGTGCACAAAGACAAAGAGACTCTAGACAAGTCTCCAAGTCAACAGAAAGATAATCTAGTACCCATCTCTGGAGTGGATCTAGACAATGTTATTCTCAGAACTTCTGTAGAGTCTGAAGCACTAGCTGCTTCTGCTCAAGGATCAGAAGGAAATCCTTCCGCCCCCAACATCAAAACAAGGGCGAAAGAAGGTGTCTCAAGAAAAGAGACTCACTCTGGGGACGGATGTGTTCCTCCAGAGGTTACAACTAGTTCACATGTCTCAAGGGATGAGTTCCAAACCCTTGTCACCACTGTGGGCCAAACACTGAAAGAGTTGCAAAGCTCTTTCAATTCTTTTGCAGCCACAACTTCAACGACCATCTCAAATCTGAATACCAAAATGGACAATCTGTCCACAGAGGTACAAAATGCCGTAGCCCAGATGAAGTCCACTGCAACAAACACTGCTACTACCATTGCCACCTCTGCAGCAACTGAATTTGGAAAAGCCGCAACCTCTGCATTCAAAGAGTCTGTCAAGCACTTTCTTCAACAGTTGAAAGAGCAATCCTCCAAATCTAAGGGCCTTACACCTGAAGACCTAAAGAAGGCCTTAGAAGAGGTCCAAGAGCAAACAATCAGAAACACTCAGGCCATGCAACCTTCGGACTACATGACCAAAGCTCAGCTGACAGAGCTTGGGCAAGGGGTTATAAATCAAGTCACAGAGGTTATCGGCGCCTTCACTGCTGACAACGCAAATTATGTCAAAGACTTACAGAAGAGCGTAGGTAAATTGCGCTTCCACACAGAAGCAGAGGTTGAAAAACTGCTCGGCCTCTGTGATGACTTATGCCCAAAGATGATTGCTGCAGGGGTTGTTCCACCAAAGAAACCTGAAGCTTCATGTAGAGCAGAGGGTACGAATGATAAGGGTCAGGATGACTCTGATGATGACCATCATGGTCCATCAGATCATCCTAAGGGGGAGAAACCAAGGGAGAAAGCGACAGAAAGAGGTCTACCAGCTCCACCAATTACCGCATAACCCATCAACCAAGCACCCCCAACCCAAACCCAACAAGGAACACAACAACAACAGTCCACAGAGGCAAGAACCACCTCTGTGGAAATGATTTCTGAAGAAACCCATGCCACAACCCAAATACCTGAAACAACCCAAGTTCAACAACAGAGGACCACAGCGGCAATACCCAACTCTGTGGAATTTCCTTTTGTATTTGGAGAAGATGTCCAAATCAGAGAAGAACTCCAACTCCTAACATCCTCTGAAGATGAATTTCCTTCTCCAACACCCAAAATACCAAGAACCAAAACAGTACCTCAAAAACAGAGGAAATATCTGAGCAAGCCACCAGAAGCCTCTCCAACAGAAGCAACCGTAATCAAGCCCTCTGAAACTCAAGTATCAAAACCTACAGAGGCAATCCTCAAACCAACATAAACATCAACAACAAAGCCCTCTGAAACTCAAGCGTCAAATCCTACAGAGGTAACCGTATCTCTACAAGCAGATCAAACGAAGGCAAAAGATAAGGGCAAAGGGATTATGATAGAGGAACCGAAAAAGAAAAAGCCCAAGCATCAACCTCCAACAGAGAAACTGATGAAAATCTCTTTCGATGCTTTCGTGACACCAAAGCCAGAAGAAGAAGACTAGGCTTTTGGTGTTGCTCCTCTGTCAAATAAACCTGTTCTGAATCCAAAGGGTAAACCAACAGAGGATCGAGTGGCAGAAGTCAAGAACCAATTAGATGCTCTGCGCAAAACCTTACCTCAACCACCACCACCACAAATGGAAGAGGTGGTGTATAGGTACATATATAGCAGAATGGGCATAATGGATCAATCCGAACCAACCATTCAAGACCCTGATTTCCGTGCTGACCTCGAAAACCTCTTCACTAGAACAAAACCCAAGCCTAAATACGAAGTCTTCTCAACATCCAAGATCATCAAAGTCCTATATTGTAAGTTCTCTAGAACCAGAACCTGGCCTAAACTCTCTTACAACATCTATAAGGTCAAAAGAGAGGACATATCAGAGAACCAATTTGCAGATTCAGATCTTAGAAATCTCAATCCTTATGATCTACCTAATCTTCTGAAATGGACGAAAGAGAACTTCACAACCGACGAAGTTCGCAGAGCCTACAGAGTGATCAGAAAGGCCATACGCGAGAACCTTCTGCTATATAGCATGGTTGATTTCCAACTAGCTAGAGACCTTGGAGTGAAGAACTTGGTTGTTCAACCACCAGAAGACTATTGCCCTCCCTCTGCTACACCCAACTCAATCATCACAAATCCAAGGGTCGGGTTATTATTTCTAGATCCTTCTGGTAAATCAAAGTTGTTCGTAGAGATGAACTATCAGAAGTACGCAACAAGTACTTTGACAGAGTTTAGAGCGATCCTAGTGGAGCACAGAGGAACAGAGCTCATGGATCAAAGTCTTGCCGACAGACTGATAGAGGTTATCGATGCAACAATCAACTTTCGAACTCTCTGCATCAGCTTCTATCACGAGCTCATACAAGAAGGACTCGACCGCAGAAGTTTCAATGACTTCAAGGATGCCAACGTCTGAGTCAGTCAAACAAATCCTCTGTAATATTTTCTTTTTAATACAATCAAATGTAAATGCCTCTGGCATAATCTAATGTAAAAAGAAAATTGTTCGTGTGCTTAGAAAATCCATGCACTTTCAAATTTTTTAATTTTCACTACTTAGGGGGAGATTGTTAGCTCCAATCTTTCTGTTTGTGAAAGTAGTGAAAATAGTCTAAGTACAGAAGTAACCCACAGAGGCTCTGCAGAAGAACCCAAGAATACCGAAGGCAAGAATCAGCAGAAGACTGCTCACAGAGGACCGAGCCACAGAACCTTTGTCACCCTTGACAGATCCTCTGCGGTTTATACTGAAGACTTAGAAGATTTACAAATATCTTTCTACTATTCCAAGATCCGTTCATCCACTTGCTTAAGGCGTGCCCTGACATCAACTACACGTGTCAAACTCTGATAGGGCTCTGTCAGAATTGGAACATGCGGATTAAATGAACATCGTACCTGCTACTGTTCATACGATCTTGTCTACTGTAGATCAGTCCTCTTTGTCTAAAGTATGCCCCCTTAAGAATTAGTATAAATAGAAGACTCATGTTGAGTTCTTCTATTAACAAGAATCAGACAATTAAGCTACGCACAAACACACACACCAGCAGCTCTTTCTTGTTATGTTCTTGGTGTTCTTGATAATATCAAACATAGTAATCTTTGAGATATTCATCTGTTCTTTACATACTGTTTATTTGATATTGTGTGTTCTTCTACCTTTACATTATCTTTCAGTTCTTAAATACGCTTCCGCACCATATCTAAATCTGAACTAACTGAAAGTTAAGATCATTGTTAAGAAAACAGGAACCAACAGATGTTGTGGATGTTGTGGATGAAGTGGTGCAAGAAGTTTTTGAACGGGAATCTACCAATGACGAGCTCGGTAACGTGTTGTCTAATGGTCTCTTTGAAGAAGACGGCGACGAGAGCGAAAGGAAAGAATATGTGATGCAAGTGGGAGCAACACCCTTCCGAAAGTTTCCAAGGCACCAACAATTCGAAGACTTGGGGCCTAAAAATGCTAAACCCCAACCGTCGGCGGAAGTTCCTCCGCAACTAGAGCTTAAGCCATTACCCTCTTATTTAGAGTACGCTTACTTAGGGGCAAACTCTACCTTGCCCGTGATCATTTCATCACATCTAAGTAAGTTGGAAAAAGAGAAGCTACTAAGAGTGTTGAGGGAGCACCAATCCGCCATCGGGTGGACAATCGCCGACTTGAAGGGGTTAAGCCCTTTCTTTTGCATGCACCGGATCAATATGGAGGATGGGTTTAAGCCATCCATTGAGCATCAACGAAGATTAACCCCCAATATGAAAGAAGTGGTACGAAAGGAAGTGATGAAGTTACTTGACGCGGGCATCATTTATTCGATTTCCGATAGTCCTTGGACTAGCCCCGTTCAAGTGGTTCCCAAGAAAGGTGGGGTAACGGTGGTGAAAAATGACAAGAACGAATTAATTCCAACAAGAACCGTTACCGGTTGGAGAGTGTGCATTGATTATCGCAAACTTAACAACGCCACTAGAAAATATCATTTCCCTCTACCATTCATTGATCAAATGTTGGAGAGATTGGCTGGGCACGCCTATTATTGCTTTCTTGATGGCTATTCGGGATACAACCAAATCCCAATTGCCCCCGAAGATCAAGAGAAAACAACATTCACTTACCCATATGGCACTTTTGCCTATCGGCGTATGCCCTTCAGATTATGCAACGCTCCCGCCATATTTCAACGTTGCATGATGGCCATCTTTTCCGACATGATAGAGAAAACAATGGAGATATTCATGGATGACTTCTCTATTTTGGGGGATTCTTATGATGTTTGCTTGGAAAATCTTAAATTTGTCCTCAAGAGATGTCAAGATACGGATTTGGTCTTGAATTGGGAGAAGTGTCCCTTCATGGTGACGAAAGGCATTGTATTGGGCTACAAGGTGTCTGCTAGGGGCATTGAAATTGACAAGGCGAAGGTTTAAGTGATTGAGAAACTTCTATATCCTACTTCCGTGAAAGGGATCCGTAGCTTCTTAGGTCATGCGGGGTTCTACCGAAGATTCGTCAAGGATTTCTCCAAGATTGCCAAACCCCTATCTGAGTTACTATTCAAAGATGCCAAGTTTGACTTCACCGAGAATTGTGAAATAGCCTATGATAGGCTAAAGAAAGAGCTCACATCCGCACCGATTCTTATCGCACCGGATTGGACTCTACCCTTCGAAGTAATGTGTGATGCTAGTGACTTGGCCGTGGGGGCTGTTTTGGGCCAACGGAAGTACAAAAAGCTCCATGCAATATACTACGCTAGCAAAACCTTGGATGAGGCACAAGTAAATTATGCCACCACGGAAAAGGAGTTGCTAGCAGTTGTATTTGCATGTGAAAATTTTAGATCATATCTTGTTGGATCTGAAGTCATTATTTACACGGATCATTCCGTACTTAAATATCTTAGGTCCAAGAAATATGCAAAACCTAGACTAATCCGTTGGATTTTACTTTTGCAGAAATTTGATATCGAGATAGTGGACAAAACGGGAACGGAGAATCTCGTAGCAGACCACCTATCCCGGCTAGAGGGAGTAAAACAAGAGGATGCCATTCCGATCAATGAATCCTTTTTGGATGAGCGATTATATGCCATTGGGGTAACCGACCCATGGTACGCGGATGTGGTCAACTTTCTAGCAAGTGGTGTGACTCCTCATGGCCTAAGCTCACATCAAAGGCGAAAATTCTTTGCCGATGTTAAGTACTATTTTTGGGAGGAGCCATATCTTTATAAGCATTGTGGGGGCGGGATGATTTGGCGTTGTGTGTCCGATGAAGAAAAATCGAATGTACTAAAGCATTGCCACTCTCTCGAGTGCGGCGGTCACTTTAGCACCAATCGCACCGCGTCGAAGGTCTTACAATCCGGCTTCTATTGGCCGACCTTGTTCAAAGATGCCCGGAACTTCATCGCTTATTGTGACCGATGCCAAAGAGTCGGAAATATCTCAAAAAGGAATGAAATGCCCATGAAGATATTCATGGAGGTAGAGATCTTTGATGTGTGGGGCATCGACTTCATGGGGCCATTCCCGTAGTTTTACAAGAACGAGTACATTTTGGTAGCGGTGGACTATGTGTCCAAGAGTGTCGAAGCAATCGCAACCCCCAACAACGACTCGAAGGTGGTCATCAACTTTCTAATGAAGCATATCTTCTCTCGGTTTGGAGTTCCTAGAGCATTGGTGAGTGACAGAGGTAGTCATTTTTGTAATCGCTATTTGGATGTCGTGCTGAAAAAATATTCCGTCACACACCGAGTCACTACCCCTTATCACCCCCAAGCTAATGGGCTAGCCGAAGTGTCCAACCGAGAGCTCAAACAAATCTTGAAAAAGACGGTTAGTTCATCTATAAAAGATTGGTCGGCAAAGCTCAATGATGCACTATGGGCGTACCGTACATCATTTAAAACGCCCATAGGTATGTCACCGTATCGACTAATCTTCGGGAAATCTTGTGATTTACCGGTGGAATTGGAGCACCGCGCTTACTGGGCAATCAAGGCCCTAAATTTTGAGCTAAATGCAGCGGGAAAGAAGCGAACATTGCAACTAAATGAGCTCGAAGAAATCCGTCTAGAGGCGTATGAGAATGCACGCATCTACAAGGAGCGGACCAAACGCTTTCATGATAAATTTAACGTGAATCGGAAGTTTTATGAAGGTCAAAAAGTGCTATGTTGGTCCCATTTTGGATAGACAAACAATAGAAGATAAAATCCATATATAAGTAGAGATAAGATGAACATGAAGAACAATGATAAAATAACTCATCTCATATTCATTGATGCATAATATGGAGGAGAAAACAAGAAGAACACCACACTTTACAATAATATGACTCTCATCAGACTAGTGTGTGTGTTTTGGTGTGTTTCTTCTAAAACCCTTTCTCAAATGAAAAATGGAACCCTAAACTTCTTTTTAAAGGGTCGATTTACAATAAAAAGGCTCAAGCCCATAACTAAAAAGCTAACTAAAAAAGCCCATACACTTTTTCTTTATAAAACATTCATTAAATTAGGAGCTAATTTAATCTAACATGCTATTGTTCAATTCTCGTCTTCAATTATTTCCGGGCAAATTGAAGTCATGATGGTCCGGTCCGTTCATGGTGGTTAAAGTCCACTCATACGGGGCCATCGAGCTAAAGGGTGACGATGGAGAAGTGTTCAAGGTCAACGGTCAAAGATTGAAGCCATATCTTGAAGGCGAGTCGATGCAAGTCAAGGACTCGATCCCATTATCTGCATCGGCCTAGGGATCGTCAAGGTCGTGCCACGACCCTAAATAAGATGCTAGTTGGAGGTAACCCACCAAGGTTAGTCGTATTTTTGTCAATATTTAGCTCAATTTTGTTTGGCAAACTGTTTTCTCGCGAAAACCAGCCAAAATACCTCGTTTTTGTTACAGGGAAGATAGTGTGGCTCACCCGAACTCAAGTTTTGTTCTCATTAAATTTTTGCACCGGAGGATCAAAATTTTCGTCGCGCGAAACAGCAGGTGGTACATAGACCGCGACTGTGACCCGCGACTATGACATGGTCATTGTCGCAGGTGTCACAGTCGCGACACGAAGCACACACACGGTACAGGTACCGGGACAATGACACGCGACTTTGCCCTGGGCATTGTCGTGGAGCATTGTCGCGACGGGGGTCTGATGGTTTAAAAATCCTAGGCCGATATTTTTTCTTCCATTTGCACAAACCTCTCGAACTCAGCTGCGATGTTGGCTCCCAACTTGTGATTTTACCGATTTCTCTCAAGGCTCCCCTCCTCCACTTCGATTTACTTAATTTGTGTTGCTTCTTTTGAGTTCTCCATCTTCAAATAAGTGTTTCACATCTTCTCCACTCTCATCCCATCTCTATTGTTGAGGTTTGCAAGATTTTTGGTAACTTTTCTTCCATGCTCCATAATTGTGAAATTATGCTAGAAATTAGGTTTGGAGTTGTTATTTGTTGCTATTTTACACATCATTTAGCTCCACATTGTTCATAGTTCGCATAATTTCACCTTGGATAGAAGTTAAGGGATTTTTACTTTTATGCTCAAATGACTTGTGCATTGTGGGTTTTGGTTAAGTTGCTAGTGTAGATGAACTTTTTGAGTTCTTGTGTACTAGTTAACTTACATAATTCCATTGTATGAGTATCACTCTTGTGTTGTAAAAATGTGGCAAAAATGCATAATGATGTTTCAAATTGTTTAAAATTACCCATGGTATGTTGTTGTTTAACCATTGCAACCTCTTTTGAGCACTTTAATTTTACCAAGTTTGTGAACTAGCGTATTTATTATCTTTGGTATGCTCATAGGGTTTTGAAATTTTGGGTTGTTGATGGTATGACAAGTTGCTCACATTGAACATTGTTTTGGGTCATATCATGCAACTTCGTTCCGAGTAATTGTTTCGCACAAATTTTTGGGATTGTTAACTCTCATTTCATGTTTTAGGGATAATCTAAGTTATAATGATCGAATGTTTTGACCTTACGCATTCCCTTTATATGAAACTGCGTTAACTTTCCGTTCTTTCATAAACAATTTACTCGTGGCTTAGCTTTCCAATTCTTTTTGCAGATTCCCACTATGGTACGAACGCGCGGCAATGTTGTGGACAGGTTTCAAGCCTATGAGGGGCTTCCGAATGACGAGCGGCTCGGGGTGGCATGTGCGCCGAACACGCATGCCAACGAGAGATATGTCCAACTTCACAATAGCGGATTCTTAGCAGAAAGGGGCATTGACCCCAAGGGTCTTGAGTCGACCCCCATCTCTGCCACCATTGTACATCGCGGATGGAATCGTTACACCAGTACCCCACCTAGATATCACCCCGAGCTGGTGCGCGAGTTCTATGCCGCGATGGTCCCGGAGGTATTCAAAACCGAAGGCATCGTATGGGTCAAGGACATGCAGGTGAAGATGTCGACTGAGGCAATCAACGAATATCTAGAGACATAGTCACTCCTGGAGTTTGATCTTTATGACGGCATGCCCACGGACGTTATAGTCCAATTCAACACCGGCGAGATATCTTCTATCCTGCGCCGTGATGGTTCCGACGTGTGGGGCTTGAACGAGGACAATATGAACCACGCTGACCTTCCCCCCGATATGGCATTCTGGACTGTGTTCATCAAAAGCAGTCTGATACACTCTTCGCACCGCATCGATGTAACGATAGACACCGTCCACCTTTTATTTGCTATCCAACACACGTATAGGTTCGACGTTGGGCAGATCATTATGAACCAAATCCCCAAGTTTGGTACAAACATGCGAGGCCTCATCTACTTCCCGTGCCTCATTACATACTTTTGTAGGATGGCGGGGATCGCAGAAGCATCTGATGAGGGTGTCCTTCAAGCAACCAAGTCGTACATAGGCAAGAAAGCCTACAACCATTTCTGCACGCACCACAATCTTCCCAACTTTTCTACAGACGGACGTCGATACCGGAACAGAGGGCAAAGGGCAGTCGTGCAACCACCACAGGACGCAGCTCAGCACGCTGGAGTAGGTAGGGGCAGGGGACCACGACAATCACCATATTCGGTTCGGGGCGATGACCTTATGGACATTAGAGGGTCGATTCATGAGGTGAAGACCACGCTACTTGATCACGGGGAGAAGTTACAGAGACTGAACACCGGACAGGATCATCTTCTTGCGCGCGTGGATTTAGCTATGCAGGATGGTTCCTGGTACGTGCGAAATATGTGTTTTAATCGCAGTGGGTTGCAAACTGTCCACAGTGGGAAGTGCAAGTGTACATTGTCCACTATGATTGTCACAACAAGTAATAGTTGGTAAAATACCAGAATCGAATCCACAGAGACTGGGCAATCAATACAATACGGTTCTCATGAGCTCCTTTTACAGGTTTTAATTACAGAAGAAGCATAATTTTGGTTTGTTCGGTGAAATAGCTATTTTAACGACTTTACTAAAGATTTAAAAAGAGGAATGTAGGTTAGATTTTCCCTAGATTTTATATTAAATACCTGATCCTAAAAAAATTATCCTTGTACTCGAGGTAGGCATTTTCGCTAGAAAAACCCGGTTAAAAAATACTAACACCCTTAAGCAAAAATCCCATACTCTTAGTATTTATTGTTTTGTCAATGGTAATCTCAAAATGGACCTTTTCAGGTCTCGATGGAACGTGTAGAGACAAATACTCTAAGTGTTTTTAAATACACCAACTATCTTGCCTACTACTCCAGTGGGTTGAGATTAGCTCACTGTGCCGACCTCACTTTCACAAGTGTCATAAGAATTCTTTCGAATCCCCTAGCATTACTCAAGCTCGTGTCACTGCATTCTACTCATTTCTGAGTTAAGAACTAGACTTTAGATCCTTACAAGTGATCGGCTTGTTCGCATCATTGGGTAATAATCGAGAGTGAATAACCAAAACAACAAATATTCCAAGTATAAAGATTACTCAAGCATTTTATCTAAAATCCAGGTACTTCTCTTTCCTACATCCCAAAGGATGTTTAGCCTAGCATTTCCGAAATAAAGAAAACAAAAGATGAAGAGATGAACATAAATAAACTGAAAGTGACTTGTATTAAAACCGCAGTGGGGAACGAAGGTACGTCACTGCCACTGATTACGAGAAACTAGCGATTACACTAAGGAAATTAAATGCAAGAAATTAAGAACTACAACAGTAAATTAGAGAGCTAAACTAAAACTATCACTACAATGTGGTAGTTGGAGATATTAAAGATTGCAAGATTTTAAAATGAATTAAATGGCACCCAACACCTCCTTTATATACTAGGAGGAAAGGCTTGGGTTTTACACTCAAATGGGTTTTGTCTAGTGGATAAAGACTAAATAATCATGACAGAATTCAGCACCTTTGTGCAATGCTTTTACCCAATGGACCATTCTCCTAGTCAACTTTAAAGTACAATGGGTGTACTTTAATGCCATCTTTAAGAAATATGTTTTGTACTTCTTTGTAACAAACCCCTGCCAGCTGAACCTTCCATTCTCCAGCATATTTACATCCCAACTAAGAGTTTCTTTTCTTTTGTCCTCTTCTTTTGCTCGATAGCGGGGAGCAGAGTGGGATCCGCAAGTCACTACTGAAATTTCGTGAAAAAACAACCAAAAACTACCAAATAATTTATTAAGAACTATGGTTCACTCTTTTTGCTCATTTTCGTGAAATGTACCAAGAATGGGGGGTTTTGAGAAGTGAAATGGCTAAAATTGACGAAATAAAATAGAAAATAAAAGGAAATAATAACTCTAAAAACAGAGTTATCACAACCTCAAACTTAAACCATTACTTGTCCCCAAGTAATAAAAGAATTAAAAATAAAATAATGCACTTGAGCTTTCAGGGACTTACCGACTTCTCACTCTGAATGGGCGTTGATCTCCTTCCACGGATACTTATTTCGGTTCCAAAATTAAAATTTCACTTTTGTACTTGACGAAATCTTTCCCTTGTTCACGTTTGATCAATAGGACTTTCTTGGGTTCGAACGATTTGTGGCTTTGAATATTTTCCCAAGGGTTTCGGCAAACAATTCCAAATATGGACCGAAAATCTCACTTTGAGATTTTTATTTCAAGAAGTGAGTGGTTTGTGTTTTGCATGGGTAAGTTCGTACACTTCAGGCTTTTTATTTGGGTATGACTATTTTTTGTGAGAGTGGGTATTCTGATGGTCCATAATAGGCACACCATCTTTTTCTGGGAGTGAGCACTTTGATGGTCCAGAAAAGGCACACCATCAATTTTGGTAGTGACACTCCGATTTTCTTCTGTTTTTGGATTTTTTTTTATTTTTTTTTGGAGGGGGGTATGGCTTACCCACCTCAAACTTATGACTTCACAGTGTCCCCACTGTGGAAAGACTGGAAGTCACTCTGGAAGTCCCCACCTCAAACTTAAGAGTGCATAGTGTCCCCACTGTGGCTTGGAAATTGGTGCGAAGGAGGTGGTTGGGGGTACAAAAAGGTCGTGTTTGGATGTTGAAAATGGCCTATATTATTTCATGGGGACAAGTTGAGATTCGTACTTACAAAAGGGGCCTTTTAAGTCTGAAGCCGAAAGTTGTACCTTGAAATGGAAACGAGATCAAACTAACATTCAAACAATAAGTGAGTTAGTATCCAAAAGTAAGCAGGATTTCATGCATCATGGATCAAAATAAAGTAACAAATTGTCAAGCGCCTAGCCATAGGCGAAATACCAAAATAAACAGAAAATAGAAATTGTTTTTGGGAGCATCAAAAGTGGGAACCATAATCCCAAAAAACCATTCAGCGGTTTGGACTTGCTTGCGACGAGCTTGCTGCAGAGTCTTCCTCGAAACCATCTTCACTGTCATTTGAGGGGAAAATAGCTTCGGGAAATTCAGGGAGTTGTGCGTGCAACTCGGGATCAGCACCTTGTAACATTTGGTTCACAACTGCATCCCGATCACGAGTATACATCCAGAATGATTCGGTGGCTCGGTTCATATGCTTCTGCTGGGCTTCCATGAGATCGATACGATAGGTGAGAGATGTTAATGCTTGCAGAATGGCGGTCATGGGGTTGCTTGAGCTTCCTGTAGTGGGTTGTCGGAGTGGGGTACTAGTGGATCTCACAGTGGGATCATCATCAACAGGTTCATTGGGGGGCGTAGTGATTGCCCTCCCTATCTTCTAGATTTTGGGAACACTAATGTTATTCATGGACTCAAGCCACTTGTCATCTGTAGCAGATGGCACTCCAACTTTGATTAGTAACGCAGTAATAAGACAAGGAAGAGGGAGGATTACCTTCTTTCGGGTGCGAGCTTGGTAGATTGCGTCGTGCATTACAATTCCCAGATTGATCAGTTTATCCACAAGGATGCAATACAGTAGTGCGCACTTGTGCATTGAGAGGGTTGTGTCATGAGTAGTTGGGGACAAAGAGGCACGTAGAAACTGGAACCACACAGCGGCCTCGGTAGTGAGGGAGCTAGCGTGTAGGCACCGTCTACTGCCGTCTTTATCCCATGGCTTTCCCTCGATTGCCAATACCCTCAAAATAACATCTTCATCCGCCGGGGTCATTTTCTTCAGAAAATTAGCAAATTGCCATACCTGTGGGGTCCTTATACCAAAGACCTCATTGATAGCACTGGCATGATAATATACGGTCCGACCCCGGACCTTCATAAATGGGTCCTTTGTCTGAGAAGCCTCGACATAGAACTCCCTAACCAACGAGGCATTGGCCCGACGATTGGCAGATGCCAATGTCGTCCAATCATGTTGCATAACCCTGTTTTTAACGAATGGGTTGGCCTCTACAAAGTCGGGATCGAAACCCCTCTCTAAGTTCAACTTATGCTTGGAAATGTAGTCGTAGTGGGCAGCAGCCTCTGGGGTCGTAAATTGCCTGGGCACCCCACTAGGGGCATGCTCAGTCCCCACTATGGACTGATGTGGATTTGCAGATTGAGTTTGTTCATCCCCAGCATCATAATCAACAGATGATGAACTTAAAGAGGGTTCAAGACCCTTACCTTTCCCCGATGGTTGCTTCCTTGGTTTCTTTGCCGGTGTTTTCTGCGAAATGGTCACCCCAGATCTAGTGACCATTCCTTTCTTCCGTAATGCTCTTCTCATAGGGTCTTCCTCACTGTGGGCAGCCTTCTTAAGTGCCTCCAAATCAATAGTGTTTCCGATTTGGGGGCGTTCAACAGTCTGAATCTTCTCCTTGCTTACGAGTGTCGCATCGTCTACCTCCTTTCTTCGATTTTCCTCCTCTTGTCTTTTTCGTTCTTTTTATTCAATTCTCAACTTCTCTTCTTCAGCCTTTTTCTTGTCTTCCTCTGCCCATTTCCTTTCTTCTTCGATAAGTTTCTCCTGTTCAATCTTCTTTATCTCCTCATCTTCTCTTGCCAAGCGTTCGACTTCCTCTCGTTGTTTCCTCTCCTCCTCTTCTTTCCTTAACCTTTCCTCTTCTTGTCTTTTCAGCCTTTCTTCTTCCTCTTTGCGTCTTTGTTCAACCTCTTCCTTCCTTTTTAGAATGGCCGACATTCTTAGGTTGTACTCTTCTTCCAACCTCCTTTTTTCTTCCTCAGCCTGCAATGCCTCCTCATCGAGATGACTTTGACTGGTGTCCGAAACCTATGATGAAGAAGCAGCCCTGGAACGCTCTTGTTTGGACGACCCGACGTCTGGAACTTCGGGCGCTGTCGGATGTTCGCCGGAGGACGACGGCGGTTCGTTTAAATCGCCGGTGATGGTTTCCGGCGCATTGTCTTCGATGGTTCTGCGGCGGACCGCCGCACAGTTGGGCTCCTCCGGGTGGTGGACCAATCTTTTACTTCTGGCCATGGTTTAGGGTTTTTCTTAGGAGGGTTTCTTTTTTAGAGAGAATGGAGAAGAAAGGTGTAAGTATTTTTGAATATTTAGAGAGAGAGTGGTTTTTGAAATCTGGAAAGGAAAAGGTTTATTTGTTTCTTGGATAATAAAATTGGAGGGAACGGTTACATAGGAGAGAGAGGGTGAAAATGATGGGTTTTCTTGGAAAATGGCGGATTAGGATAAGTGGCAGCAAAAGTAGACTTGTGTGGCATCAAAAGTTGATGTGTGTCAGCCATTGGGCCCCCAAAACCGTCCCATCCATTCGTCAGTTCGGCAGTGGGAAGCGCAGTTGTTAGTGCATAAAATGTATTCAAGATTTAATGTGTATTTGTATAAATGTAAAGGGTCAAATGTAATAGTCAAAGGTCAAAGTAAGGGTGTTGATAGTCAAAGTCAATGCTATTAAGTGAGTTAGTAAAATTGTATAAATAGGAAGTTTGTAATAGAAGTCTTGGTCGAAGATTCATACGTGCATTGAGATAGAGGAGTGAGCAATATAGAGGGATGGCTTTCTAGAGAGAGAGGTTAGAGAGAGAAAGTAGATCTTAACTCCAATTCTTGTATTCTTTCTCATCTAATGAAGATCAAAGTGTTTACATCATTTTTACTTGATTGAATCTGGGATCACAAGTGGTATCAGAGCTAGATCAGATCAGATTATGCACGATTTGAAGAAATTTTTTGTCAATTTTTGAAGAAAATTGATGTTCTTGAGTTTTTGAGATTTTTCTTGAAAAATCCTCAAGAATTTGGAATTTGGTTGTATTTTGATTGAATCTGCTTAGTGAGATTATTATTGTATGTGATCTGAAACATTTTGTACTAATGTTAGTCCCAAAGCATCTGATGTAAAAGTATTGAAAATAGTTCAAGTCAGAAGACCAACAGAGATCAGACAGAAGACTTGGAAGAAGTTCATCAAGAAGACCAACAGAGCTCAACAGAGCTCTGTCGGATCCAACAGAGCTCATCAGAGCTCTGTCGAAGAATTCCAGCAAGAGAACAAGTATTTCAACAGAAGATCAACAGAGCCCTTGCAACAGAGCTCTGTGGAGAAAAAGACCTCTGTCATTCTAAGTCTCATAGGAAATGAAGTGTCAGACACGTGTCCACAATTTCCACGTATGCCCTAAAGATTGGAGACACACTTTCCACGTGTCATTCAGGGGTACGACAGTACACTGTCTACACTTTATCAAGTCTATAAATAGCGAGGTAGTGGAACAACAATTGTAAGCTTTTGGAAGAATAGTTTTCCGCATTTGAAAAAGCACGAACTGCAGTATTTCCATAGCACTACTTCGTACGATACTGTCCTGTGAGATTTCCGAACACTCTCTTGAACATATTCTTGGAGTGATTCATTTTATCAATATACGAGCAGTGTTCTTTGTTTTGATTTCATTATCATTTTACTGTTCTATATTTTGATCTTCACAGTTCAGTTATTGTTTACACAATCACTCACTTTAATGGCTTTGCTTAAAATGCTTCCGCTGTCTAATTATTTACCATTATCGTGATACAACGTGAATCTGGGAACCTACAACTAATTTGATTTGAGATCAAACAACAAAAACAATTTTTGAAAAATCAAAATTATGAACAGTGTTCTTCGAATTTTTGTTTTATATTTTGATTTGATTCTCATGTTTTGATGTTGTTTGATCGATTCTAATGTTTCAGATCAATATATTTTTTTATTGCAAACAGATTGTAATAATTAGATTCGAAAATCACTAACAAAATCAATGTTTTTGAAATGTGCAGGTTTGAAATGTTCATCGAAGTTCGTCAAATATGAGATGATCGATTCACATTTTTATGTGTTTTTGATCGATTTGTTGCTACAGATTGATTTGTTGTTCGTTTTTTATCATCTTACAAGTTTCAGATTCGAAAAACTCACAAAAATTAGCAAGATACGTGTGGTGAAAGTTGAGTTCGCCGGAAAACTCATATTCTCGCCGGATTCTGGAATTTTGTCGCCGGAAAACGCATAACTGTCTGACACTCTTTGTCCGACTTGTTCATCATAGTCGTACAACTCTTTCACTCATAACTCTCGTACACCACAACGACTCATAACTCTCGTACAACAAGCAACATTAAATCTGTCGTACAACTCTCGTATAACATTTTGTCCGATCAGATTTCTAGTCGCACAACTCTCGGACGACTCTCTAGTCGGACGACTTTCCTAGTCGTACAGATCTTTAGTCGTACAAACGTTCTAGTCGGACAACTTTTGTAGTCGTACACATTCAAGTCGGACTGGAACACACCTACGTCGTTGAACTGCAAATCGTTTATGAAGTTGACGATGAACAGTAGTCATTCTTTTAGTGTTTGTCAAATTTGGTCCCTGTAGTTTAGGATTAAGATGTTTACATATTTGGTCCTTTTTAGTTAGGTTTCTAGTTAGTGTAGTTAGAGTCGTTAGTTAGATTTAGGAATTGGCATCTTTAGTCCTTGTAGTTAGTATTTTGAGCTTATTACAGTTTTAGTCCTTATAGTTTCGAGTTTTAGATTGAGTCATTTTACTTAGCTTTTTAGAATTTTACCCTTTTAGTCCCTAGACTTTTATTGTTATAGATTTTTACAATTTTAGTCCTTTGAGTCTTAAGTTTTAGACTTTTGTTATTTTTTAGTTCTTATCTTTTAGAAGTGTTAGTATTTTACAACAGAAGGCCGATGCTGCCCAACCCATCAATCAAAATGATGGACGCTGCTTCAGATGCGGCAAACCTGGACAATTCTCTGTTAATTGTAGAGGCAAACTGGTAAAAGACCAGGACTACTACAAAAACAAATACAAGTACAACTACAGAGAAAGAAGTTATGTTGCTGAAATGGAAAATTGGGTCTCTGACTCATCTTCTGATGATGAACCAGAACAAGCCAACTTCTGTGGAGTCGCTGTGGATGATGAAAGTTTAGAAGAAACTGTTGACTGGATGACTGGAGAACCAGAGATAACAAAGGGAACAACAGAAGAAGAAGATCTGGCTCATGCATTTGCTCTTACCACGACAGAATCTGATGACAGAGCGCTGGAGACCACCAGACCCAGTGCCAAGGTATACTCATCTGAATCTAAATCTGACTCAGAATTAGAAATGCATGTTTCCATGTTGAATGAGGAATTTCAGCTTCTAAAACAAAAACTTTCTGAAGAAAAGGAGCTAAGAAAACTAGCTCAGAAGGACCTATCCTTTTACAAGAGAGAGAAGACTCTCCTGGAACAAGAAAAGGAAGAAATCTTCAAAGAAAAATATGAGCTAGAAATCTTACAGAAGAAGAAGGAAAGTCTGTTTTCTGAAAAAATCAAATCTTATGAAAATGATTTAAAACAGAAGTCTGAAAAGTTGAAACAATCTGAAACAGAGAGACTTAACTCTTTTGCTCTAACTGATTATTTTCAAAGAGAAAGGGAAATACTTCATCAATCGCTACAGAGAAAAGAAATTCAGATTAAAAAATACCAAGATGCACAAGATGTGCACATCAAGATAAATTCACAGATGGATACGCAAGGTCTTGGTTTCTCTGACCTTACTCCCTACAACAGAAGGAAGAAGACATCCCTGTCCTCCGCCTTTTGTATTGGGAAAATCCAAGAGGACATGATATCTGGTAATGCTGTTTTCAAAAGATCTAAAACGTCAGATGTTTTCTCAAAACCAAGGAATCTCGACTTTAGGAATATTAGCTATGACTCCTTTGATCATGAAAAGGTTTTGAAACCATCCTCTGAGTTTATTCTTGATCAAGGAAAAGCTAAAATCATAATTCCTAATTCTGTCAAGGACTTTGATACTAAAGAGATTTTCAACTTTAATTCTTTCAAAGGACAGAAGTCTGCGTCTTCTGAGACAAAGTCCTCTGTTGAAATACCACAGAGCAAACTTAATCCAGAAGCACCAACTTTCTCTCCTACCTCTGAATCAATAAGAACATCTTTTGAAGAAGATTTATTGAAATTTATTGAAGAAAATGCTATCTCTGATTCTTTAAAACCAAAGTTGAGGAAGTTCAGATCTGTTAAAACAAATATCCCTGTCATACCCATTGAATCGAATTCCTCCAACAGAGCCCCTAGAGACTTTCTAGCCTCTAATTGTGACTCTGACTCCGAGGTAGATGAACAGATCTTCTGTGGTCAAAAGAACATCTTACACAAGTCAAAGAAACTACCGGTCGGATCTCCGGATCTAAAAGAGGATGTTTCTTTCTTTAAGAAACAGTCAAGATTTATACCGGTAACAAGCTTTAACAACAAAGATTTCAAGATTCTTGCTTCTAATGCAGTAGAAGGAGAGAAGAAAGAGAAAAACAAAAGTGTCTTGGTAAACTCAAATGTTCCTCTTGCTTTCAAACCTGTAAGATTCACACCAGAACAGAAAGGAAAGTGGATAGCTAAGTCTGTTCCAAGTTCCGGTGTAAATCAAGGAAGGGATTCTTTTCGTTCAAATGAATCCATTTCCAAGAATTTCATGTCGAAAGAGGCTACTTCTAAGAGTAACAATTTCAAAAAGCAAAACCAGGACAGATTGTTTTCAAAGGCGTATGATTCAAAAAATTCTCAGAATCAAGCTCAAATCAAACAATTTTTGAATAAAAACAATGTGCATCAGTCATGCTCCATCAACTGCAATTGTATTCAACTGTTATTAAAATTACAAAATCATCTGAATGGTCCTCACTGTGTTCTGAGTCGTTCTGTTCAAAAGAAAAAATCCACGACCACTCCGAACACACAAAGGAAAACCTCTGTCGCACCACCAAACCCTAACAAGAAAGGACCCATTATGAAATGGGTACCTAAAAGGAACTAATCTGTCGTGCAGAAACCTCATGTGCAGATCTGGTACTTGGACTCAGGATGCTCCAGGCACATGACGGGTAATAAGGAGCTGCTAACTTCTTTCAAAAACAAGATGGGAAGTGCGGTAACCTTCGGAGGAGATAATGGCGGACAGATTAAAGGTTATGGTACATTAGTAAATGGTGATGTTTCAGTCTCTGAAGTTGCTTATGTTGAAGGATTAAACCATAATCTTCTCAGTATAAGTCAACTCTGTGATCACGGTTTCGATGTCAATTTTAGGAAGAAGTACTGTTCCTTACTACTTTCCGAGTCTGGTCAAGAACTCTTAAGAGCTGATAGAAAAGGCAATCTTTACAAAATGAATTTCGAACCAAACCAAAACACTACAACAGAAAGACTCTGTTTAGTGTCTTTGAATAATGAAGATGCCTGGCTCTGGCACAAAAGATTTGCTCATTTAAACTTTCGAAATCTTGACAGACTTGTGAAACTGAAGTTGGTAAAAGGACTTCCTTCCCTGAAATTTGACAAAGACCATCTCTGTTCTGCTTGTGAACTTGGAAAGATAAAAAGATCTTCACACAAAACAAAGAGTGATCATAGTTGTCCCAGACCCTTGCATATGCTTCATGTGGATCTCTGCGGTCCAATCTCTGTGCAAAGTCTGTCGGGCAAAAAGTATATCCTTGTATTAATTGATGAATATTCTAGATATACCTGGATCGAGTTCATCAGATTAAAATCTGATGTCCCAGAAATTCTGATAAGTTTGTTAAGAAGGATACAGGTTCTATTAGACTTAAAGATACAAAAGCTAAGAAGTGATAACGGGACAGAATTCAAGAATGAAAGAATCAATGCATACCTAACAGAGGAAGGTATCTCCCAAAACTTCTCAGCTGCCAGAACCCCACAACAGAATGGAGTTGTGGAAAGAAACAACAGAACTCTGGTGGAAGCCGCCAGAACCATGTTGGATGGCTCGGTCCTTCCAATGAACTTCTGGGCAGAAGCAGTCTCAACAGCCAGTTTTATCCAAAACAGAGCTGCAATTGTAAAAAGATTCAAGAAGACTCCTTATGAACTCATTAACAACAGAAGACCAAATGTGAAATTCTTTCATGTCTTCGGTTGCAAGTGCTATATACTGAATGACAGAGAACATCTGGGAAAGTTTGACAAAAAGGCAGACGAAGGAATCTTTATTGGTTACTCCTTAACCTCTAAAGCCTACAGAGTCTACAACACCAGATGTCGGGTCATTCAAGAAAGTGTAAATGTGTCCTTTGATGAAAGCATATCAAGCTCCTCTGATCAAAACTCAACAGAGGGGACACAGACAGAACAAAAGAAGATAAATTCTTCTAGATCAAGGGAAGAAGACATCAATCTCATGTTCAATGATTTCTTCGATGATGATTCCTATGATAACATCAAAAGAGGAGATCAAGCTCAGAACTCAACAGATCAAAATCTGACAGGTACATCTCTCACTGGTCCCTCTAATACTTCACCATCTACTTCTCTGTCTATAGGAGTAATTCATAGAAATGAGGAACCACACCAGAATGAAAGAGAACCTGAACAAGAGCCTTCATCACCTCTGATGACAAACGTTGGAAGAAATTCCTTGTTTGAAAGTTTACCATCACAGAGTCCTGTTAATTTCTCACAGAGCAATGAGGACACTCTCCAAAGTGTGCCACAGATCCCTGGTCCAAACCTACAGAACTCTGATGCCGAAGTTCGTCCTTTCCCATCAGAAGCACAAACGCCACCAGTTGTCCATGCTCCCATGACACGATGGACAAAGAATCATCCTCATCATCTTATCATTGGTGCTGCTGAAGATGGCATAAAGACAAGATCGGCCACAATCAATGAAGCCTTATTTGTAAATTTCTTAAGTATGATTGCGCCGAAAAAGATTTCTGAAGCCCTAGATGACCCAAACTGGATCGAAGCCATGCAAGAAGAGCTTCTGGAATTCGAGAGAAATAAATTTTGGTCCTTGGAACCAAGTGGGTGTTTAGAAACAAGAAGGATGAAGATGGGATTATCATCAGAAACAAAGCCCGTCTGGTTGCAAAAGGATACAGACAGGAAGAAGGAATTGACTATGACGAAACTTTTGCTCCTGTGGCTAGGCTAGAAGCAATCAGAATCTTCCTAGCCTATGCTACTCATAAGGGTTTCAAGGTCTACCAAATGGATGTCAAGTCTGCATTTCTAAATGGCAAACTACAAGAAGAAGTTTATGTCCAGCAGCCACCTGGTTTTGAATGCTCAGAGTTTGCAGACCACGTTTACAAGCTAGACAAAGCTCTCTACGGTCTTAAGCAAGCTCCCAGAGCCTGGTATGAAACTCTGTCCAAATTACTTTTGGTCAATCACTTCGAGAAAGGTACCGTCGATAAAACTCTATTCTTCAGGAGATATAAAAATGATATACTTCTGGTACAAATATATGTTGACGACATTATCTTTGGGTCTACCCGGCAAGAGTACTGTGATAAGTTTGAATCCTTAATGAAAAGTGAATTCAAAATTAGCATGATGGGAGAACTCTCTTTCTTCCTGGGTTTACAAGTCAAACAATCTGACAGAGGGACTTTCATAAGTCAGTCCAAATACATCTCTGACATGTTGAAAAAATATAAGCTCAATGATTCAAAACCAATGAAAACTCCTATTGCCACTGGAGTTAAACTTGACTCTGATCCTAATGGTGAACCAACAGATGTCAAGCACTACAGAGGCATGATAGGGTCACTTTTGTACTTAACCGCCAGTAGACCTGATATAATGTTTGCAACCTGTCTCTGTGCCAGATTTCAGGCAAATCCTACCGAGACTCATTTAACAGCTGTCAAACGTATCTTTAAATATCTGAAAGGGACTCAATTTTTGGGTCTCTGGTATCCTCTTAACTCTGGTTTCGAGCTTGTAGCATATACAGACTCAGACTATGGAGGATGCAAGAACGACAGAAAGAGTACCTCTGGTAGCTGCCAACTGCTTGGAGAAAAGTTGGTGAGTTGGACATCCAAGAAACAGAACTGTGTTTCAACCTCTACAGCAGAAGCGGAATATGTTGTTGCTGCTAGTTGTTGTTCCCAAGTAATTTGGATGAAGACACAACTCAGAGATTATGGCCTGGAGTATGGTAAAATTCCAATTCTATGCGACTCCAAGAGTGCCATTGCCATAACAGCCAACCCAGTTCAACACTCGAAGACCAAGCACATCGATATAAGGTATCACTTTATAAAAGATCATGTTGAAAAAGGGACTATTGAGATGTATTTCGTCTCAACTGACTTCCAGCTTGCTGACTTATTTACTAAAGCCCTTGATGAAAGGAGGTTTAACTTTTTAATCAGCAAACTGGGTATGCTGAACTTGTCCTCCTAACTTTGTTCAAAATTCAACAGAGCCTCTGATGGTCCTACCAGAGCTCTGTCAAAAGGTTGGGTAGGATAATTCAACAGAGCTTCTGATTGTTCTCCAGAATTCTGTCAAAGCATACTTTTTCAACAAGTCTGCTTTTTGTTTAAAAAAAAAGGCTTCAGGAGGATCATCTGTCAAGGGGGAGCTTATTAAGGGAAAATGCATGGTTTTAGGGGGAGCAAGTCAATAATCATATTTCCAAAACCAAAATTGACTTTGCCTTTTGAGGTTAAAACTAAATCTTTTGAAGAAACAGTCAGAACTCTGACATCTCATCAGAGCCTCTGTTGCTTCTCATCAGAACTCTGTTTGATCATGTAAAGTTCTGACCTTCTCACATCAGAAGCAGTTAACAAAGCTTCATCAGAGCTCTGTCTGCCACGTCATTAGAAACACGTCATCAGAGACGCGGGTCATTTCTAAACGTCAACCACTTGTAACCCACACATCTCTAACCACGACGGTTTACTTGCACAAAAGTGGTCAGAACAAATCGACGTGGCAATCTCTGATTGAAAAACAAACCGCTAGGTGTTCCCACGTTCTCACTGTAGCAACCGTTCCACTGATCAACTCTCGAGTACCTACAGTACCTAAGACCGTGATCCAGCCACACATTTCCCATATAAATACCCATTTCCTTTAAACCTTTCCATTTCTTACGCTTTCTAAGTTCTCCAAAACCCTGTTCACCTTTCCTCCTCATTCTAACCTTCAAAAACCCTAACCTGCAACAATGGCAAGTCCTCAACACTCAGAAGATTCAAGCCGTATTGGTCCTGTCGACCAAATCGTTATTCTCCCATACGAGTTTGCTGAAAGCAACCATCGTGTAGATCCAAACCCTGCTCTCTATCTACCCACATACCACATATTTCTGGAGTTCTTCAGAAACTCAGAAATCTTCAAAGCACTAACAGACTTCGACGACAACATCCCTGAGCTCTACATCAAGCAATGGTGGACTACTTGCCAACACGTAGAAGAGCTAAACGGAATCATCGGCAATGTGGATTCTGGACGAGATGGAGGTTCAGGAACGATCAGAATCAGAGCAACTACCCTGCGGAGAATCCTCGGAATAAAGAGCAAGCGACAGCTCGACATAGAAGCTTTCGAGAAGCCACCCAACACTGCTGTTCTTATGGAGTTTGTACGATTTCTAGGCTACAACAAGGAAATCGCTCGCATCGGAGCATTCAAAAGACAGAATCTACCACCAGTGTGGAATTTCATGTTCTCCACACTGAACCGAACCCTCACAGGTAAAACTGGTAGTCAAGATCAAGCCAGCATAGAAATCCTACAGATAATGTATGGATTGTTCTTTCAAAGAAACCTTGACTATGCCAGTATTCTCTACACCGACCTTCTCACTGCTGTCAATCTCAAAACCTCTGCCATCGCCAAAGGAGAAGAAGTTGGGCAACACAAATTTCTGAAAAACATCAAATTCCCAAGGTTTATCGGGTTGGTGATCAGAAGAGCATTTCAGAGTCTAGAACTGACTCAACAAGGCAATACGTTCAAGAACTGGGTCATGACCAGATTCAATCCAACCACCTCAGGAGAATATCCCCTCATTCGACGCGTTCCAGGTACAATGCTCGCTCTGATAAGCCCAGATCATATTTCTATCCAAAACTATAGACATGCTGCTCAACCTCAAGAACCTGAGGTGAGAACCCCAGCATACCTAGGCTCTGAGCCATTTGAGGAGAGTCCGAGTGAGGAAATAGAAGTAAAAGAAGGAAATAGACCAGAGGTAAGAGTACCCGAAGTGGGGTCTTCCTCTAGAGTGATGGAGGAGGAAGTAGAGAACAGAGCATCCACTATGGAGGTTGTTCATGAGGAAGTACGGGAGTCACCAGAGGTAGAAGTTCTTTCCTCTGATACTGGTGAGAAAGAGGATAACAGAGAGGAACCCGAGTGTTCTACAGCCCTAGGTACCGAGGAAAATGTGAGGTTAGAAAAAGATGTCCAAGATGACACATCTGAAGGAAATCCTAGCCAACATCCCAGTGCTTCCACACATGCTATCCCTGGTGATCAAGACCAGAGGGATATTGAAACAGAGGTGCACACCTCGAACCCTAACCAGCAAGAACCGCCAGAAGCAACTCTTCATGCTTCTGGTATGCACGAAACTGGGGAATCCATATTCGGTAATGATGTCATTTTGCCCCAAGACATCGATAGGTCACCTCCACACGATGATGCCTCTGTGGCTCATTTAGACTCGTCCCAAAATAGACCTGAGATCTTTGTAATCTCACGTAGCATCTGTCCAACTCAGGGACAATGGGAGACCATAGTCGAACGAGGGAAAACTTTGCTTGATCCAAATGCCCCTCATCACATCAGATTTCCTTCTTCAGAACCTGAGCTGGAAAAGGAAACTCTGGTCAGAACACCTGTAGATACTTCTCCTCAAAGAGAACATCAAGGATCGGGTGGAAGTCCTGCAAGAGCCAACTCAAAAACAACTCTTGAAGCAGGCACCTCTGAACTCGAGGTTAACTTGGAAACATGTGTTAGTACCAAGGATATCCCTGTTGACACTATCACACGAGCAGAGTTCACAAGCTTCTGTGACAGTATCAACAACTCCTTGAATGAGTATAAACTTATCAACGATCAAAAGGAAGAGCTGATCCGCAAGGAGAATGCTTCTCTCCAGGAAAAGGTTCAGACATTAACGACAGAAGTAGCCGCTCTGAAGACGCTCTTAGCAGAAAATCATACGGCTCAGATGAACAGAACCCTGCCAACCCCTTCTCTATCAGACTCCAACATCAGAACCTTGACAGAGCTGATCAACGACTATGTTAAGACCGCCATCACAGAAGCCACGACTTCTTCTGCCGCACCTATCCAGCTCTCTGGCCCCAGACCCAATGACTTACCAATGACTGTCGGTCAGATGGGTGAGTTCAGCAGAAAAGTTCTAAGCAAAATGATGTCAATCTCCTCAAAATTCGTGATGAAGGCCAAATCAACAGAACAGCATGTGCAAGCCTCACTCGATACACACAAGGTCAACTTCAAATCTCAAGTAGAAGAAATCAGAGGTGCAGCAACAGAGGTAGAAGAGGTGATGCGAAAAGCAGCCTTAGACTTCACTACTATTATTTCACAGACCTCTACATCAAAACGACATGCTGAAGAAGCACCTGCCGAAGAACCTTCGAGCAAAAGGCATAAGGCTAACCCAAAGTTTGTTGTTCCGCCCTCACCAAAAGCTCGAATTGAATCCTCTGACGATGATGACTTTGAGGATGCTACAGAAGATCAGTCAGACAATCAGATGGGTGAGTCCTCAGAACAACAAAAGGGGGAGAAGAAGGAGAAAGAGGAGAAAGAGAAGGATAAAGAGAAAGAGAAGGAAAAAGAGAAGGAAAAGGAACCTGCAACAGAGGATGAGGGATCTGCTAAGGGAAAAGGAAAGGTAGCTGAGGCCGAGGCAACTATAGTAGGAGACCAAGGGAATATTTCTGAAGACTTACCAGAGGTGACTATGGTGGTTTTTGATTACATGTTCAAAGACAGAATCATCAAGCCAACAGAATCCTCTCAACAACCACCTGAGGTCATTATCCTGGACACCCCTCCTACTTCACCTAGAACAGAACCAGAGAGAACCAACCCATTCTCTGCTGAATAAACACTAAACCAAGCTCAACCTCAAGAATCTGCCCACATTGACATACTCATGGCAGAAACTCATGAAGACCCAAATCCCAATTCAACAGAACAGAACCCCGAATCCTCAACTCAACATTCTGGAAAACCTCCACTAGAAGAAATCTTTGCCTATCTTTATGGTGATCATGACACCATCCCCACAAATGTTGTGCCCATCAACCCACACTTGAGTCCCTGCAGGATAAATACGATCTCTGACGTTAGACGGAAGTTCATCGAAACCAAGTCCGGAATGAACAGAAATATAAACTCAGACTTTGGAATCCGCAGAATCGTAGACATCAAGCAGAAGACCTTTCGGCACAACAGAGTACAAATGAGCTATCATGAGTTCATAGTTGAATCAAATGACAACAGGGTTGAGCACTTCAATGATAACGACCTGGTACTTCTGAACCCTTATGATCTGATTCAACTCCATGCCTACTGTTACAACTTTAGTGACAGATACAAAGAGGCAAGAACAGCACTTCCTGAGGTACGCTTCGCTATGCAAGAGCACATAAATCTAAGAATTCAGATTGACTTTCAGCTAGGCATAGAGTTCGAAGTAGAAGAACTAGCGACTGCTCCACCAAATGAGAGCCTTCAAGGCTATGAGCACTACAGAACCGGAACCGTAGTTGGAGATCCACCAGTGTTCATCTGCCGACAAAGAAAAATCAAGAAGGCCCTCAGAGCTTCTGAAATCCACAAGTACTCAACAGAGTCGCTGGAATACCTCAGAGATATCATTCAAAATCTCCCAAGAGAAAAATGTCCGGAAGAGCAACAGAGAAACTTCATCACCCAGATCTATCTTATGATCAACTTCCGAGAACTCTTCAGAAGATTTGACAGAATCTTAAGGGGAGATAATTTTGCTTAAACTTGTACTTATTTCTTTTCTTTTTGCATTGTAATATCTTGAAGGAATTGTACAAAGGCTAACAGAGTGAAAAGTTCTCTGTTCTTTTGTTTATATCTCTGCTACCTTGTATTTTCTTATTTTCAATACTTAAGGGAAGATTGTTAGTCCCAAAGCATCTGATGTAAAAGTATTGAAAATAGTTCAAGTCAGAAGACCAACAGAGATCAGACAGAAGACTTGGAAGAAGTTCATCAAGAAGACCAACAGAGCTCAACAGAGCTCTGTCGGATCCAACAGAGCTCATCAGAGCTCTGTCGAAGAATTCCAGCAAGAGAACAAGTATTTCAACAGAAGATCAACAGAGCCCTTGCAACAGAGCTCTGTGGAGAAAAAGACCTCTGTCATTCTAAGTCTCACAGGAAATGAAGTATCAGACACGTGTCCACAATTTCCACGTATGCCCTAAAGATTGGAGACACACTTTCCACGTGTCATTCAGGGGTACGACAGTACACTGTCTACACTTTAGCAAATCTATAAATAGCGAGGTAGTGGAACAACAATTGTAAGCTTTTGGAAGAATAGTTTTCCACATTTGAAAAAGCACGCACTGCAGTATTTCCATAGCACTACTTCGTACGATACTGTCCTGTGAGATTTCCGAACACTCTCTTGAACATATTCTTGGAGTGATTCATTTTATCAATATACGAGCAGTGTTCTTTGTTTTGATTTCATTATCATTTTACTGTTCTATATTTTGATCTTCACAGTTCAGTTATTGTTTACACAATCACTCACTTTAATGGCTTTGCTTAAAATGCTTCCGCTGTCTAATTATTTACCATTATCGTGATACAACGTGAATCTGGGAACCTACAACTAATTTGATTTGAGATCAAACAACAAAAACAATTTTTGAAAAATCAAAATTATGAACAGTGTTCTTCGAATTTTTGTTTTATATTTTGATTTGATTCTCATGTTTTGATGTTGTTTGATCGATTCTAATGTTTCAGATCAATATATTTTTTTATTGCAAACAGATTGTAATAATTAGATTCGAAAATCACTAACAAAATCAATGTTTTTGAAATGTGCAGGTTTGAAATGTTCATCGAAGTTCGTCAAATATGAGATGATCGATTCACATTTTTATGTGTTTTTGATCGATTTGTTGCTACAGATTGATTTGTTGTTCGTTTTTGATCATCTTACAAGTTTCAGATTCGAAAAACTCACAGAAATTAGCAAGATACGTGTGCTGAAAGTTGAGTTCGCCGGAAAACTCATATTCTCGCCGGATTCTGGAATTTTGTCGCCGGAAAACGCATAACTGTCGGACACTCTTTGTCCGACTTGTTCATCATAGTCGTACAACTCTTTCACTCATAACTCTCGTACACCACAGCGACTCATAACTCTCGTACAACAAGCAACATTAAATCTGTCGTACAACTCTCGTATAACATTTTGTCCGATCAGATTTCTAGTCGCACAACTCTCGGACGACTCTCTAGTCGGACGACTTTCCTAGTCGTACAGATCTTTAGTCGTACAAACGTTCTAGTCGTACACATTCAAGTCGGACTGGAACACACCTACGTCGTTGAACTGCAAATCGTTTATGAAGTTGACGATGAACAGTAGTCATTCTTTTAGTGTTTGTCAAATTTGGTCCCTGTAGTTTAGGATTAAGATGTTTACATATTTGGTCCTTTTTAGTTAGGTTTCTAGTTAGTGTAGTTAGAGTCGTTAGTTAGATTTAGGAATTGGCATCTTTAGTCCTTGTAGTTAGTATTTTGAGCTTATTACAGTTTTAGTCCTTATAGTTTCAAGTTTTAGATTGAGTCATTTTACTTAGCTTTTTAGAATTTTACCCTTTTAGTCCCTAGACTTTTATTGTTATAGATTTTTACAATTTTAGTCCTTTGAGTCTTAAGTTTTAGACTTTTGTTATTTTTTAGTTCTTATCTTTTAGAAGTGTTAGTATTTTACACTTTTAATCCGTATTTTTTGTTTTAATTTCGTATTTTGTCAATTTTTATCTGTTTTTGATCGAAACTGATATATTCATTATATCTTTTGCAGGTTTGCCGATTTAAAGTCAAGTATTCCGCATTAATTTTTCGAAATTAATTTTTGAACGACAAATTTATAATTTGTAATTCAAAATTTGATTTTGAAAATTTTTCTGACTTTAATCGATTTTTCTCTGATTATCGTGTGTGCATAATTCTACTTCTCACGAAGTATCTGATAACGATCATTTTTAATCTTTTCAGGTAACAATGCCGTATTTTGATTCCGAAGACGAGATGTATTGCCTTATGCAATTACCTGTTCGTACACGAGATAAAATCAAAGCTTTAGAAAGAAAGGTTGAAGAACTTGAGTTCAACTCAAAAGTTAGTGATGAACAAAAGGAAAAAGGTTTTCAAGAAAAGTTTGAAAAGGAGAAGTCAATTCTTGAATCTCAATTATCTGAATTGAACAAACAAATCAAAGACTTAGAAACAAAGAATAATGAAAGTGAATTATCTTTGACAAGTCTTTCAGACCAAAATACAAAATTGTTAAATAAAATCAAAGATTTGGAAAAGAAGCTATATTTGAGAGGTCAAACTGACCAAACAATTTTCCTGAATAAACCAAGACTTGTAAACAATGTCAACAAGTATTGGGGACTTGGTTACGAAAATCCAAAGAATTTGGCCAAATCTAGTTGTGCATTACCAACATTGTATAATTTCAAATGTTTAAGATATGCACGATATTGGCCTGAATTTGAAATTCCTTGGACTGGTGAAAAGGAAACACATGAAGAGGAAAATAGAAAAAGATTTTTAACAACTCATATTCAACTTCCTTTTTGCTATACTCGTGAAACGGAGAAAATTCTCAAAAATCTAAATAAATCACTTCCAGATAACTATTTTGACATATGTGCTACAAAGCCAATTACCAACACTTAAATCGTTGAAACAAAAAAATATGTTCCTACATTGGTTCTTGAAGGGAAAATTGTTGAATTGGAAATCTCTCTTGCTGAACAAAGGATTAAATATGATTATGAAAATGATCTCCTTTCAACTATTTTTCAACTACTTTTAAGGAAATATCTTCTTGTTTCAATGACGAGGTGAAAAAGGAAACTGGTAGAATTGAACATTCCCTGATCAAAAAGTTTTCTGAATCAACAAAGAACATCTTTGATGGAAAACAAAAGTTAGATAAAAAATGTCTCAAACTATCAAAGAAAGTGGTGGATCTTGAGAATATTCTTCTCTCCGAGCATACTAATTTGGAAAATGAGAAAGTCAACTTTGTAAACCAAATTAGTTCATTTGAAACGAAGTTGACTGATTTGTTAAAGACAAAAGCTGAATTAGAGATTGTGTTAGAAAACGAAAGAAAAGAATTTGCTTTGAAAAAATTGGTTCAATCTTGATGAAAGCAACTTTCTTAAAGATCAAAACTGTGAGCTTTCTCAAAAAGTGATGACATTAGAAAAATCTTTGAAAGAAGGAAAACCTAATATAATGTCTAATTTTGAAAATTCTTTCAATCTTGAAAGAGCACAGTTTGAATTTGAGAAAGCAAGTTTTGAAAATGAAAAACATTCTTATGAAATGAGAATAATTGAGCTTTATCAAGATGTGGATGAGTTAGATAAGGAGTTAGAAAAAGAGCGAAGAGAGTTTGCTTCCAAAACTTGGTTTACACCAGCTTCTAAAGTGGATTCCAAAATGGACTTTGAAGTTCACAATGTCGATTCTGATTCTGACTGTGACTTTGAACCTAATGACCAAGGTTTCGAAACCAAGTCAAAACCAATAGAAAATGAAAAAGGAAAAGCTTGTGTATTTTATTTCTCAAAGAAACTTCCGGACCATTCTGATTTTATCTTTACAAATGAAAAACATTCAAGTACTTTTTCTAAAGGTGAGTCTTCAAACACAAAGACACCACCTTTAGAGAAAATAAAGAAGGGTAACAAGTCAAAGACAACTCCTGTTCAAAGTTCTAAAGGTTCTAATTCTAAATCTTTTGTTGGTTCAAATACACCCATCTACAAGCCTGTGAAGATGGAATGGAGAGTTAAAGGTACAACACCTTTAAAGAATGATGTACCAAAATCATTTTCTTCCACATCAAATACCAAGAAGAACAACACTCCAAAAGGTAAGTCTTCTGCTAAACCTAATCCTATTCATTCTGCAAATTATCTGATTAGGTTGGCACATAAGAAAATTTGTTGTTCTTACTGTGGATCAAATGATTTTGTGCATAAAGATTATACTTCTTATTGGTACGGTACTTACAGTATTCCTTCAAAGAGATCTACACCTATCAAACCAGGACCCAAGTCCCGTTGGGTACCAAAATCTGCTTAATCTGTTTTGCAGGTTCATCATGTGTTGTGCTGAATGTTGCATATATATCACACACATGACTGAAAACAGAAGAGAAGCGGTGCATTTTTTTGAAGAGTATATGTACCATTAAGGGGGAGCAAAAGAAATAATGGTTTCTAAACACATCAGTTTAGAACCCGGACTTCAAATAAACTATGGCTTCTAAACCAAAACAGTTTAGAACCCGTACTTCAACGAGTTTGACTTCTAAACACATCAGTTTAGAACTCGTACTTATTTGTTTTAGACTTTGATTGCTATACATACTAATTTTGTTTCACTAAGATCTTTTGCAGATTTTGAGGGGGAGCTTTTCTGATTTTTAATCAGTCTATCATAATTTGAGGGGGAGCTTAAACATTTAACTGTAAGTATCTTCTAAACTTAATCTGAGATTGTTTGAAAGAAGAACGACTTTCAAGCATGAAAAATATTTTCTTAAATGTTCAAACCACTTCTCTAATTCAAACAGATTTTTATAATTTTAGAAGTGTGATTTTAAATGTTTTTCCTATATATATATATATATATATATATATACATATATAGATCTTGGATTGTCGTTACATCATCTCTGACCGTGTGTTTCTAAAGATTAATACTTGCGTATTATCTTTTCTATATACTTTCAAGTATTCCTACACACCGGTTCAGTTTCTTATTGACTTTGTTATTGCCATATCTCAAAACGAAACAATTTTTCGATGGTAATACTCCCGTTTGCATTTCAATTTTTGTTGAGCATCATATTTTTTTCAGCGTAAGAGCTTAAGCGTTTCATTCAAAGATTGTTTATATTTGTTCATATAAACAAATTTCAATTCTTTGATACCCTAAACCTTAAATGATTATCATTCATTTTTTATCTGATTGATACATTGTCAGATTCTCAAACAAGTCTTTCGAATTCATTTCATTCATTTAATATCCTTGTTTTGAGAAATCTTCAAAGATCAAATGCTCAAATCTTCATGATATTATTGAGGAGCATACATTCTGATGGCAATGTTATCAAATGCTGATATTCATATATGTTCAAACTAAACTGTTGAACAACACAACATCATTTTAGGACAAAATTTCATGGGAACAGTGTGAGAAATTATTAAAGAACTTCTATGGATCCACGTTAACCAGTGTTTCCTACCTAAGAAGTTATCCTTGAGTGATTGAGGGGTGAGGGGTCGAAATCAAAGAGTAGGGGAGATATCTCATACAGTTGCGTATCTCATTGTGCTGAGGTAAAATGAAAATGAGAGTTTGGTTAGAAGTGAGCGGATTAAAAAAACAGAAATAGGATTTGAGAACAGAGTTAAAAGAATAAGAGAACTCTGCACCAGCCACTTTCTGAGCCGGGCAGCCACATTACTGATCGGTTCACATTCTTTGGTCACCATCATTGAACCAGGCAACTAGCCCATGCCAACTCTTGCATTAACCCCACCAGCTACTCATTTCTTTCTTAACAAAGGAATGTTTCATTTTTATTGGGGAAGCAACAAATTATCTATCTGATCTTCACTCGGAAGGTTTGGATATTGAAAAAGAAGGAAGTTTTCCCCACCTTCGCTCTTCATTCATGCACATTGAGTTCATTGAAAACTTGTTGCTGTCTCAACAGTTTACACACTTTAAGCCTAATTTTCAAGCATAAGTTGCTTCAATCATTTCTAAACAAGCACGTACACACAAGGAATATGTTTTCTTGTCATAACGTTCATAGAATTTCCTTTGTGGTTTTTCGATGATTGAATGGAAGCCCTGGAGGAGTGAACATCAAAAAGCTCCTTTCTAAAGTGCATTCGTTGTACTAAGTGGCTTCGTGCAACTTACAGGCATTTTAACTGATTCATCTGTTGTTTCAGGGTTACCACTTTTATTTTGTCTGAATTTGAAAATATTCGGATAAATATTTTTGGAATTGATGGATAAACAAATCAAAAGGAGGAGATTGTTATTGGTATTCAAAGACTGCTGAAATTGAAAAGAATTTTGATGATCATGATGCTCACAATCATCAAAAAGGGGGATAAACTATAAAAGTTTCAATTTCAAGATAAAGTGAAGTTTTTGGTAAAGTCAAGAAGTCCAAGTTAAAATGTTCAAGATGTTTCAAGATGTTTCGAGATGATTCGACAAAGATTCAAAGTTTAAAGAGTGTTATCGTTCAAAGAAGTGAAGATATGCAGTTCAAGGAACTCAAAGCCACACAAATTCAAGTTCATTCAAGAATGTTTTTCAAAGCTCAAAACCCCGTTAAATCTCAAAAGCCATTTCATGTTCAAAGACTAAAGATATTTCTCAAAGATGCAAAGATCTGTGCTACAATGATTCAAAGATTCGAAGAGATGAAGATTTTATTTGAAGACTTTGACCAACACCACAAAGCTGTGAAGATTATATTTCAAGACCTTGATAACTATTTGACTTTGAAGATCCAGTTGAAGACTAAAGCAGTCAGATTTGATTTCTGAAGACAATGTCTACTTGAAGATTCTTCAGAGTTATTTTTCGAAGATTGATCTTCCTTCAAAGAGAAGAGGAAGACTATTCAAAGAGCTAAAGTGTTCAATATATGAAGACACAAAGAGCTGAAGACTATCATCATCAATTTTTTAAATCTTGAATCCATAGGGGGAGATTGTTAGTGCATAAAATGTATTCAAGATTTAATGTGTATTTGTATCAATGTAAAGGGTCAAATGTAATAGTCAAAGGTCAAAGTAAGGGTGTTGATAGTCAAAGTCAATACTATTAACTGAGTTAGTCAAAGTGTATAAATAGGAAGTTTGTAATAGAAGTCTTGGTGTAAGATTCATACGTGCATTGAGATAGAGGAGTGAGCAATATAGAGAGATGGCTTTCTAGAGAGAGAAGTTAGAGAGAGAAAGAAGATCTTAACTCCAATTCTTGTATTCTATCTCATCTAATAAAGATCAAAGTGTTTACATCATTGTTACTTGATTGAATCTGGGATCACACAATGACTTGTGCTAAGTCACTGCAAAGCATTTTCTTGACTTTTTTTCAAAAATTGGCAATCTTTCCTACACACATGCAAAATAAACTACCATGCAGAATTAAAAATACCAAAAATAACAAAAAGATAGCAAATAACTTAAATAAAATATTTACAAGTGGTCCCGATATTTCTTAACCATAGTGGGGTGGAAAGTGGGGTACAATGTGAGCACTCTCACTCAGAAAATGCTTCACTCTCTGCCCATTGACTTTGAACATTTGACCAGACTGTGGGGACTTCAATTCCACTGTTCCAAAGGGACTCACCTTGACAATGGTGTATGGTCCCGTCCATCGTGATTTTAGCTTACCTGGAAAGAGTTTAAGACGGGAATTGAACAATAGTACCTGTTGTCCTTCCATGAATTCCCTATGGTTGATTCTTCGATCGTGCCACATCTTGGTCTTTTCTTTGTACAACTTTGCATTTTCATAGGAGTGGTATCGCAACTCCTCTAGTTCATGCATTTGCAAACACCTCTTGATTCCCGCAGCATCCTTACTCATGTTAAGCTTTTTAAGGGCCCAAAATGCCTTGTGTTCCAATTCAATCGGTAAATGGCAAGCTTTGCCAAAAACTAATTTAAATGGAGACATTCCCAAGGGAGTTTTGTAGGCCGTTCGATAGGCCCAAAGAGCATCATCAAGCTTGGTTGGCCAATCCTTGCGAGGTGGTTTAACGAATTTCTCCAAATACCTTTGATCTCACGGTTTGAAAGTTCGGCTAAACCGTTGGTTTGCGGGTGGTATGCGGTGGCTACTCTATGATGTATATCATACTTAGCAAGGACCGAGCTCATGACTTTGTTCACAAAATGGGTGCCTTCGTCACTAATCAATGCCCTTGGTGTTCCAAATCGAGTGCAAATATTTTAATGCAAAAATTTCACCACGGTATTGGCATCATTAGAGTGACAAGCAATGGCTTCCACCCATTTCAAAACATAGTCTACCGCAACCAAGATATAAAAATTATTGTTTGAGTTTGGAAAAGGACCCATGAAATCGATCCCCCAAACATCAAAAAGTTCTACCTCTAGAATGTTATTAAGAGGCATCTCGTTCCTTTGTGAAATGTTCTCGGTGCGTTGACATTGCTCGCAATTTTTCACAAATTCGTACGAGTCCTTAAACACAGTGGGCCAAAAGAACACACTTTGCAAGATTTTTGCAGCGGTGCGGTTTCCACCAAAGTGGCCACCGTAGTGAGATGTGTGACAACCATGGAGTATTTGATGTTGCTCACTCCCGTGGATACGACGCCTCAATATTTGGTCCGTCCCTATCTTATATAAGAAAGGGTCGTCCCAAACATATTGTCGTGTATCATGTAAAAACTTTTTAAATGGTTGTCCACTCATCCCGTGGGGCTTTAGTCCACTTTCTAAAAAGTTTGCAATGTCAGCGTACCAAGGAATATTATTTTCATGATGTTGGGCTGATAACAATTGTTCGTTGGGAAAATTCTTTTTGACCGGAGTGGGATCTACAGTGGTCACTATCTTCTCGAGCCTAGCTAAATGGTCGGCCACCTGATTGCTTGTTCCCTTTCTATCAACGATCTCAAGGTTGAATTCTTGCAGCAATAAAACCCATCTAATCAGACGTAGCTTGGAATCAGCCTTGTTGATTAAATATTTTATCGCTGCGTGATCAGTGTGTATGCTGACCTTCATCCCTATCAAGTACGACCTGAAACGATCAAAAGCAAACACCACCGCAACTAACTCTTTTTCAGTGACAGTATAATTAATCTGAGCTTCAATCAATGTTTTACTTGCATAATAAATGGGGTGAAAAACTTTGTTCTTTTTTTGTCCGAGAACAGCCCCCACAGCCAACTCGCTGGAGTCACACATCACTTCGAATGGGAGTGACCAGTCAGGAGTGGTCACTATGGGTGCAGTAACTAAGGATTCCTTGATTGTTTCAAAAGCATCTCGGCATTCTTGGGTAAAAATAAATTCTTTTTCATGTTGCAATAGGTTACATAGGGGTTTTGTTATTTTTGAAAAATCTTTGATGAACCTCCTATAAAAACCCGCATGACCCAAGAAACTTCGAATACCTTTCACCGTTGTGGGTTCGGGAAGTTGTGCCACTACTTCAAGCTTGGCTTTGTCAACTTCCAACCCTCTTTTTGAGACAAGATGACCTAGGACAATACCCTCTTCTACCATAAAATGGCATTTTTCCCAATTCAAAATAAGGTCGTGGGTCTCACATCTCACTAGGCTTTTCTCTAAATTTCCCAGGCAGTTGTCAAATGATGTCCCTATCACTGAAAAGTCATCCATAAAAACTTCTATGGTGTCTTCTATCATGTCGGTGAAAATGGCCATCATACAGCGTTGGAAAGTGGCTGGGGCATTACATAATCCAAATGGCATCCTCCGGAATGCAAAAGTACCGTAGGGACAAGTAAAGGTGGTCTTTTCTTGGTCCTCAGGTGCGATATGGATTTGGTTGTATCCGGAGTATCCATCTAGAAAACAATAGAATTCTTTTCCCGCTAACCTATCAAGCATTTGGTCGATGAAAGGTAGGGGAAAATGGTCTTTCTTAGTGGCTAGGTTGAGTTGTCTATAGTCCATGAATATTCTCCACCCCATGACAGTCCTAGTAGGAATGAGCTCGTTCTTTTCGTTCTTCACTACGGTCGTCCCTCCCTTTTTAGGGACACATTGGACGGGGCTCACCCAACTACTACTAGCTATTGGGTAGATAATACCGGCGTCTAACCACTTCAAAACTTCTTTCTTAACTACCTCTTTCATGATGGGGTTCAACCTTCTTTGAGGTTGGACTTTTCCAGGGTGGTCACTCTCCAAGTTAATCTTATGTTGACATAAGGAGGGGCTAATACCAAGAATGTCCGCTATGGTCCAACCAATTGCCTTCTTATGCTTCATCAACAAATCAATCAGAAGTTGTTCTTATTTCTCACTAAGTTTGGAAGAGATAATAACGGGAAGTTTATTATCCTTAGCGAGATAAGCATATTTTAAGTGGGAAGGCAATGGTTTAAGCTCTAACTCGGGAGGTTGCTCTATTGAAGGGGGTTGAACATCTTTGTCCTTAAAGTCCAGAGGTTCAAAGTCTGCCACTATTGCATTACACTCATCCTCAAAAGTGTCATCACTCTCAGAATCAGAGTACTCACTCTCACTCCCCACTGTGTGCACTGTTTCAAAACCGTGGGTTCCACAAATCAAACTCAAAGCAAAACAATCTTCGGTTTCTATGTACTTAAGGGACTTGAAGACATTGAAAGTTACCTCTTGGTCATTGACTCTCATAGTGAGTTCCCCTTTGTGCACATCCATCAAAGTACGTCCGGTTGCAAGAAACGGACGCCCCAAGATGATTGGGATATCTTTATCGGCCTCATAATCTAGAACTAAAAAATCGGCGGGGAAGATAAATTTATCCACTTGGACTAAAAGTCTTCTATTTTTCCCTTTGGGTAGGCAATGGACCGATCGGCTAGTTGTAATGTCACGGTTGTGGGTCTAGCCTCTCCAATACCTAACTTGATAAAAATGGACAACGGCATCAAGTTTATACTAGCTACCAAATCACAGAGTGCTTGACCTACTTCTTGTCCTCCTATTGTGCATGGAATGGTGAAACAACCCGGGTCTTTCAACTTAGGTGGAATCTTGCTAGTAAGGAAGGCACTACATTCCTTGGTCAACGCCACAGTTTCAAACTCACCCAACTTTCTCTTTTTATTCAAAATATCATTTAAAATTTTAACATAGCTTGGCATTTGCTCGAGAGCCTCTACCAAGGGTATGTTAATGTGAAGTTGTTTAAAAATGTCTAAGAATTTTTTAAACTGAACATCGACATTTTTAGTCTTCATTCTTTCAGGAAAAGGTACATTTTGTGGGTCAATTTGAGTTTGCTGTGATGTTGACTTTGGAACAGTAGGTTTTGGTATAGGTCCAAAAGTGGGAAGCTCAGGGACATTGGTCCTCACTGTGGGAATGACAGTGACTTGAGGAGTGCCCACTGTGGGGTTAGAGACAGTGGGTATTTGAGGCGGATCATCAGACTCGAAAACGATATCTTTCAGATCCTTTCCACTCCTAAGTGTTATGGACTTGATTTGTTCAGATCCTTTTCCTATTACCCTAGCATGTTAGGTGTCACTAGGTAACGTCCATGGTGGTCTATTCTTAACTTCAACGACTAGTTGTCCTACTTGTGTCTCTATGTTCCTAATGGCTGCTTGAGTTTGATTCATGAAACCTTTGAGAATTGATTCGAGTGATGGTTGAGTCTCAACGGGTTGAGTCGATCGTGGTTGGAACTGTTGTGAGGACTGCCCTTAGTGAAAGTTTTGTGAGTTCTGCCCACTGTGATGTGGGGACTGCCCACTGTGATGTTGCTGAAATCCAGGGGGATTTTGTGGTCTTTGCTGGACATGACTCGCCCCGTGGGGTTGGAGTCCTGGATTACCAGCCCAAGAAAAATTCAGGTGATTTCTCCAGCCTGGATTATAAGTCTGCGAATATGGATTGTTCCTTGGGTTGGTCCCTATAACATTAACGGCCTCAGGATTTGCTGGACAATAGTCAAAAAGATGCTCCTCTCCATAGAGGGAGCAGTTCACAGTGATATGTGTTGCGGAATTGACTTGGCCTCTATTTTGGTTCAAAACTAATTTGGTTAAGGCCACTAATTGCGCATTCATGGTTTTAAGTGCCTCAGAGTCAATGGTGTTGGTCTTTGGCATGGGTGCTCTCGGATTGGACCACTCGGTATTGTTGTTGGACACTTTTTCCAATATTTGATATCCTTCATTGTAGGTTTTACTCGTGAATGTTCCACCGGCTGTTGCATCTAAGATGATTTTGGCCGCATTGGAAAGACCATTGTAAAAGGTCTCCAATTGGATGCAATGTGGGATGCCATGATGTGGGCACTTTCGAAGTAAATATTTAAATCGTTCCCATGCATCCGAAACAGCCTCATCTTCTTCTTGTCTAAACAAAATAATATCATTTCGAAACCGTACATTCCTCGTAGGAGGAAAGTATTTTTACAAAAAATTATCAGCAAGTTCTTGCCAAGTGGTTATCGAGTGAGGTGCATGTGAGTTCAGCCAAGTCTTTGCCTTATCCCTTAGTGAAAAAGGGAAAATCCGTAGTCTTAATGCTTCATCACTCACACCTTGCAATTGAAAGGAATCAGTCATTTCCAAAAAAGATTTTAAGTGCGAGTGCGGATCCTCAGATGGTGATCCTCCAAACTGACCCATGGCTTGGATCATTTGAAACATTACCGGTTTGAGTTCAAAATGAGTTTCAACAATGTTGGGTCTCAAAATCCCGGAGCTCAAATCACCAACTCCGGAAGTAGCATAGTCCCGTATTTTTCGATCTTTGCTATCGACAATCGTCACTGTGGTCTCCACTATAAGTGGTGGTATTTCTGCCATGTTTACAGTGGGGATCACAAGAGGTTGTCGATTCGTATTTCTGTTTCTGCGTCTTCTTCAAAAAGTTTTCTCTATTTCAAGATCAATTGGTACCAAAGGTCCGTGTTGTTGCTGTGGCATGCAACACGAACAGCTTAGAAAAACGAGTTACTCGGGCTCGAACAAAAACTAATGTCTTGAGATTTAAAATCACGCCAGTCCCCGGCAACGGTGCCAAAAACTTGGTACGTGCGAAATATGTGTTTTAATCGCAGTGGGTTCCAAAAACTTGGTACGTGCGAAACATGGTATGTTGTTGTTTAACCATTGCAGCCTCTTTTGAGCAGTTTAATTTTACCAAGTTTGTGAACTAGTGTATTTATTATCTTTGGTATGCTCGTAGGGTTTTGAATTTTTGGGTTGTTGATGGTATGACAAATTGCTCACATTGAACATTGTTTTGGGTCATATCATGCAACTTTGTTCCGAGTAATTGTTTCGCGCAATTTTTTAGGATTGTTAACTCTCATTTCATGTTTTAGGGATAATCTAAGTTATAATGATCGAATGTTTTGACCTTATGCATTCCCTTTTATATGAAACTGCGTTAACTTTCCGTTCTTTCATAAACAATTTACTCGTGGCTTAGCTTTCCAATTCTTCTTGCAGATTCCCACTATGGTACGAACGCGCGGCAATGTTGTGGACAGGTTTCAAGCCTATGAGGGGCTTTCGAAAGAGGAGCGGCTCGGGGTGGCATGTGCGCCGAACACGCATGTCAATGAGAGATATGTCCAACTTCACAACATCGGATTCTTGGCAGAAAGGGGCATTGACCCCAAGGGTCTTGAGTCGACCCCCATCTCTGCCACCATTGTACATCGCGGATGGAATCGTTACACCAGTACCCCACCTAGATATCACCCCGAGCAGGGGCGCGAGTTCTATGTTGCGATGGTCCTGGAGGTGTTCAAAACTGAAGGCATCGTATGGGTCAAGGACATGCAGGTGGAGATGTTGGCTGAGGCAATCAATGAATATCTAGAGACATAGTCACTCCCGGAGTTTGATCTTTATGACGGCATGCCCACGGACGTTATAGTCCAATTCAACTCCGGCGAGATATCTGCTAGCCTGCGTCGTGATGGTTCCGACGTGTGGGGCTTGAACGAGGACAATATGAACCACGGTGACCTTCACCCTGAAATGGCATTTTAGACTGTGTTCATCAAAAGCAGTCTGATACACTCTTCGCACCGCATCGATGTAACGATAGACACCGTCCACCTTTTATTTGCCATCCAGCACACGTATAGGTTCGACATTGGGAAGATCATTATGAACCAAATCCTCAAGTTTGGTACAAACATGCGGGCCTCATCTACTTCCCGTGCCTCATTACACACTTTTGTAGGATGGCGGGGATCGCAGAAGCGTCTGATGAGGGTGTCCTTCAAGCACCCAAGTCGTACATAGGCAAGAAAGCCTACAACCATTTCTGCACGCACCACAATCTTCCCAAGTTTTCTACAGACGGACGTCGATACCGGAACAGAGGGCAAAGGGCAGCCGCACAACCACCACAGGACGCAGCTCAGCACGCTGGAGCCGGTAGGGGCAGGGGACCACGACAATCACCACATCCGGTTTGGGGCGATGACCTTACGGACATTAGAGGGTCGATTCGTGAGGTGAGGACTACGCTACTTGATCACGGGGAGAAGTTACAGAGACTGAACACCGAACAGGATCATCTTCTTACGCGCGTGGATTTAGCTATGCAGGATGGTTCCACATACCACCGTCGCCGTGACGGGTCCGGCGCATCCTCCTCGCGGCAACAATAGGGTGATGGAGGAAATTCGGTTTGTTTTCTTGTCCACTTTTGTTCGCTTAAATTTTTAGTTGTATGTCGACGTTCTTACTTCGTTGTGATGGTAAAAATTCCACAAACGATACTTTTAAACTAATTGGGGACAATGTGTCTCAAAGGTTTGGAGTTGTTGTTTTTGGTATTTTCTTTTGTGGGTTGATTTGTATGAACCTCTATTTTGATTAGTAAAATGTGTTGTGAGTATAATGTTGAATTAATCGGAATGAATACATATGCTCGATGTTATTGTTTAGGCGAATTGGAAAAACTTTTATTGACATTTAGTATCCATGTTGAGTCATGCTTGTGGAGGGATAAAGTAGTTGTGTATAGTAATTGTGGACATTAGTGGAGACCACCCTAGTGAGACTTTGAGCTTTAATGCCATCAATTCTGAGTGATGTTATATTTTTGTTCGCCATCCTTATACACGTCTAAATTCTTTCAATTTGATAGTGATCTCATTTGTTTCTTGCATTGAGTAGTAATGATTAAGCTTCTAGTGTAACATGTCTATTACTTGTGAATCGTGTGTACCTTGAGAAATGATATCGGGCTATGTGTGCAAATTCTTTGGTCTATCATCTTTATCTCCCTTTCTCTTATCCCTTTTGTGATGTGTGATTCCCTTAGCCACTTTGCAGCCGTTACTAAGCCTAAATACTTTGATTTATTCGGATACACTAACTTACCCATAGTCTAAGTGCATCATGGAGTGAGAAATGTGGCCAATAGCGCCAAAATAGTTGGGAATGATCGTTGAAGCATAGGGGGATTTAGTCAAAAAAAAATCAAAAATCAAAAATAAAATAAACCTTGTATTTGTTGTAAGCAAGTCTTCGTACAAGTATGATAGTCGAAATTGTGCATTACATTCATGGATGGAAATTGGACGACTCAAAGAAAGGAAGACGAAAAAGGAAGAGATACTATTAGTTTTGATGCACTTAGGACTAATTGTACTTTGCCATTCTTTCTATTCCACTACCTTAAACCATTTCTTACCCCTTAAGCCCCGATTGATCTTTTGGGAAACGTGATTTGTGATTAATGTGTGTTTAAATTTTATCTTATTACTCAATTCCCTTCTTGAGATCTTGTTTGACTACTACGTGTTTCTATACTATCACATGCGGATGACCTTGCTAATTTTTGTATATCAACTCCCCCGCATGTGTTTGTGATATGTGTGAACCTAGGATTCAAGAGTAAGAGAGCATCCCGTGAGGCAAGGGTCGAAGCGAAATACTCCACTAGTTGTGTGCATGATGAAATTGATCAAAACGAGCATTCACTTGATAATAGTCTCATGTCAATGATAGTTTTTTCTAAACTCGGTTAATCAAGAAACTAGGTAGTGTATGTTGGTTCTTATTAATTTCATATTAGTCGTGCTTCGTGTTTTATGATTAAAATGTTTGTTCATCTTACCCCCTTTTGAAAACCCATCACTCGGTAAGCTTGCCTGTTTTATTGTTATCATATTGTCTTACGCCAATTTTTGCTTGAGGACAAGAAAAAGCTAGGTTTGGTTTTGTTGATAACTTCGTTATCTGACGGGTTTTTACACTTCGAATCGTACGTTTGCGGCTTGTCTTGAAGTAAGAATTGGCAATTCGGACTAATATTTCGTGAAAGTGTTGTGCAGACATACAAGGTGTCAATTGGAAGGAAAAATGTTTATTAATACTCCATTTGGACATCCCGGGTGAAGGAAACGTCGAACCAAGTGAACGAGGGAAGAAAACGAATTTCAGCATCCATGCTACTATGACACGCGACTATGACCATGCTCATAGTCGCTGGTCAGAGTCGCGCCCAATGTACCGAAGGTGGGGTAAGCAAGGGCGATAATGCCCCGCGGCTATGACATGGTCATTGTCGCTGGTCATAGTCGCGGTCAAGGCCTGAGAGTATAAAAAGTTGCAGATTTCTAAAGTCTAGGGTTATCTCAATATTGTTGGAGGCTAGGATTCTAGGGGAGATGTTGGAGGCAATTTTGAGCTGAATAGAAGACTTTGTATAGATATTGAAGGTGGAGACTCATTTTGGAGCTACAAATTGGTAGTGTGTATCAATTTCGAGGGAGTTTTCATCATTTCCATTGTATTTGTTGAGAAACAATGTTTTTGGGTGTTGTTATCTTCTTCTCTTTGATGTTATTTGCTACTAGTAACATGAGCTAAACATTTTGAGGTTGGGGGAAAGATGGATTTTGGATTTTTATCGTTAAATATATGATTATTGCATTTATCTACTCATTACACTTGTTGGTTGAAGTTTGTCTTGCTTGTTCTTATTGTTTGTGAGATTGGCCTTCTTACTCATCTTTGGGTTGTATTTCCTTTTGAGAAATTGGTTTTATAACTTGATAAAAGCTAGATAAACCTAGGGTGAGATATTGGGTAGAGATATACCAAGTAAACCCTAGTTTTGTGTATGTGATTCTTATGCTTAATGAGTTGATTGTTTGTGTTTATTGGTTGAGAGACTCTAATATACATTACATGATGCATTCTTGCTATTACTTGAGAGAGAATAGTAAGTATTTTGGGAATTTTTAAATTCAACCTTGTGTATTGATTTATGAATGTATGTTATCTATTTGTTGGTGAATTCTAAATGAAATCTTACCCCTAGCCTTTTCCCTCGTCTCGGTAACTTCTTTGTGGTATATGAATCGTTGTTGACTTGCTCTTCTTTGTTTACTTTCATTTCTTGAGATATTTAGTTAATTAATCAAAACTCAACCCAAATTTTATCAACCGTTCATATTAGATGTGTGGCTAGCCTTTGTGATACTTAAACTCGTAGTTCCTTGGATCGATACTCGTACTTAGTATGTATTACTTGATTGACACCGTACACTTGCGGTAGATTTGGAGGGTTTCATAAACCTTCTATCAAGAACCTGCGTTAGGACTTTCACTCGTAGTGCCTTGCATTAGGATTTCATTCTGAATCAACCCTATATCTGACGATCACTTTATTGCACACTTCAAAGATGTCTCGCGACGCGCTAGCAATCGGTACGGACGTCAACCCTCCGACTCTCTATCGGGGCGAATACAGTCAATGGCGAGACATATTCATCATCTTCATCGAAGCTAAAGAAAACTTCGACTACATCTGGCGAGCTCTCTCTAAAGGCCCATAAGAAACTCCTATGACTACTGGTACGTGCGAAATATGTGTTTTAATCGCAGTGGGTTGCAAAGTGTCCACAGTGGGAAGTGCAAGTGTACACTGTCCACTATGATCGTCACAGCAAGTAATAGTTGGTAAAATACCAGAATCGAATCCACAGGGACTGGACAATCAAGACAATACGGTTCTCATGAGCTCCTTTTACAAGTTTCAATTAGAGAAGAAAATAATAGCTTGGTTTGGTTGGTGAAAGAGCTACTTTAACGATTTTACTAAGATTTAAAAGGAGGAATGTAGGTTAGATTTTCCCTAGATTTTATACCAAATACTCGGTCCTAAAAATGATCCTTGTATTCGAGGTAGGCATTTTAGCTAGAAAAGCCCGATTACAAAATACTCACACCGTTTAGATAAAAATCCCATACTTTTAGTACTTATTGTTTTGTCAATGGTGATCTCAAGAATGGACCTTTTCAGGTCTCGATGGAATGTGTAGAGACAAATACTCTAAGTGTTTTTAATACACAAATTAGCTTGCCTACTACTCCAATGGGTTGAGAATTGCTCACTGTGCCGACCTCACTTTCGTAAGTGTCATAAGAATTCTTTCGAATCCCCTAGCATCATTCAAGCTCGTGTCACTACGTTCTACTTATTTCTAAGTTAAGAACTAGACTTTAGATCCTTGCAAGTGATCGTCTTGTTCGCATCCTTGGGTAAATATCGAGAATGAATGACCAAAACAACAAATATTCTAAGTATACAGATTACTCAAGCATTTTTAATAAAATCCAGGTACTTCTCCTTCCTACATCCCAAAGGATGTTTAGCCCATACTTGAAGTAAAGAAAGCAAAAGAATAGAAGTTGCACATAATTAAACTGAAAGTGACTTGAATAGAACTCACAGTGGGGAACGAGGGTTCATCCCTGTCACTGTGTATTGTGAACTACAATTAAGCTAAGAAAGTAAATTACTGAAAATTAAAGCTAGTTACTGCAGTAAATAAAAGACTAAAGCTAATGTGGTAGTTGAGAGAATTTAAAGATAAGCAAAAACTCAAGGATGATATCCAAGCATGCATTTAATGGTACCCAAGTGCTCCTTTATATACTAGGAGAAGGAGTTGGGTATTACACAAAAGAGGTGGGTCTTCCAATGGGTAAAGACTGCTGTGTTGTGGCAGAATTCAGCTCTATGGATAATCCTTTTACCCAATGGTCCCTTTTCCAAGTCAATCTCTAAGTACAAGAAGATGTACTTGTTGTCATCTTTTAAGGAAGATATTTTTTTACTTCTCCAGCCATTTCTCTGTCATATGAACCTTCCTCCTCCAGAAAATTAGATCCCAACTAATAGTTTCTTTTTCTCTTCTTTTTTATCTGCTCGAAGAGTGGGGACTCGGAGTGGGCACAATAGTGGTCACTGCAGGATAAAACGTGAAAAACACCCAAATTCTACCAAAAAATTTATTAAAGACCATGGTTCACTCCTTTTGCTCGTTTTCGTGAAATATACCAAGAATGGGGTTTTTAAGAAGTGAAATGGCTAAAATTGACAAAATAAAGTGGAAAATAAATGGAAATAATAACTCTAAAAATAGAGTTATCAACTACCGTTCCAGCTCAAGCAGGAGGTGTTGTAGCTCGACCTGAGCCCAAGACATACTTACAGATGGATGAAGAGGAACAGAACAAATTTGATGGTGAAAAGCATGCCAAGAGATATCTAGTCCAGAGTCTACCGAATGAGATCTACACGGCCATAGACAGCTACAAGGACACTTCCAAAGGCATGTGGGATCAAGTAGAGAAGATGACGAGCGGGAGTAAAGTAGGAAACCAACTGAAGTTCAACAGCTGCATCACCAAATTTGATGGTTTCAAGCAGCGCAAGGGCGAATCAATCACTCAGACATATGAACGATTATGCCTTCTTCTGAACGAGCTCCACAAAAACAAGATCACTCAATCTAACACGGTGAATGCCCTCAAGTTCCTAAACAATCTCCTGCCAGAATGGAAAGTGTTCGCTTCTCACATCAAACACAATAATCTGATTGAGAACGTTCCAATCCATGAACTCTACGAGATGCTCATGCAAGACGAGGATGAAGTCATGGACATAATAAGCATTCAGAAATCCTCTTCCAAGTCACATGTCGATCCACTCGCTCTTGTATCTTCAAAAGGCGGCAAATCTTCCAGCCGTCACTCTAAGAGAACCCAGAGTCCAGTGAGTCAGAAACAGAGTCTGAAGAATCAGAAGAAAGCGACTCTGACCCTGAACTGACTCAAATAAAAAAAGAAATGACCCTCATCACCAAGTCATTTCAGAGAAACAAGTTCTTCAAGGAACCTTCGTCCAATAATCAGTGTTATTCCACTACTCCCAACAAGCGCCATGATTACAAGGAGGAATATGAAGGTAATAGAAGGACCGATGAGCACAAACAATCTGACCACAAGGAGTAGAATGAGAAGAACAATCGCAAGCCCGAGTCAAAGAAGAAGGACGAGCCTGTCACATGCTATAATTGCGGCAAATTGGGTCATTTTGCCAAGGAATGTAGAAAGCCAGTTGAGAAAAACGTACACTACTACAAGGCCAAACTTCTGTTGGAAGAACAGAAAGCTGCAGGAAAGGCACTGCTAGTTGAAGACAACCACTGGCTTAATCGTTCCGACAGTGAAAGAGATTCTGAAGATGTTGATGCTTTCATGGGCAACCACTCTCCTCCGTCAGAAAAAGCAAATCTTTGTCAGGTATGTGCCCCTATCCATCATAACTTAATCAAACAGATGCATCTACTTGTTAAAAGAATAGAATCTTATAAGGCATCCACTAATGAACAACTACTTGCAATTAACTCGTTAAAAGAAAAGCTAGATGTTCAAAACGAATTACTGAAAAGTACAAGTCCGATAATGCTACCCTTAAAAAAATGCACGAATCTTTCAATAGCACCTAAGGACTTAAGGGCCAAGATATCTGAGTTGAATTTAAAGCTTGATTAGTGTGAGGATGAGAAAACATAGATTATCTATCAATGCTCCTCTCTTCAAATCCAACACAAAGAGTTTGTTGCGAAAATAATTGATCTTGAAACTAAACTTCACAAAAGAGGTCAAATTGATCAAACAATTCACATGAACAAACCAAAGGAATTCACGTATTTCAACAAGGAATGGGGAATTGGGTACGATAACCCACATTACTTGAAAAATATTTTGACAATGAGACCTACACTTTACCACTTTAATTTTCTTGGTCTCGACAAAAAGTACCCCGAATACAAAATCGATTGGACTGGACCTCTCGAAGAGAAAAAAGAGGAAACTGAGGAATACAAACGCGCACACACCACTAAAATGCAACTACCTTTTGCGTAAGAGCCTCTTAACTATTCCTACAAGAAAGATAAATCTAAGTATCCTTCGAATGACTACTTTGACGGCTATAAGGTCGCGAAGCCCAAGGATTCCTCCAAAAAGGATGAGGCCCCAGCACCTGTACCCAAAACTAAGACGGACGAGTTTAAACTCTATGTTCCTCCTCTCATTTTGGAATTAAAAATAGCCGAGTTAGAGGAGACACTCGAAAAGGAAAGGACTGTTTTTCAAAAGGAAAAGCAAGCGCTATTAAATCAACTTGAGAAACTCAAATCTACCAAAACCGAATCTGTATTTGTTGGGGAAACGGAAGTCCATCGGGGAGAAATCAATCGGCTCATGTCCAAAATGTCTGCCTTGGCAACAGAAGTGATGCACGAGCAAGTGAGAAAAGGTCAACTCCAAGAGAAGTTTGACCAACTCCAAAAAGAAAAAGTGAATCTACCTTAACCTTCCTCGGACTCATCAGATACATCTTCTTGTAAGGCCTTTATTGGCAAAACTTCTTCGCGAAAAGGAAAAGCTTCTCAAGCTGACTATGTTAAAAAGGATCTTAACTCTGAATTTCAAAAAGCTTCCGCACCAGATTCTTCCAAAAACACAGAAACAAAGTGTTCCTCACCTCCCTCTACCATTCCTAGTCCATTTGTCCCTGATATAGATTTTTCGGCGTACATGAATTCCGATGAAAGTTCAGATGAAGAGTTTCCTAAGTTTGAATTTGACAAACCTCTTCCGAATCACACCGACTTTCTTTCAAAAGCAGTCAATCGTCCGACCAAATTTCTTAAAGGCGAGAGTTCTTCAAAACTTAAGACCCCGGCTGTGAACAATGTTTCTAAAACCGAGTCTCAATCTCTAAAATGTTCACTGCCGCGGCAAAAGACCGGTCGATCAAATGATAGAAAACCTTCCTACTCAAAGTATGCTGACCATGTCGTTAATGACTTTTCAGATAAAAATGGTTGGGCAAAACAAGACAAACCAAAGTGGGTAGCCAAAGGATCTAACAAGAACAAGTCGGAGTCGAAGTCATTTAATTCTGCTTTCAATTCTAGGAAGAACATTAATGATTGTGGTTTTCATAATTTGAATGATTCTGTTGATCAAAGTATTAAATTTCCATTAAGACTTTATTCTACACAACAATTGCTTCAATTATCCCATGATTGTTTGTGTTGTTCTAACTGTGGATTGAATGATTTCGATGATAATCGTTATGCAACTGATTGGTTTGGGTCTTATCATGTTTATAATTCAAAGCCTAAGCGCAAATCTCGTAAATCCAAAAGGAAGCCCAATTCGAAAAAGGTTCCTCGGTTAGGTGTCCAACCTAACCCTCCAGGACCCATTTTCAAATGGGTACCTAAGAATCCTTAATCTCGTTCTTGAAGGACGGTCATGTGTGGTACTTATATTCAGGATGCTCCAAGCACATGACCGGAAGGAGGGAGCTGCTCATGAACTTCAAAGGGAAATACTGTGAAGATGTGAGGTTTGGGAATGATGACAAACCGCCGATTATGGGCTACGGGGATATTGTTCATGATAAGATCACGATCAAGAAGGTGTTATACGTCGTGGGATTGGGACACAATCTGTTCAGCATCGGACAGTTCTGCGACAAAGATCTTGAGGTCAACTTCAAAGCAAAAAGGTGTAGCGTTCGCACTGAAGACGGAAAGGATCTACTTATTGGAACTCGCAAGACTAACCTCTACACCATCGACCTCTCTGCCCTAAAAACCGATGATTCCGTCTGCCTTATGTCGAAGGCCAACTCTCAACAAGCGTGGATATGGCATCGACGACTCTCGCACCTCAACTTCAAGAATATCAACAAGTTGGTGCTAGGAGAACACGTAGAAGGCATGCCCAAGCTCAAGTTTAAGAAGGACAGACTCTACGGGGCATGCGAGATGGGAAAAATGAAGCGAGTGACTCACAAGCCGAAGGACGCTCTGAGCACGTCCCGGTCCCTCGAACTCATCCATATAGATTTGTGTGGACCGATGCGTGTTCAGAATATCAACAAGAAGAAGTACGTCCTGGTGATGGTCGACGATTTCTCGCGATACACATGGGTGAAGTTCCTGCACTCGAAAGAAGAAACACCGAAACTCATAATCACCCATCTGAAGACCATCCAAAATAATCTACGACAGTTAGTTCAGTCTATCAGGACGGACAATGGGACGGAGTTCAAGAACCAAATGTTGAACGAATACCTGACATCCGTCGGTATTTCACAAAACATTTCTACCGCAAGGACTCCTCAGCAAAACAGAGTGGTAGAACGGCGAAACCGTACCCTTATCGAAGTTGCTCGCACGATGTTGTCACAATCAAAGCTGCCACTTTTCTCTGGGCTAAAGCGGTTGCAACTGCTTTACACTCAAAACTGCTCCATCATCAACAAGCGGTTCAACAAAACTCCGTACGAGATCATCAACAACCGCATCCCGAATATCAAGTATTTCCACGCATTCGGATGCACGTGCTACGTCTTAAACGACAAGGATGACCTCGACAAGTTCAGTCCAAAGGCAGATGAAGGAGTATTCATTGGATACTCAATGCGGGCTATGGCTTATCGCGTTTACAACAAACGGACCAAATCCTTCATCGAAAGCGTAAACGTGACCTTTGACAAAGCCCCAGATTTGGCTTCCGAACAAATCAGTTCAGAACCCGCTTTAACTGGTGTGTTAGCTTCTGAACTTTCACGTTCGGGATCTGCACAAACCCCAGTAAATCCAAATCATGCATCTACGTCAAAATCACATATTTCTAATTTAGATTTACTGTTTGAGCACTTTTATGATGAATTCTTTAATATGCCTAATCCCCGTGTGATTGTGCAACCTAGGAATGAAGCTGCTCAAATCGAGAACTCGGCGAATCTCTCCAGTCCGCCGCCTCCAACGAGCACTCCAGCCCTTACTCTGGAATCTCCTCAAAGTTCATCAGACACAACTTTAGAAACGACTAATCCCTCGGAGGAACCTGTACCAATTCCGGTGATCGCTCCTGATGATTCGTCCTCAACAACTCAAAAGGATCAACCTATGAATTCCCCGGAACCAGAAGTTGCTCAACTACGAATCCTGCTCCGTCTCTTCCAAGGAACCGTCCGTCATCTCTTGAAGCAGTTCAAGATCTTCCCCCGGTGCGTATGTGGACCCGGACAATTCTCATGCGACTCATCAACCGCTTCCACACACCACCAAATGGACCAAACCACACCTCCTACACCAAATCATCGGCGATCCTTCAACTCCAGTTCGGACGTGAGGTGCATCTGCCAACTTCTGCTTGTTCTCCGGCTTTCTAAGCAAGATCGAGCCAAACACCGTCTCTGAAGCTCTCAATGATCCAGACTAGGTCATGGCTATGCAAGAGGAACTCAACCAATTTGAGGCCCTCAAGGTATGGCGACTCGTCCCACGTCCAACTAACAAGACGGTTATCGGCACAAAATGGATATTCAAGAACAAGAAAGATTATGATGGCATCGTTGTTCGCAACAAGGCACGCCTCGTGGCTAAAGGATACCACCAACAAGAGGGAATTGACTATGATGAGACATACGCTCCGGTAGCATGAATAGAAGCCATTTGTATGTTCCTTGCATACGCCGCGCACAAGAACTTCACAGTCTTCCAAATGGATGTCAAGACTGCCTTCCTCAACGGCGTTATCAAGGAAGAAGTGTACATATCACAACCGGACGGGTTCATGGATGACTCCAAGACAAACCATGTGTATATCCTCGACAAGGCTCTATACGGTCTCAAACAAGCTCCACGTGCCTGGTATGATGCTCTGTCTAAATTCTTAATCAAAGCAGGATTTTCATAAGGTAAAATTGATACTAATTTGTTTATTAAGAATGAAAAAGGTCACATAATCTTAGTGTAGGTCTACGTTGATGACATCATTTTCGGTTCCACTAACCCTCAGTATTGTAAGAATTTTTCAAAACTCATGGGAGGGTACTTTCAAATGAGCATGTTAAGTGAGATGAATTTTTTCCTCGATCTTCAAGTTAAGCAACTGTCGACCGGGATATTCATAAACCAGGCTAAGTACATCCGGGATATTCTTCGGAAATACCAGATGGAACAGTCCTCACCCATGAACACTCCCATGACTCCCGGTACGCGGTTACACGCCGATCCTAACGAAAAGGATGTGGATACCAAAACATACCGAGGGATGATTGGTTCTTTGATGTACTTGACGGCGAGTAGACCGGATATCATGTTCTCAACATTCTTATGCGCCCGCTTTCAATCAAAACCAAAAGAGTCTCACTTAATTGCGGTAAAATGAATTTTTCGTACCTAAAAGGTACTGCTGATCTTGGCTTATGGTACCCGAAAGAGACAGATTTTGAGCTCACGGCATACTCTGACGCGGACCACGCTGGAAGCATGCTGGATTGGAAAAGCACATCGGGACACGTGCAGTTCATGGGCGATAGCTTAGTCAGTTGGGCATCCAAGAAGCAGCAGTGCGTCTCCACATCGACTGCTGAGGCGGAATACGTGGCCGCCGCGAGCTGTTGTTCCGAAGTCATATGGATGTGCACTCAACTCATGTATTATGGCTTCACATATTCGCAAGTGCCCATTTACTGCGACTCGAAGAGCGCGATTTGCATTTCAAGCAACCCGGTCCAACACACTAAGACGAAGCACATAGACGTTCGGTATCTTTTTATCAAGGATCACGTCGAAAGAGGTACAATCGAACTCTACTTTGTTAATACTAAACATCAGTTAGCAGACCTTTTTACCAAACCCTTGGACGAAAAACGCTTTAACTATCTTGTATCCAAGCTTGGTATGCTAAATCTGAAGATTTAACCGAACCATGCGCCCGATACAAGTTCCATACATCTACGAGGAACTGCCTATTCATCATCTGATGTCTGAACTCCAGATGATCGAGTACACACTTCCTCGGATCTGTATTCTACTTGTATCGTACACATATTTAAGTTTAATCTCTGTATTAATTAGGTAGATTTTGTTTGTTTACTTTCATTTTGTGTGTGATTTCCCTTCATGTTTCATTACTGTCGTCTACTTTATTCTTCGATATTTCTGTGCGTTTCACAACTTTGTTCATGTGTTCAGGGGGATACATAAGCTTATGTCCATCAAGTATGTCTGTTCTACATTTGAGGGGGGGTGTCACACAAATTTTTAACATCATAAGTTTTTTGTGTGTGGCCCATCCCAGTTGTTTCTCAAAAGCACCACATGCACAACTCGAGGGGGAGCATTTTCATTTTGTGCAAAATTCGAGGGCGAGCGTGTTTTTAAAATATTTTTGGGTAAGAAATGTCAATTTTGGAAAATACAAGGGTCCAGTTTTGAAATCCCATGGTATCCGGAAAAGTATCCGGACAGGGTATCCGGACACTATCCTATCTGGATAGGTATCCGGACCGGGTAGGTATCCGGACGACCCACCCAGATCCCTCTTCCCTATAAATACGCATGGATTCCACCCTGTTCATTTTTCCCGGACACTCTATCGCAAAAACACTCTTGACTTCTCTCTCTCGGATACTCAAGTGTTTGCTCAAAATACTCTCGATTTGGACCCCAAATCAGGTACGTTGTTCGCTCTCAATTGCTGTATAAGTTCTCGATCGTTATTACTCATCAATCACACACACCTCACATCGATTCATCGACTGAAAAGGGTATTCGGGAACCGAACCCTTTTGTCAGTTAACATTCGGTCGATTTAGGCAATCTTAGACGCAAGTGTTGCTCGATAAATACTCCTATACTAGTTTAGATCACTCTAGTGTAGGTAGATCTGTGTTTTGAACTCGATTTTGGCCGATTTGTGTTAACCGGATGTCGTCCGGATAGTTTGAATCTATCCGAACACATTCAAGTTATCCGGAAACATTCAATTGTAGATATTTTATCCGGTAACAATTCCATCCGGTAAGCATCCCACACGGTAACTGCAACACCCTAAAAATCAGGGCAAATTTAAACCTGAACTAAAAGGGTTTACGTATCTAATATCCATAACATATTCATTCATAATGAGTGGAAATAGTGCCAAATTCAGATTACATCAAAGGATCACTAAATAACAACTTATTAATCTAAACCATTCATACATGATTCTTGATTATCTGAGTTGTCTAAAGGATCTCCAAATAAAAACTATCGGATCTTCAAAAGATATTTACATCAAAACTTGTCACCACCATATACTCTCCACTCATCCCATTTCTTCCCCGAGCTCGTACCTGGTAAGAAAATTTAATTTGAAATGATTAGGCTAACGCCTATTGAGAACATCCAGTTTCAAAATAATACTTTTAGAAGTCAATATAAACAAGGCATAACAAACTTGGTTTACCATCATTCTTACCATACGTATAAACATTTTGCGATGACGGGATCATACCCATTCCATGAATATGACAAACACTGAGTCAGTCATGACATCATGTTTATGAGCCCACTACGAATCTCCACGGATTCTAGATCATTGCTCATATCCAAGAAATTACAATTAGTCCATGCCTATTTCTTAGAAAGGAAGTAGAGATTACAATTAAGCCATGCCTATCTATTTCCTTCCTATAGAAATCGGGAATTACGATTAGTCCACGCCTATCCTACAATTTCACATCTCAATATGAAATAGGAATTACGATTAGCCTAAGCCTATTCCTCATTTCACCTAAACGGGAATTACAATTAGTCCAAGCCTATTCCACGTTTATCAAACACACAGGAATTACGATTAGTCCACGCCTATTCCACGTGTTCATATAATACTAGTGCCTATCGATCCATTACACATATTCGTACTCATGAAGGTTATTGCTTAATATAAATCATTTTCAAATAACGTGAATGAAATTAAGCAAAACCATTAATTCAAAGATAAACAATCTTATTTCGTACAAATATTCATCAAAATTTATCCAGGAAACATCCCATTATAAAATGTACCATACCATAATTTAAATACATTTTTAAAAGGTAAGGTAAGAATGAACTCACCTGGTAGCAACAACGTCACTCTTACTTTACTTCTTAAAATTGTAAGGATTTCCACCACCAAACTCCACAAAGTCTGAAATAACCAATTACATATTGTACTTGTATCAATCTACTGAATAGGACTCTTAAAAGACTAAGAATCCTAAATAACCCAAAACCCCATCACTTATCGCAACCCAAAAGAAATGCATCTTCACTTGTCGCAACCCACTACTTGCGACAACACTTGTCGCAATCCACCTCTTGTGACAATCATTTTTTTTTGCAACTAACTACTTGCGACATCCTGACTTATCTCAACTCAAAGAAACCTCAAAGCTACTTGTTGCAACCCAAAGCTTGCGACAATCACACTTATCGCAACCAACTGTTGCGACATACCCACATATCGCAACCAACTGTTACGACATACCCACTTATCGCAACCAACGTGTTGCGACAAGTCTACTTATCGCAACCAACGTGTTGCGACAAGTCTACTTGTCTCAACCAACAGAAATCGTAATTAAGCCAAAAAATGATACTTTTAAGCAATGACCGGTTCTATAAACTTACAGATATGCTTAAGACTACTAGTAGAAGAGACTCATGAACTCAGATTTTCCATATCTTTCGAAAACACCATAATCCAATTCTAAACCAATAGAAAGCTTTATATACATAAGAGGAGTAATTTATGTGAAGAACATACCTTGGTTTTCACCAAATCGTATCCTTAAATTACTGCTAGAAATCTGGTATCTTCTTCTTCTTTCTCTCTGTTTCTGCTGAACGAAATGTACACCAGGACCAAAAAGTGATGTCCTTCTTGTTGGTTCCCGTTTTGCTTAGACAAGATTAACAGATCTATTAGTTCGAGTTTACGTTTGATGCGGAAGCGTATTTGAAGAACTAATAGATAAGTTTGTATAGAAACAATACAGAATATCAAATAAACAGTATATGAAGAACATATGAATATCTCAAAGTTTTCCTGTATTTGATGAAGAACACGAATAATAGATTTAACGTTAATTGTGTGTGTGTTTTTCTTGTATCAACTGGTAAGGAAGAACTCAACATGAGTCTTCCTTTTATACTACAATAAAAGAACTATTCTAGACAAAAGGACTGATGCTACAGGAACGAAGGGATGGCATGAACAGTTGGAAATCTGCATGCATTAAATGCACTAATATCAACTTGCAAGGATTCCTATCAGAGTTTGACACGTGTTTGTTGTCGGACCATGACTTGTACAAGTTGATGAACGAACCCTGGAACAGTAGCAAGATATTTCTTCAACAGTGGCAAGATATTATAAATATCTTCCAAGTCTTCAGTCTGAACCGTAGAGCCTCTGTCAAAGGTGACAGAGGTTTTGCGTCTCGGTCCTTGGTGAGCATTCTTCTGTAGATCCTGCTTTGGTCCTTTGTGAGTAGTCTTTTGTAGATTCTTCTTGGGACTTGGTGTTCCTTGAATGACCGTTTGCTTTGGCAGAGCTTCTGTGGAACACCGCAGAGCTTCTGTGGAACTCTTTCATACTTAGCCTATTTTTCAATACTTCTAATATTATGAATATTTGGAGCTAACAATCTCCCCCTAAGTATTGAAAAATGAAATTTTGATTTTATGCATAATTAGGCTAAGTAAAGTAGACAGAGGTTAAACAATACCTCAAAAAGTTTCATTTCATTTCTTTTTTACTATTACAGAGATATGTAAAAGAGATTTAGACATTTGCATCTTTGAAGTCATTGAAACTTCTGTTGTCGAATCCTACTTCTCTGAGCTCGTGATAGAAATTTATGCAGAGTTCTCTCAAGCCGATTGTAGCATCTATTTCTCTGATCATTCTTTCTGCTGATTCTTGATCCATAAGCTCAGTGCCTCTGGTCTCTTGTAAGATTGATCTGAACTTGTTCAGAGTACTACTTGCATACTTCGGACAGTCCATTATCACAATAAGTCTCACTTGACCAGCAGGATCCTTATATACTAACCCGTACCTTGGTGTTTTTATGATTGAGTTGGGTATTGCAGAAGGTGGGCAGTGATCCTCTGGTAGTCTCAGACTCAGGTTTCTGACTCCAAGATCTCTTCCCAGTTGAAAGTCTATCATGCTATACAGCAGAAGCTTTTCTCTCATTGCTTTACTGAACACTTGATAGGCCCTTCTGTTGGCATCGTTGTCGAAGTTTTCTTTCGTCCAAAGTAGAAGATCTGGCAGATCGTAGGGGTTCAAGTTCCTTATATCGGCATATGCAACTTGATTTTCGGACATGTTCTCCCTTTTGACTTTGTAAATGTTGTACCTGATCTTTGGAAAGGTTCTTGTGTGAGAGAATTTGCAGTATATTACCTTTTCTATTTTGGATTCTGAGAAGACTTCTGCCCTTGATTTTGGCATTGTTCTGCAGAAGGTGTTGTCAAGGTCAGCTCTGAGTTGAGGATCTTCGATGTGTGGTATGGGGTTATTCTGATATTGCTGTTTGTAAAGGTACCTATACACCACCTCTTCCATTTCTGCATGTCGTGTATCTGGTACTGGTATTGGTCTTCGCAGAGCATCCATTTGTCGTTTTATCTCTGCAACCCTACCCTCTGTTGCCCAGTCGTCTTCAGGTTTAGGAGTGACAAAGGCATCGAATGAGCTCTTCATCAACTTCTCTGTCGTCTGTGGCTTTTGCTTTTTCTTCTGTGGTTCTTCTGTCATGATTCCTTTACCTTTATCTTTGGTTTGGGAAGGGTCAGAACCTATTGTCTGCTTTGGACTCTGTGGGATTACTTCCGTTGGTTTGGGTGTTGAGGTTTCTGTGGGTATGATGGGGATTGCCTCTGTAGTTTTTGACACTTCAGTTTCTGAGGACTTTGGTGGGGATGGTTCTTTTGGTTTGATTGGAGATTTGGGTTCTGTTGATGTTTCTTCTGAGGTTGAAGATGTCAGGATTTGAACTTCAGGGACATCTTTTTCAAGGACAGAGGTGGTTTCCACAGAGGCTGGTGTTTCCTCTGTGGGTCTCTGTTGTGTTTCCTGAGTTTGGGTTTGGGTTGGTGGTGTAGAGGAAATTGGTTCTACAGATATTGGAGGATTATTTGCAGTTGTTTCTCTTTGATTTTCCCTTTGTATCTCCCCCTCAGTATGATCTGATGAATCATCATCATCAGAGTCATCCTGACCCTTATCTTCGTTTCCTTCTGCTCTACAAGTAGTGTCAGGTTTCTTTGCCCCGGCTGCCATCATTTTGGCACAGAGATCATCACAAAGACCAAGAAGATTTTGAACTTCGGCCTCTGTGTTGAACCGTATCTTTCCCACACTAGCCTTGAAATCTTTCACGTAAGAAGCGTTGGCTATGGTGAAGGCTCTGATAAATTCTGTCATTTGGTTCAAGATGCTTTGCCCAAGTTCTGTCAACTGTGCTTTGGTTATGTAGTCGGTAGGCTTCATGGCTAGAGTAGCTTCTGTTGTTTGTTCCTGAACTTGTCGTAGAGCCTTCTGCAATTCTTCTGGAGTAATAACTTTTGATGACACTTGTTCTTTCATCTTTTCCAGATATACGTTGATCGAGTTGTTGAAGGCAGAAATAGCAGCTTTTTCAAGATCAGCGGCAGTAGAGGTAGGTGTGGTGGCAGAAGTTGTGGCAGCAGTCTTTATAGATTGCACCTCTGTGGACAAGTTGTCCATTTTGGTGTTTAGTTCTGAGAGGGCCTTGGCTGTAACTTCTTCAAAAGATTTGAAAGAGCTTTTCAACTCTTCCAATGTTTGGTTCACAGAGGTGACAAGGGTTTGGAACTCATCCCTTGATACGTGTGAACTCGTGGTAACCTCTGGAGGAACACATTCGTCTCCAGAGTTTGTCCTTGTTCCTTGGACACCTTCTTTCACCCTTGTTTGTACGTTGAGGGTGGAAGGATTTCCTTCTGATCCTCGAGGAGAAATATGAGTTTCAACCTCTACAGAAGTTCTGTGAAGAACATTGTCCAAATCCACTCCAGAGGTGGGTATTGGAATATCCTTCTGTTGACTCGGAGACTTGTCTAGAGTCTCTTCATCTCTGTGCTCTCTAATCCCCTCTGAAGGGATGTTGGGACCTATTGTGGTGTGTGTGGCAGAGGAAACGAATTCCTCTGCTAGGATGTCAGATGTGATTTGGGGCAACAAATCACAAACTATGGGTGAGTCCTTTTGAGAGGACTCCCCAGGAATGGTTTCCCCGGTTATATTAGGCACAGAGGTTGAAAGAGTAACCTCTGGATGGCTGGGAGGGGTTGGGATCGAGCTGTGCTGCTCTATTTCAATGATACCTTCTGCCGCTAGACCAGCGGTATCAGAAATGTGGGTTGCACTAGGAGGGGGTTTGGGATGTGTGCCATCTTCTTCTTCGGCATCTTTTTCTGCAGAACCCTCTGCTGTTTCTATCCTAACCTCTTCCTCTATTTCTATGTTAATCTCTTCTTCTGAGGTTTCCTCTGCATGCGCTACAGTTTTTGCCGCTTCTCTTAAGGAATCATAAATGAAGTGAAATCCTATGAGTTGTCGTACGTGAGGGTGCATGGTTTGTGTACCTTGAGCAGCAAAAATAACTTCTGTTGTGCGCAGAGCCTCTGTAGTCTGATCCAATGGTTCTGCGACCCATCCTGATGGATCTAAGGTATGAGCAATGTCGGGATTGTTGAGGAAGGCATTGAAATCTCCCTGTTGATCTTCATAGAATATTGGGGAGGGAGGTTGCAGAGGTATTGCATGTTCTTCCTCTACTTGTTCGACATCCTCTGGGATGACCTGCAGAGGTGAAGTTGGTTTCTTCTTCTTTGGCTTAGAAGCTCCCTCTCCTGTGGATTTGGATTTCCTTTTCTTTTGTTTTGGAGGTGAGGGAGGTGCAGAAGTTCTTGTCTCTGTAGCGAGTGGTGAAGTGGTTTGAACTGCAGAGGTTGTAGTTTCCTCTGTGGGTTTTCTTTTCTTTGTCTTCTTCTTGGGTGTTGATGCAGAGGTTTTTCTTTTCGGAGAAGAGGGGTGAATGCTTTCTCTTTGGGTTTTGAATCGGTCTTGTACTGAATAGTGTTTCTCCAAAGCTTTAGCCCATTCCTCTTCTGTCATCCTCTCAACTATATCTAAACCTATGGGGGCTCCTAGACGCGGGGGTGTCACAGGACTTGGTTCTGGAGTCCTATGGGCGCGTATATACTCTAATTTCCTATTCTCATCAGTTGCATAAGCCAGAAGGTTTTTCGACAGAGGTCTGCAGTGGGGTAACTGTCTTCATGCTCTGTAGGAGTATTTTTATTCATCGGGTAAAGCTTTACAGATGGCCCTTCCATTGGCCACTTCTGCATTTGAAGTAGAGGCTCGAAAATGACTCCTAGAATTCTTTGGTATTGCAGAGGAGGTAGATACCCTGGTGTGTTCCTCTTGGCCTTTTGAGTTGCGAACTTTCTGTCGATTTTGTTTACTAATTCCTGCATCATGATGGTCGCATAGTCAAGTGGAATATCGTAATAGATTCCATACATGATGGTCAGGATCTGGAATGAGCTTTGGTCAGGACTACCGGTTTTTCCTGTGAGGCAACGATTCAAGATGGAGAACAGGGTATTCCACAGAGGTGGTAGTCTACCTCTGCAGAAATCATTGCGTTTCCTCAGGGTTGTGTTATATCCTAACATTTCGACAAATCGACAGAGCTCCTCGTCTGTAGGAACCTCAGCATATTTCTTGATTCCAAGAAGACCTCTGGTTGGTAGGTTGAATTCCAGTGAGAACATGGTTCTGTTAAACATGAGTTCTAGGTAGTCAGACTTGTCTGGTTTTGAAATGTAGCCCTTTATCAAAGAATCATCTGAATCAAAACGGCAACTTTGCCAAAATTGATTCAGATATCGTGCAGGGATTTTGGTTGGGGTTTTGGAAAGAAGAGGGTATAGGAAATGATTTTATAGGATATTTATGAGAAGGGCATGGGCTTCGCCGAAGGCTGTTGGTGAGGGTACCAGGTAGCAGTTGTTGGATTTTAAAGGTAGAACATCTTCAAAATGTTCTTTGTTCAGAAAGTGTTGAAGGTTGGTGGTTGGTGCAAAGTTTGCAGAGTCGCCGGAGTTTTCTTTTTCAGCATTTGCGGCAATGTTAGGGTTTTGGGAGTGCTCTGAATGCACTGGAGAGTGTTGAGGAGAGTTTGCCGGAGAGTTTTGAGCAGCGTGGGAACTGGAAGCCATTTTGCAACGTAAAATGATGATTTGAATATAGTTGCAGGTTCGTCGGAGAAGAGAGTGAGTAAAGTTTTTGTGAGGGAAGGTAACTTGGGTTTTATACTGAGTTTGTGGCCGTAGAATCTGAAAGGGTTAATATTTTGAGATAAATAATATTTTGGGGTCCGCACTTGAGTTGTTACGGTTGGTTCAACTTTCGATAGGAACGTGTTGCATGTAGGTCCAATGAAAATATGACACGTCCTCTGTGTCAGTTATGACGAGACGTCGTGGGCGGCCTTATTAAATGCTAGGCGCGTGGGCCTTTTTACCTCCATATGATTCTTACTCGCAGAAAAGTTACCGTTACTGTTACAGAAATGCCCAAAGAAGAAAAGAAAGAAAAAAAATGGACAGAGGCTCTGTGATTTGAAAACTTTGTTTTCTTGCCTCTGTTGTTTGTTTCTTTACATAAGAAAAGTTTAAAAAGACCATGGAGAGGATCGATAAGTTATTAGCATAGAATTTCCTTTACAGAGGTTTTTGGACTTCTGTTAGAGCCAGCGGAGGCTCTGAGACAAAAAAATTCTCATATCTAATAATTTATAAATATTTTTGATCATCCAAGTTTTTGATTGTTTTTAACAATGTTTTTAGGACCTTTTTGAAAGCTGGTGTCCTAGAAAATTGTTTTTGAAAAAGGTTTTGTGCAGCAAAAAGTCCTTTTAAAACAAGTGTTGGTCTACAGAAGTTCTTTCTTGTTGAGAGAACTCTATAACCGATGACTTCTTCTGCAGTGTTTGTATGCTATGATTCTTTTTGATTTTGATACCTAAAAAGATTTACAGAGTTTCCAAGAATTATTGATTTAAGATCAGAGCTTTTGCCTGCAGAACCTCTGTTAGACTCAACAGAGGCTCTGTGACCTTAAATTTCTAATAATGGAAAACTCAACATTCTTTTTGATCAAATTTTATTTGAAATGTGTTTAATAATGTTTTTAGAACATATTTAGAAATTCGTTTCCTAGAAAATTATTTTCAAAAAGAATTTGTTCGAGATACTAACCTTTTTGTTCTTCTTTATCCGGCAATGTTCTTTCCTTCTGTTGTTGTCATCTCTTCCTCTGCTCCCCCTTGACTTATAAATCTCTGTAGATTAAGCAAGGTTTCCTTTTGCTCCCCCTTGATCTAATCATCCTCTGTTGATCAAGTTCGTTTTCCTCTGCTCCCCCTTGATCTAATCATCCTCTGTAGATCAAGTTCGTTTTTCTCTGCTCCCCTTTGACCTATGCTTGGTTCAAATAATTAGAAGTGAATGTATATAACATAGGTCGTGTATCAGAGGTTCTGTAAGGATCGTCAGAGGTTTTGAGGAGATTTACAGAATCTCTGTTGCTTTTCAGAAAGGAGTTTAGTAGAATTTACATACAAAGTAATAAACAGAACAGAAAATATACATACTGTATAATATAAAGATAAAGATACTTACAGAGGTTAATCCATATTTATCATTCCTAATTTACCCACCAAGTAAAGGAATCTTTTCTCATCAAGTGCTTTGGTGAATAAATCAGCAAGCTGAAATTCTGTTGGGACAAAATGCATCTCGATGGTTTGATTTTCAACATGATACTTCAGAAAGTGATACCTGATATCTATGTGCTTTGTCTTTGAATGTTGTACTGGATTTGCAGAGATGGCAATCGCACTTTTGGAATCACAGAAGATGGGGATTTTGCAGATGATGTGACCAAAGTCTTTCAGCTGAGTTTTCATCCACATAACTTGAGAGCAACAGGTAGCAGCAGCAACGTATTCAGTTTCTGCCGTAGATGTTGAGACACAACTTTGTTTCTTTGATGTCCAGCTTACTAATTTCCCACCTAGGAATTGACAACTCCCAGAGGTACTCTTTCTGTCGAGTTTGCATCCGCCATAATCTGAATCTGTGTATGCCTTTAGCCCAAAACCAGAGTTCTGCGGATACCAGAGGCCAAGATTTTTGGTCCCTCTGAGATATCTGAAGATTCTCTTTACAGCAATATAATGTGTCTTTTTAGGATTAGCTTGATATCTTGCACAAAGACGTGTGGCATGCATTATGTCAGGTCTACTGGCCGTTAAGTATAATAAAGACCCAATCATTCCTCTGTAAAGTGTGCACTCGACAGAGATGCCGTTTGGATCTGAAAAAAGTTTATTTCCAGTGGCCATTGAGGTTTTCATGACAGAGGCATCAGAGAGGCTGTATTTTTCAAGTATGTCAGAGACATATTTTGATTGGTTTATGCAAATTCCTTCTGATGTTTGTTTGACTTGAAGTCCGAGGAAAAAGGTTAATTCTCCCATCATACTCATTTGAAACTCACTCTGCATGAGTTTTTCAAAATCTTTACATTTTTGTGTATTTGTAGACCCAAAAATAATATCATCTACATATATTTGTACAAGAATAAGCTCATTTCCTTCACCTTTAAAGAATAGAGTTGTATCAGTGGTACCTCTGTTGTAGCCATTGTTGAGAAGAAAAGTGGAAAGTCTTTTATACCATGCTCTTGGAGCCTGTTTCAGTCCATATAGAGCTTTGTCGAGGTGATAGACATACCTTGGGTATTTTGAGCTTTCAAATCCTGGTGGTTGTTGGACGTATACTTCTTCTTGAATTTCACCATTGAGAAAGGCATATTTTACATCCATTTGATATACTTTAAAACCTCTGTGGGCTGCGAAGGCTAAGAAAATTCTTATTGCTTCGAGCCGTGCAACAGGGGCAAAAGTTTCATCGTAATCGATGCCCTCTTCTTGGCGATATCCCTTGGCCACCAGTCTTGCATTATTTCGAATGATCACTCCATCTTCATCCTTTTTGTTTCTGAAGACCCACTTAGTTCCTATGGCCTGTTTCCCTCGTGGCAGAGGTACTAGAGTCCAGACTTTGTTTCGTTCAAACTGCAGAAGCTCTTCTTGCATAGCATCCACCCAGTTTGGGTCGTCCAGGGCCTCAGAAATCTTTTTCGGTTCGATCACACTAATAAAGTTGGTAAAGAAACAAAAATTTGCAGAAGTTGATCTTGTTTTTACCTTATCAGAGGGATTACCGATGATTTGTGTTTGAGGATGGGTTTTTGTCCATTGAGTTGTTCGCGGAAGATGATCATTTGAGTCATCAAGTTGAACTTCTGTAGTTGAAGTGGTTGATAGTTCATCTTCTGTAGGAATGGGTATTATGGTTGGGATTTCCTTCTCTGTAGGTATTGTGGTTTCATCTTCACTTCCCTCTGGCATTCCTTCTGTTGTTGCTTCCTCTGTTGGATTTGGAATTTGGATAACCTCTTTTGTCGTCGTATCTTCTGTTAGATTTTCAGTACCTGTAGAATTTGTAGTAGAGGATGAGGGATTAAATGGATCAGACAGAGAGATACTTACTTCATTTACAGGTGATTCTGCAGAGGTGCTTTTTGTTCCAGCAGAGGGATCAACGTCGTTGTTGAACATCTCTTGAAATAGAAGACTTAAATCTTCATTTGTTTTTTAGATGCCAGAGGTTTCCATGTGTAGCCCGAGTTCTGAACTGAGTTGTTCAGAAGTCTTTTGGAATGAGTCATCAAAGGACACATTGATGCTTTCTACTATCGTGCGTGACTTTAGAAGGTAAACTTTGTAGGCTTTGGAAGCGGCAGAGTACCCGATGAATTTGCCTTGGTCAGCCTTTTCTTCAAACTTTCCTCTTGAGTCTCTGTCGTGTAAGACAAAGCATTTGCATCCAAACACATGGAGAAACTTGATGTTTGGTCGTCGTTTGTTGATCAATTCATAAGGAGTTTTGATGTGTCTTTTCACGATTGTTGAACGATTTTGGGTATAGCAAGCTGTTGAAATTGCTTCTGCCCAAAAGGTCATTGGTAATCCACATGCAGAAAGCATGGTTCTTGCAGCCTCCACTAGCGTGCGATTCTTTCGTTCGACCACGCCATTCTGTTGTGGGGTGCGAGCGGCAGAGAAGTTTTGGGATATTCCTTCTTCTGTGAAATAGGCTTCAATGACAGAGTTTTTGAATTATGTGCCATTGTCACTTCGTAACTTCAGAATTCTGCACTCATAAAGAACTTGGATTCTTTTCATTAGATTAATCAAGATGCATGGAACATCTGATTTCTTTTTGACAAACTCAACCCATGTAAAACGTGAAAACTCATCAATTAAGACAAGTATATATTTTTTGCCACCAAGGCTCTGTATAGCGATTGGACCGCAGAGGTCAACGTGAAGCATATACAGAGGTCTAGGACAAGACACATCAGATTTGCCTTTGTGGGAAGCTCTTTTGAGTTTTCCCATTTCACAGGCAGAGCATAAATGATCCTTATTGAACTTAACATTTGGTAAGCCTTTGACCAGATCAAGTTTTACTAGTTTATCTAGAGTGTGAAAGTTTAAGTGACAGAACCTGTTGTGCCATAGCCAGGCTTCTTCACTTTTGCTTGCAACAAGGCAAATGTTGTACTTGTTTTTGGCATTGAATTTCATTAGATACAGATCACCTTTTCTTTTGGCTCGCAGAAGTTCAATTCCTGTGTCTTCACTTAGTAGAGAGCATAATGTTCTTTTGAACAGTACATCGAATCCTGTGTCACAAAGTTGGCTTACACTGAGTAGGTTGTGTTTTAGGCCATCCACATATGCAACTTTGTGTACTGTGATATTCTCTTTCTTTATGACTCCATAGCCTTTGATATGCCCCTTTTTGTTATCTCCAAAAGTCACTGATCCACCATCTTGTTTTTCTTGGAATGTGGATAGAAGACTTTTGTTGCCAGTCATGTGCCTTGAGCATCCAGAGTCTAGATACCATATTGGCACAAACTGCTTCTGCAAAACAATCACAGAGATTTAGGTACCCATATCCACATGGGTCCAGTTTCGTCAGAATTTTTTAAGTTTGCCTTGGCATTCTTGAAATACATTTTATTTTTTGTTGAAGAATCAGTTTGTTTCTCTTTCATGTTTGATTTAGCTGCAGAGAGAAAACAATTTGAACTACAGAAATGATTATTTAACCTGAACATTAGATCAAAGCAATGACGATATTGAACATCAGAGGTGATTTGCTTGAAATTTTTATTGAAAGCTTTAAACTGGGCCACAAAGGCATTACATTCTATTCTAGCATATGGCTTCCTATTACAAGAAGATTTATGTAGATTAGATTGTTGGCAAAAATCTTTGTTTGTAGGAGCCTTCTGTGAGTCCCTTCTGTGGTGAACTTCAGTTGATTTCACTGTCACAGATGAAAAAGATTTGTTAGGTTTTATCCATTTACCCTTTTGTTGCCATGTTGGTTTTTCTTTTGTTTTTAAGGGTTTTAAAAATGTTGAATCTTTTAGATTTTGAGAGGACATTAACTTCTTTTGTTTCAACTTTTCAAGCTCAATAAAGGTTTTGGCTTGTATGCACATATTCATAAAGTCAGGACATATAGGAATTCCAGTGATTTCTCTTTTGGAGAAATAGTTCTGTTAAGAACTTCAGGGGTTTGTTTAACAACCTTTGTGTCACAAGGAAACTTTTCTATTCTATCAGCCTCTGATTCGTCAGATGATGAGTCGTCCTCATATACAGAGGTTAAGTCATCAATATTTCTTTCGACAGAGACTGGACTTTCCGAGCATGTGTCATACTTGCTTTCTTCCTCTGAAAGATTACTTTCTAAGTCAACAGAGGTGTCTGACAAGATCTCTTTAGAGAGTTTTTGATCTACAGAAGGTGTATATGAATTTTTTAACATATCTATTTTTCCAATCCTGCAGCATTCTCATCAGTCAGCTTATGGAAGACATTTTGGAGGCCAAAGAACAGCAGCTAAAGTCCTACAATCTGGTTTCTATTGGCCTACTCTCTTCAAGGATGCCCGCAATTTTGCACAAAGCTGATTTGGAAAACAAGGCAGAACAAGGCATACTGAGCCAGTGCTGCAGCATCAGAAACCCTAGCTTTTCCCTACAAATATGGCAAATATTCTTTGGTGGGAAAATGGAATTTTGGACCGGGAACTAAGGAAAGTACATCAACAGGAGTCCAGGACGGTTGCTTTGAAAAAAACAGTAGACACTTTATCTACTTTGTGAAAAGTAATCATGAAAATCTCCCAAAAATCCTAGAGAATGGTACATTTGTGTACCTTCCTTAGACACCCTCTTTGTAAAACCATGCTTTTTACAGTGGACCCATCTCCCTAAAATAGATAAGGACAAGCTAAGTGTCAGGTGTCTTTTCATTTTCTCTCCATAAACCCTCTTTCAAACATAAACCTTTCCCTCATAATTCTCACTACCTTCTCTCTCTCTCTCTACTACACACCCATAAACCACCGTGACCCACTACTCAAACCACCCTTCCCCTGTCGATTTTTCTTAGATCAATGGCAAGAGTCAAGCGAGCCCTAGCTCGAGACCCACAAGGAGATGAGAATCGGCCAAATGTGCGACAAAGCCAACGAAACCGTGTTGTGGTGCGACCCCCTGTTGCAAACCGAGAGCCAAAAATCATGGAACTGGAGGATGATTTCATTCCTTCCCTGGTGCAAAAATCATCGAAGGCATCCTCCAATCTGCAAAAATCAGAAGTTGATCAGAAGATGGGAGAAAAGGGGAAAATTTCAAAGACTACAGTAGACACCACCATCGATCAGAATCCTCTAGCCATGGTGTTGTACTCAGTCCCTGATGCTACTGAACTCATGGAGGAACAACCCTCATCACCTCAGGTAACTTCTTCTGCTCAAAAATCTTCAATGGAGATGCAAATAGTTGCTTGCCCTAAGAAAAATCCATCCAAACCCATCTCCTACATAAAAATAGATAAAAGGTTTTTTGAAACACCCAAAACTCCTTTTGAAACGCTTCTCAATAATAAGAATGAAACCACTCCTGCACACACTGAAAACCTTAACACAAAGGGTGGAAATGTGGGGAACAAAGAAAACACCATTGGAGTAGCCACACGCAGTGTTGAAACACACACTGTGCACACCAACACTGAATGGTCAAAGTGGCTCTCTGATAACCCTAATATTGTACTTAATGATGAGGATGCCTAAGCTTTAAGGGATAGGGATAACCTAGCATTGAGGGATGAGGAGGAATCTAATGTTGTGATCAATGAGGAAGAGAACCCTACTATTGTGTCCCTTAAGAGAAAGAAGAAGGGGTTGGGAAACTCATGCAACTAAGACTAAACCCAAGGGGAGTGAACCACCTAGGAAGAAAGATAAAAAGTAACCTTTGAGGGTGAAACTTCTAGTGCAGCACCTGAGTCAAACTGTTATGCAGCAGCATCTGTGCAGCATGAGCAGTCTGTGGCTAAAAAGAAGAAGAAGGTCAAAGATGTGTTTGTGGATAGACCTAAGAGATCCCATAGTGGTTTCAGCTCTAAGGCTGCTGCTAAGGCCTGGACCAAATTTCAGAACAGGGTGGGGCTTCCTGATAAGGGTTTTGACAAGCAAAGCATGAAAGAATTCCACTTTATTAAGGAAGTGATAGATACCCAAGGATAGAAGAAATTGGCAGCTGTTTATGGGTCTTACAATCTGACCTTGATGAGAGAGTTTTACACTAAAGTCTATGTCACCTCATCACCAAAAATCCAAATCATGGGACACATCATCCATTTAACAGGAAAGAAAATCAATGCCTTTCTTGATCTGTCACCTCCCAAAAAGACAGAATACTACCAGATGCTCCACAATGCCACCCAAAATGATCTAGATGAAGTGGCTAAATTTTGTGAGGCACTCTATTTCTTCGACTACTCATCACAGTTCTATCACCATATATATAATGTTTTTGCTGTTTTATCTCACCACAGGTAGGAGCATAAATCTTGGGAGAATCATTCTGAAAAGCATCAGAGAGTGTGCTAGCAGGACAAGAGGGAAACTGTATTTTCCTGGGATGCTTACAAGAATGCTAGTGGAATTGGAGGTGCCCCAATATACTGATGATTTGATTGTAAAGAAACAGCGAGAGAAATGGGAAATCGACATGAAGGCTGTTCAGAGGTTGGTGGACAGAAAGGAAAAAGATGTGGGAGCTACTGATATGCTCACAATGAGTTTTTGATGGGCTCAGGGATTTATCCCAAAACAGTACCCTCTTGGATACTGTTTTGAAGCAAAGGGATGAGTTTTTAGATAGGCTCAGGATTGGAAAGCTGAGTTGGTTGCTCCAGTTGATTCCAAGAAGAAGAAGGATGTGAAAGAAGGGGATGCAGAGGTGAAAGTGGCAAGATTAAGGAGGCTGCTGAAACTGAAGAAAGAAAAGATCACCAGGCTAAGGGAGGAGAATGCAAGATTGATGGCAGAAGTTGCTGCCAAGTCCAGTGTTGCAGCATCCACCTCTGCTACAACACACACTGATGACCAGTAGCCTACTCCATCTGAGTAGGGCAAGTTTAAATCATTCCCTTTAGCTCCTTATTCTGTTTGTCTTTATTTATTTGTGTCTGGGATGTGTTTTTACATTTTTAGGTTTATTTTTCTTGCATTGGGGTCATGTTTTGAATATGTTAACTTACTTGCATATCCCAAATAATTCTGTAAGTCCAATCACATTTCTAGGAGTGGTACATGCTAGAACTAGACTCATACTTGCTTGAGACGCAATTTGGTCCACATTCTGCACATATCACAAAGATGATCTAGTCCTTTATTTCCTTTTCTCATTTTTAGCCACTTGAAATCTAATGCAAAGCATCCTTTCTTCCAATCCAATGAGGACATTGTAGAATTTTAGTTTGGGGTGGGGGGTCTAAAAATGGCAAAGAGGAATGCTCTGCAAAAACAGAAAATTGCCAAGACAAAGTGGTTAAAACACCAAAAATGTCACATAGGGGCAGGTGTATGTATGCAACAAAAAAATACCAAAAAAGCACAAAAATTGAAAATTTTATGTTTTGATTTATGGGGTGAGAAAAGGCAAAGTGAGGAGAAAAATGCGCCAAAGAGATAAATCCATACACCTTAGGCTTTTAGTGATTTGTGGTGTGGAATGTATTGACCATAACAAAAAGAATGTGATGCTAGCATATGGTTCATGGTTACAATTAGAATGAGATTTGGTCACTTTGGATTTATAAAAGGCTATGTTATGTATCATTGGCATGTTCAACTCCATGATGTGCACTTAATGCCATCCTTATGCATATCTTTAAAAATTGATTCTTTTCTTTTGTTCTTTTTATTGCTTGGGGACAAGCAAAGTTCTTAGTTTGGGGTGGTGATAATTACTCACTTTTTGAGTACTTAAGCACTACTTTATGTTGCTTTTAGATAGGATCTTCCATTTTATATCTCAAATTTGAGTCATTTTCTTTGTTATTTTCCTTTTATTGAGTTTGGAACTAAAGTTTGTGATTTACTTGTTTCTACAAAGGTGGATGACTAATTGGGGTGTTTTGGAAATCCATTTGTAGCACAGGTCATGCTGGAGCATTAGAACAGCATGGATCAGATTGGTATCTTTTGATAGATAAAGTGATGAGTATTGGAAAGCTAAATTTTTGGTGTGGAAAAGCAATACTGATGTCTTTTGGAAGCCTTTTCTGCAATTTAAATATGTCAAATCATCTCTTTAGGAGTAGTTGTACTTTCTAGTTAGTTAGATGTACTTGTTGGTTGGAATGCTACTAGTTTGGTTAAAATTTACACTTTCCACCCTCTTTCTTTTTCTATAAATAGAGGGCTTTGTTGGCTTTTATTGTACCCATCATTGGAACTGACTTACATCAGTTCCAAATTCTCACTTATTTCCAGAAAACTACTTTATGCAATCAAGTTCTTAATTTTGTTCTTAATTTTGTTCTTATTCTTCAAACCTTCTTATGAATTTCTGCAGCATTGGCATAGCATCCAACTGTTCACTTTTCTTTACTAATCTTCTTTAAATTCTCTTGCATCTCTAGCTTTCCCTTTTTCTTACGTCTTTATTTTTATGCACTTTATTTCAGTACTTTACATTCACGTACTCGTATTTCATTTTACATTCGTGTCTTTTACTTACTTGTCTTTTACATTCTTGTCTTTTTTAATGATAGCACTTTAATTTTCAAGTCATTTACATTTCTAGCATCATGTTTACTTTCCAAGTCTCTTGCATTTGCTTTAATTTATTTATTGTAATGAGTAACTAAGCATTATAGCTTGGGTGTGAGGCAAATGGTGTTATGTTAACCAAAAGAAAGTAGGCATTTTGTGGCAAAAAATATGTTTTATTATTCCAACCCAAGTTTTATCAAGATAATACAATCCCTTGACAAATTGATCACTTTGTTAGTGTTAAAGTGTCATGGACATAGAGATAGGCCATTGAATAGCACGTCAATTTGGATGACATAAGGGGTAATATCGAGAGAGTTACTTGCAACGAGAGTTGTTACTTTTGTTTTCCAAAATGATTCATTCTTGATAAGTTGTCACTTTTTCAAAGGGTTAAAATGGAGTAGACTTAGATATAAGCTACTTAGGAATACATCAACTTGGGAGGTACGGGGGTTACATCGAGAGAGTAACTTTTAACAAAGAGAATTTGTTTTTCCGTATATTTTGAGAACTCCACTCCCATCATTCCCTTATCTTGAACTCTGCTCAGAGATGAGATTGTTTATAGCTACTGGAATAATGGGATGGTGAGAGTCCGAGAGGAACGTGTCTTGAAATAGATAATAAAACTCATTTCTGACACTTTTATGTTGCAGCATTACTGTAGCATCATGCTATAGCATTGTTGTAGCATTAGTCTGCTGGAATTCGGTTTAACATAACATCACAAGTCTTACACCCTTGCTTTTCTATTATTACTGTTTATTTCAATCTGTGATAATCATCAAACCAGCCAATCAAAATATTTTCTTCCAAATCGTCATCTGAAATCACTTCTTTCATAATACTTCAATTGCAATTTTAACTCCAATCTCTGTGGGACGATAATCGGTATTTTACCACTTTATTACTTGATAGACGACATAGTTCCACGTAAATATACTTGCTTATTGGTTCTATTAGCACACGTCTGTAGGTGTATTCAAAATACACATCAACACCCTTGTTAATCTAGTAGTCAAAGTCTAGATTAAATAGGTTGTTACTGTTATGTCTCGATACACTTATTGTTTTGGTTGTACAAACTTCTCCTAGCAAGTTATAGTTGGGGTATTTGGAAATATTATTTCTACCCATTTTCCTGAATCTTTCCCTATTATTGGTGTTAATTTTTAGGGTGTTACAAAAACCTTTGAACACACGGATAAGATAAAATACTCAAACCACAATTCATGGATAGGAATCCATACACAAAAACGTCACCGAAAACATGGATAATACTCTATACCCAAAACAACATCTTTCGGTGATGGGGGAGACCTGCTTCCAATGAACGTTGTTGGGATTAAAATCTGATTGAATGGTATTTCAAGGGAATATTATGTAAATTGTATTTGGGCTTCAATATTGTAATGGGCCATGGGCCTGGTTTGTATAGCCCAGGTATAAATAGTTTTGTTAACCTTAGTTTTAGGTTAATCGTCATAATTGAATTGCAAAACATATTGTAAACACTCTGAATTGTTTATGAATGCTATATGGATGACGAATGGAAATCATACTGATTGTTGAATTCTTCTATTGATTTCTTACTGTTTGCACTAATCTGGGATCCACAATTGGTGTCAGAGCATACAGATTGGGTGATTCAAAGTTTCTGGTAAGTTTCCTGTTAGTTTTGTCGATTGTGTTCTTGAATTCTAAATTATCATCTTTTGATTCTGACAAAATTGATTGTTTCTGGTTATTCCATTCGATTAATATTGTTATCTTTAGCGTTTCTGCAAGTTTCCATAGTCTAATTCGATCGTTTGAATAGTTTTTGAGAAAAAATTCATCTACAAGTTTTTGTCTCTGTTCGTGTTAAAAAACAATTTTTTTCATCAAAAATCTTGTTAGTTTGCTCTAAATCGATTAGGGTTTGTTGTTTTTTGTGTTTTTGGTAGTTCTCTAATCTTTCAGGAACGAAATCGTAAACCCTAGTTCGTCAATCGATCTGAATTTACCTCACAGTCGTCGTGTCCGGACCCAGTTCTACAATCCGGGTAAGTTTCCTAATTTCACCACTTACCGGATAAAGTCTACCCGGGTTGTTCAAACTTCCCGGTAATCGACTCTCCGGTACTTGTCCGGACTATTGATATATCCGGTTACTCAAAAGTTCCTGGTAACTTTATCCGGACAACTTTATTCGGACACCTTGTTTCCGGTAACTCTGTCAATCCGGACTCTATCCGGTAACTCTCACGGTTTCCGGTAAGTCTATTCGGTAACTTATTTCCCCCGAACACTACTCACTATCCGGTAAATCTGTTTTATTCGGTAACTTTGTGTTATCTGGTAACTTCAGTTTTATCCGGTAACTTCAGTTTTATCCGGTTACTTTGCTATCCAGACACTTCACACACCCGGATCCGATCACTACCAGATCCGGACACTCCTGTAATCCGGATTTCTATCCGGTAAGTTATGTTTAGTTCATATCTTACCAGCTTCATTTTAAGTCAATCTTAGAACCTGCGTTAGGACTTTCACTCATAGTGCCTTGCGTTAGTATTTCACTTTGAATCGAACCTACCATCTGACGATCCCCTTAGTGCACACTTCAAAGATGTCTCGTGACGCGCTAGCTATCGGTACCGACGCCAAGCCACCGACCCTCTATCAGGGCGAATACAGTCAATGGCGAGACAGATTTCTCATCTTCATCGAATCTAAAGACAACTTCGACTACATCTGGCGAGCTCTCTCTGAAGGCCCACAAGATCCTCGTATGACTACCGTTCCAGCTCAAGAAGGAGGTGTTGCAGCTCGACTAGAACCCAAGACATACTTACAGATAGATTATGAGAAAAAGAGCAGATTTGATGGTGAAAAGCATGCCAAGAGATAACTGGTCCAGAGTCTACCTAACCTGATCTACACTGCCATAGACGGATACAAGGAAATCTCCAAAGGCATGTGGGATCAAGTAGAGAAGATGATGAGAGGGAGCAAAGTGGGAAACCAACTGAAGGTTAACAGTTGCATCACCAAATTCGACGGTCTCAAGCAGCGCAAGGGCGAATCTATCACTCGAGCATATGAATGTTTCTGCCTTCTGTTGAACGAGCTCTACAAGAAGAATATCACTCGATCTAACACTGAGAATGCCCTCAAGTTCCAGAACAATCTCCTTCCAGAATGGAAAATGTTCGCTTCTCACATCAAGCACAACAATCTGATTGAGAACGTTCCAATCCATGAACTCTACGAGATGCTCATGCAAGACGAGGATGAAGTCATGGAAATAATGAGCAGTCAGAATTCCTCGTCCAAGTCACATGCCGATCCACTCGCTCTTGTATCCTCCAAAAGCAGCAAGTCTTCCAGCCGTCACTCCAAGAGAATCCAAGAGTCTAGTGAGTCTGAACCAGAGTTTGAAGCAAAAACAGAAGAAAGCGACTCTGACCCTGAGCTGACTCAGATAAAGAAAGCAATGGCCCTCATCACCAAGTCATTTCAGTGAAACAAGTACTTCAAGAAACCTTCGTCCAATAATCAGCGCTACTACAATACTCCCAACAAGCGCCATGACTATAAGGACAAATATGAAGGAAATAGAAGGATTGAGGAGCACAAGCAACCTGATCACAAGGAGAAGAATGAGAAGAATGATCGCAAGTCCGAGTCAAAGCAGACGAACCTGTCACGTGCTATAACTGCGGAAAATTGGGTCATTTTGCCAAGGACTGTAGAAAGCTCGTTGAGAAAAACGTACACTACTACAAGGCCAAACTTCTGTTGGCAGAACAGAAAGCCGTGGGAAAGGCACTGTTAGTCGAAGAGGATGTTAGCTTCAATCTTCCTAATCATAGAAATACTTAGAAGTAGTGAAAAATAGGCTAAGTATAGAAAAGCCTCTCACAGAGGCTCTGCCACTTCTTCCAGAAGATCAAGTCCAGAAAGCCACAGAAGCTACAGAGGTAATCACAGAACCTCTGTAGTGCGCAAGAAGAAGATCAACTCGGAAACAAGTGGACTGCTCCACAGAAGGTCAGACCATAGAACCTCTGTAATGCCTTACAGAGCCTCTGTGGTCTGCTATGAAGACTTGGAAGATATTACTGGATACGTTCATCAACTTGCATGGAAAAGTACTGTCAAAACACGTGTCAAGCTCTGAGTGGACTCAATAGGGCATGGTACAAAATAGACGTCTGCGCCATTTAATGCATTTACCAATAGTACATCTGCTCCATTAAATGCGCATGGCTCAAACAACTGCTCACACCATCCAGTCCACTGTTCACACCATTCAGTTCACTATTCATGCCGTAAAAGGAACAGTGACCTACTTCATAGTCTTCTAAGAGTAGTATAAAAGGAAGTCACATGTTGAGATCTTCCTAAGAACGAATACACAAGGAATCACTAATACTCTCAAACTTTATTGTCAAATATCTGAGTGTTATATTCTCACACACACCAACAGTTCTTAATCTGTTCTTCGTGTTCTTATTATATATTGAATAACAGTAACTGTTCAAGAAATCCTTTTTATTCCTTACTGTTTTCTTTATATATGTGCGTTCTAACATCTATCAAACATATCTGTTAGTTTAAATACGCTTCCGCATTAAACTCTAAATTCAACTAATAGACTGTTAATCTTGATTAAGTGTATCTGGGTTCCAACAATTGGTATCAGAGCCTCTCTTGATTTTCAATATCAAGTGATCCACTTATCAAGATTCGTGATAGATATTATTGTGTCTGGAAACTGCTTAAACTCAGAAAATCTTCAAGCTCATCGAAGTAACTCTTTAGTCATACCTTCTTTCTAAAATCTTCAAAAATGACAAATACAAATAATTTCTTTACTACTGGTTCTCTCACTAAACCTCCTAGTCTCCTTCGAGATGAGTATCCTCAGTGGAAAATAAGAATGGTCCATTTTTTCGAGGGCACTGAAAAAAATCTAGTACAATATCTGTACAATCCTCCTCCTATTCCCATGACAGTAGTACCTCGTATACCTGCTACTGCTGAATCTGCCGAAATCCCCGAACATCAAAAACCAAAGCCAAAAGGGGAGTGGTCAACCGAAGATAAAGCAGAAGATGAAGTTGCTCAGAAAACCAAGAGGACATTGATTATGGCAATACCCAACGAACTCTTTCAATCCTTGGATTCATGTGAAACAACGCATGATCTGTGGAAAGAACTGGAAAGACAGTTGGAAGGAGGTTCTAAAACACAAAAAAAACCGAAGAGCACAGTACATCAATGAATATCATGCATTCAGAGCCTCTTCAACAGAATCTCTGCAAACAACATACGACAGATTCAACTCTCTAATCAACAAGTGCAGAAAATCAGGCATTGACAGAACTTCTGAAGAAAACAATGCCATGTTTTTAAAAAGTCTAAATGAAGAATGGCTCCAGCTGTCTATGTCCCTACAGACAAATCAGGATCTAGACACCTGGACTCTCTCTGATCTTTACGGAACATTAGCCGCACAAGAACCTCAGATAGCACAGGCTAAAACACTAACCATTGTACCATATGCATTGGTTAGTAAAACTAAAGAAGATGCACAGAGACCAAGAAATGAAAAAGCCACAGAGGAGAAGAAGAAGGAGAAGAAGAAGATGGTGATAATTGACAGTGAAGAAGAAGAGCAAGAAGAAAAAGAAATAACTCTTGCGTCACTAGCTAAATCTTTAGCTCTATTGACAAAAGAGTTCAGAGGAAACAGAAGAGGTTCCGGAAATGAAAGATATGATAGAGAAAACAGAAGAGATGACAGAAGAGAAGAAGAATCGAGTGGCCGACAGAGGTCAAGCGAAAGACATTACAGAGGAAATGACCGACAGAGGTCAGATGACTCGGTAAGCCACACGCAGCAAGAATGCTACAAATGCGGCAAACCTGGTCACTATGCAAATGAATGTAGATCAGAGAAAGGCGGAGACCTACAGAAGTCCAATGATCGAACAGGAAACACTCCTCAAGGATGTTTTAACTGCGGCAAACCAGGCCATTTTGCGAATGAATGCAGAAGCAGATCAAATCGCCCACAGAGGGACTCTGCTTTCTACAAAAAGAAAGCCGAGTATTATGCTCAAAAATCCTTAATGGCAAAAGGACATTCTGAGGAGAACACAGAAGACTTCCAGTCAGACTCTACTTCTGACGATGAACATACCGCCAATGCCCTCTTCTGTGGCATGGCAGAAGTCGACTCCTGCACTAACTCTGAGGTATCTACTTCAAATTCAAACTTTTGTATTACCTCTATAGATGATAATACACCTAGAATTAACATTGAACTAATTGAACTGAAAGAGATAAATCAAAGTATTCAGAAAAGACTCACTTTCAATGAGAGAGAAGTACGGCTTCTCACTCAAGAAAAAGCAAAGATTTTTGAGGAAAAAGAGAGAATAGAAAAGAAATGGAACAAAACTCTAGATCCTTTAAAAAAACAAATTTCTGAATTAACCCAGACTTTAAAAGATAAAACAAAAGAACTTTCAGTTTCAAGGAGCGAAACTACTGACATAAGAGCTCTTAAAGAATACTTTCAAAGAGAAAGAGAGGTATTATGGCAAGATTTACTCAGAAGAGAGGTTTTACTTAAAAACTATAAAGATGCACAGAAAGTTTATGAAAAAGTAAACTCACAAATAGCGAGACGAGGTATAGGGTATGATGATATCACCCTAGGTATTGAAGGCAAAAGAAACAAACCTCTGTCCTCTTTATTTGTAATTGGAAAAACAAACAAACCATATTTTCCAAATCTAATCTCTGTAAGCAAAAGGGCGAAAATCTCTGTGGATCCTTATTTGAAGAAATATAAGAAGATGATTAACGTGTGGTTTGAAAACACAGACTCATCATCTTCAACCTCTGTCAATAAAGGTATCAAACCAAAGAAATATTTGAAAACACAAGATCAGATTGGTATCTTCAAGTTTGGTAAACCGGAGACCCAAACACAGGTTGCTTTTGTCTGTTTGATAAACGTCGAAAAAAAATTATCAGCAGAAGCTCCTGAGTTTAAACCCATTTTTTCAGAAGAAAACTTTAAAAATTTAATCGAAAAAGAAATTTTGGAAATATGGAAATCAAACGTTTTAGAAAAATTCTGTACATCTTCTATAGATAAAACTCTCGCTGAAGAAATCTTATTAGAAACCTCTGCAATCTATGAAAACTATTCTACAGAGGAAGAAAGCTTGTATGATGCATGTTTGGAAAATTCAACCTCTATTGAAAGAATTGACTCAACCTCTGTAAACGAGGACGACTCATCTTCTGACGATTCAGAGACAGATGTTACATCTGGGATAACTCTCTATGACACAGAGGAAGTTAAATACTCCTCTGAAGTTCCTCAAAGAACTATTTCTCCAAAAGAGAAACTCACAGAGATTCCAATCTGCCAAGATTTTCTAAATTTGAATCTACATATCAAAACCTCTGCTGAGCTTCAAATGTTACAAAAGACCTCTATTAATCCTATAAGTTCTAGATTTTCAAAACCCAAGGTTAATAAATCTTTTTCTTCTGTGACAGTAATAAATGAAGTTCACCACAGAAGCAACCCACAGAAGGCAGGTCCTAAACAGAGCTTTTGCAAACAACATTCGAGTATTCATAGATATTCTAGTAATAGGAAATCTAATGTAAAGAAAGAATGTAATGCCTCTGTGGCTGAGTTCAAAAAGTTCAATGAAAAGTTCAAGCAAATTACATCTCATATTCAATACTGTCGTTGTTTTGATCTTATGTCTAAACTTAATAATCATTTTTCAAATCAAGACTGTCTACTCTCTACGCCAATTCAAAAGTCAAATCCCACAAAGAAACAATCTGATTTTTTTGTAGAAAACAAAATGTATTTCAAGAATGCCAAAGCAAACTTGAAAAACTCTAACAATATTGGACCCATATGGATATGGGTACCTAAATCTCTGTGATTGTCCTGCAGAAGAAGTATGTGCCAATCTGGTATCTAGACTCCGGATGCTCAAGGCACATGACTGGTGACAGAAGTGCACTATCCACGTACAAAGAAACACAAGATGGTGGATTTGTGACTTTTGGAGACAACAAGAAAGGACACATAAAAGGCTATGGAGTCATAAGGAAAGAAGACGTTTCAGTATACAAAGTTGCATATGTGGATGGCCTTAAGCACAACCTACTCAGTGTAAGTCAACTTTGTGATACAGGATTCAATGTGTTGTTCAAAAGAACCTTCTGCTCTCTACAAAGTGAAGAAACAAGTATGGAACTTCTGCGAGCTGAAAGAATAGGCGATCTATATATAATGAATTTCAACTCAAAGAACAAAGACAAAGTTTGCCTTGTTGCCTGCAAAAGTGAAGAAGCCTGGCTATGGCACAACAAGTTCTGTCACTTGAATTTTCACACATTGGAAAAACTGGTCAAACTTGATCTAGTTAAAGGTTTGCCAAATGTTAAATTCAATAAGGATCATTTATGTTCTGCCTGTGAAATGGGAAAACTCAGAAGAGCTTCCCACAAAGGCAAAACAGATGTGTCTTGCACCAGGCCTCTGTACATGCTTCATGTCGACCTCTGCGGTCCCATTGCAATACAGAGCCTAGGTGGCAAGAAATACATACTTGTCCTAATTGATGAGTATTCACGTTTCACATGGGTTGAATTCGTAAGAAAGAAATCAGATGTTCCAAATGTATTGATAAATCTAATGAAAAGAATCCAAGTTCTTTATGATTGCAGAATACAAAAGTTAAGAAGTGATAATGGCACAAAATTTAAAAACTCTGTCATTGAAGCCTATCTTTCACAAGAAGGAATATCACAGAACTTCTCTGCAGCTCGCACTCCACAACAGAACGGTGTTGTCGAAAGAAAGAATCGAACACTTGTGGAAGCCGCAAGAACTATGATGTCAGCATGCGGATTATCAATGAACTTTTGGGCAGAAGCAATTTCAACTGCGTGTTATACTCAAAATCGATCAACCATTGTGAAAAGACACCTCAAGACGCCTTACGAATTGCTTAACAAAAGGCGGCCAAATATCAAATTTTTTCATATATTCGGATGCAAATGCTTTGTCTTAAACGACAGAGATTCAAGAGGAAAGTTTGATGTAAAAGCAGATGAAGGCAAATTCATTGGATACTCTGCCACTTCCAAAGCTTACAGAACATTCCTTACAAAGTCTCACAAGATTGTAGAAAGCATCAATGTTTCTTTTGATGATTCATTCCAAATGACTTCTGAACAAATCAGTTCAGAACTCGGAATTAAAGGGAAATCCTCTGTCATCTCACAAGCAAAAGAAGACTTGGATCTTCTATTTTTAGAGATGCTCCACGAAAACATTGATCCTTCTGTTGGAACAATCAGGGTTTCTGAAGAACCATCCTCTGTCGGACAAAATCCTACAGGTTTGTCTCTAACTGGTCCTAATAATGCTTCATCTTCTTCTGTAAATACTACAGATGCAATTGCCGAAGCAGAAGAAAGTGCAGAAGATGAAACATCAAGGAAAACGACAACAGAAGCTGCACAAACCACAGAAGAACCAATTACAGAGGAAATCGAGGACCAAGACTATACGTCCTCAGAGGAACAAACTCCACCACCACTCATACCAATCATTCCACAAACGGTAGAATCAACTACCAAGGCACGAAGAACAACAGAGGCTACACAAGAAGAAACACAAGAAGTCTCTATAGAAAGTCTGAATGACATTGATGATCATCTTCCACGCACAACTCAATGGACAAAAAGCCATCCTCCAAGCCAAATAATCGAAGAACCTTCTGACGCAGTAAAAACAAGGTCTGCCACTGCTAACTTTTGTTTCTTTACAAATTTTATTAGTGTGATAGAACCAAAGAAGATTTCTGAAGCCCTAGATGACCCAAACTGGGTAGACGCCATGCAAGAAGAACTTTTGCAATTTGAGCGTAACAGAGTATGGACTCTAGTACCTCTGCCAAGAGGAAAACGGGCCATTGGGACTAAATGGGTCTACAGAAACAAGAAGGATGAAGATGGAGTGGTCATCAGAAACAAAGCAAGATTAGTAGCAAAGGGATATAGACAAGAAGAAGGCATAGACTACGATGAAACTTTTGCCCCTGTCGCACGACTCGAAGCAATAAGAATATTCTTAGCCTTCGCAGCCCACAGAGGTTTTAAAGTCTATCAGATGGACGTAAAATCAGCTTTTCTCAACGGTGAAATCCAAGAAGAGGTCTACGTTAATCAGCCACCAGGATTTGAAAGCTCAAAGTTTCCAAGGCATGTATACTACCTTGAAAAATCTCTATATGGACTAAAACAGGCTCCACGAGCATGGTATGAACGACTTTCTACCTTTCTTCTAGTCAATGGTTACAACAGAGGTACAACAGATACTACCTTATTCTATAAACGCAAAAGTAGTGAGATAATGCTTGTACAAATATACGTAGATGACATAATTTTTGGGTCTACTAATTCAGAAGAGTGTAAAAGATTTGAAAAACTCATGCAGAGTGAGTTTGAAATGAGTGTGATGGGAGAATTAACTTTCTTCCTCGGACTCCAAGTCAAACATTCATCAGAGGGAATTTTTATAAATCAAGCTAAATATGTCTCTGACATTCTTTCCAAGTATAGCTTCTCTGATGCCTCTGCAATGAAAACTCCAATGGCCACTGGAAACAAGTTATTCTTAGATTCAGATGGCATCTCTGTAGAATGCACTCTCTACAGAGGCATGATTGGATCTCTGTTATACTTAACAGCAAGCAGACCTGACATTATGCATGCCACATGTCTCTGTGCACGCTATCAAGCTAATCCAAAGAAATCACATTATGATGCCGTAAAGAGAATCTTTAGATACCTAAAAGGGACCAAAAATCTTGGTCTCTGGTATCCACAGAACTCTGGTTTTGGTCTTAAAGCTTATACAGATTCAGACTATGGAGGATGCATGCTCGACAGAAAGAGTACCTCTGGGAGTTGTCAATTCCTAGGTGGTAAACTAGTCAGTTGGACCTCCAAGAAGCAGAATTGTGTTTCCACATCCACTGCAGAAGCTGAATACGTTGCTGCCGCTAGCTGTTGTTCTCAGGTTCTATGGATGAAGACTCAGCTAAAAGACTACGGCCACATTCTGTTCAAAATACCCATCTTCTGCGATTCCAAAAGTGCTATTGCTATCTCTGCCAACCCTGTGCAACACTCAAAAACCAAGCATATCGATATAAGGTATCACTTCTTGAAACATCATGTTGAATACGGTACAATCGAAATGCATTTTGTGCCCACAGAATATCAACTCGCTGACTTATTCACCAAAGCACTAGACGAGAAAAGATTCAACTTCTTGGTGGGTAAGATAGGAATGATTAACATGGTGTGAAAATCCTCAGTAAGTATAGTTTTATCTTCTGTAAATAATAAGTAAATACATTGCTTAAATTATTGTTTTGAAAGATTCTACTTCTATATGTAAATTCTTAAAACCTTCAATAGTTCTTGAAACTACAGAACTTATGTAAGGTCTGCTCAGAACCTCTGACAACCTTCACAGAACCTCTGATAGACTTGACCTATGTACTATGCAAAACTTATCATATTCTGATCCAAGCATAGATCAAGGGGGAGCAAAAGGAAAATTCTTGATCTACAGAAGTGATTAGATCAAGGGGGAGCAAAAGGGGCCCTCAAATGATCTACAGAGATAAATCTTTCAAAGGAAAGCCAAAGAAGAATGTCGATAATTTTCCATCGACAGAAGTAAGACAAAACTGCCGAGAACAGAAGAACCAAAAGGTATGTCTCTCGCACGAAAGGTTTTTAGAAAACAGTTTTCTAGGACAAGAATTGTCAAATATGTCCTAAATATACTGTGAATAACATTTCAAAAATCAAAAGTTCAAAAGGTTTAACAAAATTCGAAATAGTAGAAATTTAAGGTCATAGAGCTTCTGCTGAGCTCAACAGAGCTTCTGCAGGAAATATGCTCTGTGATCATAAATTAACCCTCTGTCGATCTTTTGGAATGTTATCTCGAACAAAACGTTTATCAAAATAGTTTTCTCGGACAACAACCTTCAAGAATGTGCGAAAAACATCTCTTAACACAGATCAAAAATTGGGTGATCAGAAAGTTAATAGAATTCAAGTTATAAGATTTTTTTCTCTCATAGAGCTTCTGCTGGCTCTTGCAGAGCTTCTGCAAGTTCCATCAGAGCTACAAAACCTCTGTGAGTAAAATTTCTTGACAAAATCCTATTGATCTTCTCCAATATCTTTACAAACGTTTTCGTTTAAAGAAGAACCTTCAGCAATGATAACAATGAGATATATGAGAAAAGGGTTAAACTTCAAAATTTTCAACATCACAGAGCTTCTGGAAACTAACAAAGGCTCTGCTATTTTGTTAATTTGGGCATTTCTGTAACAATAACGGTTACTTTTACTGAGAGTGAAACTCATATGGCTAAGAACAACTCCACGCGCCTAGCATTAATGGGCTGCGCACGACGTCCTGTCATCTTCTGACAAGGCCTACGTGTCCCATTTTCATTGGGCAAACATGGAACGTTTTTTTTTGTAAGTTGACCGCCGCTCAAACTCGAGTGCGGATTCCAAACTTTAATCCATTGCCATATATTTTACCCTTTCGAAGTCTACCGTTTTACCATCCTATAAAAACAAACTTTACCCTCTCATAAAACTTTTTACAAACTCTCATCTTCTTCTCCGGCGATACCCTGCAAAACACTTGCAAATGGCTTCATCTTCTCGAGCTACATCCTCTGAACTCTCTCCGGCGAACTCAACGGAAAACTCCCCTGCTCATTCAGAACATTCTGAAAACCCCAGCCTTGCAAGAGATATTGAACAACAAGATTCCGGGGACTCCGCAGACTTTGCTCCGACGACACACTTGCAAAACTTCATAGCTAAGGATCATTTTGAAGCCACTCTTCCTATCAAATCCAACAACTGCTATTTGGTCCCCTCACCCACTACTTTCGGCGAAGCCCATGCCATACTTCTGAACATCATGGAAAACCATGTCCTCTTCCCTCTACTATCAATAACCCCTAACAAAATTCCAGTCCGTTATTTGAACCAATTTTGGCAAAGCTGCCGATTTGATAAAGACGATTCTCTTATCAAAGGGTACATTTCAAGACCTGATAAATCTGAGCATCTTGAAATCAAGTTCAACAGAACAATGTTCTCACTTGAATTCAACCTACCAACAAGGGGTCTTCTGGGATTGAAAAGTTATGCAGAGCAACCAACAGACGAAGAGCTCTGTCGATTCGTGGAAATGCTTGGGTACAACACCCAACTACGGAAGAGAAATGACTTCCGCAGAGGCCGATTACCACCTCTGTGGAACACCTTGTTCTCTATTCTTAACAGATGCCTGACAGGAAAGATAGGGAGTATTGACCAGAGCTCACATCAAATCTTGAGCATCATGTATGGGGTTTACTATGATCTTCCACTAGATTATGCGACCATAATGATGCAAGAGATCGTAAACACCATCGACAGAAAGAACAACTCGAAAAGGGTCAAAGAGAACGATCCCAACTTTCTACCACCTCTGCAATTCCAAAGAATATTGGGAGTATTGTTCGAACCTCTGCTGCTAATCCAAAATTGGCCAATGGAAGGGCCAACTCCCAAACAGTTCCCGATGAACAAAAATACCCCCACTGATCATGCTGATGGCTACTCACACTGCAGACCTCTGTCAAAGAAACTTCTGCGCTACGCATCGAACAAATCCCTTCAGAAAGAGTATATACGCGATCATAGAACTCCAAAACCGAGTCCTATGACACCCCCGCGTTTAGGTGTCCCCCTAGGAACAATGATAGCAAAACCTCTTTCCACTCAAGCAGAAAAGGATCACAAGTTAACAGAGGAAGGGGCACCAAAACCAAAAAGGAGGAAAACCAAAAAGAAGCATGGTAAATCACTTAAAAATTTGGTTACCATTGCAGAAGAGGAAATCATAGAGGGTGAAACTACAGAAGAAGAAGATGCAGAAATAGGAATGACAGAAGAAGGATATCAATCACCCTATCAATCTCCAGATAGATTTGCTCACCAGGGAGACCTGAATGATTTCCTACAGAACCCCGAAATTGCAAACACCCTTAATACAGCAGGGTGGACGGCACAACCTCTCGACCACCACTCTCCAGAATAACAAGATTTCTTCATTTCTGGCATTGACACACATCTACAAGAAGATGACACAACACCCAGAAATCAACCAGCCGAAACCCCTGTGATTTTACAAAACCCTTTCATTCAAGGATTGGACGTCCACAGAAGAAGTCCAAACCAAGCTTCAGAAGATACAGAACAAACCGAAGCTGAGTGGAATACAACTGAAGTTACAGAGGCAACGGTTGTAGAAGAAACCACAGAAACAGGGATAGAAATCTCAGAGGTAGATTCAGATGAAGAAGAGGCTATCTGGATACGAAAAGGTCTCTATCATCCTCATGTCATGAGCTTATACGGATCTCATCACATGTATGACTCCTTGCGCACAGAGCAAGGAACTTCCACAGAACCAGAAGAAGAAACAAGAAAAGATGCCGAAGTTGAAGAAGGCACACAACCAAACCCAACTCCCAGTGCAACCCACATTTCTAACTCCGCAGGTCTAGCTGCAGAAGGAGTTATTGAAAAAGAGCAGCACAGCTCGATCCTAACCCAACCCATCCAGCCAGAGGTTACTCTTTCAACCTCTGTGCCCACAGAAACCGGGGAATCCATTCCTAGGGAGTCTCCTCAAAGAGACTCACCTAATGTTCGTGATCAATCGCCCCAGATCACACAAGAACACCCTACAGAGGAATTCGTTTCCTCTGTCACGCACACATTTAGGCCAAACCTTCTTTCAGAGAGAAGTAGTAAGCACAGAGACGAAGAGACTCTAGACAAGTCTCCTAGTCAACAGAAGGACATTCCAATACCCACCTCTGGAGTGGATTTGGACTCTGTTCTTCACAGAACTTCTGTAGAGAACGAAACTCAGGTTTCCTCTCGAGGATCAGAAGGAAATCCTTCCACCCCCATCGTACAAACAAGGGTGAACGAAGGTGTCCCAGGAACAGGGACTCACTCTGGAGACGAATGTGTTCCTCCAGAGGTTACACAAGGAACACAAGTATCAAGGGATGAGTTCCAAACCCTTGTCACCTCTGTGAACCAAACAATGAAAGAGTTGCAAAGCTCTTTCAAATCCTTTGCAGAGACAACATCTACAGCTCTCTTGAATCTGAACACCAAAATGGACGATCTGTCCACAGAGGTGAAAACCGCCATCTCAGAGATGAAGTCTTCTTCAACAACCACTGCCAAAGAAACAGCCACTTCTGCCGCTCATCAATTCGAAACAACTGCAACTTCTGCGTTCAGGGACTCGGTCAAAGATTTCCTTGAACAATTAAATATGCAATCCAACAGAGCAGAGGGCATTACTCCTGCAGACTTACAGAATGCGTTATCACAAGTTCAAGCAGAGGCAATACGAACCACGACAATGATGCAGCCAAAAGACTATATGACCAGAGCACAGCTAACAGAGCTAGGACAAAACGTCATAAACCAGGTCACAGAAGTCATTGTCTCCTTCACAACTGCAAATGCCAACTATGTGAAGGACTTCAAGAAAAGTGTCGGCAAAATGCGTTTCAAGACAGAAGCAGAGCTTGCGACATTTATTGGTCTCTGCGATGATATATGTGAAAAATTGAAGGCAGCAGGAGCTGAATTGCCAAAGAAGCCCAACACTTCTTGCAGAGCAGAGGGTACTTCGGATAAGTGTCAGGATGATTCTGATGATGACCAACCTGGTCCATCAGATAATCATGAGGGGGAGAATTTAAGGGAGAAAGCTACGAGCAGAGGAATTCAATCTCCACTAATCGCAGCAGAACCAATCAGCCAAGCCCCTCAAGAACAAACCCAACAACAAACTCAAAGAACCACAGAGAATACACCCATCTCTGTGGATTCAACCTCTGAAGAACCCAACACTACAGAAGCAGATAAGCAAACCTCAGAGGCAACTACCACCCCTGAGGTAATTACTTTGGAAGAATCCGATCAAAGAACCACAGAGAAAACACCCACCTCTGTGGAAACACCCCAAACAATACCAAGAAGAAAGTCGATTGCCACCAAACCAAAAAGAGCAACGACCTCTGCCTCCCACATTCTGAAAAGAATGAACACAACAATGAATGATCGATTGACAAAGAGAGAAGAAGAAAGGAGAAAGTTCATCACAGCCTTCAAAATGACAAGAAATATTTCATCAATAGAAACTGAGCTCACAGAAGAAGTCACCAAACAACCTCCAACAGAGGTTACAGAGCAAGTCAAGCCAACAGAACCATCGCCACAAAAGTCCTCTAAGTCACAATCGTCAAAATCCACAGAGGCAACCTCCATCAAACCTACAGAAGTGCAAACCTCAAATCCCACAGAAGCAACAGGTTCTGCCGCGATAACAAAAGATAAAGGCAAAGGGATACTGACAGAAGAGCCTAAGAAGAAGAAAACATTGTCAAAGCCAACAGAGAAACTGATGAAGAGTGCGTTTGACGCCTTTCAAACCCCAAAACCCGAAGAAGTTGACTGGGCACATGGATTGAAGCCTCTGTCAGAAATTCCTTTAACTGGTAGAGCTACAGAAGTTGTTCAACAGATGGAGAGTCTCAGAAGACAAATTCCACGACCTGGTCCAACACATGAAGAAATGGAAGAAGTGGTATACAAATACCTCTACAAACAATCCTTTCAGACAAACTATCCAACAGATCATGTGACAGATCCAAGGATCAGAGAAGAATTTGAGAACATCTTCACGAGAACAAAGCCAAGAACCAAAGCAGATGTTTTCTCAATTCACAAGATCAAAAAGGTGATCTTCTACCGATTCTCCTTCACAAGAACCTATCCAAGGGTCAGGTACAATCTTTACAAAGTCAGAAGAGAGAACAATTCAGAATCTACCTTCGCTGATGCTGACTTAAGAAACATCAATCCATACGATCTACCTGACCTTCTGCAATGGACAAAGGACAACTACAACACAGAGGCAAACACCAGAGCCTATCAAGTATTGAGAAAAGCGATGAGGGAAAAGCTTCTGCTCTACAGCATGATAGATTTCCAGCTGGGAAAGGATCTCGGTCTCAAACATCTGGATCTACGACCACCTGAGGATCGCTGCCCACCAGACGCCATACCAAACTCAATCATCACAGAACCACGGTTTGGGTTAGTATTTCAAAACCCTCAAGGCGAAACTAAACTATTTGTATGCATGGACTGTCAGAAGTACGCAACAAATACTCTGAACAAGTTCAGAGCAAGCCTTGTGAAATACAGAGGTTCAAAGAAAATGGAAAAAGATGCTGCAGATACAATCATAAGAGAGATTGACGCAACAATTCGCCTAAGAGAACTCTGCGTCAGATTCTACAAAGAGATCAGAAAAGTTGGAAGAGACAACAGAAGCTACAATGATTTCAAAGATGCCAAAATCTGATTCTCAGACCTCCAATCTCTGCAAACAAAGTTAAAAGTTTATCTTTCATTGTACTCAAATGTAAAATGTCTCTGGCATATTTCTAAATGAAAGAAATTTCGAGGTATTGTTTAACCTCTGTCTTATCCAACTTAGCCTAACTAAACTCAAAGTCAAATTTTTATTTTTCACTACTTAGGGGGAGATTGTTAGCTTCAATCTTCCTAATCATAGAAATACTTAGAAGTAGTGAAAAATAGGCTAAGTATAGAAAAGCCTCTCACAGAGGCTCTGCCACTTCTTCCAGAAGATCAAGTCCAGAAAGCCACAGAAGCTACAGAGGTAATCACAGAACCTCTGTAGTGCGCAAGAAGAAGATCAACTCGGAAACAAGTGGACTGCTCCACAGAAGGTCAGACCATAGAACCTATGTAATGCCTTACAGAGCCTCTGTGGTCTGCTATGAAGACTTGGAAGATATTACTGGATACGTTCATCAACTTGCATGGAAAAGTACTGTCAAAACACGTGTCAAGCTCTGAGTGGACTCAATAGGGCATGGTACAAAATAGACGTCTGCGCCATTTAATGCATTTACCAATAGTACATTTGCTCCATTAAATGCGCATGGCTCAAACAACTGCTCACACCATCCAGTCCACTGTTCACACCATTCAGTTCACTATTCATGCCGTAAAAGGAACAGTGACCTACTTCATAGTCTTCTAAGAGTAGTATAAAAGGAAGTCTCATGTTGAGATCTTCCTAAGAACGAATACACAAGGAATCACTAATACTCTCAAACTTTATTGTCAAATATATGAGTGTTATATTCTCACACACACCAACAGTTCTTAATATGTTCTTCGTGTTCTTATTATATATTGAATAACAGTAACTGTTCAAGAAATCCTTTTTATTCCTTACTGTTTTCTTTATATATGTGCGTTCTAACATCTATCAAACATATCTGTTAGTTTAAATACGCTTCCGCATTAAACTCTAAATTCAACTAATAGACTGTTAATCTTGATTAAGTGTATCTGGGTTCCAACAGAGGACCACTGGTTAAATCAATCCGACACTGACAGCGATTCTGAAGATCCTGATGCTTTCATGGGCAACCATTCTCCTCCGTCAGAAAAGGCAAATCTTTGTCAGGTATGTGCCCATATCAATCAAAGCTTAGTCGAACAAATACAACCGCTTGTTTAAAGAATAGAATCTTATAAGGCATTCACTAATGAACAACTGCTTAAAATTAGCACGTTAAAAGAAAAGCTAGATGTTCAAAAGCGTATCACTGAAAAGTACAAGTCTGATAATGCTAATCTAAAAGAAAAATGCACAAATCTTTCAATAGCACCAAAGGACTTAAGGGCCAAGATTTCTGAGCTGAATTTAAAGCTTGATTAGTGTGAGAATGAGAAAGAAGAGATTATCTATCATTGCTCTTCTCTTCAAGTCCAACATACAGAGTTTTTTTCGAAAATAATTGATCTTGAAACCAAACTTCACAAAAGAGGTCAAACTGATTAGACAATTCACATGAACAAACCTATGGAATTCACGTATTTCAACAAGGAATGGGGAATTGGGTATGATAACCCACGGTAATTGAAAAAGATTTAATCAAAGAGACCTACTCTTTACCACTTTAATTTTCTTGGTCTCGACAAAAAGTACCCGGAATACAAAATCGATTGGACTGGACCCCTTGAAAAGCAAAAGGAAGAGGAAACTGAGGAATACAAATGCGCACACACTACTAAAATGCAGTTACCTTTTGCGTATGAACCTCTTAACTATTCATATAAGAAAAACAAATCCAAGTACCTTTCGAATGACTACTTTGACGGCTATAAGGTTGCGAAGCCCAAGGATTCCTCCAAAAAGGATGAGGTCCCAGTACCTAAACCCAAAACTGAGACAGACGAGTTTAAACTCTATGTTCCTCCTCTCATTTTGGAATCGAAAATAGTCGAGTTAGAAGAGACACTCAAAAAGGAAAGGACTGATTTTTAGAAGGAAAAACAAGCGCTTCTAAACGAACTTGAGAAACTCAAATCCTCTAAAACCGAATCTGTGTCGAGTGAGGGACAGGAAATCCTTCGGAATGAAATCAATCAGCTCACATCAAAACTGTCTGCATTGGCAACAGAAGTGATGCAAGAGCAAGTGAGCAAGTTTCAACTTCAAGAGAAACTTGACCAACTCCAAAACAAAAAGATGATTTCACCCGAACCTTCCTCGGACTCGTCCGATACATATTCGTGTGAAGCTTTTATCGGCAAAACTTCTTCACGAAAAGGAAAAGAGTCTCAAGAAGACTGTGTTAAAAAGAATCTTAACTCTGAATTTTAAAAAGCTTCCGCACCAGATTCTTTCAAAAACACAGACATACAGTGTTCCTCACCTCCCTCAACCAATCCCAGTCCATCTATCCCTGATATCAATTTCTCTGCATACATGAATTTCGATGCAAGTTCTGATGAAGAACTTCCTAAGTTTGACTTTGACAAACCTCTTCCGAATCACACCGACTTTCTTTCTAAAGCTGTGAATCGTCTGGTCAAATTTTTGAAAGACAAGAGTTCTTCAAAACTCAAGACCCCGACTGTGAACAAAGTTTCTAAAAATGATTCTCAAAACCGTTCACAGCCGCGGCAAAAGACCGGTCGATCAAATGATAGAAATCTTGTCTACTCAAACTCTGATGACCATGTCGTTAATGATATTTCAGATAAAAATGGTCGGACAAAACAAGATAAAGCAAAGTGGGTAGCAAAAGGATCTGTCAAGAACAAGTCAGAGTCGAAGTCATTTAATTCTGCTTTCAGTTCTAGGAATAACATTAATGATTGTGGTTTTCATAATTTGAATGATTCTGTTGAACAAAGTATTAAATTTCCATTAAGACTTTATTCTATACAGTAATTGCTTCAATTATCCCATGATTGTTTGTGTTGTTATAACTGTAGATTGAATGATTTCGATGATGATCGCTATGCAACTGATTGGTTTGGATCTTATCATGTTTTTAATTCAAAGCCTAAGCGCAAATCTCGTAAACCCAAAAGGAAGCCTAATTTGAAAAGGGTTCCTCAGTCAGGTGTCAAATCTAACTCTCCAGTACCCATTTTCAAATAGGTACCTAAGAATCCATAATCTCGTTTTTGTAGGATGGTCATGACTGGTACTTAGACTCGGGATGCTCCAAGCACATGACCAGAAGGAGGGAGTTACTCACGAACTTCACAGAGAAATACTGCGGAGACGTGAGGTTTGGGAATGATGACAAAGCGCCAATTATGGGCTACGTCGATATTGTTCAAGATAAGATCACCATCACGAAAGTATCATATATCGCGGTGTTGGGACACAATTTGTTCATCATCGGCCAGTTCTGTGATAAAGATCTCGAGGTCAACTTCAAAGCTAAAAGGTGTAGCGTCCACACTGAAAACGAAAAGGAGTTATTTGTTGGAACTCGGAAGACCAACCTCTACACCATCGATTTCTCTACCCTAAAGACCGATGATTCCGTCTGCCTTATGTCGAAGGCCAACTCTCAACAAGCGTGGATATGGCATCGACGACTCTCGCACCTCAACTTCAAGAATATCAACAAGCTGGTGCTAGGCGGACACGTGAATGGCATACCTGAGCTCAAATTTGAAAAGGACAAACTCTGCGGGGCATGCGAGATGGGAAAAATGAAGCGAGCAACTTACAAGCCGAAGGCCGCTCCGAGCACGTCCCGGTCCCTTGAACTCATTTATATGGATTTGTGCGGACTGATGCGAGTTTAGAGTATCAACAAGAAGAAGTGCGTTCTAGTGACGGTCGACGATTTCTCGAGCTACACCTGGGTGAAGTTTCTGCACTCCAAAGACGAAACACCGAAACTCATCATCACCCATCTGAAGACCATTCAGCTGAACCTCCGACAGCAAGTTCAGACAATCAATACGGACAACGGGACGGAGTTCAAGAACCAAACGGTGAACGAATACCTATCATCCGTCGGTATTTCACAAAACTTTTCTGCCACGAGGACTCCTCAGCAAAACGGAGTGGTAGAACGGTGGAACCGTACCCTTGTCGAAGCTGCTCGTAGGATGTTGTCACAATCAAAGTTGCCACTTTTTCTCTGGGCTGAAGCGGTTACAACTGCTTGTTACACACAAAACCGCTCCATCATCAACAAGCGGTTCAACAAAACTCCGTACGAGATCATCAACAACCGCATCCCGAATATCAAGTACTTCCACGCGTTTGGGTGCACGTGCTACGTCTTAAACGACAAGGATGACCTCGGGAATTTAGTCCAAAGGCGGATGAAGGAGTATTCATTGGATACTCGATGCAGGCTAAGGCTTATCGCATTTACAACAAACGGACCAAAACTATCATTGAAAGCGTAAACGTGACCTTTGACAAAGCCGCAGATTTGGCTTCTGAACAAATCGGTTCAGAACCCGCTTTAACTGGCGTGTTAGCTTCCAAACTTTCACGTTCAAGATCTGCACAAACCCCAGTAAATCCAAATCATGCATCTATGTCAAAATCACATATTTCTGATTTAGATTTATTGTTTCAGCACTTTTACGATGAATTCTTTACTATGCCTAACCCGCGTGTGATTGTGCAACCTAGGAATGAAGCTACTCAAATCGAGAACTCGGTGAATCTCTCCGGTCTGCCGTCTTCAACGAGCACTCCAGCCCTTACACTGGAACCCTTCAAAGTTCAACGGACACTACTTCTGCAACGACTAATCCCTCGGAGGAACCTGTACCTATTTCGGAGATCGCTCCTGAAGATTCATCCTCAACAACTCACAAGGATCAACCTTTGAATTCCTCGGAACCAGAAGTTGTGCAACCAACGACGAATCTTGTTCCATCTTCTCCAAGGAACCGTCCGTCTTCTCTTGAAATAGTTCAAGACCTTCCCACCGGTGGGTATGTGGACCCAGACAATTCTCACGCGACTCAACAACCGCTTCCACACACCACCAAATGGACCAAAGCACACCCTCTACACCAGATCATAGGCGATCCTTCCACTCCGGTTCGGACGCGAGGTACATCGGCCAACTTCTGCTTGTTCTCCGGCTTTCTCAGCAAGATCGAGCCAAACACCATCTTAAAAGCTCTCAATGATCCGGACTGTGTCATGGCTATGCAAGAGAAACTCAACCAATTTGAGGCCCTTAAAGTATGGTGACTCGTCCCACGTCCTGCTAACAAGACGGTCATCGGCACGAAATGGATATTCAAGAACAAGAAAGACAAAGATGGTATCGTTGTTCGCAACAAGGCACGCCTCGTGGCCAAAGGATACCGCCAGCAAAAGGGAATTGACTACGACGAGATATACGCTCTGGTAGCTAGAATCGAGGCCATTCGTATGTTCCTTGCATACGTCGTGCACAAGAACTTCACGGTCTTCTAGATGGATGTTGTTTGGGAAAAATTTCACCAGTCTCGACCACGACCAAGGTAAGGAGAACGTTTCTTTCACTTTTTCCATAATGAGGTAAAATCATAATACTTTATCCCCTGACCAAAGTAGAAATCAAAAGTTATTCACCTCACGACACTAGACCACAATGTCGTTTAGCTCACACGACCGACGTATGAAAACTCTCGACCTCGATCGACTAACACAGGATATTTCTGTTACATTCTCAGTGCTTAATGCAGGATTAATATCAATTAATGACCAACAGCTATAACCGACGAAGGCCATTAACAGCATTAAACTCGGCGTCCGTTGCGACCGTTACTCCTACACTCATTATGGTCAATTAAAGCACCCGAAGACTATAAATACAAAGATCACAGTCTCATTTGCGGATATCTGTTTTAGAGGAAGAACACTCGAAGCAAAGAAATCACTCCCAAAACATCGCTCATGACGCACGACACATACGCACAACATTCAGTTTTTACACACAACACACATTGTTTTTACATTCGAAACACTTGTTACTTTACATTTAAAGTCTTTCTTTCATTTGTATTGTATTCTCTATACGATCGACACCTGGAACATAAGGACATCGCCCCTGTTTGGCGATCATAGTGCAGCGACGACTTCCACAGTCGTCCGCGGGTTTTTTCCTCGTTGAGGTTTTTCCCACGTCACCAAATTCTTTGTCTCATTTACATTTCTGTCTACGTCGCACGCTTTGTCAAAAGATTCCCTTCTTTAGTTGTTAAATTCCACAATCAACCTTAAGTTATCATTTTGGACGATTTTTGGCATTAACAGTTTGGCGCCCTCCGTGGGACCCCATCTAGAGAAAATCTTCGACAAACGTGCGTCTTACTAACGTTTTCTTGGAGTTTTCCTTCTTTCCTTTTTCAGAAAAATGGCAGGTAATGGAAATCTAGAGCTGCTCATTGCCCAAATGAGTTGGGAGCTTGAGAATGCACGTCTCCAGATCGATGCCCTTGCTAATCAAAGTCGAAGGGCTGCCGAGGAGATCGCGCGGCTCAGGAATCCTTTCGGACCACAGAATGGTCCCAGACCATTCGTTCAGAATCCTGGTCCAGGATCATTCGGGCAGAATCCAGGGTCCGTTCCCTTCGTTCAGAACCCAGGCGCGGGTCCCTTCATCCAGAATCCAGGACCAGGACCGTTTGGTCAGAATCAGCAGCCAGGACCGTTTTTGCAGAACCAGCAGCCGGGATCGTTTATCCCAAATCCCCAGTTTGGTCCAATTCCTCCTCAACATTTGAGGCCTCCACCCATGAATAATGGGTCCCAACCGTACTACGTCCCTTTCAGTGGGGACGCCAATGGTTCGTCGTACGGAAATGGCACCAGTTCGGGAGTTAACCCTCCTGCAGGTGCGAATTTCGATCCTAACGACCTCGTCGCTCAGCGGTTGAAGATGTTAGAAGATCAAAATGAACGTGTCCTGTCCCTGCTCGCTAAACTACCTGGGGCAGTCGTGCCCGTCAACGTCGAGCCTCTCTCAGGATTTTCGGCGTTGCCCTTCGTCGATACGATAGCGACAGTCGACGTCCCGAAGAAGTACAGCATCCCCACCTTCACACCCAAGTATTCGGGGGTGACCGATTTAACGAAGCACATCGCGCAGTATAAGCAGCTCATGTGGACGGTCTCGATCCCATACATGTACCAAGAAGTATGTATGTGCAAACGTTTTGGGGTGACCCTCACAGGTCCTGCCCTCCAGTGGTTGATTAATCTCAAACCCAAATCCATCGGGTCGTTCGCTGAGTTAGTCAACCAATTCTCCCAGCAATTCGCCAGCAGTCGCAAGATGGAGAAGCAAACCAGCGATTTGTACTATGTCGTGCAAAAAGCTGGAGACTCGATCCGGAGTTATTTCAATAGGTTCAATGCGGAGATGATCAGCGTCCGCAACTGTGACGTCAAGACCGCGATCGAAGCTTACAAACGCGGTCTAGACGACAGTTCAGGTTTATACACCGATCTGACCAAGTACCCCCCCAGAGAATTTCGAAGATGTCCGAGCAAGAACCCTAGCGTATATGAGGGTTGAGGACGACGCTGCCTTTCGTCGTAAGCACATCGACGACAAAAGATTGTTAAGCGTAAAGAAGCCAGAATTCAAGGTGAAGGCAGTATCCAAGGCAGAGCCCTCACGACAAATTTCGAACGTTCGATTCAAGACCAAAGCGTAATTCAAGACCGCGACCAAATTCCCTCAATACCCGAAGATATCCTCCTACGGATTCAAAGGGACTACTAAGGATTTGGTCGAGGCTCTGAAGACCGTCCAGGCGACCATCCGGTGGCCAAAGAAGTCCGATCAAGACGATGCCAAGAAAGATAAGTCGAAGTGGTGCGACTTCCATGTCGACCATGGTCATGCGACAGATGATTGCATAGTTCTCAAAAAGGAGCTAGCATATCATGTCCCGAAAGGAAATCTCAAAGATATCATCGATGATGTCATTACTCAAGTTAACAACAACCGACCGCCAACCCCCGAGCATGCAAAGGTCATCAATTGCATCATGGGTGGTTCTGACGTGTGTGGTCTGACGTATTCCGTAGCCAAACGTCACGCCAGCCAAGCACCTGACGATCGACCTATCCCGCGTTCATCGAGACCAAAAGGAGATTTAGAGCTGGAAGCTATGAAAATCATCTTCGACCAAGACGACCTCGGTAACTCATATCAGAAGCATCATGACGGGTTGAACATTCAACTCACGATTGGTAATTGTTTGACCCGGCGAGTCTTGGTCGATGGAGGCAGTTCAGTGAACGTCATCTTCCTTGACACCATCAAAGCCATGGGGATCGATCGATCGGAAATCACCCGACGTTCGACAACCTTGGTCGGTTTCAATGGAGAAGCGATGAGCACCTATGGAGAGATCATATTGCCTGTCTATGCCGGAGGAGTCAACAAGCAGACCAAGTTCAACGTCATCGACTGTGCATCGGCCTATAACATCATCTTAGTTCGACCTTGGATCCATGAAATGAAAGCCGTTCCCTCGACGTATCATCAGACCATGAAGTTCCCTACGCCGTGGGGAATCCAGGAGATCAAAAGTGAGCCAAAAGTCGCCCGTGATTGCTATAAGACCACCCTGAAGCCGCAGAAAAATCGAGGGTAAAGGAGTCTATCGACTCTGAACCCTCGACAACCGAGGTATCTCACGCAGCTGTAATGCAACACGTCTAGAAATGTATGTCTTCTAAGTCCTTTTTTATCTTTCATACGATTTTTTACCACGACGATTACTGACTTAAGCATCGGAGGGTCGTTGGTTAGCCAACGACCAACCTCTGACATTGTTTTATCACAGATCGCACAACATAAGATTGTTAAACACGACTTCCGCAGGGTCACATGACATAAGTGTTCAGGTCTGTGACTTGGTTATTCTATCACAGAGACACATGACTCGAATTTTGTCGTACGATCATCAGGTCTAACGACCCCATGATCTGAGTTTCTTAACTTAGAAAAATTCCGTGTTCTAAATGAATGCCTTGGTCGCATGTACTTGTGTTTGCCAACGTGATCTTAAAGTATAAAGGTCTTGTGACTTATGTTCTAGTCTTTGCAATTACAATGAATGCCTAAATTGCATGATTCTTCATTTGTTCTATATTTAATGAATGAATTCTGCAATTGATGTTATACTTACCCACGGCACGTACAAATCGAAATCACACATGAGTTCAACAAAAAGGTAAAAGTTTCATTCGCAAAATGGGCGATTGCATCTAAACAGCTCGACCACCAACGGTCGAACGATCAAAAACAGAAGTCACAAAGTTATACAGGACTAATCGTACGACCAATAGAATATATGACTCGAGTCCATCGACTCGGGTGCAAAATCTCACGATCTATGTTTTGTGACTTAGAAAAATTCCTCTGCGGTTTTTGACAAGTGCCTCAGTCGCACGTATTTATGTTTGCTTCATATGACTTAAAGATCTCAGGATCTTACGATCCAATTAGATGAATGTCATGTTATTTTACGTCACAAAGTCCAAAGTTCACTCATAAGCAATCGATATTATGGACTCTATTTGCTGTATGTATGTACGATAGAATAAAGCAAACATAATATTTCGTTTACGTCAAATTATACGATCACATCAAAAAGAGTCGACCACCGACGGTCGACTAACAAAGAAAGGAGGAAACCAAAGAATTCCTAAGGCTGAGGAGGGTCGCCCGCCACCTAAACTCCAGAAGCCTCCCCCTCGTCTTCCTCCTCTTCGAATTCCTTCTCGTCGTCTGAGTCGAGGTCCCTATCGGTCCCGACAGTTGACAGAAAGAAAGCTAACTCCTCCGACGCCGAACAAGGGGATTCTTTCCCCGCAGATGCTGCCTCATTACCGCAGCACGAGCAGTCAGCCGAGCTAAGGCGATGACGAACTTAGCTTCGTCCTTGAGTTCCCTCACCTCCTTCTCTAGGCTCGCCACCTTGGACTTGGATTCCTCGGCTTCTTTTTCCTTCCTAGCCAAGGACTCCTTCATCTTGTCCATCTCCTCCCTTTGGTCGGCGATCAGAGAGAAAGATTGCTTCAGGCGAGAGTTCACATCGTCTCTCGCACGTACGACGGCTTCTAGCTCGTCCAAAGCATCGTCGAGCCGTACCGACATGTCCTCGACACGCGCCAAAGCGGACTTTTCCCTCGCCAATGCCGCGTCCTCCCTCTTGAGAGCCGAAGACACTAGACCCTCAATCTTCGTCGTCTCGGCATGCAGGGCCAAAGAAGACTGAAATGTCTAAAACACACAAAAGTTAGTAAACACTCGACAACGACAAACAAAAAATAAAGTATTGAAAGAGAGACTTACCATAAACGCTAGTCCGGCAACATACGACCCCGCACTCTCGAGAGAGACCCCGTTGAAGCGCTCCCTGAAAGAGGGGAGCTGAAACTTATCCAAGTGGGGGAACAAGCTCGTCCCGTCTAGGACATTGTCCACCATGAAATCCGACGGCAACATAAAGTTTATCGTCGTTTCCTCTCTCCCTCCCGTTTGCGCACCCTTGCCCTTATCGGCCGACGAGGGGCCCGACGGGGCAGCAGGAGACACTGTCGATTTCTCCGGAGGAGCAGGATCAACGGATGTCGCATCGATCGTGTCGAAAGTCTCCTTGACAGATACGGTCGACGCCTTCGCCTTCTCAGGCGAGACGACTCTCGATGAGCCATCCGTCTTCGGAGACGGTTCCCTCGGGATGGACGTCCTCGTCCTCTTTAAGACTCCCGACCCAGTTGTCGGGACGTCTTTTCTCTTTAGGACCCCCGATCTAGCTATTGGGGCATCCTTCCTTTTTCCCTCGCCTTGCTAGCCAGTTCGGCCTGAGCTGACCTCTTGGCCATCGCAGACGACATCTTCGGCTGGGATTGCTGGGATTCTCCTGTGAAACAAAGAAGAAAGAACAATCAGACGACTGAAGCAAGAAAAGGAATATGTCGAAACAAAATAAGGTACACTTACCAGTCATCTCTACCTCTGTCGACTCCTCCTCCCACTCTTCTTCTTCAGTCTCCTCCTCCTCTTCCTTCTCTTCTTCTTTCTCTCCCTCCTCTCGACTCGTCTGAAACCGATCACTCAAGAAAATCACGTCGTCGTCCTCAATTACCAAATGACATGTGACGAATGAACGATCGTCTGTGCTAATCTCCAGGAACTTCTCGATCTTAGCCCTGGAATCGTTGTTGGGGTTCACTTTGTCGAAGTTGATGTCTGAAAACATAAAGAAAGAAGATTGGTTGAAAAAAGAAGCAATACAAGTAATAAAAATGCTCGACCAAAGATGGAAACTCACCCTCCATGTTCCAACCGGACCTGATCCAGTCACTTTCGGGGTCCAACGTCGCTACCCGTACGAGTACGTACCTAGTCTTCCATTTGCGGTCATTAACCGCGGTCTTCAGAACCAGGGTACGGTCGCCCTTGTGTTTGGAAAATAGGCTATAGGGGCGGTATGTATCCTTCTTGACCTGGTAGGCAGTGAGCAGGTCTATCACGTTCATCGGCGACTCCCAATTTGAAGTAAGTCGCTCGATGACCTGAATAACGCGCCAGAATTGGGGTATCAGTTGCCCTAGAGACAAGTCAAACTTACACATAAACGCCTTGGCTAGAGGCGAATATGGCCATTCGAAACCTATTCTAAAGGGATACTCGTATATCATGACGTACCCCTCTTGACACATCTCCGGTCGAATATTCCCAGCCTTGCTCACTGTAATCCCCGTAGGGATTTTCGCTAATTTTCTAAAGTCATCGAGATCATATTGATCTAGAATCGTACTCCTAGGTTCAGTCGACATCGCTAACCCTGTTAATAAAGTTTGTCGGTCAGAAAAACCCCAGATATCCCAGTTTTTTCCTAGGTTTTCTCGCAATGGATTTACGACCATACAAAGATCGAGGTGTCGTACCTTATATAAGCGCTCTAAAGACTTCGAAAATCCTAAACTGGTCGAAGATTTCTCGCGAGTTTGGAAAGGATCGGATGAAGAGCAGCAAGAAATCAAGAAGAATCTCTCTTTAAAACTCTCTGAAATCGTAATAGGGAAAAATCCGTTAAGGGTCGCCATTTATGGAAAGGATCGTGTCAGATCGAGCCTCTCGATGGTCGACACGTGCCCTACCTTTTCGAATACTCGACAGATCGTCGACACCTGGCGCTTACAGCTGTTAAGCACGATCGTGCGTCAGTGTGACGTCACGACCTTTTCCCCTTTTCGACTCCCTTTCTAGTTGGAATTGGACCGACCCAGTTCCAAGGCAACCGAAGAAACCTTCGACACGTGTCACGACCCTAGACGTCCGACTGATAAAATTCAAAACTAAAAAATTGCTTCTTCAATTTAAATTTTGGGGGCAAACTGTTTGGGCAAAATTTCACCAGTCTCGACCACGACCAAGGTAAGGAGAACGTTTCTTTTACTTTTTCCATAATGAGGTAAAATCATAATACTTTATCCCCTGACCAAAGTAGAAATCAAAAGTTATTCACCTCACGACACTAGACCACGATGTCGTTTAGCTCACACGACCGACGTATGAAAACTCTCGACCTCGACCGACTAACACAGGATTTTCTGTTACATTCTCAGTGTTTAATGCAGGATTAATATCAATTAATGACCAATGGCTATAACCGACGAAGGCCATTAACAGCATTAAACTTGGCGTCCATTGCGACCGTTAACCCTACACTCATTATGGTCAATTAAAGCACCCAAAGACTATAAATACAAAGATCACAGTCTCATTTGCGAATATCTGTTTTAGAGGAAGAACACTCGAAGCAAATAAATCACTCCCAAAACATCGCTCACGACGCACGACATTTACGCACGACATTCAGTTTTTACACACGACGCACATTGTTTTTACATTCGAAACACTTGTTACTTTACATTTAAAGTCTTTCATTCATTTGTATTGTAATCTCTGTACGATCGACACCTGGAACATAAGGACATCGCCCCTGTTTGGCGATCATAGTGCAACGACAACTTCCACAGTCGTCCGCGGGTTTTTTCCTCGTTGAGGTCTTTCCCGCGTCACCAAATTATTTGTCTCATTTACATTTCTGTCTCCATCGCACGCTTTGTCAAAAGATTCCCTTCTTTAGTTGTTAAATTCCACAATCAACCTTAAGTTATCCTTTTGGACGATTTTTGGCATTAACAGATGTCAAGACCGCATTCCTCAACGGTGTCATCAAGGAAGAAGTATACGCATCACAACCGGACAGGTTCGTGGATGACTCCAAGCCAAATCATGTATATATCCTCGACAAGGCATTATACGGTCTTAAGCAAGCTCCACGTGTCTGGTATGACGCTCTATCCAAATTCTTAATAAAATTAGGTTTTTCAAAAGGTAAAATCGACACAACCCTGTTCATTAAAAATGAAGAAGGTCGCATAATACTAGTCCAAGTCTATGTTGATGATATCATTTTCGGTTCCACTAACCCTCAATACTGTAAGAACTTTTCAAAACTCATGGGAGAATATTTTCAAATGAGCATGTTAAGTGAGATGAATTTCTTTCTCGGTCTTCAAGTTAAGAAACTGTCGACCGGGATATTCATAAACTAGGCTAAGTACATTCGGGATATTCTTCTGAAATACCAGATGGAACAGTCCTCACCCATGAAAACTGCCATGACCCCCGGTATGCGGTTACACGCTGATCCTAACGGAAAGGATGTGGATACCAAAACATACTGAGGGATGATCGGTTCTTTGATGTACCTGACGGCGAGTAGACCGGATATCATGTTCTCAACATTTTTGTGTGCCCGCTTTCAGTCAAAACCAAAAGAGTCTCACTTAATTGCGGTAAAACAAATTTTTCATTACTTAAAAGGTGTTGCTGATCTTGGCTTGTGGTACCCGAAAGAGACAGGTTTTGAGCTCACGGCGTACTCAAACGCGGACCACGTGGGAAGCATGCTGGATTGGAAAAGCACATCGGGACACGTGCAGGTCCTGGGCGATAGCTTAGTCAGCTGGACATCCAAGAAGCAGTAGTGCGTCTCCACATCGACTGCTGAGGCGGAATACGAGGCCGCTGTAAGCTGCTGTTCTCAAGTCATCTGGATGCGCACACAGCTCAAGGACTACGGCTTCACATACTCTCAAGTGCCCATTTACTACGACTCGAAGAGCGCGATTGCCATTTCCAGCAATCCGGTCCAGCACACGAAGACGAAGCACATAGACGTTCGGTATCATTTTATCAAGGATCACGTCGAAAGAGGTACAATCGAACTCTACTTTGTTAATATTTAACATCAGTTAGCAGACCTCTTTACCAAAGCCTTGGATGAAAAACGTTTTAATTATCTTGTGTCAAAACTTGGTATGCTAAATCTGAAGATTTAATCTACCGTGCGCCCGATACAAGTTCCATACACCTGTGAGGAACTGCATATTCATCATCTGTTGTCTAAACTCCAGATGATCGAGTACACACTTCCTCGCATATGTATTCTACTTTTATCATTCACATGTTAATGTTAAATCTCTGTATTAATTAGGTAGATTTCGTTTTTTTGCTTTCATTTCGCGTGTGCTTTCCTTCTATGTTCAATTACTGTCGTCTATATTTATCTTCGATACATCTGTGTGTTTCACTATCTGTTCATGTGTTCAGGGGGAGCACATAAGATTCTTTTAATCGAGTAAGTCTGTTCTACGTTTGAGGGGGAGTGTCACATAATGTTTTTTAACTCAAAAGTTTTTTTTGTGTGTGGACATTCCGAAAGTTTTCTTAAAAGAACCACTTGCACAATCCGAGGGGGAGCATTTTTCTTTACTGTGCAATAGTTGAGGGGAGCGTGTTCTATAACTCCTTAAAATGATTTTGGGAAAGAAATGTCTGTTTGGGAAAAGACAACGTAATTTTTTGGAAAATCTCATGATATCCGGACAGGTATCTGGACAAGCTATCCGGACATTATCCCATCCGGATAGGTATCCAGTCGACCCACCCGAATACCTTGGCCCTATATATAGAATCCGGATTTACTCTTGTTCACTTTTCCAAAAACCTATTCGACAACCTCTTGAAAACCCTCTCTTCGGATACTCTCTCACTTTGCTCATTTTCGATCGTCTTCTCCACAAAATCATAGGTATGTATCCCATTTCGATTCACCTATCATTTTCGCACACCTACACCCTCGAATCGATGCTTAAATGGATCTCAAGGTCGTCCTATTGGGGTTTTCGGACCCCGACTCAATGTCGGTTCACATTCCATCTCATCGAGGTTATTTTTGGACCGATTATTGGCTACTCACTGCACCTCTTGTCGTTTAGATGTGTTTTGTATGCATAGAACTAAGTTGTGGTAGTGATTTGGGCCGATTTCATTTGACCGGATTTCGTTCGGATAGTTTCAAACTATTCGGACACATTCAAGTTACCCGGAAACACTCAAATAGTTAGATATTTTATCGTGTAAGCATATCACCCGGAAACCCAACTTGTCCAGAACCTTTTGCTATCCTGTAAGTTCAACTATCCGGGATGTTCATGCTTGTCCGGTAACCTTGATCATCCGGTAACCCAAGTTGTCCGGAAACCTTTATGATTTCCGGTAAGTTCAACTATCCGGAAAGTACATGATTGTCCGGTAACTTCATTTTGTCCGGTAAATTACAATTTTCCGGTAACTCTCAATATATCTGGACACTCTATCTTACCGGATACTCACTTTGTCCGGACAAATTCGCAATTCCAGTACCCTGTCCCACTGCCATTCCTCAATCTGTTCCAGATTGAGCCGATCTTTGCAAAGGTACGCACTGCCAATTCTTTTTGAATTCGACCATAAGTCTAATACCGTGTCTTACAGGTACTCAAATGGCGGATCAACAACAACAACAAGGCAATCCTTCCAATGAGGAATTCATAGACGAAGAAGCTGATAACGCCCTCGTACACCCTGACAACATCTCTGAGATCGAGGGGAACAACCACCATCTCGACGCTACTGAGTTCCGACCACAACATCGTGTGGTCGTGGACATCTTACTTGGTCATCCGCTTCGATATAAACTTACCGCAACAACCGACGTCCCGGTACTCTATCTACAGCAAGTATGGAACACCATCCGGGTCGTCACCGCTCACAACTCTCAAACAATAACCGCCAGAATCGATCAGCATTCGTTCCTACTCACACCGGAGTCCTTTCGACGTCTACTCTCACTACCAGAGGCCACTGCCGGTGGCCGAGCTGCGTTCGTCCCCGCAGTCAACGAAGACATGCTATGTGCCGAAATTCGTGCACTAGGATACAATCATGCAATCAACCGCCCATTCGCCTTCAACCGGAAATACTTGGCGCCTATCTGGTACACCATGTTCACAATTCTGAACAGGTGTCTATCCTCCAGATGGAAGGGCATCGACCAGTGTACAGCCGACTTCCTACGCCTATTTCACGCCGCCTGCTACAACCGGCACATCGACTTCGCCATGATCATCTGGCGCGAGCTAGATCAAACAATATGCGCAATCGGCGGAACAAAAGAGCGCAAGTTCATTCCCTGTCGGCACTTCCTACAGCTTGCCATTCGTCAGCATATGGACGCGACCCCGGATATCCCACGACGTATGAACCATCCGGTATGTCCTCAATTCAGTTTACACTATCTTGTGATTCGCAACCCATCCAATGCCCAAGCGATGCCTATACCCGAAGCCTTACTGGCATACGCAGATCCGCAAGCACCACGTGTCTTAGAATATAGGCGAGCGTTAGGTGTTCCTGTGGTCCAGCCAGAGCCGGAGGGACCTCCCCAAGGAGCTAGGCCCGAGAGACGTGAGGGTCCAAGGACTAAAGGAGGTAGAGTCCGGGTAGATGGGGCTCCAGGACGGGGCATGTTGAGGGTACACTCAGTGAGGGGAACCGAAGCAGGCAGTGCGGAGGATCTGCATGCTAGTACAAGCCATGCCACCCGACCCTCCACAAGCCAACCTTCCCCAAGACCACCTACCCCTCCACATACCCGTACATCCGCTGACGTCGGACCGTCGACTAGTCTACACGAGATCCCGGTTGTCACTGCCCCTCTACTCGAAGAGGACCCCGGAACCAACACCACCTAACCTATTTCACCGTTCACCCAAACCGGCGTTCCCGATTCCGAAAAAACCGACTCCGATACGGATCAAGCCATCCGTATTTCAATGATACCACCCCGTATCGGACGTCGCTCGCCGATGACAGAAGAATCTCCATCCGACTCACCCACACCCTCCGAAATCCCTTCATCCCAGCCTATTACGGGAGATATAAGGAGAGAGGAGGGAGTATTAGTTGAAAATTTAGAACATGTGAGAAGGAGAGAATGGAGATTGAAAAACAATAATGAGAGATCTAGCCTGAAAAATGGAGAGGCTATTGAGCGAATCCAAGCCAGTGTCGCCCAGGTAGCCACATCTGATGCCTTGTCTCATCCATTGGGACGAGACATTGAAAAAGTCGTTGTGGACCTAGCGACGCAATTGCACGACCTCCCTAGCCACTCAGCCAGCTCTCAACAGCTGGTTGTTTCAATTTCTTACGGGGACATAGCCCAAAGTCTATCGTTCTCTCACTCGAAGAGTTTCGGTATTGAAACAAGAGAACAGTCCCCCGTTCTCGACTTCTTTCTGTGCACCATTGAGTCTAGAGCCCTTCGATATTATAACATCTTCTTTGGCTAGGACACAATATGATACTGCTAACATCGATGCTCTTAGTGACCCGATCGAAACATCCGTAGTATGTCTGCTCTTGAGCGGAATATGAGGATCGGAAGGAGATCCTACCATAGTTAACATCATGCCAGCTATGAACGTAGGTGGTACTTCTGTTGATTCAATAGTTGTGACCTCAACGGGTAATCTAAGTGATCCTGGTGGTGATTTACCTGACTTTGTGTCAAGGAAGTATCTGGGCGGCACCTTAAAGGTTGTCCGAGAAGCCATGGACAAGGAGTTCAAAACGGAGCTCGATAAAGTCAAAAGCCTACTCAAAGGGAAGGAGAAAGTGGTCGAAGCTGAAACCGCACCAACACCTCCACCGGCACCTGCTCAGCAATCCTATTCGGTGGACGATCTAAAGACCATGCTCCTTGCTCAACTACTCAAACACACTGATACTGACTCCTCGACTGAAGCAGATCTCATTTTAGTACTCCTAACCCAAACATCTGCTCAGCCGCCATCTGTTACCACCCGATTGGATCAGTTTGACACGACTTTGAAGGACGTTCAGAACGCCCTTACTACTTTGTCCGACAGGGTCGCCTCTCTCGAAGACACCTGCAAGAGTCAAGCCGGCGGACTCAAACGCCGGCACGATGACCAAGATGATCCTGATCACCGTGAGGGGGAGAACAAACGTCAAAGATTAACTGAGCCCGAACCAATCACAACCAAAATATCTCCAACGGTTCATCCGGAACCATCAGCTGTGGCACAATCCGAAGATCAACCTGAAGCCCAGCTGAGTGAAGCCCAGCTGAGTCTAGCCGAGATGATCATCGATATGGACATCTCAGACAATGAAGACCCAACGGTTGAAAAGCCCGAGGGAGAATCCCAGGCAATGATCGTATATACTGCACCGGAAAGGCCCGCAATTGATTTGATAGATCCTGATTCTGAGATCGACCCGGAGACCGAAAACGCATGGTATCAAAAATCCGCCAGTGCGATAAACTTCGAGGTAAACCTGAACTTTCCTACCGATGCCGACGATGAAATAGATTACGATCAGTTCCTGCTTCAAAACCTTCAGAGTACCCCAACTTACGCTAATCTGATTCTCGAGACTTCTACAACAACACATCAAACATCTCATCAGCAACAAACCGCTTCTGATCAACCTCAACCTCCACCACAACCTGTCTGATGGGAGAAAATTATTATCCTCATACCCTTCCTAGAGGACTCCCTGAAAAGGTTATTTGTTCACAAATTACGACCAATTGAGCCGACATTCTGTCTAGGATTATCCAAGTTCGACAAAGAATATCAGAAACAGTATTTAGAGGTAATGAAGAGGTGTTTGCCAATCAATCAGGTCAGAACAAATGTAAAGCCCGTGTCCCGGTGCGGATGTTTTTAATTTAATTTAATTATCTTTATTATCTTCTCGTAGCGATTATATTTAAACGGGAGTTAGAAAGGATGACCAAAATGTTAGTTTTAGTAAAACATTAATTCTTTTTGCATTGTGTTGGAAAACCAGGGACCAAAAGTGTCACTTTCGTATAAGTGCATGGGGATCGGCCTCAAGACCGACCCCCCCTCCCCTTTTCGTTTCGACCTTTCGTCCCACACAAGAAACAACCACAGAAAACCCTAATTCTTTTCCTCCTTCTCGCCGTCGCCGAACCACCTTGCTGTCGGCGCCGCTGCCACGGTTTCTTGCCGGTGAAGAGAGAGAGAGCAGCGAAGAGAGAGAGAGCAGCGAAGAGAAAGAGAGCGGCGAAGAGAGAGAGAGCGCGGCGAAGAGAGAGAGCGGAGAAGAGAGAGAGAGAGCGAGAGCAGCGAAGAAAGAAAGAGGAGTTTGGTCGTGGTTGCCAGGAGTCGTCAACGAGGTAAGGTTCTTCCCTCCTTCGTATGGTTTCTTTTCGTTGGTTTCGTCGGGGTGCAGTCAAACCGCCACCGCCGGCGGCGGCTGCCGCCGCCGCTGACCGCCGCTGCTTGGGGTGGCAGTGGGTGGTGTTGTGTGTTAGTAGCCTAAAACCTTAAGCTAAAGTAGGAACTGCAGGTCTGAATTTGTTAAGTCATGGCTTAATGGAAGTTTAACCCAAATCGTCATTTTATGTAAAAGAAAATCCCATTTTGTCCCTGTTTTGCGTCGGCCATAACTTTTTCGTCGTAACTCGAATTGAGGCGAACCTGGTGCCCACGGTTCACATTCTGTGTCGGGCATACTTTTCGTGTTTTAGCGAAAGTCTGGTTCGGCCTCTAGCTAGGTGTAAATTATCCGTTTTGACAGCAGGTCCGGAATTGGCAGACTCGCGTCCTGTTTTTAGAAAATTCATACTAAATTGTAGGAAAATCGTTAGAGCGCGTACGATATGTCCCTGGAACCCTAAGTCATGGAACTAACTGATTATGGAATAATAATTCTAGGTTGATGAGTTTAAGAGGGGCTAAACAGGTCCCGAACAGACCTGTAAATCTTAGAGTAAAAGCTGGATTTTTCGTGTGTAAGCTTATAGTTGTGACTTTGGGCTAGGACTTCGTTGTGACGTTTGATATCACTTATTTAGGTGGAAAACGGTGAGTTGGTGTTGGCCGGCTCGTTTTGCTGTTGAGGACATCTACTTTGCGTTGAGGTGAGTTCTCTCACTGTGTAGATAGGAATTGTATGCATGTTATGGTAGTTTGTATGTACTATTGTTCTTGTGGTGTGAACTAGTTGTTTGTGGTGCGTATTATTTGATCGGTTTAAATGCTTAGAATAAATGTGTATAATATACATCTCGGTTAGACCGAGGGCTCGGTGGGACCGAGGAAGTGGATGGAAATGTTGTGTGAACTCGGTTGGACCGAGGGCTCAGTGGGACCGAGGAAGTGGATGGAAATGTTGTGTGAACTCGGTTGGACCGAGGGCTCGGTGGGACCGAGGAAGTGGATGGAAATGTTGTGTGAACTCTGTTGGACCGAGGGCTCGGTGGGACCGAGGAAGTAGATGGAAATGTTGTGTGAACTCGGTTGGACCGAGGGCTCGGTGGGACCGAGGAAGTGGATGGAAATGTTGTGTGAACTCAGTGGGACCGAGAACTCGCTGGGACCGAGGAGTTGGGTACATAATTACTTGTATGTGTTTACTTGCATTATGTAACTGTGGGGTTGTTGCTCATGTGCGGATAGGAGTGATGTGTATATAATTGCTATATGCGCATGTGATGGAATTCACTAAGCTTTGTGCTTACCCTTTTCCTATAAATGTGGTTTCAGGTGCTAGCGGCTCCGAGGCGTGACGGGTACACACTGGCGCGCGTGAAGAGTATTATAATTATGAGATTAGAATTATTATTTAAACGATTTAATTCCGCTGTTTATTATTAACGAGAATATTTATTATTAAGTTTGCAAACGAAGCGGTTTTGGATATTTAATGAGGTTTCATTTATTAAAATGCTTATTTTTAAAAGTTAAAATTTATTGTAATTTTTGGGACGTTACAACTTGGTATCAGAGCACAGCTTGAGTGAATCAAACACATCTCGGTGTGTTTGATCTCAAGTTGCGGCTATGAAATTCTTCTCTTAAAATTTATGGGAAATAAAAGAAAGGAAAACCCGTTTGGGAAACGGTGATCGAGGGCGCAGTGTGTACAGTCAGCCGGAGCTAAATGGAAAGGGACAGTACTTAGTGTATTTATTGCTTTCTAGATCATAGGGTATGTATGCTAGATTGCTTTCTAGAACATAGGAGTATGTATGCTAGATTGCTTGGTGCTTATTACACTGTATTGCATGTTTGTTGCTTGCTAATAGGAGTTTATGCTAGCCTTGATAGGTTGTTAAGTGAATGCACTATAGGTTGTATGCGGTAGGAACCGAATAGCCTTAGAATGTCGGATTTAGTTCTATTGCGCAGCTCTTGTTTGAGTCCAACCGTTGTAGGATAGAATCTTATATTCGAATGTCTATCTGGTTTTACACTGTGTGCGACTGTGCATTCGCGAGGCGACTCGTCATGACTAGTGGGGATTTCGTCATAGCAAGGGTAGTGGAATTGGGTGGAATTCCTTGGGAGCTAGGAAGAGTGTGTACATATGTCGGTGCGGGCATATGTGTATAGTTTTTCGGCAAGGAACTACTTGGGCACTTCGGGACGGGACTCGAAACGAGTGAGGATAGGTGTGGAAGGTAGTAGTAGAGCTCCTACTATCTGAAGCACAGGATCCGTGCTCGAGCCGGGGAAAGTCACGAGGAATCCAAGGAGTTGAGCGTGAGCGTTGTTAGTGTGAGCTATTATGTGCTAATAACTCGTTGTAATATCTACCCAGAATAGCCATCACAAGGAGGAACAACTATAGTAAACCTGCTAGTACATGTGTGTACTTGATTTGCTTTGATGTGATGATCGTTGGGGGGGGGGGGTAGTGATGAAGGTTCTAATCTAGTAGTCGTGGGAATAGAAGGACGATTCTAGTATTAATCACTTGGAGTGACGATAAGAATGATGTTTGTTTTAAGTAGACCATTTCGGGCCAAGATGGATGATTGTGCTAGAATCATAGGCTTATAGAGCCGACCTTGAATTGAGGAAAAACCGTAAGGATTATCTGACGTAAATTCCCAACTTGCCTAAGAGGTTTAAATGTCCGGATGACGATTGTGGATCGGAGGGTTTTGGAGGGGTATGAGTCCAGACGTCGAATGCCGACTGAGTCATGCACAAAGTTTATTTTGAAAATAAATTGCATTAACTAATTCTTGTGTTTCCAATCCTTTTATGGATTGTGTTTTGGAATTCTGGGAAATGTTCAACACACACACAAGATTTCGAACTATGGTTTTGAAAGTACATGAAACCGTTTTATCACGGGAGTTGCAAACTCTGTTAGAATTTGTTTCATTTTGTTATTTTCCAACGGTTCTTTTGGGTAAGATGATATCCGTGTTTTGTGGGGTTTAAAATGTTGGGCAAATGACTACGGCTTGTGACTTTAACATTGGAACTCCTCCACATATGTTAGAGTTGAGACGGAAAGTTACATTCCACGATGTCTATATAAAACTGTTTTGGTGATTTGTTTAAAATGAGTTTGTTAAACAATGTTGTTTATGGTTTTACCGTGGAAAGAGATTTTTGGGATTTTGGCGTCTCATACATGATTGTGCTTTTAACAATTTGACTTTGGGGGCACAATGTATGGTGCTATTTTATTGACTTAGAGTCATTGAGTTCGTTAAGGTTCATGAAGTTTTGTTTTACGGCATGTTGAGTCGTGTGGGTTTAATTTCACGAGGTGCATATCTTATTTGTTTATGTGACCATTTGGGAAATTTTGGGAAATCAATTTAAAGAACCCCACCTTTTGAGATTTTATGAGGTTTTAGTCGATATTTTCAAATGATGGAAACGGATTGGTTTCTATCTTTAAGTTTGAAACTTACACGAGACAGTTGTGTTTTAACAAAAATATATTTGTAAACCGTTTCATCGTTTTGTATGACTAGCCGACGTGCGTAAAAATTTGTTGTGCCACGACATTTTATGTTTAAAAAGAGAAATTTTGGGGTCAAATGTCGTGGAACTGATTTTGAAATTATGTGCACACTTTTGTCGCACCCGGTGTAAGGTCGAGCGGTTACTTTAAGTACATGTCATGAGTCAATCCATACTAGAACCGTGACGGTTCATTTTTAAAGAAATTATTTATTTCGCTTTGCGTTTTGTGAGTAAACTGAGCTGCAATGGAATGATTTTCAACATGATTTTCATATGTGGGACGAGCGTGTCCATTTTTGCGTAACTACCGTCCTGGTAATAGTAGTTTTATTGCATATGATCTTATTGAGATGAAAAATCTTAGTGTTGAAAATATTTTGTAAATGATTTTTGTAAACCATTCGGGAAATGCACTTTTAAGTGTTATGTGTCATTTGGAAAATTTTAAGGATGTGAGTCCTTTGGGAAAATCCTTTTGTTTAACCCGTGTTGAGTTTTGGGGTTAATGTTGATTTAGAGTATTGCTTACTTAAACATTGTTTAAACGCATCTTTCCGACCTATGGGTCTAGCAAGCGGGGAGCATTTTTGCTCGGTTTTGACTTGGAGATAGTCATAGGTCAATTGCACGGTTGTAATGGCTCGATGTGGAGTCTTGTTGATGGGTTGTTTTTGTTGCACAGTTTTGCATATATTGCACGTCGAGTATTTACATATTTGGGTGAGAGAGTCATTCCGGGATAGGCATGTTGTTGGTAGACTGTTTTGCATTAGATCCTTAGACACGTTAGTCAGTCGTTGGTAATGGTCGGTTGGGTATCTCGGGGTGGGACCCCGGTATTCATGTGTTATGACCTTGACTTTCCAGTAGGCACTAGGAGGATATAGTCTTGAGCACTTACCTGGGAGGTAGATCCGATGTGCCAGGCCTTGAGGCGTTACCTGGGAGGTAGACGTCAAGGTGTATCCTCGATTCGGTGTAACTAGGCTTCGTAGAGCGAGTGTGGAGGATAAGTAGACGGTGGAAGGCTGGGTATTCCACGCGTGTTGGTACTGTAGGCCGAATAGTATCGGCTAAGGGTATGATGCCCTTTGTGTTTAAGAGAATGAATGCGCAGTAACCTTTTTGAAGTAGGTGGTATATTTAGGTGCCGACTTGTGGGCTTGAGGCCAAACACCTTTAGTGTAATCAGAGAGTTGTAGCCGATTTCTAAAACAATTATGGTGATGGTAGTAGTAACCCTGAAATGCTCACTTGTGATGAATGGTTATGGTGGAATGACCTTCGTGGGTAATTATAATTTTACTGGTTTGATGATTCGTGTGAAATAAATTTTGGGAGTCTAGTGGAACTCGTGGAAGTTAATCGACAGTTAATGATAGGAATGATCGGATTCGAGTATCCTGTAGGGTATATTGGTGAGCAACTTTAGAATGGTTAGAGCTTGAAATTTGAATCGGGATGTATGGAACATCTAAGGTTGGGAGGCAATCGAAGTCGTTTAACTAGGAATGATTCCAGTTGTTGGAGGGTTCTTCCGATCATAATTTCGGTGTTCTTGAAGGAGTTTTGTTGGTAAGAAAAGTATTCGAGAAATTTTTGGACGATGTGAGAAATTTAGATTCCAAATAGTGAAAGTCCAGTGGCAACACAGAAAGGGTTCCGAGTGGACTTGGGAACCCGAAGTTGAGATGCGGGGGAACTATCCAGAGCTATTCGCGGGCAGAGACTTCGAGAACGAAGTCTAATTCAAGCGGGGGAGAGTTGTAAAGCCCGTGTCCCGGTGCGGATGTTTTTAATTTAATTTAATTATCTTTATTATCTTCTCGTAGCGATTATATTTAAACGGGAGTTAGAAAGGATGACCAAAATGTTAGTTTTAGTAAAACATTAATTCTTTTTGCATTGTGTTGGAAAACCAGGGACCAAAAGTGTCACTTTCGTATAAGTGCATGGGGATCGGCCTCAAGACCGACCCCCCCCCCTCCCCTTTTCGTTTCGACCTTTCGTCCCACACAAGAAACAGCCACAGAAAACCCTAATTCTTCTCCTCCTTCTCGCCGTCGCCGAACCACCTTGCTGTCGGCGCCGCTGCCACGGTTTCTTGCCGGTGAAGAGAGAGAGAGCAGCGAAGAGAGAGAGAGCAGCGAAGAGAAAGAGAGCGGCGAAGAGAGAGAGAGCGCGGCGAAGAGAGAGAGCGGAGAAGAGAGAGAGAGCGAGAGCAGCGAAGAAAGAAAGAGGAGTTTGGTCGTGGTTGCCAGGAGTCGTCAACGAGGTAAGGTTCTTCCCTCCTTCGTATGGTTTCTTTTCGTTGGTTTCGTCGGGGTGCAGTCAAACCGCCACCGCCGGCGGCGGCTGCCGCCGCCGCTGACCGCCGCTGCTTGGGGTGGCAGTGGGTGGTGTTGTGTGTTAGTAGCCTAAAACCTTAAGCTAAAGTAGGAACTGCAGGTCTGAATTTGTTAAGTCATGGCTTAATGGAAGTTTAACCCAAATCGTCATTTTATGTAAAAGAAAATCCCATTTTGTCCCTGTTTTGCGTCGGCCATAACTTTTCCGTCGTAACTCGAATTGAGGCGAACCTGGTGCCCACGGTTCACATTCTGTGTCGGGCATACTTTTCGTGTTTTAGCAAAAGTCTGGTTCGGCCTCTAGCTAGGTGTAAATTATCCGTTTTGACAGCAGGTCCGGAATTGGCAGACTCGCGTCCTGTTTTTAGAAAATTCATACTAAATTGTAGGAAAATCGTTAGAGCGCGTACGATATGTCCCTGGAACCCTAAGTCATGGAACTAACTGATTATGGAATAATAATTCTAGGTTGATGAGTTTAAGAGGGGCTAAACAGGTCCCGAACAGACCTGTAAATCTTAGAGTAAAAGCTGGATTTTTCGTGTGTAAGCTTAGAGTTGTGACTTTGGGCTAGGACTTCGTTGTGACGTTTGATATCACTTATTTAGGTGGAAAAAGGTGAGTTGGTGTTGGCCGGCTCGTTTTGCTGTTGAGGACATCTACTTTGCGTTGAGGTGAGTTCTCTCACTGTGTAGATAGGAATTGTATGCATGTTATGGTAGTTTGTATGTACTATTGTTCTTGTGGTGTGAACTAGTTGTTTGTGGTGCGTATTATTTGATCGGTTTAAATGCTTAGAATAAATGTGTATAATATACATCTCGGTTGGACCGAGGGCTCGGTGGGACCGAGGAAGTGGATGGAAATGTTGTGTGAACTCGGTTGGACCGAGGGCTCGGTGGGACCGAGGAAGTAGATGGAAATGGTGTGTGAACTCGGTTGGACCGAGGGCTCGGTGGGACCGAGGAAGTGGATGGAAATGTTGTGTGAACTCGGTTGGACCGAGGGCTCGGTGGGACCGAGGAAGTAGATGGAAATGTTGTGTGAACTCGGTTGGACCGAGGGCTCGGTGGGACCAAGGAAGTGGATGGAAATGTTGTGTGAACTCGGTGGGACCGAGGAGTTGGGTACATAATTACTTGTATGTGTTTACTTGCATTATGTAACTGTGGTGTTGTTGCTCATGTGCGGATAGGAGTGATGTGTATATAATTGCTATCTGCGCATGTGATGGAATTCACTAAGCTTTGTGCTTACCCTTTTCCTATAAATGTGGTTTCAGGTGCTAGCGGCTCCAAGGCGTGACGGGTACACACTGGCGCGCGTGAAGAGTATTATAATTATGAGATTAGAATTATTATTTAAACGATTTAATTCCGCTGTTTATTATTAACGAGAATATTTATTATTAAGTTTGCAAACGAAACGGTTTTGGATATTTAATGAGGTTTCATTTATTAAAATGCTTATTTTTAAAAGTTAAAATTTATTGTAATTTTTGGGACGTTACAACAAAGCACAAGATCACCGAAGTTGTGAACATCCAATCTGGCCAAATTCTGAAGATCTGGCACCCAGTCTTTACGGTTAAACGCGAAGATGGAAAGGAATCGAAATTCTTCGAGGCCGACTTCAAGAACCTCCGACTGAATGACTTTCACGCCTTACTCAAAGACCTCCGAACCCGAACGATCCGACAGCTCCATGTCACTAAAGCACTCGAAGCTGTCAAGAGATTCCTGAAATACAGTGTATTAATGTCATACATGACTGATTTTCAGATGGGAGTCGAACACCGCTCAAAGAAGATCAATCTGCTGAAACCCGATCAGAAAGCTCCAGAGCTGAAAATGTATCCTATCAAGTCGCTGCTGCTTCAACCAGAATTTGGAATCGTTTATCTCAACGAACAGAACGAGAAAAGGTTTCTCCGCTTCAGTCAAGTCGAAAGATTTTGTGATGGAACTCTGCTAAAGGTCAGAGATGCTTTAAGAGGCATCATAACCAAGGAAGAAGAACTCATGATTTCGTTTGCTGCAAATCGAAATGAAATAAACGTGTTAGGTCTAGAGTTTTGTCAAAAACACAAGTGTGGGGAGATTGTTAGGTCTAGAGTTTTGTCAAAAACACAAGTGTTGAGTTCTGAGTAAGAAGACTAAAGAAGACTCAGAAGACTCAGAAGTTCTGAGTAGAAGACTCAGAAGCTCTGAGTGAGAAATCTCAAAAAGATTCTAAGTGTTGGATTCTGACTAGAAGGTTCAGAGTTCTGAGTAGGAGACTCAGAACTTCTGACTATGAAGACAAATGTTCTGAAGCGCTTATTCAGAAGTATGTTCAAAATTCATATCTTGGGATATTATCTGTTATATTCAGTTACTAATTAGGACACGTGTAATTGTTCTATTAGTCTGTTTCTCATATGTACTGTAGCTTTAGCTATTATCTACAGTATATATAGGAGTTAGCAACTGTAGCTAACTGAATCTTTGGCTAACCTTTTGGATAACTCTTTACGCATAAATTGTTAGATCTATTGAGAGAGAAATTCATTGTAATATCTTGTAATTCACAGATTGTTAATAGATCATATGACCAGTTGCTGTTAATACGATCTTAATTGTTCATATTTGATTGTAAGAGTGTAACCTGAAACTTTCAATTGGTATCAGAGCCAATCAACAAACAAATTCGACCAAGAGTGTGTTTGATCGCGTTCTTGAAGTTTCTTGATCAATTCGACAATTGATTCCGCTGCTGCTAACAATTCTTGAATTCCTAACAATTCTTGAATTCGTTTCTATCATTGATTCAAGAAATTTGAATTTGTCTTTCTGTTGAATCGATATCTTACAATCAAGTTATCCAAAGATTTTCTCTCTATGCTGATTAATTCTCGAAATTAAACAGAGATCACAGGTATGTTTTCGAAATTCTTGATTGGTTTCTGGATCAAAGTGATTATATCTGCTGCATGTTGATTAGTATTCAAATTTTTTGTTGAAAAGAAGATTTCATTAATTCATGTACTCTAACTGTTTGATGAAATGCATGTGACAGATTTGATTAATTCTTGCATGTTCTAGATTTGTGTTGATTCTCATTTTTTATCATAATTCATAGTTGATATTCGAATTTGTCATTTCATCATGCCTGAGATTATTGAAATTTTTGTGAGACCTGCAATTTCTATAACCAGTTCAGACAATTTACAAAAATTAAGTCCTGTAAAAGCAAAAGAAACAATTTCTGAACCAAAAACTGAGATTGTTCATTTTGAAAGCAAGATTGCTAATCTTCAAGCAAAACAAGACGAATATGCAAAAGTTATAAAGATTTTGCAAAAAGAGAAATCTGATTTTCTAAAGGATTTTGAAAAGGTTCAAGAAAACATGAAGTTGTTAGAAAAAGAGAATGTTGATTTGAAAGAGAAAGGCAATTTTAGAAGAAAGATGTTGACAGAGTCTGAAAATAGAATCAAATCATGTGAAATGAAAAATTGTCAACTCTTGAAACAGATCTATGATTTTGAACAAGTTCTTATACTTGAAAGAGTGAAATTTGAGAAAGAGAGAAGAGACTTTCAAACTGAGAGGAAAGGTTTTGAAACAAAGTCTGTTGAATTATCTTTGAAAATTTCTGATTTGGAGAAAATTCTTGCAAAAGAAAGAAAAGAGTTTGAATGCAAGAAAAATGTTTTTCAAAAAGAAAAGATTGGTTTTGAGAAAAAGAAAACAGGAATGTTAAATGAGTTTTCTGTAAAAATCAATGAGTTGGAGAAAGAGTTAGAAGATGGAAGGAAAGAGACTGAAAAGAAGAAGGTAAATGGCTTTAAAGAAAAATGCTTAAAAGATGAGTTTGAGAAGGAAAATAAAGTTTTTCATTTGGAGATAAGGAGGCTTATTAAGAAATTATCTGATTTATCAACTAAAATCATGATAGAGAGGAAGTCCAAATCTGATTTGCAGTCAAGGTTTGATTTGTATGTTAAAAAGTTTAGGGAATTTGAAACGAAAGTTGTTGACAAATCAAATCATAGTTCAAAAGATCAGATTCGTTCTTCTAATCTGTTTTATGATTCTGCTATTGATAAATCTTATAATTGTTCTTTTAAAAAGATAAAAATGGAATGGAGAGTTAAAGGAACAACTTCCAAGAAAGAAGTGCCAAAATCAAAAGTTCCTAATTCAAATGTCAAGAAGAACAATACATTTCAAAGAAAATCTTTTGTTAAACCTGATGTGATTTATTCTGTAAATCAATTAGTCAGAATTGCACAAAAGAAACTTTGTTGTTCATATTGTGGGACTAATGATTTTGTGAACAAGAATTTTATTCAGCACTGGTATGGTTCTTATAGAATATCTGCATATGCCACTTCACCTAACAAACCTGGACCCAAGTTCATATGGGTACCAAAGACAACTTAATCTGTTTTGCAGGTTATTCATGTGTAGAGTTGAATGATAATACTGACACATGACTTAAAACCGATGTTGTGCTTAAATTGAGAATATTGACTTTTGGATAATTCAGTCCAAAACTCGGTCTGAATGTGATTATGGACTTACAATTTGTCTCATCTTGATTATGGATTTCTGATTCATACAGATCAATTTGTTGATTTTGAAGCATTTTTTTAAAAAAAAAGTTCAGTTTACTGTGGTGTAATCGAACTCATAGTTGTGGGTGTTTTTAGTAGAAAACATTTCCAGAGAATGTGTTCAGAATCACATTTTAAGCAACCCTGCAAATTTTGGTTGAAAAATTCTGATTTTTGAGCAAGTTATGGTGATTTGAAGTTCAGAATGTTCAAAAATCACAAAATCCAAACATTTTTCTAAGGCATTTTCTCTGGATAGTTTTATCAGAATTCTGACTCTGTTACTCAGAAGTTCTGACTCTACTACTCAGAATTCTGACTCAACTAATCAGAATTCTGACTCTGATACTTAGAATTTTGAGCAAGTTACTCATAATTCTGACTCTTCTAATCAGAATTCTGACTCTACTACTCAGAATTTTTTTTGATAACTAATGAGGAATCATCGTAGATGATTACCAAAATCTCTTGATTTTGCAGGATTATCTTGATTTCAGAGGAAGCATTGACTCAAAATTTGATCTGATTGTTTCAAGATAATGTTCAAAACCCGTGATTCAACGTTTTAGGTTTTTGAACATATCAGTTCAAAACCCGTACTTAAATGACAATGGCTTCTGAATAATTCAGTTCAGGACCCGTACTTCAGAGACTAAGACTTCTAAACAAATCAGTTTAGAACTCATACTTCTCAGGTGATATCCTTAACTGTCATATTTTTCTGTTTCAAGGAACAAGTGGTGAAAGGTAACATTGTATTATGTTTTATTTCTATTGCTTTGAATGTTTGAATCTTAACAATTTAATTCAATGATATGATTTTTTTATTTTTCATTCAATGAATAAAATGTGTGTCAATGGTGCTTTTACAAGTATTTTTGTATTATCTGAGCTATATTTGTTTCAACTTTCACTTCTGAAATAAATCGAAAGGTTAGCAAATCATGAATGAAATTATGCTGAATGCTCAATGTTATGAAATTTAGACTTATATAGAATATAATGCTCAAAAAGCATAATTTGTCAGAATGTTGGATGGAAACGAAAATATGGGGGAAGTACTACGTTTTAGAACCAAGTGATTGAGATGCAATATATATATACAAAATCATTTAGTTTGAAAGTTTGTACCTGTGGCCTTTCTGGTTTGGGAGAGTAAGTCCTAAGGGGTGCTCGACACCTAGTCCCTAAGATCAACTGGTCTAGGATCGGCTGACCCAAATCCTGCAATAGAATCAGATAGAAAACCATGTTCTACTGGTACAAATGGGTTTAAGATATATCGATGTGGCCTTTATGGTTTGGGAAATTAAGTTCCAAGGGGTGCTTGTCACCTAGCACCTAAGACCAACTGGTCTGGGATATGCTGACCCAAATCCTGCTATAGAACCAGATAGAAAGTCATGTTTAACGATGTATCTTATTCTTTCTAAACTTTTTGATTAAAAGATGCCAATGTGCACAAAATTAAAAGATGTCAATGAGCACAAAATTAAAAGATGTCAATGAGCACAAAATTAAAAGATGCCAATGAGCACACATCTCTTGAAACTTTGGGAAAATTCAAAGTCGCAATAAACCTGTAAATTTGTGAAAATCCTGATTTTGGACAAATAGTGTGAGTAGAGCAAAGTATTCGTATATGTTTTTAGAATTGCATATGCTTGAAGCTAATCATATTTCGCATGCTAAGCACACCAAATAGATTTAATAAAGGGATTGAAACTGAACATTTTTAACTCGATATGCAATGATGACTTGTATTTGAATCCAAACACATGCATTTGATTTCATTTGATTGAAAATCTGATAAATTTCATTAAGTTGGATTTCTTTTGTAAAGTTTTCAAATGATCAAATGTTAGTAGTTATTAAGTGTAGTTCAGTAAATCTTATTCTCCTTGTATAAATGTTTTCATTAAAGCACTATATTTGAAATGAATAATTTTAATGAAATATATGCATACTTTCAGGGGGAGAAAACAAACTGCTCCAGAATTCTTATTTTGAGGGGGAGCAAGGTTATTCATTAAGCAGGAGAAAAAGCATAGACTTCATTCGAAGAAAAAGCATCGCTAAAGTTTTGAAAATCAAGGGGGAGAAAAGCTAAAGATTTTGAAGATGATTTTGCTTTCCAAAACTTTAGGGGGAGAAAAGCTAAAGATTTTGAAGATTGATATGGTTTTTGTACAGAAATAACAAAAGAGAGAAATGTTATTTTAAGAAGAAGAAGAGGAAAAGGAAACTGATCGGTTGTTTCTTATAAAGAAATCTTATGAAAGCTGAAATGAAGATGAGAATTGTCATTTCAAGAGGGAGCAAAGAAAAAGCAAATATATAACAGAAATCAATTTGGAAATCGTTGCTGCTGCTGATTAAAGACTGACCAGAAGTTGTTAACTCAGATTATTCAGAATTCTGAGCAAAAGTTGTCAAAACATTCAGAAGAGCTCCTTCTGAATATTGTTCCTGCTCTAAGAATTTGATGGTGAAAAGTACAAGTGTGTTTGACAAAAAGGGGGAGATTGTTAGGTCTAGAGTTTTGTCAAAAACACAAGTGTGGGGAGATTGTTAGGTCTAGAGTTTTGTCAAAAACACAAGTGTTGAGTTCTGAGTAAGAAGACTAAAGAAGACTCAGAAGACTCAGAAGTTCTGAGTAGAAGACTCAGAAGCTCTGAGTGAGAAATCTCAAAAAGATTCTAAGTGTTGGATTCTGACTAGAAGGTTCAGAGTTCTGAGTAGGAGACTCAGAACTTCTGACTATGAAGACAAAATGTTCTGAAGCGCTTATTCAGAAGTATGTTCAAAATTCATATCTTGGGATATTATCTGTTATATTCAGTTACTAATTAGGACACGTGTAATTGTTCTATTAGTCTGTTTCTCATATGTACTGTAGCTTTAGCTATTATCTACAGTATATATAGGAGTTAGCAACTGTAGCTAACTGAATCTTTGGCTAACCTTTTGGATAACTCTTTACGCATAAATTGTTAGATCTATTGAGAGAGAAATTCATTGAAAATTATCCCAATCATAAACTGTTGCCAAAATCACTTAGGAATTATATTCCAAGGGAGAGTGAGATTTTAAAAGCTTATTGCACCTCTATGGGAATTGAATTACCTCAAATCCCTGCCCAAGAGGACCAACCTGAGAAGAGAGGTGAGGGGTCTAGTCGAATTAGAGAGGGGGAGGATGTTCAGATGGGTGAACATTCTGAGAGACTTGAGGGGGAAAATTCTGAGAGCTTGGTTAGACTCAGTGAGGAAAAACAGAATGAGAGTGGTGAGGATGAGAGATTGTTAACAGAGGTTCAAACAGAAAGAGATGCCTCTGAACCAGCTAATCTTGACCAGGTAACCACACATGCTATTGGTTCACATCTCTTGGTGTCCAATATTGAAACAAACACCATGGACCTAGTGGTGGATCTTGAACAACCCATCCATACCCACTCAGAAGCATTTCAACATGCTACTGTTTCACACAAATCCGGGGAACCATCCCAAACTCATTTGGAGGGAGGTGATAAATCCCAACTTATTTTTCAACACATTGAGTCTGAATATCACAGTCCTATTCATATTGAGCCTGAAATTCCTTTTGACACTTGCACAGATCAGGAATTTCGTACTCCTGAAACAACATTCATAGACATGCCTAATGTTGGGTGTCGAGGATTGGATGGAAGTCCTGGTGAGGTGAACATTACAAAAGCCTCATTCAAACGTGCATCTGTTGTACAAGATGACTGTGTGTTATCTACAGGCCATGAGCTCTCTGGGCACATGAAAACTGGACCATCTGTTGGTTCAGGTTCACTGTTAGAAACTTCTGAATTTGAAAAGATTCAGAAACAAAACAAGGAGATGGGGGAAAAAGTAGAAAATTTGGAGAAGAGGATGGAGGATCTGAATGATGAGGTATCAGATTTGAAAGATGTGTTGGAGAAAAAGTTAATTTCTGTTGAAACCAAGGTAGATGATGTAACGAAATCCTTGGATTCTCACAAAAAGGAGATCATGGATATAATGTCTGGTTTTCAAAAAGATATGATGAAACAAATGCAAGATATGCAGGATTCTATACTGAAAGCACTGAGTGTATCACTGGCTTCTACTTCAAAGCCTCTTGATCCTGTTCCTATTGCAGAAGCTGAAGCTGAAGGTACTTCTAATCAGAACTTAAAAAGAAAGTTTGATGATAATGAGCCTCATGATCATCAAAAGGGGGAGAAAAGCTAAAGATTTTGAAGATGATTTTGCTTTCCAAAACTTTAGGGGGAGAAAAGCTAAAGATTTTGAAGATTGATATGGTTTTTGTACAGAAATAACAAAAGAGAGAAATGTTATTTTAAAGAAGAAGAAGAAGAGGAAAAGGAAACTGATCGGTTGTTTCTTATAAAGAAATCTTATGAAAGCTGAAATGAAGATGAGAATTGTCATTTCAAGAGGGAGCAAAGAAAAAGCAAATATATAACAGAAATCAATTTGGAAATCGTTGCTGCTGCTGATTAAAGACTGACCAGAAGTTGTTAACTCAGATTATTCAGAATTCTGAGCAAAAGTTGTCAAAACATTCAGAAGAGCTCCTTCTGAATATTGTTCCTGCTCTAAGAATTTGATGGTGAAAAGTACAAGTGTGTTTGACAAAAAGGGGGAGATTGTTAGGTCTAGAGTTTTGTCAAAAACACAAGTGTGGGGAGATTGTTAGGTCTAGAGTTTTGTCAAAAACACAAGTGTTGAGTTCTGAGTAAGAAGACTAAAGAAGACTCAGAAGACTCAGAAGTTCTGAGTAGAAGACTCAGAAGCTCTGAGTGAGAAATCTCAAAAAGATTCTAAGTGTTGGATTCTGACTAGAAGGTTCAGAGTTCTGAGTAGGAGACTCAGAACTTCTGACTATGAAGACAAATGTTCTGAAGCGCTTATTCAGAAGTATGTTCAAAATTCATATCTTGGGATATTATCTGTTATATTCAGTTACTAATTAGGACACGTGTAATTGTTCTATTAGTCTGTTTCTCATATGTACTGTAGCTTTAGCTATTATCTACAGTATATATAGGAGTTAGCAACTGTAGCTAACTGAATCTTTGGCTAACCTTTTGGATAACTCTTTACGCATAAATTGTTAGATCTATTGAGAGAGAAATTCATTGAAAATTATCCCAATCATAAACTGTTGCCAAAATCACTTAGGAATTATATTCCAAGGGAGAGTGAGATTTTAAAAGCTTATTGCACCTCTATGGGAATTGAATTACCTCAAATCCCTGCCCAAGAGGACCAACCTGAGAAGAGAGGTGAGGGGTCTAGTCGAATTAGAGAGGGGGAGGATGTTCAGATGGGTGAACATTCTGAGAGACTTGAGGGGGAAAATTCTGAGAGCTTGGTTAGACTCAGTGAGGAAAAACAGAATGAGAGTGGTGAGGATGAGAGATTGTTAACAGAGGTTCAAACAGAAAGAGATGCCTCTGAACCAGCTAATCTTGACCAGGTAACCACACATGCTATTGGTTCACATCTCTTGGTGTCCAATATTGAAACAAACACCATGGACCTAGTGGTGGATCTTGAACAACCCATCCATACCCACTCAGAAGCATTTCAACATGCTACTGTTTCACACAAATCCGGGGAACCATCCCAAACTCATTTGGAGGGAGGTGATAAATCCCAACTTATTTTTCAACACATTGAGTCTGAATATCACAGTCCTATTCATATTGAGCCTGAAATTCCTTTTGACACTTGCACAGATCAGGAATTTCGTACTCCTGAAACAACATTCATAGACATGCCTAATGTTGGGTGTCGAGGATTGGATGGAAGTCCTGGTGAGGTGAACATTACAAAAGCCTCATTCAAACGTGCATCTGTTGTACAAGATGACTGTGTGTTATCTACAGGCCATGAGCTCTCTGGGCACATGAAAACTGGACCATCTGTTGGTTCAGGTTCACTGTTAGAAACTTCTGAATTTGAAAAGATTCAGAAACAAAACAAGGAGATGGGGGAAAAAGTAGAAAATTTGGAGAAGAGGATGGAGGATCTGAATGATGAGGTATCAGATTTGAAAGATGTGTTGGAGAAAAAGTTAATTTCTGTTGAAACCAAGGTAGATGATGTAACGAAATCCTTGGATTCTCACAAAAAGGAGATCATGGATATAATGTCTGGTTTTCAAAAAGATATGATGAAACAAATGCAAGATATGCAGGATTCTATACTGAAAGCACTGAGTGTATCACTGGCTTCTACTTCAAAGCCTCTTGATCCTGTTCCTATTGCAGAAGCTGAAGCTGAAGGTACTTCTAATCAGAACTTAAAAAGAAAGTTTGATGATAATGAGCCTCATGATCATCAAAAGGGGGAGAAAAGCTAAAGATTTTGAAGATGATTTTGCTTTCCAAAACTTTAGGGGGAGAAAAGCTAAAGATTTTGAAGATTGATATGGTTTTTGTACAGAAATAACAAAAGAGAGAAATGTTATTTTAAAGAAGAAGAAGAAGAGGAAAAGGAAACTGATCGGTTGTTTCTTATAAAGAAATCTTATGAAAGCTGAAATGAAGATGAGAATTGTCATTTCAAGAGGGAGCAAAGAAAAAGCAAATATATAACAGAAATCAATTTGGAAATCGTTGCTGCTGCTGATTAAAGACTGACCAGAAGTTGTTAACTCAGATTATTCAGAATTCTGAGCAAAAGTTGTCAAAACATTCAGAAGAGCTCCTTCTGAATATTGTTCCTGCTCTAAGAATTTGATGGTGAAAAGTACAAGTGTGTTTGACAAAAAGGGGGAGATTGTTAGGTCTAGAGTTTTGTCAAAAACACAAGTGTGGGGAGATTGTTAGGTCTAGAGTTTTGTCAAAAACACAAGTGTTGAGTTCTGAGTAAGAAGACTAAAGAAGACTCAGAAGACTCAGAAGTTCTGAGTAGAAGACTCAGAAGCTCTGAGTGAGAAATCTCAAAAAGATTCTAAGTGTTGGATTCTGACTAGAAGGTTCAGAGTTCTGAGTAGGAGACTCAGAACTTCTGACTATGAAGACAAATGTTCTGAAGCGCTTATTCAGAAGTATGTTCAAAATTCATATCTTGGGATATTATCTGTTATATTCAGTTACTAATTAGGACACGTGTAATTGTTCTATTAGTCTGTTTCTCATATGTACTGTAGCTTTAGCTATTATCTACAGTATATATAGGAGTTAGCAACTGTAGCTAACTGAATCTTTGGCTAACCTTTTGGATAACTCTTTACGCATAAATTGTTAGATCTATTGAGAGAGAAATTCATTGAAAATTATCCCAATCATAAACTGTTGCCAAAATCACTTAGGAATTATATTCCAAGGGAGAGTGAGATTTTAAAAGCTTATTGCACCTCTATGGGAATTGAATTACCTCAAATCCCTGCCCAAGAGGACCAACCTGAGAAGAGAGGTGAGGGGTCTAGTCGAATTAGAGAGGGGGAGGATGTTCAGATGGGTGAACATTCTGAGAGACTTGAGGGGGAAAATTCTGAGAGCTTGGTTAGACTCAGTGAGGAAAAACAGAATGAGAGTGGTGAGGATGAGAGATTGTTAACAGAGGTTCAAACAGAAAGAGATGCCTCTGAACCAGCTAATCTTGACCAGGTAACCACACATGCTATTGGTTCACATCTCTTGGTGTCCAATATTGAAACAAACACCATGGACCTAGTGGTGGATCTTGAACAACCCATCCATACCCACTCAGAAGCATTTCAACATGCTACTGTTTCACACAAATCCGGGGAACCATCCCAAACTCATTTGGAGGGAGGTGATAAATCCCAACTTATTTTTCAACACATTGAGTCTGAATATCACAGTCCTATTCATATTGAGCCTGAAATTCCTTTTGACACTTGCACAGATCAGGAATTTCGTACTCCTGAAACAACATTCATAGACATGCCTAATGTTGGGTGTCGAGGATTGGATGGAAGTCCTGGTGAGGTGAACATTACAAAAGCCTCATTCAAACGTGCATCTGTTGTACAAGATGACTGTGTGTTATCTACAGGCCATGAGCTCTCTGGGCACATGAAAACTGGACCATCTGTTGGTTCAGGTTCACTGTTAGAAACTTCTGAATTTGAAAAGATTCAGAAACAAAACAAGGAGATGGGGGAAAAAGTAGAAAATTTGGAGAAGAGGATGGAGGATATGAATGATGAGGTATCAGATTTGAAAGATGTGTTGGAGAAAAAGTTAATTTCTGTTGAAACCAAGGTAGATGATGTAACGAAATCCTTGGATTCTCACAAAAAGGAGATCATGGATATAATGTCTGGTTTTCAAAAAGATATGATGAAACAAATGCAAGATATGCAGGATTCTATACTGAAAGCACTGAGTGTATCACTGGCTTCTACTTCAAAGCCTCTTGATCCTGTTCCTATTGCAGAAGCTGAAGCTGAAGGTACTTCTAATCAGAACTTAAAAAGAAAGTTTGATGATAATGAGCCTCATGATCATCAAAAGGGGGAGAAAAGCTAAAGATTTTGAAGATGATTTTGCTTTCCAAAACTTTAGGGGGAGAAAAGCTAAAGATTTTGAAGATTGATATGGTTTTTGTACAGAAATAACAAAAGAGAGAAATGTTATTTTAAAGAAGAAGAAGAAGAGGAAAAGGAAACTGATCGGTTGTTTCTTATAAAGAAATCTTATGAAAGCTGAAATGAAGATGAGAATTGTCATTTCAAGAGGGAGCAAAGAAAAAGCAAATATATAACAGAAATCAATTTGGAAATCGTTGCTGCTGCTGATTAAAGACTGACCAGAAGTTGTTAACTCAGATTATTCAGAATTCTGAGCAAAAGTTGTCAAAACATTCAGAAGAGCTCCTTCTGAATATTGTTCCTGCTCTAAGAATTTGATGGTGAAAAGTACAAGTGTGTTTGACAAAAAGGGGGAGATTGTTAGGTCTAGAGTTTTGTCAAAAACACAAGTGTGGGGAGATTGTTAGGTCTAGAGTTTTGTCAAAAACACAAGTGTTGAGTTCTGAGTAAGAAGACTAAAGAAGACTCAGAAGACTCAGAAGTTCTGAGTAGAAGACTCAGAAGCTCTGAGTGAGAAATCTCAAAAAGATTCTAAGTGTTGGATTCTGACTAGAAGGTTCAGAGTTCTGAGTAGGAGACTCAGAACTTCTGACTATGAAGACAAAATGTTCTGAAGCGCTTATTCAGAAGTATGTTCAAAATTCATATCTTGGGATATTATCTGTTATATTCAGTTACTAATTAGGACACGTGTAATTGTTCTATTAGTCTGTTTCTCATATGTACTGTAGCTTTAGCTATTATCTACAGTATATATAGGAGTTAGCAACTGTAGCTAACTGAATCTTTGGCTAACCTTTTGGATAACTCTTTACGCATAAATTGTTAGATCTATTGAGAGAGAAATTCATTGAAAATTATCCCAATCATAAACTGTTGCCAAAATCACTTAGGAATTATATTCCAAGGGAGAGTGAGATTTTAAAAGCTTATTGCACCTCTATGGGAATTGAATTACCTCAAATCCCTGCCCAAGAGGACCAACCTGAGAAGAGAGGTGAGGGGTCTAGTCGAATTAGAGAGGGGGAGGATGTTCAGATGGGTGAACATTCTGAGAGACTTGAGGGGGAAAATTCTGAGAGCTTGGTTAGACTCAGTGAGGAAAAACAGAATGAGAGTGGTGAGGATGAGAGATTGTTAACAGAGGTTCAAACAGAAAGAGATGCCTCTGAACCAGCTAATCTTGACCAGGTAACCACACATGCTATTGGTTCACATCTCTTGGTGTCCAATATTGAAACAAACACCATGGACCTAGTGGTGGATCTTGAACAACCCATCCATACCCACTCAGAAGCATTTCAACATGCTACTGTTTCACACAAATCCGGGGAACCATCCCAAACTCATTTGGAGGGAGGTGATAAATCCCAACTTATTTTTCAACACATTGAGTCTGAATATCACAGTCCTATTCATATTGAGCCTGAAATTCCTTTTGACACTTGCACAGATCAGGAATTTCGTACTCCTGAAACAACATTCATAGACATGCCTAATGTTGGGTGTCGAGGATTGGATGGAAGTCCTGGTGAGGTGAACATTACAAAAGCCTCATTCAAACGTGCATCTGTTGTACAAGATGACTGTGTGTTATCTACAGGCCATGAGCTCTCTGGGCACATGAAAACTGGACCATCTGTTGGTTCAGGTTCACTGTTAGAAACTTCTGAATTTGAAAAGATTCAGAAACAAAACAAGGAGATGGGGGAAAAAGTAGAAAATTTGGAGAAGAGGATGGAGGATCTGAATGATGAGGTATCAGATTTGAAAGATGTGTTGGAGAAAAAGTTAATTTCTGTTGAAACCAAGGTAGATGATGTAACGAAATCCTTGGATTCTCACAAAAAGGAGATCATGGATATAATGTCTGGTTTTCAAAAAGATATGATGAAACAAATGCAAGATATGCAGGATTCTATACTGAAAGCACTGAGTGTATCACTGGCTTCTACTTCAAAGCCTCTTGATCCTGTTCCTATTGCAGAAGCTGAAGCTGAAGGTACTTCTAATCAGAACTTAAAAAGAAAGTTTGATGATAATGAGCCTCATGATCATCAAAAGGGGGAGAAAAGCTAAAGATTTTGAAGATGATTTTGCTTTCCAAAACTTTAGGGGGAGAAAAGCTAAAGATTTTGAAGATTGATATGGTTTTTGTACAGAAATAACAAAAGAGAGAAATGTTATTTTAAAGAAGAAGAAGAAGAGGAAAAGGAAACTGATCGGTTGTTTCTTATAAAGAAATCTTATGAAAGCTGAAATGAAGATGAGAATTGTCATTTCAAGAGGGAGCAAAGAAAAAGCAAATATATAACAGAAATCAATTTGGAAATCGTTGCTGCTGCTGATTAAAGACTGACCAGAAGTTGTTAACTCAGATTATTCAGAATTCTGAGCAAAAGTTGTCAAAACATTCAGAAGAGCTCCTTCTGAATATTGTTCCTGCTCTAAGAATTTGATGGTGAAAAGTACAAGTGTGTTTGACAAAAAGGGGGAGATTGTTAGGTCTAGAGTTTTGTCAAAAACACAAGTGTGGGGAGATTGTTAGGTCTAGAGTTTTGTCAAAAACACAAGTGTTGAGTTCTGAGTAAGAAGACTAAAGAAGACTCAGAAGACTCAGAAGTTCTGAGTAGAAGACTCAGAAGCTCTGAGTGAGAAATCTCAAAAAGATTCTAAGTGTTGGATTCTGACTAGAAGGTTCAGAGTTCTGAGTAGGAGACTCAGAACTTCTGACTATGAAGACAAATGTTCTGAAGCGCTTATTCAGAAGTATGTTCAAAATTCATATCTTGGGATATTATCTGTTATATTCAGTTACTAATTAGGACACGTGTAATTGTTCTATTAGTCTGTTTCTCATATGTACTGTAGCTTTAGCTATTATCTACAGTATATATAGGAGTTAGCAACTGTAGCTAACTGAATCTTTGGCTAACCTTTTGGATAACTCTTTACGCATAAATTGTTAGATCTATTGAGAGAGAAATTCATTGAAAATTATCCCAATCATAAACTGTTGCCAAAATCACTTAGGAATTATATTCCAAGGGAGAGTGAGATTTTAAAAGCTTATTGCACCTCTATGGGAATTGAATTACCTCAAATCCCTGCCCAAGAGGACCAACCTGAGAAGAGAGGTGAGGGGTCTAGTCGAATTAGAGAGGGGGAGGATGTTCAGATGGGTGAACATTCTGAGAGACTTGAGGGGGAAAATTCTGAGAGCTTGGTTAGACTCAGTGAGGAAAAACAGAATGAGAGTGGTGAGGATGAGAGATTGTTAACAGAGGTTCAAACAGAAAGAGATGCCTCTGAACCAGCTAATCTTGACCAGGTAACCACACATGCTATTGGTTCACATCTCTTGGTGTCCAATATTGAAACAAACACCATGGACCTAGTGGTGGATCTTGAACAACCCATCCATACCCACTCAGAAGCATTTCAACATGCTACTGTTTCACACAAATCCGGGGAACCATCCCAAACTCATTTGGAGGGAGGTGATAAATCCCAACTTATTTTTCAACACATTGAGTCTGAATATCACAGTCCTATTCATATTGAGCCTGAAATTCCTTTTGACACTTGCACAGATCAGGAATTTCGTACTCCTGAAACAACATTCATAGACATGCCTAATGTTGGGTGTCGAGGATTGGATGGAAGTCCTGGTGAGGTGAACATTACAAAAGCCTCATTCAAACGTGCATCTGTTGTACAAGATGACTGTGTGTTATCTACAGGCCATGAGCTCTCTGGGCACATGAAAACTGGACCATCTGTTGGTTCAGGTTCACTGTTAGAAACTTCTGAATTTGAAAAGATTCAGAAACAAAACAAGGAGATGGGGGAAAAAGTAGAAAATTTGGAGAAGAGGATGGAGGATCTGAATGATGAGGTATCAGATTTGAAAGATGTGTTGGAGAAAAAGTTAATTTCTGTTGAAACCAAGGTAGATGATGTAACGAAATCCTTGGATTCTCACAAAAAGGAGATCATGGATATAATGTCTGGTTTTCAAAAAGATATGATGAAACAAATGCAAGATATGCAGGATTCTATACTGAAAGCACTGAGTGTATCACTGGCTTCTACTTCAAAGCCTCTTGATCCTGTTCCTATTGCAGAAGCTGAAGCTGAAGGTACTTCTAATCAGAACTTAAAAAGAAAGTTTGATGATAATGAGCCTCATGATCATCAAAAGGGGGAGAAAAGCTAAAGATTTTGAAGATGATTTTGCTTTCCAAAACTTTAGGGGGAGAAAAGCTAAAGATTTTGAAGATTGATATGGTTTTTGTACAGAAATAACAAAAGAGAGAAATGTTATTTTAAAGAAGAAGAAGAAGAGGAAAAGGAAACTGATCGGTTGTTTCTTATAAAGAAATCTTATGAAAGCTGAAATGAAGATGAGAATTGTCATTTCAAGAGGGAGCAAAGAAAAAGCAAATATATAACAGAAATCAATTTGGAAATCGTTGCTGCTGCTGATTAAAGACTGACCAGAAGTTGTTAACTCAGATTATTCAGAATTCTGAGCAAAAGTTGTCAAAACATTCAGAAGAGCTCCTTCTGAATATTGTTCCTGCTCTAAGAATTTGATGGTGAAAAGTACAAGTGTGTTTGACAAAAAGGGGGAGATTGTTAGGTCTAGAGTTTTGTCAAAAACACAAGTGTGGGGAGATTGTTAGGTCTAGAGTTTTGTCAAAAACACAAGTGTTGAGTTCTGAGTAAGAAGACTAAAGAAGACTCAGAAGACTCAGAAGTTCTGAGTAGAAGACTCAGAAGCTCTGAGTGAGAAATCTCAAAAAGATTCTAAGTGTTGGATTCTGACTAGAAGGTTCAGAGTTCTGAGTAGGAGACTCAGAACTTCTGACTATGAAGACAAATGTTCTGAAGCGCTTATTCAGAAGTATGTTCAAAATTCATATCTTGGGATATTATCTGTTATATTCAGTTACTAATTAGGACACGTGTAATTGTTCTATTAGTCTGTTTCTCATATGTACTGTAGCTTTAGCTATTATCTACAGTATATATAGGAGTTAGCAACTGTAGCTAACTGAATCTTTGGCTAACCTTTTGGATAACTCTTTACGCATAAATTGTTAGATCTATTGAGAGAGAAATTCATTGAAAATTATCCCAATCATAAACTGTTGCCAAAATCACTTAGGAATTATATTCCAAGGGAGAGTGAGATTTTAAAAGCTTATTGCACCTCTATGGGAATTGAATTACCTCAAATCCCTGCCCAAGAGGACCAACCTGAGAAGAGAGGTGAGGGGTCTAGTCGAATTAGAGAGGGGGAGGATGTTCAGATGGGTGAACATTCTGAGAGACTTGAGGGGGAAAATTCTGAGAGCTTGGTTAGACTCAGTGAGGAAAAACAGAATGAGAGTGGTGAGGATGAGAGATTGTTAACAGAGGTTCAAACAGAAAGAGATGCCTCTGAACCAGCTAATCTTGACCAGGTAACCACACATGCTATTGGTTCACATCTCTTGGTGTCCAATATTGAAACAAACACCATGGACCTAGTGGTGGATCTTGAACAACCCATCCATACCCACTCAGAAGCATTTCAACATGCTACTGTTTCACACAAATCCGGGGAACCATCCCAAACTCATTTGGAGGGAGGTGATAAATCCCAACTTATTTTTCAACACATTGAGTCTGAATATCACAGTCCTATTCATATTGAGCCTGAAATTCCTTTTGACACTTGCACAGATCAGGAATTTCGTACTCCTGAAACAACATTCATAGACATGCCTAATGTTGGGTGTCGAGGATTGGATGGAAGTCCTGGTGAGGTGAACATTACAAAAGCCTCATTCAAACGTGCATCTGTTGTACAAGATGACTGTGTGTTATCTACAGGCCATGAGCTCTCTGGGCACATGAAAACTGGACCATCTGTTGGTTCAGGTTCACTGTTAGAAACTTCTGAATTTGAAAAGATTCAGAAACAAAACAAGGAGATGGGGGAAAAAGTAGAAAATTTGGAGAAGAGGATGGAGGATCTGAATGATGAGGTATCAGATTTGAAAGATGTGTTGGAGAAAAAGTTAATTTCTGTTGAAACCAAGGTAGATGATGTAACGAAATCCTTGGATTCTCACAAAAAGGAGATCATGGATATAATGTCTGGTTTTCAAAAAGATATGATGAAACAAATGCAAGATATGCAGGATTCTATACTGAAAGCACTGAGTGTATCACTGGCTTCTACTTCAAAGCCTCTTGATCCTGTTCCTATTGCAGAAGCTGAAGCTGAAGGTACTTCTAATCAGAACTTAAAAAGAAAGTTTGATGATAATGAGCCTCATGATCATCAAAAGGGGGAGAAAAGCTAAAGATTTTGAAGATGATTTTGCTTTCCAAAACTTTAGGGGGAGAAAAGCTAAAGATTTTGAAGATTGATATGGTTTTTGTACAGAAATAACAAAAGAGAGAAATGTTATTTTAAAGAAGAAGAAGAAGAGGAAAAGGAAACTGATCGGTTGTTTCTTATAAAGAAATCTTATGAAAGCTGAAATGAAGATGAGAATTGTCATTTCAAGAGGGAGCAAAGAAAAAGCAAATATATAACAGAAATCAATTTGGAAATCGTTGCTGCTGCTGATTAAAGACTGACCAGAAGTTGTTAACTCAGATTATTCAGAATTCTGAGCAAAAGTTGTCAAAACATTCAGAAGAGCTCCTTCTGAATATTGTTCCTGCTCTAAGAATTTGATGGTGAAAAGTACAAGTGTGTTTGACAAAAAGGGGGAGATTGTTAGGTCTAGAGTTTTGTCAAAAACACAAGTGTGGGGAGATTGTTAGGTCTAGAGTTTTGTCAAAAACACAAGTGTTGAGTTCTGAGTAAGAAGACTAAAGAAGACTCAGAAGACTCAGAAGTTCTGAGTAGAAGACTCAGAAGCTCTGAGTGAGAAATCTCAAAAAGATTCTAAGTGTTGGATTCTGACTAGAAGGTTCAGAGTTCTGAGTAGGAGACTCAGAACTTCTGACTATGAAGACAAAATGTTCTGAAGCGCTTATTCAGAAGTATGTTCAAAATTCATATCTTGGGATATTATCTGTTATATTCAGTTACTAATTAGGACACGTGTAATTGTTCTATTAGTCTGTTTCTCATATGTACTGTAGCTTTAGCTATTATCTACAGTATATATAGGAGTTAGCAACTGTAGCTAACTGAATCTTTGGCTAACCTTTTGGATAACTCTTTACGCATAAATTGTTAGATCTATTGAGAGAGAAATTCATTGAAAATTATCCCAATCATAAACTGTTGCCAAAATCACTTAGGAATTATATTCCAAGGGAGAGTGAGATTTTAAAAGCTTATTGCACCTCTATGGGAATTGAATTACCTCAAATCCCTGCCCAAGAGGACCAACCTGAGAAGAGAGGTGAGGGGTCTAGTCGAATTAGAGAGGGGGAGGATGTTCAGATGGGTGAACATTCTGAGAGACTTGAGGGGGAAAATTCTGAGAGCTTGGTTAGACTCAGTGAGGAAAAACAGAATGAGAGTGGTGAGGATGAGAGATTGTTAACAGAGGTTCAAACAGAAAGAGATGCCTCTGAACCAGCTAATCTTGACCAGGTAACCACACATGCTATTGGTTCACATCTCTTGGTGTCCAATATTGAAACAAACACCATGGACCTAGTGGTGGATCTTGAACAACCCATCCATACCCACTCAGAAGCATTTCAACATGCTACTGTTTCACACAAATCCGGGGAACCATCCCAAACTCATTTGGAGGGAGGTGATAAATCCCAACTTATTTTTCAACACATTGAGTCTGAATATCACAGTCCTATTCATATTGAGCCTGAAATTCCTTTTGACACTTGCACAGATCAGGAATTTCGTACTCCTGAAACAACATTCATAGACATGCCTAATGTTGGGTGTCGAGGATTGGATGGAAGTCCTGGTGAGGTGAACATTACAAAAGCCTCATTCAAACGTGCATCTGTTGTACAAGATGACTGTGTGTTATCTACAGGCCATGAGCTCTCTGGGCACATGAAAACTGGACCATCTGTTGGTTCAGGTTCACTGTTAGAAACTTCTGAATTTGAAAAGATTCAGAAACAAAACAAGGAGATGGGGGAAAAAGTAGAAAATTTGGAGAAGAGGATGGAGGATCTGAATGATGAGGTATCAGATTTGAAAGATGTGTTGGAGAAAAAGTTAATTTCTGTTGAAACCAAGGTAGATGATGTAACGAAATCCTTGGATTCTCACAAAAAGGAGATCATGGATATAATGTCTGGTTTTCAAAAAGATATGATGAAACAAATGCAAGATATGCAGGATTCTATACTGAAAGCACTGAGTGTATCACTGGCTTCTACTTCAAAGCCTCTTGATCCTGTTCCTATTGCAGAAGCTGAAGCTGAAGGTACTTCTAATCAGAACTTAAAAAGAAAGTTTGATGATAATGAGCCTCATGATCATCAAAAGGGGGAGAAAAGCTAAAGATTTTGAAGATGATTTTGCTTTCCAAAACTTTAGGGGGAGAAAAGCTAAAGATTTTGAAGATTGATATGGTTTTTGTACAGAAATAACAAAAGAGAGAAATGTTATTTTAAAGAAGAAGAAGAAGAGGAAAAGGAAACTGATCGGTTGTTTCTTATAAAGAAATCTTATGAAAGCTGAAATGAAGATGAGAATTGTCATTTCAAGAGGGAGCAAAGAAAAAGCAAATATATAACAGAAATCAATTTGGAAATCGTTGCTGCTGCTGATTAAAGACTGACCAGAAGTTGTTAACTCAGATTATTCAGAATTCTGAGCAAAAGTTGTCAAAACATTCAGAAGAGCTCCTTCTGAATATTGTTCCTGCTCTAAGAATTTGATGGTGAAAAGTACAAGTGTGTTTGACAAAAAGGGGGAGATTGTTAGGTCTAGAGTTTTGTCAAAAACACAAGTGTGGGGAGATTGTTAGGTCTAGAGTTTTGTCAAAAACACAAGTGTTGAGTTCTGAGTAAGAAGACTAAAGAAGACTCAGAAGACTCAGAAGTTCTGAGTAGAAGACTCAGAAGCTCTGAGTGAGAAATCTCAAAAAGATTCTAAGTGTTGGATTCTGACTAGAAGGTTCAGAGTTCTGAGTAGGAGACTCAGAACTTCTGACTATGAAGACAAAATGTTCTGAAGCGCTTATTCAGAAGTATGTTCAAAATTCATATCTTGGGATATTATCTGTTATATTCAGTTACTAATTAGGACACGTGTAATTGTTCTATTAGTCTGTTTCTCATATGTACTGTAGCTTTAGCTATTATCTACAGTATATATAGGAGTTAGCAACTGTAGCTAACTGAATCTTTGGCTAACCTTTTGGATAACTCTTTACGCATAAATTGTTAGATCTATTGAGAGAGAAATTCATTGAAAATTATCCCAATCATAAACTGTTGCCAAAATCACTTAGGAATTATATTCCAAGGGAGAGTGAGATTTTAAAAGCTTATTGCACCTCTATGGGAATTGAATTACCTCAAATCCCTGCCCAAGAGGACCAACCTGAGAAGAGAGGTGAGGGGTCTAGTCGAATTAGAGAGGGGGAGGATGTTCAGATGGGTGAACATTCTGAGAGACTTGAGGGGGAAAATTCTGAGAGCTTGGTTAGACTCAGTGAGGAAAAACAGAATGAGAGTGGTGAGGATGAGAGATTGTTAACAGAGGTTCAAACAGAAAGAGATGCCTCTGAACCAGCTAATCTTGACCAGGTAACCACACATGCTATTGGTTCACATCTCTTGGTGTCCAATATTGAAACAAACACCATGGACCTAGTGGTGGATCTTGAACAACCCATCCATACCCACTCAGAAGCATTTCAACATGCTACTGTTTCACACAAATCCGGGGAACCATCCCAAACTCATTTGGAGGGAGGTGATAAATCCCAACTTATTTTTCAACACATTGAGTCTGAATATCACAGTCCTATTCATATTGAGCCTGAAATTCCTTTTGACACTTGCACAGATCAGGAATTTCGTACTCCTGAAACAACATTCATAGACATGCCTAATGTTGGGTGTCGAGGATTGGATGGAAGTCCTGGTGAGGTGAACATTACAAAAGCCTCATTCAAACGTGCATCTGTTGTACAAGATGACTGTGTGTTATCTACAGGCCATGAGCTCTCTGGGCACATGAAAACTGGACCATCTGTTGGTTCAGGTTCACTGTTAGAAACTTCTGAATTTGAAAAGATTCAGAAACAAAACAAGGAGATGGGGGAAAAAGTAGAAAATTTGGAGAAGAGGATGGAGGATCTGAATGATGAGGTATCAGATTTGAAAGATGTGTTGGAGAAAAAGTTAATTTCTGTTGAAACCAAGGTAGATGATGTAACGAAATCCTTGGATTCTCACAAAAAGGAGATCATGGATATAATGTCTGGTTTTCAAAAAGATATGATGAAACAAATGCAAGATATGCAGGATTCTATACTGAAAGCACTGAGTGTATCACTGGCTTCTACTTCAAAGCCTCTTGATCCTGTTCCTATTGCAGAAGCTGAAGCTGAAGGTACTTCTAATCAGAACTTAAAAAGAAAGTTTGATGATAATGAGCCTCATGATCATCAAAAGGGGGAGAAAAGCTAAAGATTTTGAAGATGATTTTGCTTTCCAAAACTTTAGGGGGAGAAAAGCTAAAGATTTTGAAGATTGATATGGTTTTTGTACAGAAATAACAAAAGAGAGAAATGTTATTTTAAAGAAGAAGAAGAAGAGGAAAAGGAAACTGATCGGTTGTTTCTTATAAAGAAATCTTATGAAAGCTGAAATGAAGATGAGAATTGTCATTTCAAGAGGGAGCAAAGAAAAAGCAAATATATAACAGAAATCAATTTGGAAATCGTTGCTGCTGCTGATTAAAGACTGACCAGAAGTTGTTAACTCAGATTATTCAGAATTCTGAGCAAAAGTTGTCAAAACATTCAGAAGAGCTCCTTCTGAATATTGTTCCTGCTCTAAGAATTTGATGGTGAAAAGTACAAGTGTGTTTGACAAAAAGGGGGAGATTGTTAGGTCTAGAGTTTTGTCAAAAACACAAGTGTGGGGAGATTGTTAGGTCTAGAGTTTTGTCAAAAACACAAGTGTTGAGTTCTGAGTAAGAAGACTAAAGAAGACTCAGAAGACTCAGAAGTTCTGAGTAGAAGACTCAGAAGCTCTGAGTGAGAAATCTCAAAAAGATTCTAAGTGTTGGATTCTGACTAGAAGGTTCAGAGTTCTGAGTAGGAGACTCAGAACTTCTGACTATGAAGACAAAATGTTCTGAAGCGCTTATTCAGAAGTATGTTCAAAATTCATATCTTGGGATATTATCTGTTATATTCAGTTACTAATTAGGACACGTGTAATTGTTCTATTAGTCTGTTTCTCATATGTACTGTAGCTTTAGCTATTATCTACAGTATATATAGGAGTTAGCAACTGTAGCTAACTGAATCTTTGGCTAACCTTTTGGATAACTCTTTACGCATAAATTGTTAGATCTATTGAGAGAGAAATTCATTGAAAATTATCCCAATCATAAACTGTTGCCAAAATCACTTAGGAATTATATTCCAAGGGAGAGTGAGATTTTAAAAGCTTATTGCACCTCTATGGGAATTGAATTACCTCAAATCCCTGCCCAAGAGGACCAACCTGAGAAGAGAGGTGAGGGGTCTAGTCGAATTAGAGAGGGGGAGGATGTTCAGATGGGTGAACATTCTGAGAGACTTGAGGGGGAAAATTCTGAGAGCTTGGTTAGACTCAGTGAGGAAAAACAGAATGAGAGTGGTGAGGATGAGAGATTGTTAACAGAGGTTCAAACAGAAAGAGATGCCTCTGAACCAGCTAATCTTGACCAGGTAACCACACATGCTATTGGTTCACATCTCTTGGTGTCCAATATTGAAACAAACACCATGGACCTAGTGGTGGATCTTGAACAACCCATCCATACCCACTCAGAAGCATTTCAACATGCTACTGTTTCACACAAATCCGGGGAACCATCCCAAACTCATTTGGAGGGAGGTGATAAATCCCAACTTATTTTTCAACACATTGAGTCTGAATATCACAGTCCTATTCATATTGAGCCTGAAATTCCTTTTGACACTTGCACAGATCAGGAATTTCGTACTCCTGAAACAACATTCATAGACATGCCTAATGTTGGGTGTCGAGGATTGGATGGAAGTCCTGGTGAGGTGAACATTACAAAAGCCTCATTCAAACGTGCATCTGTTGTACAAGATGACTGTGTGTTATCTACAGGCCATGAGCTCTCTGGGCACATGAAAACTGGACCATCTGTTGGTTCAGGTTCACTGTTAGAAACTTCTGAATTTGAAAAGATTCAGAAACAAAACAAGGAGATGGGGGAAAAAGTAGAAAATTTGGAGAAGAGGATGGAGGATCTGAATGATGAGGTATCAGATTTGAAAGATGTGTTGGAGAAAAAGTTAATTTCTGTTGAAACCAAGGTAGATGATGTAACGAAATCCTTGGATTCTCACAAAAAGGAGATCATGGATATAATGTCTGGTTTTCAAAAAGATATGATGAAACAAATGCAAGATATGCAGGATTCTATACTGAAAGCACTGAGTGTATCACTGGCTTCTACTTCAAAGCCTCTTGATCCTGTTCCTATTGCAGAAGCTGAAGCTGAAGGTACTTCTAATCAGAACTTAAAAAGAAAGTTTGATGATAATGAGCCTCATGATCATCAAAAGGGGGAGAAAAGCTAAAGATTTTGAAGATGATTTTGCTTTCCAAAACTTTAGGGGGAGAAAAGCTAAAGATTTTGAAGATTGATATGGTTTTTGTACAGAAATAACAAAAGAGAGAAATGTTATTTTAAAGAAGAAGAAGAAGAGGAAAAGGAAACTGATCGGTTGTTTCTTATAAAGAAATCTTATGAAAGCTGAAATGAAGATGAGAATTGTCATTTCAAGAGGGAGCAAAGAAAAAGCAAATATATAACAGAAATCAATTTGGAAATCGTTGCTGCTGCTGATTAAAGACTGACCAGAAGTTGTTAACTCAGATTATTCAGAATTCTGAGCAAAAGTTGTCAAAACATTCAGAAGAGCTCCTTCTGAATATTGTTCCTGCTCTAAGAATTTGATGGTGAAAAGTACAAGTGTGTTTGACAAAAAGGGGGAGATTGTTAGGTCTAGAGTTTTGTCAAAAACACAAGTGTGGGGAGATTGTTAGGTCTAGAGTTTTGTCAAAAACACAAGTGTTGAGTTCTGAGTAAGAAGACTAAAGAAGACTCAGAAGACTCAGAAGTTCTGAGTAGAAGACTCAGAAGCTCTGAGTGAGAAATCTCAAAAAGATTCTAAGTGTTGGATTCTGACTAGAAGGTTCAGAGTTCTGAGTAGGAGACTCAGAACTTCTGACTATGAAGACAAATGTTCTGAAGCGCTTATTCAGAAGTATGTTCAAAATTCATATCTTGGGATATTATCTGTTATATTCAGTTACTAATTAGGACACGTGTAATTGTTCTATTAGTCTGTTTCTCATATGTACTGTAGCTTTAGCTATTATCTACAGTATATATAGGAGTTAGCAACTGTAGCTAACTGAATCTTTGGCTAACCTTTTGGATAACTCTTTACGCATAAATTGTTAGATCTATTGAGAGAGAAATTCATTGAAAATTATCCCAATCATAAACTGTTGCCAAAATCACTTAGGAATTATATTCCAAGGGAGAGTGAGATTTTAAAAGCTTATTGCACCTCTATGGGAATTGAATTACCTCAAATCCCTGCCCAAGAGGACCAACCTGAGAAGAGAGGTGAGGGGTCTAGTCGAATTAGAGAGGGGGAGGATGTTCAGATGGGTGAACATTCTGAGAGACTTGAGGGGGAAAATTCTGAGAGCTTGGTTAGACTCAGTGAGGAAAAACAGAATGAGAGTGGTGAGGATGAGAGATTGTTAACAGAGGTTCAAACAGAAAGAGATGCCTCTGAACCAGCTAATCTTGACCAGGTAACCACACATGCTATTGGTTCACATCTCTTGGTGTCCAATATTGAAACAAACACCATGGACCTAGTGGTGGATCTTGAACAACCCATCCATACCCACTCAGAAGCATTTCAACATGCTACTGTTTCACACAAATCCGGGGAACCATCCCAAACTCATTTGGAGGGAGGTGATAAATCCCAACTTATTTTTCAACACATTGAGTCTGAATATCACAGTCCTATTCATATTGAGCCTGAAATTCCTTTTGACACTTGCACAGATCAGGAATTTCGTACTCCTGAAACAACATTCATAGACATGCCTAATGTTGGGTGTCGAGGATTGGATGGAAGTCCTGGTGAGGTGAACATTACAAAAGCCTCATTCAAACGTGCATCTGTTGTACAAGATGACTGTGTGTTATCTACAGGCCATGAGCTCTCTGGGCACATGAAAACTGGACCATCTGTTGGTTCAGGTTCACTGTTAGAAACTTCTGAATTTGAAAAGATTCAGAAACAAAACAAGGAGATGGGGGAAAAAGTAGAAAATTTGGAGAAGAGGATGGAGGATCTGAATGATGAGGTATCAGATTTGAAAGATGTGTTGGAGAAAAAGTTAATTTCTGTTGAAACCAAGGTAGATGATGTAACGAAATCCTTGGATTCTCACAAAAAGGAGATCATGGATATAATGTCTGGTTTTCAAAAAGATATGATGAAACAAATGCAAGATATGCAGGATTCTATACTGAAAGCACTGAGTGTATCACTGGCTTCTACTTCAAAGCCTCTTGATCCTGTTCCTATTGCAGAAGCTGAAGCTGAAGGTACTTCTAATCAGAACTTAAAAAGAAAGTTTGATGATAATGAGCCTCATGATCATCAAAAGGGGGAGAAAAGCTAAAGATTTTGAAGATGATTTTGCTTTCCAAAACTTTAGGGGGAGAAAAGCTAAAGATTTTGAAGATTGATATGGTTTTTGTACAGAAATAACAAAAGAGAGAAATGTTATTTTAAAGAAGAAGAAGAAGAGGAAAAGGAAACTGATCGGTTGTTTCTTATAAAGAAATCTTATGAAAGCTGAAATGAAGATGAGAATTGTCATTTCAAGAGGGAGCAAAGAAAAAGCAAATATATAACAGAAATCAATTTGGAAATCGTTGCTGCTGCTGATTAAAGACTGACCAGAAGTTGTTAACTCAGATTATTCAGAATTCTGAGCAAAAGTTGTCAAAACATTCAGAAGAGCTCCTTCTGAATATTGTTCCTGCTCTAAGAATTTGATGGTGAAAAGTACAAGTGTGTTTGACAAAAAGGGGGAGATTGTTAGGTCTAGAGTTTTGTCAAAAACACAAGTGTGGGGAGATTGTTAGGTCTAGAGTTTTGTCAAAAACACAAGTGTTGAGTTCTGAGTAAGAAGACTAAAGAAGACTCAGAAGACTCAGAAGTTCTGAGTAGAAGACTCAGAAGCTCTGAGTGAGAAATCTCAAAAAGATTCTAAGTGTTGGATTCTGACTAGAAGGTTCAGAGTTCTGAGTAGGAGACTCAGAACTTCTGACTATGAAGACAAATGTTCTGAAGCGCTTATTCAGAAGTATGTTCAAAATTCATATCTTGGGATATTATCTGTTATATTCAGTTACTAATTAGGACACGTGTAATTGTTCTATTAGTCTGTTTCTCATATGTACTGTAGCTTTAGCTATTATCTACAGTATATATAGGAGTTAGCAACTGTAGCTAACTGAATCTTTGGCTAACCTTTTGGATAACTCTTTACGCATAAATTGTTAGATCTATTGAGAGAGAAATTCATTGTAATATCTTGTAATTCACAGATTGTTAATAGATCATATGACCAGTTGCTGTTAATACGATCTTAATTGTTCATATTTGATTGTAAGAGTGTAACCTGAAACTTTCAAAACGCCCGAGAAGCCTTGGAACTTGTTGAAGACCGCATAGAGTTTCGTAAAGCCATCCGAAGCTTCGAGATTCTTTTCACACTCCGAAAGAGATACGTCGCAAACTGGCGCCAGATTGAACTTCGATTCAAAGGGGGAGATTGTTGGGATTAAAATCTGATTGAATGGAAGTTCAAGGGAATATTATGTAAAGTGTATTTGGGCTTTAATATTGTAATAGGCCATGGGCCTGGTTTGTATAGCCCAGGTATAAATAGTTTTGTTAACATTAGTTTTAGGTTAATCGTCATAATTGAATTTCAAAACATATTGTAAACACCCTGAATTGTTTATGAATGCTATATGGATGACGAATGGAAATCATACTGATTGTTGAATTTATCTATTGATTTCTTACTGTTGCACTAATCTTGGATCCACAAACGTAGCGGAACACAAACTTAAGCCACATATCTATGTTATCAAACTACACCTCAGATCGTGACTTTATTGCATGTTTTAATAAGCTACACCTCAAGTCGTGACTTTATTGCTTGCTTTAATAAGCTACACCTCAAGTCCTAAATTCCTTAGCACACCCATGGGTGTCACCTCAAGGACACGGTACCTCTAGTGCGCACGCCTTGCTAGGCTCCACCTCAAGGATACCCGATCTTATTTCATGTTCGTTCTTTAGCAGAATTACAACCTCGAGGTTCCTATTCGACCTTTAGTGCATACTCACTAGCATTCAAGATAGGAGCCTCAACTCTTTACTTGATAACCTAAAATGTCTAATCCTCATGCATAAGAGTTAGAGCATCAAAACCAAAAAACCCGCGACAGAGTCCAACCCATAAAGGTTCATCTCCACAACATCGGGACGGCAACAATGCCTACTCGGGCATTGTTTCCCAAACTGAGGACACCCATACTCTTTACTATTCAAATATGACCGACTAGTATGCCTATAGATCCAATGAATTACAGTATAAAATACATAACTCCAATTGATGACACATGCATTCAAAACATGTATTCTAAAAAAAATGCAATAAATGCAAACATGAGTTATTAAAATCGGACAAATGTCCTCAAGACTCCTTTGAGCCAAAATTAAGTCGAAAGACTCCACGCTTATGTGACTACTTCCAAAATACTCAACAAAAATCAAAACATGCTTTTACTCAAGGTTTATGCAACTCATGCTCAAAATGTGATTTAGCCAAAATCTCCCGTTGTAGGGATAACTCGTCTCCAAAGAAGGACCAACCAATTTATATTACTAATTTACATTACAAATGTATTAACATCAATTAATACACATAAACATGTCAAATCATCAAAATCATACTCTTTATGATTTATTTCCATAAAATGACTTAATGTCACAAATCCAAACATTTCTCAATGTTATATAAAGTCAAATGTGTAAAAATGCAATATTTTCCTAAAATAAACCACATTTGATAAATTTTCAAAGAAAGTACATTAAGACTCCAATACCGACATTTTTTGGCATGTACAAAATTTTCACAAAACAACTTGAACTCACCTTTTAGGCTAAATCTAGATTTTACCCCAATCTTTAGCTTCCTTGAAGAAATTTGAATCCACAAGAAATTTCTTTCAAACCCTAGATCCACAAATTTCCAAACATAAACACACAAACCCAAGTACTTAGAATCATTCTCCAAACATCTTTCACCAAAAATCTCCATTTTAACCAAAAACCCTAATTTTGACCTAACTTTTCCTAAGATCATCTAAACCGAAAAGTTGAGAAATTAAACACTAGGAAGTCATAAATGAAGCATTTATAGCTTGAATAAAGGTTTAGAAAATAGTAAGATTAACTCACCATTTAGGTTTTGTTACCAAACCTAGAAAACCCCAAGTATTCTTGAAGATGGAAATGAGGATGAAGGATACTTAATTTAAGCTTCTAATTCTCAACTTGTTGGAGAAATATCACTTTAAAACTTAAAGATTTAGGCATATAATGCTCCAAAGTCGAAATATATGGGGTGGGTTTGTTTCTAGAGAAAGTATGAAGAGGGGTGGGTGAAGTGTTAAATGAAAAATGGCCAAAAACGAGTGTTTAACACCCTGATGTCCTCTCGCAACATTGCCCAGCGACAATGCCACAAGAAAAAGTCGTCTCGAGTGTACCGAAGGTCATACCTCCACCGCGACAATGCCCTGTGGCAAAGTCGTTGGCATAGTCGCACCACCCACTCTGAGACCTGAAAATTGCCATTTCTCACACGAAACACTCTTGATCCACTTAGGGGCTAAAAGCAATATAATCCTAACACAAAATCCTAAAATTAGAAACCTCAAAAGACCACGAAATGACTTTTGCTTACCGAAAATCTAGGTGTTACACTACTTATGCTTCTGTTGGTTACAATTATTTGTTTATGTTGTTTTCTACATGCGTCTCAACGAATTATCTAATTGTCAAAACTCTCATTGATCCTCAATTTTCTTCTTGCCTGAAAAACCTTGATAATGTTTTCTATCCTTCATCTCCACAGACTCTATTGCTTACTTAAAATCATCCATCATAGATAGTATGATTCATATCTATATTAGGATCTAAAACTACCATTGATTTTTAAACCATATAAACTGAAAATTACCAAATATTGAATATGTGATTTTCAAGTAATCTCATGTCTATAAACACAAGCATAGGATATGAATCTATAGCTAACATAGACTTTTGATTTTGAAGTTGATTGTTCCGAAGAAATTTGTTTTAAAGTTAAAATTTAAAAAACAATGATGAAAAACATTAACATAAATATGAGATATAAACTTAACTGATTTATATTGTTTTCACACAAAGTGATAAGAGGAACAATAATTTATATATGAAAGATACATATATATATATAGGGAAGGGTTCAATTGAGAAGTCTAAATATTTTGAGAAATAGAGAAGTAAAAAAACACGGGAGTGTTCATATATAAACAGTCATATATGAACATTCATATATGAACACTCCAACGTTCATATATAAACGTTCATATAACAGTCATATATGAACGTTCATATATGAACGTTCATATATAAACAGTCATATATGAACGTTCATATATGAACACTCCCCGTGTTTTTTTACTTCTCCATTTCTCAAAATATTTAGACTTCTCAAATGAACCTAACACTATATATATATATATATATATATATATATATGTATATATATATGTATATAGAGAGGGAGGTTCAAGGGAAACCTCAAAAAGGGAAAAGTAAGGAACACTCTAGTAGCCCTTCATCTGGACAGTATGCACTTGTGCATACAGGTAATTATGTTGTTTTTTTGGTTTTTATGCACATGTGCATGTTATAAATTACTTGTATGCACAAGTGCATATCGTCCAGATAAAGGGCCACCAGGGTGTTCTTCAGTTTTTCGTTTTTTGAGGTTTTCCCCTAAACTTCCTCTCTCTCTCTCTCTCTCTCTCTCTCTCTATATATATATATATATATATATATATATATATGGTCAGTTCAGGGAAACCTTTAAAAAACGAAAAATTGAAGAACACCCGGGTGGCCCTTCATCTGGACGGTATGCACTTGTGCATACATATGATTTATGTTGTTTATTTTATGCACGAGTGCATATGGACGTATGCATGTTACAAATTAGTTGTATGCACAAGTGCATACCGTCTAGATGAAGGTGTTCTTCAGTTTTCTGTTATATATATATATATATATATGTATATATATATAATAAGTAACTAGCATGCCACGTGTCGACTTCTGGTGAGTCGATTTCAGTATTGTTCCGCCCAAATATGTATCTGGACGCAGTTTACATTATAAGTTCAATTAGAACACCCACATTCACTCCTCCTTAAATCTCTCCTTAATTCAATTTTTTTAATTTATACGTTACATTTACCACCCTTATAATTAGGTATGTAGTTTACTTTTAATATCTTATTTTTTTTATTTTTCATTTTAGACTCTTATCATATAAACATAAATAATGTATATGAACTAAAATGCATTAAAAATACATTTCTTTTTTTTTACAAATTACACCATTGTAATCGTCTCGTCAATACCTTCGAAATGAGCCTAATATTGAATATTTTTGGATTTAATCATATTATTAAATATCATGAACATGTACGAATTAATTTGTTTTATATCCCTTACATTATTCATTTTCATTTTACACCCTTATAATATTAAAAATACATAATCATAGTTTAACTAAAACATATTAATAAATGCATTTTTTACAAATTATATTATTACAGTATTCTCGACAATAATTTCAAAATAAGTTTATTATTGAATATTTTTTTTTTAACTTAATAATATTGTGAAATATCATAAATACGTATCAAGATTTTTCAAAAATGACGTACCGAGATTTTTTTTAAACTTGTACATTTTACGCTCTTATCTATATTTATCTATTATACTTCTTTAAAAATAATTCCAGATACAGTTATTCTTGAATTTTTAAGAAGTACAAATTTCAATACATCATGTACGACTTTAAAAGCTTTAAAACCTCCAACGTTCAACATGATAATTAAAAATAAAAGTATTTTTTATTTTTAAACTACATTTTATACCATTATAATTAGTTATTTAATTTACTTTATATCCATTCTCCTTTCATTTTTCATTTTTCATTTTTCATTTTTCATTTTACATCCATATCATATCAACATACATAAACTAAAATACATTAAACAAATATGTTTTTCTTTTTTTATAAATTATATCATTATAACTGTTTATCAAAACCTTCAAAATGAGCACAAATATTATGGGTTTGAAGACCCCACTATTGAACGAATATTTTTCATTTTTTTGACCAATTAACCATATTGACCTTTAATTTTATACATTTAACATGCGATTTAAAAGCGAATAAATATGAACATGAAACAAACTTATTTTCTCGAATTCTCGGTTTTAGATTCGAGAAACTTCGCAACGCATCACGCGCGGGTACATATCTAGTATATATATATATATATATATAGAGAGAGAGAGAGAGAGAGGTGGGTTCAAACAAGAATGGATGCTATTTAAAAGAATAAACGGACGATTCTCAACCAATCATTTTTAAAAGCACTTCCGAAAATAATACTTTCTAAAATTTAGATTAAAAGGGTATTAAGGTCATATTCTAATATGGATTAATTTAGGATACTATTGACTTCCTATAAATAAGGGATTGAATCAATTTAGGATAGTATTAACCTCATGCTTTCACTTTTTTTTACTGATTATTACGATTTTATGATTCCATAATTTGAATCATATGTGATCTTATACATAACACATGTGATGATTTTTCTATGGCTTTCTTTTGAACACTTTTAAATCACTGTTCTTTTTCATACTTTGAATCACGTATGATTTGTTATAAGGTGAAGCACAAGAATAAATTATTAGTATCACATGTGATCTGCTATGGGGTAATACATAAATTGTTGGTATCACATATGATTAACAATATAAAAAACTATAATCTGTTATAGAATATCACTTGTGATAATCAATAGAGAAACAACAATCACATAATATCACTTGTGATTAACAAAACAATAACAATCACATAATTATATCACTTGTGATTAACAAAAAAATAACACTCACAGGTATTATACTTGAATATCACATGTGATTTAACAATATTAAAACACAAAAAGTGAATCTAATAAATCATCAAAACTAAAACACAAATTAAATGATTAAGGATAGAAGGAGACTTCTTCCAAACCCTAGAATGCATCTTTAGAATCTCCTTTGATTTCTCCTTCATCTTGCTTCCACATCGTCTTCCTTCCTTGTAGATCTCCGGTGAATACATAGAACGACTACCTTTCTTCCTTCCTTGTAGCCATGGATGTCGTTCATGTGTGCCACCATGAAATCGGATGGATGGATGATCGTCGATGGATCTCCCGTGAATACATAGAACGACTACCTCTCTGCCTTCCTTTTTTTGAAAAGCAAATTTATTAACCACCAAAATAAACCAACCAGTCCACAAAGAAAACAACATACACAACCCCAAACAGTAGGGAAGCAGACCACGAAACACACAACACCATCAACAGAGCAGCAAACTAGCTTTAACAAACCGAAACGAAATCGTTCATGGTGGCACACATGGATATCTCTCTATCTCTCTGCCTTCCTTGCCGCCATGGATGTCGTTCATGGATACCGCCATGAAACCGTCTTCCATGTCGTCTTCCTTCCTTGCCGACATGGATGTCGGCCATGGATGCCGCCATGAAATCAGATGGCCGGTGAATGATCGGAAGAACATGAATGGTTCATGTTTAAATCAAGAGAGATATAGGGAGATCGAGAGATATAAGGAGATCGAGAGATTGGGTTGAAGATAAAAAAAAATCCGGATTAGGATTTGATTGAGATTGAATGAGAAATAAGGGGGATTTGGAAATATTCTAAAAATAATCAATAACATATTTTGACATATTTGCCCTTTTAACTTGATTTTTGGAAATTATTATTTTTGGAATTATTCATAAAATGATTGGTTGTGAGCTATTCCTTTATTATTTTAAATAGTTGTCATTCTCGTATGATCCTCCCTATATATATGTGATTTCTTGTCTAATAGAACCGATTGATGATGCTATGTATTGAAAAAAAAAATACGACACATAATATTAATTTAAAAACTACCATTGATATATTTTATTAGAAAAACCATTTATTGGAGTTATTATTCGTATTTATCAAGGATCTTTTTTTACATACATCTCGAGCCTATAAAGTGTCAGAAACGGACATGTTATCAAAAGAAAATGGTGGTACAAGAGCACATTAACCCGTGCGGGTTTAATATGTTGGTTATTAAATATAACTTGGTTGTCTAGTTGTCTTGCGACTCGTATTCTTCTTCTTCTTCTTCTTCTTCTTCTTTTATTTTTATTTTGATTTTCTATGTTTAGGTTTTCACAACAAGATTGTTTACTAGTTAGTTGATGTAAATGCTCAAACAATGCTTTCAGATTTAATAATGATATTTTCCTAATTTCTTTTTAAACAGAGGATGAGACTTTTGGCAAATAAAAGTAAAAACAACAAGAGTACAAGATCTGCCAAAGAGTACAAGATCTTTTCTTGAAATAACTATATGATCTACTCATTTAGTAGCAAAAGGGAAACTATTATTAAATATTAATGAATTGCCATAAAACAGTTTGTGGCATGGGCTGTCACTGTTTATATCAATGAACTATTATTAATTGCCAATAAGTTATGGTAGTACATCTTTTCAGAAGTTACCAGTTAAACAGATAGTAAAACAATTAAACAGAAACAGTTGTTGCTGCAGTAGTCCCAGACTTCAAAATTAGCTCTTATAGTCTATACCATCTTACCTATGTCCAGTTTCATATGAATTTCTATTTGAAAATATAGCAATATACTTGAACTTGACTCTAGATGAAAAATACAAGAGACAGACCCAAATCAGTGTTCAAACAGTCAATCGAAACTCATGCATGTCAATCAAAGCTCATACATATATGTGGGTATAGAAAGTTATAGACAGACCCAAATCAGTGCTCAAACAGTCAATCGAAACTCATGCATGTCAATCAAAGCTCATACATATATGTGGGTATAGAAAGTTATAAACAGACCCAAATCAGTGCTCAAACAGTCAATCGAAACTCATGCATGTCAATCAAAGCTCATACATATATGTGGGTATAGAAAGTTATAAACAGACCCAAATCAGTGCTCAAACAGTCAATCGAAACTCATGCATGTCAATCAAAGCTCATACATGTCCATAAATTTAAAAGCTCATGCATATATGTGGGTATAGAAAGTTATAAACAGACCCAAATCAGGCTTCAAGCCTTCAACGACATGAGAATAGGAGCAGGCCTGTGCTTAAGCATGTTAAATATGCCCATTATAACCCAGACCCAAAAAATGATCCCTAATTTTAGACCTAATAGTAAAGAGGTAAATTCCATTTTTAATTTGTCTCTTATTAAACAAGAGTTGTTTTTTGTGTAATTAGATTCTGATTATCACTTGTTTACGTTTAGGTTAATTGGTTTTATAATTTATATTCTTAATTACTTTTCTCATAAACAAGGGCTACTGTCTTGTGTCAATTAGATTCATATTGTTACTTATTTAGGTTTAGGTTCATTGATTCAAATTCTTAATTACTAGATTATGTTTTGAAATGAGAATGATAATTTTTCATATTAATTGTTTAGGTTAGGGAAATCAAAATTAACATAATTTTTAGGACTTAGGTTCAGAAATCAAAATGTTAATATTTGGAGAGAGTTGATTATGAACAAGTGATTGAAGATTTTGTTTCCAAAAAATGTTACCAGAGTGATCTTTTAAGTGAATTTCACATTACTTTGTCATTTTAAGCATTTTTCTTCTTTTAATTTGTGAAACATTTAGTACAATATATGATATTCACATTATAATTTATTTTCTTTCTTACTCGCTTTTGTCGTCCAATATGTAACAGGGACGACCCTGAATAGGAGTTAGGAGTTAGGAGTTAGGGTTAGGAGAATAGGAGGTACCAATCGGAGGGAGAGGAACAGCCGAACAGGAACACCGGAGGACGGAGGTCGGGCTGTCGGAGTGTCGGCGACGTTCGTTCCTGGCTTCGTCCTCACATAGTCGTCACTCACACTCTTCACCGTGAAATCGCCGGTCCTATGGTCGTAAAATCGATTTGTTTTTTAGGAGAAAACATAAAGGAAACCTATATATATATATATATATATATATATTAGAATCTTTTTTAATTAAGTTCGGGTGTGGGTAATGGAGACCCACCCCAATCCGAAATACTCGAGATTTTTAAACGGGTTCGGGTGAATCGGGTTTCGGGTAATCGGGTGACGCTTTCTCGTGCTGTTCGGGTTTCGGGTCGATCGGGTGGGTCGGGTTTGCACACCCCCAGCAAGAATTGCCATTTTAGCCCTTCTTGGAGGATTCCATCCATAAACCCAAAGTTTATGACGGACTGATATGACTCATTTTCATTTGACTACTTAGGGGCCCGTTTACAAAACGCTTATTTGGGTAAGTGTTTACCAAGTTACATTAGCTTACGTGATGAATATGGCAAGAATCTTACCCGGTAAGAGCGGAAGCAAGTACCGAGAGTCTTACCTGGTAAGTGAGTGCGACGACTCTTACCACGGTTAGCGCTTACCGGCTAATTTGTTGCATACGATGCCATTTTGGTGGACTAAAATCTTACCCGGGAAGTAAATGATAGTGTTGAATTTTACCGGTAAACGGCCCCTTAGTTTATATTTTACATTGCTAGGCACATGTATAGATCTATTTGTAGATTTGGGCACAATATTAAAAATCTTACGGAAGCGAATATCCTCAAGGAGGAATAAAAAGGCCCAAACAAGTAATCTAGGAGGTAGGAACAATTAATGCGCATAGAAGGAAACTACCGACCACAAGCATGCAAAATAAAATGATACAAAGGGAACCCCAAGTAGACCACGGGTTGGAGTGAGAACTCACTTGAATCAGAATAAAAGGAAGTAGCAGCCGATTGTGAAAATAGCTTACCAAATAGTTCAAAGCTTGGGTTATGGGCGCTCCAGTTAAGGCTCAGGGGGACGTAGTGTTCGAATCTAGGTGCTTTCAAGCCCTTGTGACCATGGAGGTTTACGTGCGGTGATTTTAGTGGTCGTCGAAGATTAGCTGGTGAGTGTAAGTCGTCCGCGATGACTCCGGGCCATTCCTGGAGATTATCGGTGAGCGTAAGTTGACCCGAAAACTCACGGTTACAGAAAAGAAAAAGAAAAAAAAAACGGATCCAAACTGTCGTAAACATCCACGCCTCAAACACGAAAGAGAAACGTGTGTATTCATGATTTACAAGAAGCAACGTTCATATATTAGATATGACATCTCTATATAATTCTATAATGGGAAGTGATCAAACATTTACTTCAACGAACATATATTATTATAAGATTTTTATACCGGAAATGCTACACATCATATTTCTTACAATTTATTTTGACATATTTGAATAGGATCCGGATTGTATGACATACATAGATATTTACCTAGCGGGAATAAAATTTGAAAAAACACTATACAAATATTAAATGGAAAAAGGGGTTAACGTAGGGATCATTTTGTTATATAACGTTAAATGATATTTTAATTAAATTAAATTAAATTTATAACCTCGTGACTTATTAAAAGAAAATTTATGTTATACTTTATAGAAGATTACGAGTGTAATTAAACTTCTATTTAAGTGTATATACCTAAATATCTCATTATAATGTAGCTATTAGGATAACGAGATCTTGAGAAAAGACAGACATGACTGGACGACACTAGAAAAGACAGAGAATACTGGACGGGATTGGAAAACACAAGTGTTTGTCTGACGTTTGGTACTACTAGGACAGATAGAACAAGACTAGAAAATTTGCCGTCTATAAAAGTGACTTGATAGTTATATATATATATATATATATATAAATAGTTGTAAGTGACGCAAGTAAAGTAAATCTTTAAATAATATAATTTATAAACATTTTTACAAAAATTTCTTATACGTAAATACATACATATATAGGCAAAGGATCATGTGAGAAGTTGAGTTAACGTGAGAAATTGAGTTAACGTGAGAAGCGTGATACGTGAATCTGAACACTTGATCATTTTAATCTCAAACTCACCGATGAATCACACTTGATACGAGTATTGATTCAGTGCATCTCGGTGCATCTCATTCTAATGTGCATCCAATGGTTGATAACCACTTCTCACGTTTCTCTAGTTAACTTCTCATCGTAACCCAACCCTACATATATAATAGTAGCAAATTTGAATGAAATTTTTGATATAATAGATAGTATTTAGAAAAAAAAACAAGATTCGTAGAAAAAAAACTATGTTTTATTTGGTTTGGAAGATCCTTATAAAGTGGCAGAGGCACGATGAAAGTTGTTACTACGATAATGGTGATGGAGGTATGGTAGTGGTGATTGGTGGACGACGGTGACTGTGGAAGACGTGACGATCATGGATAGTAGTAGTGCTGGCGGGCGATAGTGGTGGAGGTAGTTGTGGCCGATGTGGTGGAGATAGTGATGGTGGTGGTGGTGGATGTGGTCGACAACGGTGGTGATGGGTGGTCGTGGTTGGTGGTCGACGGTGCTTGTAGAGGATATTGTTGTAGTAGAGGAGTTGTGGGTACCGACGGTGATCAGCAATGGCTACCGGTGGTGGTGACCGTTAAAAGATATATCTTATTAGGGCTATAAAGATAGTAGATTATTAATTTTTTAATTTTTGTCTCACCCCTATCTCATTTTATTCCACCTATTTTGGTGGAACAAGAAACATCTTTTTTGTCCAACGTTGTCTCACACTGTCCTAATCTTCATCGTTGTCTCATGTCACCTCAAACGTGGAACAGTGAAGTTTTGTCTTGTCCCATACCGCGCAAAACATGGGAATGAGTTTTTTTCTAGTCATGTACTAAATAGAGTCATAATAACATAATGATCTTTCTTAAATGATGAGAGAAAAGATATTGGATTTTTTTTAATTAAACCCCAAATTTCTTCATATGTGGAATTGGAGTTCTATACAAAAACTCATAGAATGAACCAAATACATGAATGTAATTTGGTCGATGGAATTGACCATTCCAATTCTTTTATATTTTGTCAATTCCAATGAACTAAATGTCACCTTAAACACGACGAACTCCCACAAGTAAATCATGCATAGAGAGTTGTTTGTTGGGTTCGAATGAATAAAGTTAGAGGTTGTTTGATAGTTTTTAATCAAGACATGTATAAATTAAATGGTAGTAACATATTAAGCTAAATTGGCGTTTATATGTTTATTGTACCGAATAACTATTTAAACTATATAAATGACCATTTTATCCATACACCTTTACGTCTCATGTAACATGAGGTCCTTAGGGGTTGTTTGGCAAATACTATATGATTTAGTGCAGAATGATTAAGTGGTCAGAATGGTTAAGAGACTCTGTATGGTTTAGGGGCTGTTTGTTTTTATGAATTCATCACTTATTTAGCAATTAACTCTTTTTCGGTCAGATGTCAAGCATATCAGCTTGTTTGTTTTTCCCCCTAAAAAAGTCCCACTTAACACTTATATACCACTGACCGAAAAAGTGATACCCTTTTTTTCACTTATTTTTGTCAGCCGCCTCCCTCCTCTCCATCCCTCTCTAACGAGCTCCACTCCGGCTTCAACACAAATCGCCTCCACTCCGGCTTCAACACAGATCGAGCTCCACTCTGGCGTTCCTAAATCGATCTGTTAAAACGATCTCCATCGATCTACACTTGGTTCGATCTCCATCGATCTGCAGTTGGTTCAATCTCCATCTTCAAAAATCTGCAAATCGGGACTACTTGCAAACTTGAGGTTCGATTTCTTGCTATTTCTTGATTTGATTTCACCTTTTTGTTCGATCTACTTTTCTGCAATTTTTTCTCTTCTTTGTTTTGGTTTTTGATGCAAAACTAGACCACACCATCTATAGTTTTGTTTTGGTTTTTTGATACCAACTGGTCTAAACACAAACAGCCCCTAAGGAAATAAAAATAAACAGCCCCTAATGAAATAAAAACCAACATCCCCTAAGGGTTTTAAGGCAATGGGGATGTCAAGAAGAAGATACAGAGGCCGTAGAGCTATATGAAGATCAAATAACTCAAGCATCTTGATTCAATGGTTCTGAGTATGATGATTTTGCAATTTTCTACAATGAGGTGTTATGGAGATGTTATAAGATAATAATAAACAAGTAGCACAAAGTTGAGTATAGATGGTTGAACACTCCACATAAACATGTCAGCTTATTTGATGTTCACTTTTTCCTTTTATCACTGCACTCTCCCATTATTGGTTCTTAGAATATGAAAGTTTTGTATTAATTAAAAAAAATCCACCAAAAAGTCTTCGGGTAGATTTGTGATTGATTAGTTAACGTTAAACATTGTTTGGAATTGAGAAATGTTATGGGCCGATTTGTTATGGTGGAATGCTTTTGGTATGATGGAATGTTTTTGACAGATTTGGATTTCGTATCAAAAATTGAAATATTTGGTGTGTTTGGTTTGTAGGATTTGGAATAGAATGTAAATATTTGTTTGTTCTATAAATAAATTGTTTTGTTGGAAGCTATGGAGAGATTAGGACAAATTTGATGAATAGGTCGGGTAGAGATGCAATGGAAATAATTGAAATTCATGGGATCTGGATTTAAAATGACAATCATCTCGTAGAATCTCTATATATATGCTCTATAATTTTGTTGCTAAAAATCAAAGTGTTCAACGTGTAAGGTATTTCTTTATTTACCTTTTTGTGATTTTTAGAGATGGACGAGAGTGTTCAACGTGTAAGGTGGACAAATGACCAAGGGGATGATGGGGGTGATGAGGCCGAAGAGGTTCACTTGCATGGGAGTACAGCTGACCAAACATATATGACTAGTTTAAGAGGAAATTGTGACACAACTGATGCAAAACGGAAATTGATTTTAGTTGTTATGAGACTTTGTTCATGTTTTATATTGTATTTGAACATTTGAACCAATTAACGTATTTCAGTTGTTATGCTGAGTAATTTTAGTAGTATAATTTAATTTAATTTAATTCAATAGTATCACATTTCAGAGATAAAATAATCAGTAGTACGTATTCAGATGTTTTCAGATTTCAGTTTTAAAAAACAAACAGTCTTTCTGATTCAGATTTCAGATTTCAGCACCACCACTTAAAAATCAGCAGTGAAATCAGTGTTCAGACTTTAGCACCACTTAAAAAACAAACGCCACCTTAGTGTTAGATAGAAAATGATTGTTTGGGAACAGTTCTAAATTAACGGTCTGAATGGCATAAAATTACCACTTTACCCCCAGTCTTGTATTGAATAAAATTAACGTTTGACAAAAGTTCTAAATGAAATTTCTAAATGAAAAATATAAAATAATTAATGTTCCAAGTCAATACATAATTGCATATAAATTCAAACTCAAACAAACATAACAATAGTTATTCAAGTTTTGGCATAACAACACATCACATGAAATGCAAGTTCAAAATATTGATGTTCAAGATCTAATATGAAGCATTTAAACTTTGAAGGGACAAGTTGTCGCATATAGACTTTGAAGGAACATGATAAATTTAAAAAATGACAAGTTGTTGCATATAGGCTTTGAAGCATAGACTTTGAAGCATCGACAACTTTTACATAGATGAGAAATTGAAATCTTGAAATTGTATCACTTGAGTGAAAAAGGTTATACGAAACACCTACTTTTATTAAACTAGAACAATAGGAAATTACATTAACACCATAACTCGATGATAAGAACGACGGCAATATCATCTCATCGGTGCTCGGCATCCATAAATGGTATCAATCGGAACGACAACGATGCGAACAAACACACTTCGGAGCTCGACATCCATAACTCGATGATAAAAACGACTCATACACCAAGTTGACTGGACTTATGTTTTGGTACCACTTCTAATACCAAGTGTAGAATCTGTCTTTGAGCGCTCCAGCACCAAACATATGTGATGCAACCGTTTAAGTTCTTTCGAACATTATATCGAATAGTTGGCATGCAACTGTTGAAGTTCTTTCAAAATCAAAAGCATTAATTTTTTTCACTAAAATCATCAATAACCACACAAGAAAGATTGAACTTTTCCACATGAACAAAGAAATATTTCTTAATAGCAAGGAATATGATTGGCAAAAATCAACAGAATATGAAAAATATTCTAATAGCAAGAAACATCAACATCCTAATGGCAAGAAATTCAAGCAAAAAACACCCTAATACGAAAAATCATGATTAGTAAAAATCTGCAGATTGGCAAACATGATTCATAATCAAGGCAATATATTCGACCCTTAAGAAGGAGGAATCGAGAATGAGAGAATCGATTTTGATTACCTTGTAATTCGGAAGCTGTGTGTAACCAATAGATTCAATCTGGATTGTGAGCGAAGAAGAAGTCCCAGATCGATGGATGTTGTGTATAGCCGAGGAATCGGGAAAAAAAAGCCCCTGGAGAAGGCGAGGCTATCCTTGGAAAATATGTTATCTGAATCGTATAGGGGTGGGAAGGGGTAAGGAACGATTAAGAGAAGTTGTATCATTCAGACCCTCTTTAGAAGTGTTTATGTCTGACCGATTCAGACCATTTGCTCTGAATAGTATCATTAAGAGGTAAACAAACACCCCCTTACTCTCCAATTGTTGTCTCCATTTCTAAATTGACAGCATACCAATTAGTCAACATATATGCTTGTATGATATACCTTTGTTCCAGCAGATAAGGGGGTAAAGTGGGATTTGAACCCAATCAAGGGAGTAGCGATCATGATGAGCATATAATACAAAAGGGGCAAGGGTATTTAACGGGTGGTTAATTGGTTTTAATTAAATGGATTAAACAACCGGTCAGTAAGTCAAAAACAAACACCCTCATACAACTTATGTTGGTGATTTTAGTATCATCTATCATTTTAGTGTGATTGTGATTTACGTGAGATCGGTGTACGTGAGATCGGTCTCGTGATAATGCAAATACAAGTGAGCTACGAGGGACGGAGTACACACTCACAAATGTTGTCTTTGTCACATTAGATCACCATATGGCGAATGTGAAGGGGGTTGTGCCCCCTTGCAGGGTCCAAGGGGCAGGCCCCTGGCAGTGGTCCCGCTGATCCGGACGAATTTGTTAGAAAAGTTGGGGCAAAGCCCCTAGTGGTGGTCCAACTAATCTGGCGATATATGGATTGTAAGAAGAGTCTAATTTTAGCGGTCGTTTACCAAACACTTACATGAGTAAGTGCTTACCAAGTCACATTACCTTACCAGATGAATATGGTAAGGACCAAGAATCTTACCCAGTAAGAGCGAAGACAATGACCAAGAGTCTTACCTGGCAAGTGAGTGTGATGACTCTTACCACGGTTAGTGCTTACTGAGAAAAGTTTTGCATACGATGCTATTTTGGTCTAAGCAGTTAACACGACGATTTCGAAAATTTCGATCAAGACCTTGATTTGAAATAGCGGAAATAGCGGTGAAATAGCGATAAAATAAAATTAAATATGAATATATATATATATATAAAACATATAACTTAAAAACTTAATAGAATAATGATCAAAAAAAAATTCAAACCACACAAATAACATAGATCGCTACTGGATGGAGACTGGATGGAAGCAGAAAGTCGATGGATGCAAGGCAGTAAGCAGAAAGTCACATTTGATTTGGGAAGATTAGGTCAAAGAGTGAAAGATTAATGGTCAAAAGGTTTGGATAAAAACCTAAAACAAATAAAGACTTAGAGACCCAGAACTTGATTAAAAGTAGCCCAAAACTTATTAAAAACCAAAAACAAAGTCCAAAAGAATTAAAGAAGCCCAAAAAAAAACCCTTAAAAAAATTTCGGAAATTTCGGTATTTCGGAAATTTCGGTCAAATTTCGGAAATTCCGTCGCTATTTTCGACATCGCTATTTTGGGTCGAAATTTAGGACCGAAATTTCGATAAGGGTCGCAAGTGTCGCTATTTTCGCTATTTCGTCGAAATTGACTGCTTAGATTTTGGTGGACTAAAATCTTACACGGTAAGTAAGTTATAGTGCTGAATTTTACTGGTAAGCACTTACCGGGTAAATGATTAGGTAAACGGCCCCTTAGAGAATTTTAGTTTCGGGTTGATCTCGACGAATTTCAGAAGGTTGGAAACCTTCTTGAAATTGTTCTTGAACTCGATGATATTTTAACCAAGTGTTAATCAGGAGATGGTGTAATCAGATCCTCTGAGCTTTATGCTCCAAGTGTTCCTTCTAAAAAAATGCTCTGATTGTTCCATCTCCAAAAAAAAAAAAAATAATCTGAGGGGCCGTTTACCAAACGCTTACCCAGGTAAGTGCTTACCGATAAAATTCAACATTGTCACTTACTTGTCGGGTAAGATTTGAGTCCATCAAAAGGGTATTGTATGCATATATTTTTCCAATAAGCACTAACCGTGGTAAGAATCATCGCCATCACTTACTCGGTAACACTCTCGGTCATTGCCTTAACTCTTACCGGGTAAGACATATTCATTCGGTAAGGTAATGTGGCTTGGTAAGTGCTTACCTGAGTAAGTGTTTGGTAAACGGTCCCTGAGTCTTTGTTGAGTATTCCAAGTGCTGCGAATCAGAGTCTCTGATCCTTGTGATCATAGCTCTGGACCTCTTCTACCGTTGCTTCTGACTCTAGGACAATTGTAACTGCTCCCAAATCTTATCCGTTAGACGTTATAACTACCATCCAGTTATGTCTTAACTGGTTGTAACCGTTGATCTCTCGTACAAATAAGTAAACGAGAAACTGCTTGTAACCGTCGATCTCTTGTACAAATATGTAAACGAGAAACTGGTTGTATATAAGGACTCGATCTTACAGACTTTAAGATAAGAGTTTTCAATAGGATTATGAGATTATCCCAATACAAAATTCATGAAACCCAAGGCAATAAGGATCAAACTATTGTAATTGGAAAGTGTACTTTCAACGATCCAATTGTTTATCCGGTTCACGTATCATCTCCAATTCCCAATTCTAACAGCTTGGAGAATAAATCATCCAGGACAGCTCCAATCATACAACAATAACACCATTCTGTCGGAGAAGGAACTCCAACCCTCGCACAAAAAGAAAGGCATGGGAGAGAAACGGCCTATGCGCCATGTTCCTATTCAAAAGTCATATTCATCATGTAGTTGGAGTTGAAACATGTTTTGGTCCCAATAGCCCCCACCAATTTGGTTTTAATTTTGGTGCTAGGATTTAAGATGATCTCAAGACCATTAAGGCCCATAAAAAAAATGCCCCTTGGTCCTTATAAGAGCATCCCGACAGCTATGCTATTTTGGAGATTTGGTAAAATTTTGTTTCAACAGCTATGCTAAATTCTACATTCAACTAGAGGAAAAAAATGAGAGACAATGGAAAATTTCTAAATTTAGAAGAATAGATAAATATAGCATACTTGTTAGAGAGGCTCCAAGTATTAAACCATTTTTCATTTAATAGATCAGGAAATCTATTGATTTGATTATAGGGTTGGATACCGTTGAGAAGTTGAAGTTAACGTGAGAAGCTTGAGAAGTGGTTATCAACTGTTGGATGAGAAATGGAGGCACATTAGAATGAGATGCACCAAGATAAGATGCACCGGGTCAATTCAATTCTAAGCCTCAATTGGGAGGGCATGAGATTAAAGATCAAAGGTTCAGATACTTGTCACGCTTCTCACCGTTAAATCAACTTCTCACACGATCCTCCCTCTTTGTTTATAATCCTATTAAAAGTTATATACTTGAACTCCACTGTGAAGAGAAACGGCATATCTTTAAGGAATGGGATGTATTTGATCCACTTTAAGGAATGATAATGAATATAGAAATCGGAATGCAGAAAATGGAAATATTGGTCAGGTATAATTTCTTCCAAAATACTTCAACACAAATATCATACAATCAGAGAGTTTTCTAAGCTACTAAAACATATCTTCACACAAAATTAGGTATTCAATGAAATCAACCGTGCATTAAAATTATTCATGAAATTAGAATGATCCCCAATCAATTTTATGTTAAAAAACATATCGAAGTAATATCTTCGTTGAAGATCAAAACATCTGTCACAATAACAGTTTACAGACGAAGAAATCACATCGATAAATAAACTACAAAAAAACCACACCTGGTTCATATTAAGATGGAGAACCGTCGTCTAAAATGATGGCGGCAGCATCGTTTATCGATTCCTCCTGCCGCTGTTGTTGTTGCTGTTCGTCCGATTGGGTATTCCGATCGTTATCGTTGCCGATGTCGGAGTTGTATAACTGCGCTTTCTCTAGATAAGGCTTGAATCCGAGTTGTAGAGTGAGATAGCCAAATGCAAGCGCTCCGATCACCACCAGTCCAGACCTCATCCCATTTTTCGCCGCCTCCCTCATGTTTCGTCACCTGCCCCTGGAAATAGACAAATGCACCTAATTGAAAATGACTTGATCTATAGTTAATTACCGAATTGAACCCTGTGGTTTGATGGTTTTTACGAAAATGATCATTAAACTTTAGTTATTACGGAATCAGACTTGTTGTTGGAACGTTTGTAACGATTTGGTTCCTTGTCTATCCACAATGACTATGCAGAATTCCCAAGACGCCATTTAAACTTTCAAAATTCAAACCCTAAAAAAAAGGTGATTTCTCCCCCATGATATTCACTACGCTCTTTGATATTGTGGTCACTAGTGAAGGCACGTTAGACTGAGGGGCTGTTTGGCAATTGCAGAATGGTTAAGAGCAGAATGGTTGAGAGGTCAGAATGGTTGAGAGGCTCTGTAGGGTTAAGTGCAGAATGAAATTTGGTTGTTTGGTAACTGTTCTGAATGGTAGGTCTGAATAACAACAAATTACCATTTTACCCCTCTCCAATAAAAAAATTTTATTAACCAATTTCACCAAACCCTAATTGCAGGTTTGTGTTTTGTTAACCCTCTCCAAAATCGTAACAAAACATCTCTATTCACAAAAATGTGTGCTCCCACTCCCACTGCCAATCGGATTCTTCTTCACTCGTTCTTCATCCTCTTCCTCCTAAATCCAATTCCATTTCTCCATTTGAGTTCAATCATTTCTCACTTCTTACTTCTCCTTAATTCCTCCTTACTTTTTTAATTTCCAATCGATTAAAAAAATTATTCACAAACCTAAATCAAATAAATCTTAGCAATTAACATCACAAACCGAGAGACAAGCGAGAGACAGAGAAGAGAGACGAGCGAGAGACGGAGTCACAGAGAGCGAGAGACAGAGAAGAGAGGCGAGAGAAGTGAGAAGGGCAAAATTGGAAGAATAGAAACTCTGAATGGTTGAGTGTGGGGTGAGATGCAAAATGGCTCAGAGGTTCTTGTAACCATTAAGAGGTCAAATTTTTTTTACCAAACACTCACTACCTCTGACCGATTCAGAGGTTACCTCTTAATGTAACCATTAAGAGGTAAACAAACAGCCCTGAGAGAATTCACCACTTTGGACTGAGAGAGAGCAGCTACTCCCCTTGATTCTTCAATATGTTTTATATAGATATGTATTGCAGTAGGCGGTAGGAAAGTGGGAGCGTAGGAAAACTATATCACAAAGGCTCGTCGCGACAGTTGCTGTGGCTTAAGGCTTATGTCTCACGTCACATTATGCTTGTGGCACGCCATGATCTAATGTGCAGTCTTTTGTAACACGATATTTGATTTTTCTTCATGTTTTAATGTCTTATTTACTAGTTTTTAATATATAACCTAATTTAGCTTGTTTATTATCATTGACTCGTCGATTAATAGTACAAAATATATGTTTTTATATATAATATTATATATGATATAGAGATTTGCCGCCATAAGTCACGCATTGATAAACGTCATGGCCCCATCGTGGCTCCTAAGGCTCGAGGCTTGGCCTCGCTGCCACGCCTCACGCCATTTAGAACCTCGTTTTATATGCATATAACCCACCGGTAGAGAGTATAGGTGTGAGGAAGTGGGAGTGTAGTAAAAATGCATGTGTGTGTATATATATATATATATATATATATATGTGTGTGTGTGTGTGTGTGTAAGGGCTTAATCAAATGAGAACTAGATAGTTTGTAGTAACTGTGAGATCCAATAGTAATTTTATTTAATTATTTAATAAAAAAGGGTAGGTTAGTAATTTATTATTATATATTTAAACTTAATGAGTTTAGGGAAATTAATCAATCATCAATATCAATATATATAAAAGAAGAAACCAAAGGTAATGATGTGGCCTCTCCTAAGCATTATAAGACCATTTTTCTTTTTTCTAAGACTTTTGATTTTTTTAAATATTTGATATGGTAAAGACTTTTTTGTCCCTATACTAAAAAGATAAAATTCATTGAGTTAGGGTTGTTTTAGTAATTTTAAAAAGTTTAACCTACCAACCTTTTCATCTCCATTTCAAAGGTGAAACCTCCAAATCTTTTCAACTTCATTCTTAAATGTGAAAACTCAAAACCTTCCCTTTTTTATCATGATTTGTTCATCACTATATATCTTCATCTTCCTCTCCATATCACTTGATGTATTATTCATATCACAAACCATGCATTGTTTTTCAACAATATCGTTTTTTAGGTAAACATTTTTTCTCCCTCTTCGTCGATCACTTTATTTTCTTCTTACATTTCATAAACCGTTACTTTTCAACAAAATTGTATTCTAGGTTTACTTTGAGAATACTAATTCGGGTTCTATTTCTTATTGACTTTTGTTGGGATTTTAGATTTATTCTTACTTTTATTTTTATATTTTCCTTAACTTCTTTTAAATGGAAACAGGGGGTTCATGGAAGAGATTTTAAAGTTTTGATGGCAACGATGGTTCAATGATCGATTTTAAAGTTTTGATGGCAACGATGGTTCAATGATCGAATCTTGCATGTACGTATTACAATCCATGACACAACCACAACAAACTTCAATATGTTTTGTAATGGTTATTTTTATTTTTTCAGGTTTATTTCGAGAAGACTAATATGAGTATACATTTCTTTTCACTTTTGTTGAGATTTTAGAGTTCTTTTTTTCGTTTTCTATATTTTTTTAAGTTTAAATTTTACCAATCATTTTAACTATGATTAAAATCAAACTTTTTTATTTACAAACACTTAAATATAATAATGTGTATATCTTTATTTATATAACAATTGAATACAATAAGAAATTGATTATAATGGATAAATAAAAATAAGATGAAGATGATCACTAATCATGTCAATGTAATAACTTTTAATTTACACATAAAAAATTCCTTATTGCTATCAATATACATAAATGAAATACTTATAATAAGTTACTACAATATAACTTATCATTTATTATTATTTACATAATACTTCTATCTATATATCTATATAAAAGAGAATCATAAAAAGATAATTTGACATCTTGAGAGAGCTTGAAGCATTATTATTATTTTCTCCAAGTTTTGAGTTATATGAAAATAAAAATATATCATTAATTGAATAAACCTTTCATTTACTTTTTACAAGTTACATATACAATCTTCTCATATAAATATATAGATTAATCAATATATAGGCTAATTTGTATAATAAATCTATATCCACATCTATATAAAGAATAATCATTAAAAGATGACGGAACATCTTGAAAATATCTATATCTATGCAAAATGAATCTAAAAAGATGATGTGGCACATTCTAATACTTAGATTGTCTCCTCCATTTTTCTCAATTTTCAATTTTTTTAAATGTTGAACGTGTTAATGACTTTTCGATTCTCATATGTAAGTTGTATTTTCATTAAAAATGAAGGTATTTTTAGTAATTTTACAAACTCGTTGCAATTTATGTTATTAACCATTTATTTTATCTTTCTATGTTATTAACCATTGTTTTCCATTATTTATTTTAATTAATCATTCAACTTATTGCATTTATGTAAATTAACTTTTTATCTTCCTTTCTTAATGTTACTAACTGTAACATCCCAAAAATTTGGAATACCTTAATATATTAAAAATAGAATCCCAAAGATCAAACACTTGCATCGCAACGGAAACAAATATAATCTTGCTCTAGCTATGTTTTAGTGCCTTGAACTGCACATATTCTTCTTCTCGAATCAATCCTCGTATCTCTCTTTATTCCATTTTTCTTCCCAGTCTAATAACCGTCTGGTTGCAAAAAGTTTTAAAAGAGTTTGGGTGAGCCTAAGGCCCAATGAATACACGGTTTTCATGCACGAACAACAACTTCACAATTTTCACAAAGCTTCAACAATTACACATGCATTTGATAAAAATAGCACATTTCACAAAACGATGACATTATAGTGGGTGTCTAAATCACACAGCGTTACCTAACGAACTCACACAGCATGTTCGTTGTTTTGGTCGAAATTCGGCAACTAGGAAAACTCACACAACATGTTTCCTTATAGTTGCCTCTTGACCACAGACTCACACAGCATGTCTGTCATCATAGTACACCCACATTGTCATCCAAGTATCAAGTTATGTACATGATCATGTATGCTCAAAATATCACACTTTTACTCATATGAAACATATGATAAAATCACAAATAAAATTATTGAGTTTGCATAAAACTTTAATAATGCATGCAACCCATTTAAAAAGTCACGTGTAACTCACATTATAAGCCGTTGCGCAAACCGTTCTTTGAAGTGGCTAGCGTATCCCCGATTGGCGTAAAACTAGCTACGATGAAGAACACCACCGACTTTTGTTTCGACATCCACCGTTGTCTTTGCTCATAGTAGATTTCCTTATTCGCCACTTTTACCTGAAGCTACCAACTCTAAACCCCATTTTATACTAAACCATCGTCGGTTTCAAATCATATGGATCGTCCCATCATAAATGGTCGGTGATTTATGGCATGAGAGGTTTCAAATCCGTTTGTTTGCTAGATCATTAAATCCCATTAAAACTTTAGGGTCTAAACCCTTCACTTTCTTTGCATTTACACAAGAGGTCCCTATAATTTGATAACTAGTATTTTTTTTATTTTTGGTTATTACAAACTTTCCCCCTTAACAAAATTTCGTCCTCGAAATTTGCCTTATGCAAGTAAATGAGGGTACTTCGATCTTACCTCCTTCTCGGGTCCCAAGTTGCTTCCGATCCTTTATAACATCTTCATTTAACGTTCACAAGAGCAACCCTTTTGCTTCTTAGATTTCTAACTTTTCTTCATGTTCTTAAGAGTTACCGCTCCCTTATTATATGTCAAACACTTCCTTAAAGTAGATACGCCATGATGTAAATCTCTCTATACCAACCCGTTTATTGACTGAATCTCCTTTTTCTATCTTTATAAATAACACATTTGCCTATCTTTGCAATCTTCAAACTTGAGCAGTATTTTCTAACAAATGGTGGTATATACCACTGATCCATTTATCTATCTCTTTTCTTTATGATAGCTCGACAAACCGATTAACACTTGCCATAAAACTCTTCAAGTGGCTCCGATTATATACTCTTTGATAATCATTAACTTAGGTGAATGCTTTCAACGCTAAGTTGTTATTCCAATCACCATTAAAGGTTGCCCCACATAGGTATCACTTTGTCTTTCTTATCTACAAAAATATGTCAACATGCATGCAAACATTCATCATTTTTTTTTTGCAAATTATTTCACAACTTAAGTGTTAATCCCACATCAAACCTTTGTATATTCATGCACTTGTGCATATTTGACACCAAAATGTCTTACCTATCAAGCATAGCCTACACATTTAATTTTATAGGTATTACCTCCATTTCTGAGCTCCTCTACCACTACTACTAATTTGAAGTCATACATTTTTAATTAACATGATACAATTACTATAACATTTTCCCTTTTCACCATTATACATCATAGTGCCAACATTGGAGCATCATCATATAAAAAAAATCCTTCGTCTAATTTGGCAGAGACCCTTTAAGTGCACCTTTTAGTATTCCTTTCAATCTCTGGATACTTCATTTACTTTCCATCCCGATGAAAATTTACGACATCGCATATCATTACATTACATACTTTCTAATAATTGATGTACACCGAGTCTTTCTGAGTACATGAATAATACTCCTCTTGCTCCAATTTTAGCATTTTCAGACATGCTCACATTAGCAATCATAGATACTAAGATTATGATATTCACTATGTAACTTCTTATCTTTCCATATTGCTTTCTATAGTACCTTTTATCAATCTAACTATCTTTACTTATAGTAACTTTTACCTCTAATATTATTCATTCACCCTTTTATGGCATCTGAAACATGTCAAGCATTCATTGCAAGGTTCTGATTCAACACAGTCTTCTCTTGTTGATTCCAAGTGCCCATATTTTCTTTCATCACACTGGATATTTCTTATTGGTATGGCATATTACCTATGCCGAGATGGAATAATCATCACATTATCGTTGCCAGCTTTAAGATTCTCATGATTCCTTTATGTCTTCACATTTGTGTGATATGCTTAAACATTACAATGTTTGTCATTGGCTTTGACCAAGTCCTAAGCCGATTACCAGTCCTTGAGTTAGTTTAGTACTTTGCCAAATTCATATTTGCATTCATCCTTGAGTGACCATATAACTTAACTTAACTCATCTTCAAAAAAAGGAAAATCTTTATATCATGCATGGCTTTCATTCTAGAGTCTAGTCACAAATCTTATTTGTCGACAAATATGTACCATTAGTCGGCTTCACTACTTGTTATACTAACTAATAAGTTAAATTTCCTTTCATAACACACATGCCACCATTTGGTTCTCATGGCCTAATTATATACTTACCATATACTAGTCATTCTTAAACAAGGGTCTTGATAATGACCATCTACATCCTCATTGTTATTTAGCATATTGCGCGTCATTCATAACGCTGATGGTTCTAAGTGCACATATTTACTTATTTCATCCTCTTCAACTTGTATCAAAACTTACGATGATCTCACTTAATGCAAAACATCTCATGCATTATTGTGGTACTCTAGCATAGTGCCTTTCTAGCTTTAACCATGGACAAAAGTTTATTGGCCCGATTTTCATATCAGGACAAATGACTTCTAGTTATTTTATGACTTAGAAGGCATACGCTTGGATAACTTTCCATTTAACCATAAAATATTTCATACTTGCTACATGAGATACATGATTACAATCATAACACTTTTTATCACTTTCTCGCCTTCATACCTTGCTCAAAGCCACACATTCTTACTAGCAATTGTCACTTTCATCAAATCAAATAATTTAAATCATTTCCCTAACCACTCTCAAGATGTACATGGAGGATAATAAAGCCCTAGTTTCCAATAGGACTAATTAACCATAGTCTTATACACTTATACTATGTCTTTTATTTTAAGAAATTGATCTTGTGAGAACCCTTAAATCTTCTCATAGGGTTTACATATGATCTCGACATTCCAACTCTTGATTGTAAAATCCTTCAATTAACCTTCCCTCCAATCAATATCACCATTTCTTACCATGAATCGGTTTCTGTCATTGATGACACTAATGACCTCGTGCTAGTCTCATACTTGACTATTCTCCACACCAATCGATATAAAAAATGTTCCCCATATGGCTCAAATATAAGTTGAATTGACTCATTATATCATTAGTACTTCGAGTTCCCTTTATTCTTAAAGCTTAACATGCTTTATTCTCACTCAAGAAATTTAGTGAGACCTTATCACCCAACTTTATCCCTTAAAATCCCCTTTTATCTCTACCTTTATATTTCTATCTCATCTTACCATACATTTTCCATCGTTTAGTCACATCTCTATCAATGCCATTGTATCCATTAACGTCAAGATATATAATGTCTTCAATGCTTTGATATAGTTTAAGACTAGGTTCATAAACCCCAAATTAACTTAGACCATTACTCTCATCAATACTAATCATTCTTTAGTCGCGCATCTATTAAGAATACAAATCTTTCATTCTCGGTTTAAGTCTAGGGTTACAGTAACCTAATTCACTTAAACTTTGCTCTGATACCATTTGTAACATCCCAAAATTTTGGAATACCTTAATATATTAAAAATAGAATCCCAAAGATCAAACACTTGCATCGCAACGGAAACAAATATAATCTTGCTCTAGCTATGTTTTAGTGCCTTGAACTGCACATATTCTTCTTCTCGAATCAATCCTCATATCTCTCTTTATTCCATTTTTCTTCCCAGTCTAATAACCGTCTGGTTGCAAAAAGTTTTAAAAGAGTTTGGGTGAGCCTAAGGCCCAATGAATACACGGTTTTCATGCACGAACAACAACTTCACAATTTTCACAAAACTTCAACAATTACACATGCATTTGATAAAAATAGCACATTTCACAAAACGATGACATTATAGTGGGTGTCTAAATCACACAGCGTTACCTAACGAACTCACACAGCATGTTCGTTGTTTTGGTCGAAATTCGGCAACTAGGAAAACTCACACAACATGTTTCCTTATAGTTGCCTCTTGACCACAGACTCACACAGCATGTCTGTCATCATAGTACACCCACATTGTCATCCAAGTATCAAGTTATGTACATGATCATGTATGCTCAAAATATCACACTTTTACTCATATGAAACATATGATAAAATCACAAATAAAATTATTGAGTTTGCATAAAACTTTAATAATGCATGCAACCCATTTAAAAAGTCACGTGTAACTCACATTATAAGCCGTTGCGCAAACCGTTCTTTGAAGTGGCTAGCGTATCCCCGATTGGCGTAAAACTAGCTACGATGAAGAACACCACCGACTTTTGTTTCGACATCCACCGTTGTCTTTGCTCATAGTAGATTTCCTTATTCGCCACTTTTACCTGAAGCTACCAACTCTAAACCCCATTTTATACTAAACCATCGTCGGTTTCAAATCATATGGATCGTCCCATCATAAATGGTCGGTGATTTATAGCATGAGAGGTTTCAAATCCGTTTGTTTGCTAGATCATTAAATCCCATTAAAACTTTAGGGTCTAAACCCTTCACTTTCTTTGCATTTACACAAGAGGTCCCTATAATTTGATAACTAGTATTTTTTTATTTTTGGTTATTACACTAACCATTCATTTTCCTTTCTTTATTTTAATTAATCATTCATTTCACTTATTTAAGCAATAAGCTTTTTTTGATTTTTGTTGGCTATGTTATTGGTTTTTTTAACCTTTTTGTCATACACCAATCTACATCTCAATCTCTTCCTCTAACACATTTTATGTAACTAAATTTGTATTGCTAAAAGATTAATATTTGGTTATTGTTAAGTTATTTGTTATTGTATTGACTCTATATGATTTTTATGGTGTGCTATAATTTAACGAGATCGATACCACTGTCAACAATGTATCCGAGACAATCAGTTTAGTAGATGAAGCTGATGAATCACATTTACACAAGAAAAATGAAAAACTAACTGACAATGTTATGCAATCGTGTTCATGTGACATATATATCAATACAAACTTTGATCCAAACTGTCAAATAATCAAGGAATTGTCGATAAAGGGGAAGAAAATATTGTAAAAAAATAAGTGACAAAACGAAAAAATGAAGTGAATTCTTGATAAAAAAAATTCTTAAAATCTAAAGACTTCTACGTCTTTTCTTATAAAATAATTAATATTATAAATAAATATAAACACTTCATTACATCTAATCAATTGTTGTCATTTTTTTTAAATGATTATAATTTTAGAAATAATCATATTATTGGATTTTAATATGAAAATTATTTAAATTACTTATTTTAATTATAATATAAATAATTGATAATATAATTTTATTCGATAATTATTGATACAATTTGTATATTTAAAAGATGTAGAATATTTAAACTAAATCTAATTATGTATAATTTTTATTTATTAGTGTTGAGTCTTGATTATCCGAAATCTTCCACCACGTTAGTCATTTTTTATTTACTTTTCATTTTTTGTTATTTTTTGTATTGGTTTATTTTAAACGACATTTATTAATGTTTTATATATAAATATTAAAATTATAGTTATTACTAATAGTTTTCATCACACATGCAACATATTTCATAACTCTATTGACTGAATATGCTCAAACCTGATATTTATCTAAAAGAAATTGTTGTGTGTGGATTTGCAATATGTTCTATATCTATAAAAATAACAAAAACAATTTTTATAGTTTTGTTAACATAAAGTTTAATTATCGCGCAACGCGCGATGTCGAACACTGGTCAATATATTAAAGAAGAAACCATGGGTGTTGACATGGCTTCTCCTATAAGTTAGAAACTCATTTATCTTTTGTCTCCTTCATCCTCCTCTTAATCATTTTTTCCCCAATTTCTCACATTAATTTCCCATCAACATTGATTATCCATTATGTTTGCATTTAACATTGTTCTCTTCATTTTCCCTAACTCCTCTTTATCTCTCAATCCATATATCTATATAAACCACCACCCCAAGGAATGAAGTGGAAGCTCCAAACATGATAGTCACTCATTTTTTTCTCAATCTATGGTATTTTCCCCATTTCCATCATTCTATGTTATTTACCATCAATCAATCTTTATATATATAAAAGGAGAAACCATGTGTGTTGACATGGCTTCTCCTATAAGTTAGAAACTCATTTATCTTTTTTCTCCTTCATTCTCCTCTTAATCCTTTTTTCCCTAATTTCTCACATTAATTTTCCATCAACATTGATTATCCATTATGTTTGCATTTAACATTGTTCTCTTCATTTTCCCTAACTCCTCTTTATCTCCCAATCCATATATATCTATATAAACCACCACCACAAGGAATGAAGTGGAAGCTCTAAACATGATAATCACTTTTTTTCAATCTATGGTATTTTCCCCATTTCCATCATTCTATGTTATTTACCAATATGTATTTATAACTCCACGTGTCTTTTCAAATGTCATCGTACTTTGATTTACTTACTCTATGATAATAAGTTCATAGTTCTTCACTAATTTTCAAGGTGCAACAAGAATGTTGGTTCTTGACATACAATTGCAACCGTTGATGTCCATACTTCTTGACATACAATTGCAACCATTGATGTCCATACTTCTTGACATACAAGATGTTTACTCTTCTCACACCGCTAAGTTATTTCAGCTTTCTGAGGTTAGTTAAGTATAATAAAAATATCTTTTATAATAAAAGATCCATGAGTTGTATCGTAATTGTGATATAGAAATACCTTGATTACTTATAATTACTTTGTTGTTTGGTCTTGGTTTTATATTGATTAATTATGCTATTGTAAATGTGATTGTAAAAATTTATTAGTTGTTAAGAATTCGAAGTTGTGTCTAGACCTATAGCGTAGTGACTTGTGGTTGGTAATGAATACCTTGGGGCTAAGGGGAAATTAATGGATTGATCAATAAGTTGTTTGCATAACTTTCGGCCAAGAGATCGGTTGTGGCTCATGTCAAGTACCGGAAACAAGGATTCAATCAATGACAGTGTAGATTCAATGCATGAAGAGGTCTCAAATACAACTTACCTTTACAAGGAACAAATGAAATGAATTGTCTGTGACATTATAGATCGCAAATTTGTAAAATTTGACATTAAATTTAGGCCCAAACAATATTTCTTTTTCCTAAATATTTTTGTATTTGACTATATTTTTATGTGGAGATGAAGTTAGAATATTCATTTAGTAACTTTCAATCAAGATTTAAGACCAAGTGTACATTGTAAAAAAGTAAAAGAAAAATACTTATGTCATTGTTTCGAAATTTTATTGGATCCATATTTGGAAATGTGTACAATTTTTTGGCATATCTATTTGTAATAGTAATATCAGTTTTTTTGTTAATAACTTATGATCATTGTCAGTTATATTACTTACATAACGTTGTTTATATATATTATTTAAAAAAACAATATATATGAATAAATTAGAATCAATATATAATTAAATACTTATTATTAACCCTTTCTTTAATAAATGAAATACTTATTACATTTAATATCATTAAATAAATTTAATATATCATCAAACACTTATTACTAACTCTCTCATTAATCAATAGTACACTTATATCATTTAATTTCACTAATTAAGTCAATACTTATTACATTTAATATCACTAATTAAGTCAATACTTATTATTTATAAAGATGATTATTCTTCCAGTAATTGTTTATTATCTCATACTAATTAATATTAATGTTTAATTAATTTTAGTTATGAATTTGTAACATTAATATTGTGCATTAAAATTAAATGTTAGTAAATAATATTCATTGATAAGTATTTAAATACATTTGTTTACATTGATTTATAACTATGAATTTGTATTAATGATGATTTAGTATTTGTTTATGTTATTATAGACATCATTAGTTTAATAAAAGATTATTCCATATACAATTTATATTAATAATCAATTAATATTTTATTATATTGTTCATACACATTCTTACTTTTTCTATACCTCATAAGTTTTTGTTTACACATTTTTCTATAATGAATTTTGTTGGACTAAAAACTATCTTCAGATAGTGAGTGTTGGTTGTGAATATTATATTATGTCAAACTATTTCAATCAAGTATATGTATATGGTTGTTAATTATAAGTTTTTTTTGTACAATCTATTTCAAATATTTTAATAATTAAGTTGCAAAATAAATTTTATAAGCTAAAATGCAAAATTAGAAAGAAAACAAAATTGATTTTGTATACACCCATCATAACGATTAACGTTGCACATATGCTTGTTGTAACAACCCGGATTCCCAACATACAAATAACATATATTTCACCACAACAATACTACATAATATCATAACAACATAACAGATACAAAACACATCTCGAATCTTCATAATCATGTATCTTCCAAAAAGCTTGACAATGATTAACCTATCATTTGTCCTTATTTGCTTCACGACCTGGAATACATATTTTAAAACAAAAATGAGGGTTAGACCTTGAGGTCTAGTGAGAAAATCCCCGTTAGTTAAAAACCATATTTACAAACATTCAATACACATAATGCACATAAAATACCAACTATGACTCATGCATCATGTATCTTTTCATCTCTTTCTCTTTCTCTTTCTCTAGGCCATATTAATTGGTAGCAAGCCAATTAATTAATTTACACCACTGTACTAAATACAGCCAACACCATTGTCCCTCTGTACACCCAACTTTCACCGGTCCTAAGCCCGGCCAACTAGCACCCATGCAATGTAATACTCATATAAACACCATATGCACAATATTACACTCATTCACATATATGTATTCCATTTGAAAATATTTTAAATAAAAACTCACTCGTTTCGCTTATTTCTACAAAAATCCTTCCAAGCTATTATCAAGCACTCCAATTTCTTCAGTCCAGTTTCACAGAATCTGTACCACATAAATACAAATATTTCTTTTAAAGACTAAAATCTCTAAAATCCTGAAATCCTCGACTCAAGTCGCAATCAACTACTGAAATACCCCATGTCGCAATACACTACACATGTCGCAACCAACTACTGCGATACAGTACCAAGTCGCAACCAACTATTGCGACAACTCCCCCATGTCGCAACCAACTGTTGCGACATAGCACCAAGTCGCAACCAACTGTTGCGACGTCAATGAGCAAGTCGCAACTCAAGGTTGCGACATTCATGAAGATCGCAACAATCATCCATGTCGCAACCCACTACTGCGACATGCATGAATGTCTCAGTCCACTGTTCATCCTAAAACCCAGAAATTTAATCTTTTAAGCTATGCATGTTGCTGTAAATATGCAGATATGTTTAAGACTATTAACATAACCTAACCATAAGCTCAAATTTCCCAAAACATCCCTAAATCATCAAAACCCACTTCTAAAACTCATATAAACTTAATACACATAAAGATAGCAATTTTTAACTAAAACATACCTTTGATCTTCACAAGATGAACCCTTTAATTTCTGCAACAATCTTGTCTTTCTTCTCCTTCCTTTCTACGCCTCTATCTCTCTCTTTTCTCTCTCAACCGAAAATACATACACACACACTTTGTTTTGATAACAATGTCTAGTTGAGAGGACACCTCCTCCTAAGGAAGTGAATGTGGCGGTGGAGGTGGAGGTGGAGGAGTTTGGTAAAAATACCAAACAAACCCCAAACTTATCCTATTTGGCAAAACACACCCCTAAACTTCCATTATAAAATTAAAACTCACCCTTAACTTCTAACTCCAAAATATTAATTTTAAAGTAACACTTTTAAATAAACCAATAACATACCTGGTTATTACAACATCTCCCCCTTAAAAGAATTTCGTCCCGGAATTCAATTAAGTGAACAGATGAGTGTATTTGGTTCTCATTTCTGACTCTGATTCCCACGTAGCATCCTGACCCCTATGATGTCGCCACTGTACTTTCACTTGTCTGATCTCCTTATTCCGCAAAACCTTGACTTTACGGTCAACAATGGCTTCTGGTTCTTCCACATAATTCAGCTTTTCATCAACTTGTATATTTGGTAAAGACACTGCCTGATCTGGCGTAACCAAACACTTTCGAAAATTCGATACATGAAAGGCGTTGTGAATCCTGCTTAACTCTGGTGGAAGATCCAGCCTGTAGGCTACTTCACCGATTCTTTCCGTGATCGCAAACGGTCCGATGTACCTTGGACTGAGTTTACCTTGCTTTCCAAATCGAATAACTCCTTTCCAAGGAGAGACTTTTAACATTACAAAATCTCCAACTTGGAACTCCAACGGTTTTCAACGTCGATCAGCATAGCTTTTCTGTCTTTCTTGAGCCACTTTCAATCTTTCCCGAATCTGAGTAACCTTATCCGCTGTTAACTGTACTATATCTGGTCCGGCTAACTGTTTCTCTCCCACTTCATTCCAACACAGAGGCGTTCGAAATTTTCTACCATACAAAACTTCAAACGGTGCCTCTTGTATGCTGGAATGGTAACTGTTGTTGTGGGCAAATTCAATCAACGGCAAATGCTTATCCCACGATCCCTCAAAGTCAATAATGCAAGCCCGTAGCATATCTTCTAAAGTCTGGATTGTCCTTTCACTCTGACCGTCAGTTTGAGGATGATATGATGTACTTAACTTTATCTGAGTCCCCATTTCCTTTTGAAAACTTCTCCAGAATCTTGAAGTAAAACGACTATCACGATCAGAAATAATCGAGATTGGAACCCCATGTCGAGTTACTATTTCGTCTATATACAACTTGGCTAATCGTTCCATCGAATCAGTTTCTTTTATTGGTAGAAAATGTGCAGACTTCGTCAACCTGTCGACTATCACCCAAATAGAATCAAATCCCTTCGGAGTCCTTGGTAGCTTTGTGATAAAATCCGTAATAATCTGATCCCATTTCCACATCGGTATTTCTAAACGTTGCAACTGACCAAACGGCTTTTGATGTTCAATCTTCACCTTCTTACAAGTAGTACAACTTTCCACATATTTAGCAATGCTTCTTTTTATTCCCGGCCACCAATAAAATTGCTTCAGATCTTTATACATCTTATTTGTACCTGGATGAATAGAGAATCGAGATTGATGAGCTTCTTGTAGTACCCGATCACGTAAACCACCCAAACGAGGCACCCAAATTCTGTCTCCCAGACACAACAACCCATGATCATCTTTTACTAGCAATGCTGATAACCCCACTAACCGTTCTGATTTCAAATGTTCTTCCTGATAGGCTTCTATTTGACACTTCAGCAATTCATCGAAAATGTTAGGTAGCAGCTCAGCTCGTAGTGCAATAACCTTTATTGTTCCACTTCTTTCTTGACGACTCAATGCATCGGCTACTACATTCGCCTTTCCCGGATGATAAAGAATTTCACAGTCGTAATCATTCACCAGTTCTAGCCATCTTCTTTGCCTCATATTTAATTCCTTCTGATCAAAAAGATGTTGGAGACTCTTATGATCGGTATAAATTTGACATTTGGAACCATAAAGATAATGTCTCCAAATCTTCAATGCGAAGACAACTGCTGCAAGCTCCATGTCTTGCGTAGGATACTGTCTTTCATGATCCTTTAGTTGACGAGAAGCATAAGCTATAACCTTTCCACGCTGCATAAGTACACATCCCAATCCCAGTTTGGAAGCATCACTGTAAACAACAAAGTCATCGGAACCTTCTGGTAATGCTAGTATCGGCGCGCTGCAAAGTTTCTCTTTCAATATTCGGAATGCTTCATCCTGTTCTGCTTTCCATTCAAACTTCAGATTCTTTCGAGTCAACTTTGTCAAAGGCGTCGCGATACGAGAGAAGTCTTTTATAAACTTTCGATAGTAACCGGCTAAACCTAGAAAACTACGTACTTCGGTTGGCGTTCTCGGCGGTTCCCACTTTTCAATCGCTTCTACTTTCATTGGATCAACTTGAATGCCTTTCACGGAAACTACATGCCCCAGAAACTGAACTTCCCGTAACCAGAATTCACATTTTGAAAATTTAGCATACAACTTTTCCTTCTTCAATAGTTCCAGAATCAAACGAAGATGTTGCGCGTGCTCTTCCTTGGATCGGGAATAGTTAAGTATATCATCGATAAACACAATAACGAATTTATCAAGATACGGCTTACATACCCGATTCATTAAATCCATAAAGGCAGCTGGAGCGTTCGTCAGTCCAAACGGCATTACCAAAAACTCATAGTGACCGTACCTTGTGCGAAAAGCAGTTTTCAGAACGTCTTCTTCTTTAACCTTCAGCTGATGATAACCGGATCTCAGATCAATCTTGGAGAAATAACAAGCTCCAACTAATTGATCGAAGAGGTCATCAATTCTGGGAAGCGGATACTTGTTCTTGATCGTGCGCTTATTCAGTTCCCGGTAGTCAATACACATTCTCATTGAACCATCCTTCTTTTTCACAAACAAAACTGGTGCACCCCACGGCGAAGAACTCGGTCTGATGAAACCTTTATCGGATAGGTCTTGCAGTTGTGCCATCATTTCTTTCATCTCTGGAGGTGCCAGACGATAAGGTGCACGAGCTACAGGAGCGGCTCCAGGAATCAGATCTATACCAAACTCTACTTGTCTAACGGGCGGAAGACTATTCAAGTCTTCGGGGAAAACTTCTAGAAATTCACTAACAATTGGGATATCTTCCAACTTACTCTTCTCTAGCTTAGTATCTATCACATAAGCTAAGTAACTCGGGCAACCTTTATTAACACACTTACGGGCTTTTATCATAGATAAGACAAGACTGATGATTTCTACGATCACCATAAATCACTACCGGCCCTTCTCAGGTAAGACAACATTTATTAACTTCTTATCACAAACTATGTTAGCTTGATTCTCAGCTAACCAATCCATCCCCACTACCACATCGAACTCGATCAAAGCTATAGGAAATAATTGTATCGGTACTCCGCACCCTTCTATATTTATCACACAGCTATCAAATACTTCTTTAACCGACACTTGATTATCATTTGCAGTATCTACCATTAAAGCATGATCTAACACTTTAGGCTTTAAATGCATATAAGCAGCAAATGAAGGAGACATAAACGATCGATTTGCACCGGAGTCAAATAACACTTTAGCACGTGTAGAGTTTATTAGGAATGTACCTGTAACCACGTCCGGAGTTTCCTCCGCTTCTTTTGTTGTCATCTGAAATGAACGACCTCTTGTTCTTGCTGGTTCTAGTCTCGGTACTACTGGTCTGACACCCGTTGGTCTTACTGACGTACCACCCGATTGTATTCTCCCCAGTGGACAATCGGACTGAAGATGATCAGGAGAATTGCACGAGTAACAAAATCTAACTACTCGACAGTCTTTAGCAATATGACCAATCTTTCCACACTTATAACAGTTTCTAGGATCAACTTGACAACTTCCTTGATGAAAACGGTGGCACTTTGGGCAAGGTCTTTCAACTGATCGGAAAGGTGGACGGCTGTCAAATCGCTGAAACCCGGACTTCTTCGGATCGTGTGGTGGCCCTTCCCATTTTCTCTTTCCCATACCTTTATCACCAGCATCCCTCCTATTATCTCGCTCCACATCTTCCGCGGCATCTACTGTGGCTGAGAATGTATTGGGTCCTTTTGCAGTTACAAGCCTTCTGACATCTGAATTCAACCCGAAGATAAACCTTTCCATTTTCATTGCCTCTGTGGCAACATAGTACTCCGCAAAACGAGATTTTTCTAGAAAACGAGTAGTGTAGTCCCGAACAGATAAATTTCCTTGCTGCAAGTTCATAAACCCCCCCTCTAGTTGTTTAACCGCTACATGAGGACAGAACTGCTTCCTGAAAGCTATAACTAATTCTTCCCACGAGAAGGTAGAATATATGTCAGAACCTCCCGAGGAAATATGAGCTTCCCACCAGTATAAAGCATCACCTTTCAACATTGCGGCTCCATAAAGTACCCTATCCTCTTCCGCGCACTTACTAGTCTTGAAGATAGCTTCTATTTCCTTCAGCCATCGCATAGCTTTCACTGGATCCCAGTTTCCTGAATAGGTCAGAGGCTTACAACTGAGAAACATTTTATAATCACACTTCTTCATTACTGGTACAACAGTAGCAGTAATAGGCATCTCTTCTTCATGTGTAGGGTCTGGTCTTTCTGTTTCAGCATTATGAGTCTGGTTAAACATAGCCTGGATATTTGCCTGTAATCTTCCCATTTCAGCCGCTAAGTCGTCTCTCGTAACAAACTCCGTACCGCGCCCCTGAACTCTGCCCCCAATTCTGCCTCTGCCTCTTTCTCCCCCTCTTCCCCTTCTTCCGGCTGTTGGATTGGATCTATTCGGATTTCCTCCCCCTTCCCGATTCGTTTGTCTCGTACCACTTGCCATTTTGTTGATTCAGACAAGGTTAATATACACATAAGCACATACCCCATATAACAAGGTATTCCAGTCCAAACATGTACCTGTAAGATCACAATTACACTGGCCAGGTGTAATCTGAAATTACCTTACATGATGTTCCTTCTAAGTTTTTATATTTAACATCCCAAGGTTCTACAATAACAGGGACATCCTACTTCACATGCAGTTTAAGTCTAGGTACACATACTAATACCTAAATCCCTTAAACTAGGGCTCTGATACCATCTGTAACAACCCGGATTCCCAACATACAAATAACATATATTTCACCACAACAATACTACATCATATTTCATTTACGGTCCCTTAGCTTAACCAAATAGGTCGTTCAGTACAAACTTTTTCTTTTAATATAAAGTACATAATATCATAACAACATAACAGATACAAAATACATCTCGAATCTTCATAATCATGTATCTTCCAAAAAGCTTGACAATGATTAACCTATCATTTGTCCTTATTTGCTTCACGACCTGGAATACATATTTTAAAACAAAAATGAGGGTTAGACCTTGAGGTCTAGTGAGAAAATCCCCGTTAGTTAAAAACCATCTTTACAAACATTCAATACACATAATGCACATAAAAATACCAACTATGACTCATGCATCATGTATCTTTTCATCTCTTTCTCTTTCTCTTGGCCATATTAATTGGTAGCAAGCCAATTAATTAATTTACACCACTATACTAAATACATCCAACACAACTGTCCCTCGGTACAACCAACTTTCACCGGTCCTAAGCCCGACCAACTAGCACCCATGCAATGTAATACTCATATAAACACCATATGCACAATATTACACTCATTCACATATATGTATTCCATTTGAAAATATTTTAAATAAAAACTCACTCGTTTCGCTTATTTCTACAAAAATCCTTCCAAGCTATTATCAAGCACTCCAATGTCTTCAGTCCAGTTTCACAGAATCTGTACCACATAAATACAAATATTTCTTTTAAAGACTAAAATCTCTAAAATCCTGAAATCCTCGACTCAAGTCGCAATCAACTACTGAAATACCCCATGTCGCAATACACTACACATGTCACAACCAACTACTGCGACACAGTACCAAGTCGCAACCAACTATTGCGACAACTCCCCCATGTCGCAACCAACTGTTGCGACATAGCACCAAGTCGCAACCAACTGTTGCGACATCAATGAGCAAGTCGCAACTCAAGGTTGCGACATTCATGAAGATCGCAACAATCATCCATGTCGCAACCCACTACTGCGACATGCATGAATGTCTCAGTCCACTGTTCATCCTAAAACCCAGAAATTTAATCTTTTAAGCTATGCATGTTGCTGTAAATATGCAGATATGTTTAAGACTATTAATATAACCTAACCATAAGCTCAAATTTCCCAAAACATCCCTAAATCATCAAAACCCACTTCTAAAACTCATATAAACTTAATACACATAAAGATAGCAAATTTTAACTAAAACATACCTTTGATCTTCACAAGATGAACCCTTTAATTTCTGCAACAATCTTGTCTTTCTTCTCCTTCCTTTCTACGCCTCTATCTCTCTCTTTTCTCTCTCAACCGAAAACACATACACACACACACTTTGTTTTGATAACAATGTCTAGTTGAGAGGACACCTCCTCCTAAGGAAGTGAATGTGGCGGTGGAGGTGGAGGAGTTTGGTAAAAATACCAAACAAACCCCAAACTTATCCTATTTGGCAAAACACACCCCTAAACTTCCATTATAAAATTAAAACTCACCCCTTAACTTCTAACTCCAAAATATTAATTTTAAAGTAACACTTTTAAATAAACCAATAACATACCTGGTTATTACAGCTTGCAACTAAATATTTTTGTACAATTTTTAACTTTAATGTCAAAACATTCATATGCAACCAAAAAATAAGAAAATGTATGAATTATCTTTATTACAATAAACAATATCAATGAAAACAATTTACATCTAAACAGATCGGCCTAATAAATCCACTGTCTTATATTACATCTAATTAGTCGTTGATTATCAAATTGCATTTTATCTTAACTTAGTACTGATTTTCTAACAATAAGCTTTCCTTACCAATATATAAATGAAGGTTGTAAGGTATTAACATGACATAATCAAAATTTAGTATGCTCAAATCATGAATTGTAGTTGAGTTACGTTTTCCCATGTTGCTGAGAAAGAGAAATATTAAAAAATGTAGTTGTGTATACGAAGGAGCGGATGACTTGAAAAATTAATATCAATATAAATATATAAAGGAATGCTATAAGGTATCAAAAAGACACAACGATAATTTAGCAATCTCAATTCACTAAGGGAAATATAAATATACAAATAAAGGTCGTAAGGTATTAACATGGCAAATGAGAATTTAGTATTCTCAAAATGTGGTTAAGATTGGTTATCTCACATTGACGAGAAAGAGAAATATTGGAAAATATAGTTGAGTATGTAAAAGGAGGGGTGATGACTTGAAAATCAATATCAATATAAATATATAAAAGAAACCTATGAAACTTTTGTTATTGGGTTAATCAAACACTTCACACGTTTCTAGCGATTGACATGACAATATCAAATGATACGACTGTTGGAAATAGGTAATTAGGTATATGAAAGGAGGGGCAATGCCTTAAAAATTAGAATATGTGGTTGGTTAAAAATTCGACGCTTTCCATCCAATTTTTGGATTAAATGGTAATTTTGAAGTTATTTGATAAAAATATAACACCTTCCCTTTTAATTTGATTAAACGTAAAATGTTCATTAGAATTGAATCAATACAGTCATCAATATAGATGTAGATATAATAATAATCAATATAAAACAAGTGTTGACTGAGGCATTGATATTACACAATGAGAATTTAATGTTTTCTCAATAGTGAATTATAGTTGAGTTAAATATTGGAAGAGACATTTGAATATATGAAAGGATGAGAGATGAATATTGGAAGGGTATTGACAAATGTACAATGAGAATTTAGTCTTCTCAAGTTTTAAGTTAAAGTCAAAGGGATATTGATGTATCATCGTAACTTTTATATGTCTTAATTGACATGTATTTTGATCATCGTGCAACACACGATGTCGAACACTAGTGATTATATCATATTAGTTACCATGTATTCTAAAAGATTCCAAAAGGATTTCAAATAATCTATATTTGAAATTCAAACAATGAAGGACGCTCCCGGAAAGGTTATCTCTATACCTCTTACACATGTAATTCAAGTGCTTATCCAACATCTCCGTACCATCTAACTTTTAAAGCTTATCCGTCATCTCTATACCCACGTCCTTATCCATTATCATGTCCAGAACTATATGGATCTCCTTATCTCTACCGGAGGTACAAGAATAATGCACCACGACCCAGATATTGTGGGGTATCCGACCGATGGAGAATGAAAGGGAGATGAAGATAGTGAGAAACGCTCTCAAATGGGTGCCACTTCTTGTGCTGGTTTTTAATCAATGCTACATTCCGTGTAATATGTCGTTGGCCAGAAACCCTATTTTTATGTGGACAAAATTAGATTTTTTGTTGTGGTTTTGATCTGTCGGATTTCTTTGATAGGGAGAAATCGACTCTATTCATGAAGTCCGATCTGCATAACCTTATCAAACAACGATCCGCCACTGAAAAATCTGATGGAACGATATCGATAACTTGTTGAATATGTAGGTATCACAGTGGCTACAATGGGTAAACCAGTGGGTATCAAAGTTTGTATCACACTTGTATCACAATGAGTATCACAACTAGCATCATAGTGGTATCACAGTTTGTATCACACTTGTATCACAATGAGTATCACAATGCATCATGTATGTATTTTGGGTATCACACAAAAGATCGTTTGTATGTGTTTTTTTAATAATGTCAATGTTTTTAGGTATCACATTGTGTATCTTGTGTTTACTTAGTGTTCGTCGGATAAGGTTCACCGGAGGTCGGAGAGAGGATATCGGAAAGAAGAGATAAAAGGGAGGAGAAAATAGATTTTTAGAATACCTAAAATGCCCTTAGTTAATATTTTAAGTTAAAGTTACCAAAATTATTAACTTCCTAGTTTATCCTTTGATTTGTGGTTGAGATTGTATCTCACAGCTATCACAATTTATTGAGTACTCCCTTGAATGGTCCCCTATGTAGGTATATATGCATATATGTATATGTATGTATGTATGCATATATGTATATGTAATGTGTTTGTATGTACATAATGTATGTATGTATATGTTTGCATATGTATGTATGTATGTATGTATGTATGTATGTATGTATGTATGTATGTATGTATGTATGTGTTAGGGTAAAAAGTGTATTTGTCTTAAAGTTTGGGCTAATAATGTAAAATACCTAAAAGGTATAAATAGATTTATTTTCCTATTGAATTAGGTTAATCTATCATTAAGTTGTTCAGAGCCGTACTATTCATTATAAAACCTTTATGATTATGAATGAGATTGATGACACATTGAAATCATTGTGTTATTGATTGTTTGTTTGATTATTCGTTATTGATTGCACTTTCTGGGATCCATACGTGGTATCAGAGTAAATGATTGAAGATTGTTTCAAGATATTCACGTTTTCTGAAAAACGCATTGTGAGTTCTAATTTTGGTTTTGTGATTTGCATTGTTTCTGCAAATTAGTATGTTCTGGTCGTGCCATTAGTTTTCGTTCATTGTTAAATCAAGTCTCCATAAGTTCCTTAGCAAGAACCTGAGTTTTAAACCTTTAATTCGTCAAACCCAATTTTTCTGGGTTCTTGCTCTGTTCTTAAAAAGTTCATCAATTTTTCCTTAAAAACTTGTTTTTTAGGTTCAAGTTCAATTTGGGTACTTGTGTTTTTGGATTTCTTGTTGGTCTAATTTGTCTTAGGAAGAAATTTCTCAAAATTGACCAAATTTTGAGCCAAATCCTTCGATCAGACCAGTTTTCCGGATCATCTATTCCGGGTAAGTTCTCTTCCGGATAAGTCAAGTTTTCCCGTATTTTTTTGAAGTTTTCCAATACTTGTCCGGACTCAATCCGGAACACACTATCCGGAATCTGTCTTCCGGACTCGAATATACCGGATACCGGAACACATACCGGATTCCGGATCTTATACCGGATTCTGGATCTTTTACCGGATTCACTCTTCCGGATTTCATTTACCGGATTCCGGATCTTCCATTATTCCGGACTTTCATTTTATCCGGACTCAATTCTGGTTTCCGGGTTTCTTGTTGTCGGACTATAGTTTTCCGATACTCCCTTCCGAACTTAATACTCCGGACTCCCAGTTCCGGAATTCCTATTCCGGACTATTCAATCTGGATTCCTATCCGGACTTTCCCTGTCCAGTGCAATTTTTTGTGTGTTAGCTTTATTTGTCCTGTTTTAGAATTGCGTTAGGACACTACTAGGTTTCCTTGCGTTAGATCACTATTTCTTGAATCATTCTTTCAATCTCACGATCACCAAGTGCAACTTCACGATATCTCGCGACGCTCTTGCAATCGGTACCGACTTCAAGCCTCTGATCCTCTATCGAGGCGAATACGCACAATGGCGAGACAGATTTCTAATCTTCATCGAATCCAAGGACAACTACGAGTACATCTAACAAGCTCTTACAGAAGGTCCTTTGGAGACTCCAATGCAAGTTGTTCCAACCCAAGCCGATGGTACCCCAAGAACTAAGAACTCCAAAGCTTTACGCCCAAATGATCGACGATGAAAAGAACCGATATAATGGGGAGAAGCACGCCAAGAGATATCTGGTTCAGAGTCTGCCGAATAAGATATACACAACAATTGATTGCCACAAAGACACTTCTAAAGGCATGTGGGATCAAGTTGCCAAGATGATGAGCGGCAGTAAAGTTGGGAATCAATTGAAGGTAAATAGCTGCATCACTCGATATGATGGTTTCAAGCAACGAAAAGGTGAATCGTTGACCGAGACATACGAACGCTTCTGCCTATTACTGAACGATCTCCAAAAGAACCACATCTTGCGGTCTAATACTGAAAACTTCCTCAAGTTTCTGAACAACCTTCTGCCCGAATGGAAAAGCTTTGCATCTCACATCAGACACAACCACCTCATAGAGACCGTTCCCATCAACGAGTCGTACGAAATGCTCATGCAAGACGAGGACGAAGTTCTGGAAATGATGGGCACTCAGAAGTCAACCACGAAGCATAAAGCTGGTCCCCTCGCCCTCGTATCTGACAAACGCGGCAAGTCGTCTAGCCGAAGCTCCAGAAGAACTCACGTGTCTAGTGAATCTGAACCTGAAGAGGAGGAATCAGAGAAAAGTGATTCACACCCAGAACTGGCTGAAATCAAGAAAGCCATGGCCTTTATCTCCAAGTCCTTTCAGAAGAAGTCTTTCTTCAAGAAACCGTCTTCCAACAATCAGCGCTACTCAACCACTCCCAACAAGCGCCATGATTACAAAGAAAGGTACGAAGGGAAAAGAAGATCTGACGAGGCCAAACAATCTGATCACAAAGAGAAGTACGAGAGCAAGTCTGAAGCAAAGAACAAAGACGAGCCAATCAAGTGCTACAACTGTGGCAAGCTTGGTCACTTTGCAAAAGACTATCTGAAGCCTGTTGTGCGCAATGTTGAATACTACAAGAACAAAATTATGTTAGCTCAGTAGAAAGAAGCTGGGAAAGCACTGATGGCTGAAGATGGCCACTGACTAAATCTGTCTGATGATGATAGTGACGTTGAAGATGCTGATACTCATTTGTGCTTCATGGGCAACTACACCGCTCCACCAAACCTTGGAGATTCATGACAGGTATGTATTCCTACCCATCAAGCTTTAATGGATCAGATGCATCTGCTTGTTCAAAAAATAGATTCCTGTAAGAAAACCACAAATGAACACTTGCTTGAAATAACCACACTAAAAGAAAAGCTAGATGTTCAAATAAAGGTTACAGAAAAGCTTATGTCTGATAACGCCAATTTAAAAGAAAAGTGTGCGAATCTTTCAATAGCACCTAAAGACTTTCGAGCCAAAATATCTGATTTAAGCGCAAAACTTGATCAGTGTGAGGGTGAGAAAGCTGAGATTGTCTATCAATGTTCGTCTCTTCAAATAGACAACAAAGAGCTTGTTTCAAAAATAACAGACCTTGAACTTAAACTTTATAAACGAGGTCAAACAGATCAAATGATCCATCTAAACAAACCAAAGGACTTCTGATGCTTTAACTCAGAATGGGGAATTGGGTACGACACCCCACATTATTTGAAAAAGATTTTAACAATGGTGCCTACTTTATACGAGTTTAACTTTCTAGGCCTTGATAAAAGATTTCCCCAATATAAAATCAAATGGACGGAACCACTCAATGAGAAAGAAGAGGAACGTGAGGAATATAAATGCAAGAATACAACTAAAATGCAATTGCCTTTTGTGTACGAAGTTCTTAACACATCCTATGAAACAAAGAAATCCAAATACCTATCAAATGACTACTTTGACGGCTACAAAGTTGCAAAGCCCAAAGATTCCTCCAAAAAGGATTCGGTCCCAACAACTAAAACTAAAACAGAGAAGGATGAGTTTAAACGCTATGTTCCACCTCTTGTTCTAGAAATGAAAATAGTTCAGTTAGAGGAGTCATTTGAACAGGAAAGGATTAATTTTCAAAAGGAAAAACAAGAGCTCTTATCCAAACTTGAGTGTTTTAATTCCACAAAAACAGAATCTGTATCAGGTGAGGAAAAGGAACTCTTCAGGCAGAAATCAAATGACTCACATCCAAACTGTCTGCCTTGGCAATAGAAGTGATGCAAGAGCAAGTGAGTAAGGGAAAACTTCAAGAGAAGTTTGACCAACTTCAAAACGAGAAAGTCACTCTGCCTGAACCTTCCTCAAACTCATCAGACCCATCTTCTTGTAATGCTTTTATAGGCAAAATCTCTTCAAGAAAAGGAAAAGAACCTCAAGTGACGTGTTTGCAAAAGAATCTCAATTCTGATTTCCAAAAAGCTTCCACAACTGATTCTTCGCAAAACACTGTTCCAAAATGTTCCTCACATCCTTTGAGTAATGATGTTCCATCCAAAAGTGAACTTGATTTTTCCGCATTTATGGAATCAAATGTGCAGATGAGGAGTTTCCTAAGTTTGACGTCGATCAAAAACTCCCAAGTCACGTCGATTTTCTTTCAAAAGCAGTTGATCGACCGGTAAAATTCCGTAAGGGTGAATGTTCTAATTCTAACCCTAAGACCTGACCTGTGAATGATGTTTCTAAAACCCAATCTAAATCTAAAAGACGTTCACATAAACGGAAACAAATCGGTCGACCCCAACATAGACATCCTTACTACTCAAGCTCTACTGACCATGACTTTAATGATTTTTCAGATAAAAATGGCCGGGCCAAAAACATCAAACCAAAGTGGTTAGCTAAAGGATCTCAAGAGAGCAAGTCGAAGTCAAAGTCGTTTAATTCCGTTTCCAATTCTAGGAAAGACATTAATAATCGTGATGTAATTGATACAAGTGATTTTGTTGAACAACGCGTTGATTTTCCATTAAAGATTTATTCGATTCAACAATTACTTTAGTTATCTCATGATTGTGTATGTTGATCGAATTGTGGTTTGAATGATTTTGTCGATAAACAGTATGCATCTGATTGGTTTGGTTCTTATCATGTATTTAATTCGCGTCGTAAGTCTAGGTCATCAAAACCCAAGCGTAAACCCAATTCAAAATGGGTTCCTAAAACAGGTGCTACGCCTAACCCCCCAGGACCTATTTTCAAATGGGTACCTAAGGTTGTTTAATTCATTTTTGTAGAATGGTCATGTTAGGACCATAAATGTCCTACACATTAGAAAGTTATATAAATAATTATAGAGTTTAATTATTAAGAGATTAATTATTAATTGTAAAAGCCTTTTATTATTAAATGAGCTTAGAGCTTAATGGGCCATGGACTTTAGGGATTAAGCTCTTGGTATAAGTAGTTGATTTGTTTAGAAATTAGGTTAAGATTAATCATTCAAGTATTATGAGCTTAATAGTTTAGAGAGAGAGAGTTGAGTTTTTGAATCCAATACTTGTAACTCTCTTGAATCATTCAATAAGATTAATCATTTCTTGTTATTCGTTGTTACCTGATCAAACTGGGATCTACACGTGGTATCAGAGCAGAATCGGTGATTTGAAGATTAGAAGAAACCAATCGAAAGCAAGAGAAAACAAAGAAAATTCGTATTCAATTTTCTGGAAAACGCAGCCGTGCCGTTTTGCCTATTCCCGAAGTTTGAACCGTCGGATCGTCGCGATATTTGGACAGTAGCTTCACGACATTCTGTTCTACATTCTGAACGGTGGAGATTGTCGTTTGTGGTCCAGAAGGCACTCGTTTTCTATTCGACGTAGTGCAGCTATTTTTGGTGAATCGGTCATCAATCGGGTTTGCAAAGCTTTTTGTTGATTTAATAATTCTTCTGTTAGATCTCGATTGTTTAATCGTTTTAATTTGGTGTTTATCTGCGTCTATATCAATTCTCAAAGGTATCAATTTTTCAATTTAAAAAAAAACCAGTTCTTGAGTTTTGGTGCTGTTCTTAAATTCTTTGTGGTGATTATTGAAAAATATGATATATTTTGGTGTAAATCGATTTGGGTTAGTGGTTTTGTGTTTTGGTTGTTTTCTAACATTTCAGGAGTGAAATCAAGCAACCCTAGTCTAGCGCAGATTCGAATTGCACTCACAACCGCAGTCTCCGAAAGTTCCTTAGTGTTTCCGGGTAAGTTTCCTAATTTTCGTCATTATCCGGACGAATTGTTTTTGGTTCCCGAATAAATTTGATCGGACACTTCTAGCTTTCCGGTTAATTTTTTTCCGGATACCAATTTTTCCCGGGTACTATTTTCTTCCCGGATAAATACTTTCACTTTCCGGAAGAATTATAACCTTCCGGATAACCTCTCTTCCGGGCACCTCAATTTTATCCGATAACATCACTTCCCGGACACATCACCTTTTCGGGTGATTTATTTCTTTCCGGATGTCTGTCACGCCTAGTACACCTTTGTTGACTGTGGCTTATTTCTTTGTTTGACCACCGAAAATCCTTGCATCACATGCATGCTTTCTTCATGACATACACATCATATATGCATACATATTTAGAATCATTTAAACTTTGAAGTCGGTGGATAGTTATTTATTAGCTATCCTTTTAGTGCATACATACATCACTTAATACATATATATATATATATATATATATACATATATATATATATAGATAGGGATGGGTTCAAATGAAAACTCAAATTCAATTGTAAACGTGAGGACAAACCACGGCCGTAGATTAATAATCTGGTGAAGAGATCAATGGCAAAAAAACACGGTGGCAATTTTGTAAATAAGTTGAAAACTCTGTCAATGACTTAGTGAATATTTAGCGCGCAGGGGTAAAATTGGAAAGATTAGAATCAGCGCCTATTTTTGTTGAATTTTTATTTTCTTTTTTAATTAAAAAATTTTTACCCCCTTAAAGTTTAAAATAAATTATCTCAAAAACTACTAACATTTTAATCAAACAAATTACATCAAAAAACGAGAATTTTGTGCTCTTCGATATGACATCCATCATGATATAGTTTTTTTTCGATTTAACCGTTTTTTACGTGAAATCGTGTATATGTGTTATATTCAGTCTGAATATAACACATATTCAGTCTGAATATAACACATATTCAGACTGAATATAACACATATTCAGACTGAATATAACACATATTCAGACTGAATATAACACATATTCATCACTCACGTCTTCTTTTGTTCACATCTATTGTTGCATTCTTTCACATTGCATATACATGCCACACATGCATACTAAGGCCATTCTCCCTTAACCATCTGTGTTGTTCATCGAATATTGTTGCTGTTATTATCCATCTTTGGTTTTCTTGGTGACATACATATCAATACATCGCATGAATTTTTTTGATTTGGTTATTGTTCAACTACCGCTAGCCTCATATTTTTCAGCTACATCTCGGTTTGAAGAACTTGATCATCACGTGATATCATATACCACATATAAGGTTTTACCACACAATTATTGGTCGTGTTTATCGCATGGTTTTATGTGTTATATTCAGTCTGAATATGTGTTATATTCAGACTGAATATGTGTTATATTCAGTCTGAATATGGGTTATATTCAGTCTGAATATGTGTTATATTCAGACTGAATATGTGTTGTATTCAGTCTGAATATGTGTTATATTCAGACTGAATAATTCTATATATTCAGACTGAATTTAACACATATACACGATTTCACGTAAAAAACGGTTAAATCGAAAAAAAACTATATCATGATGGATGTCATATCGAAGAGCACGAAATTCTCGTTTTTTGATGTAATTTGTTTGATTAAAATGTTAGTAATTTTTGAGATAATTTATTTTAAAATTTAAGGGGGTAAAAGTTTTGTAATTAAAAAAGAAAATAAAAATTCAAGGCGCTGATTCTAATTTGACGAAAATACCCCTAAAGCTGAATTTTAGGAATGGCTTAAATATGGTTGCGATCAATGGACGAGATTTGTCCTCATGTTTACAATTGAATTTGAGTTTTCATTTGAATTTCCTCTATATATATATATTGCATCAAGTTTTTCTTGTATAATTCTTACATTAAACATACGTGCATGCATAAGTTGCCCATCGATTTCTCTAATTGATTCTTTGCTACTTTGCTCTTCATCGTAATATATATATATATATATATATATATAGGGAGGTTCAAGGGAAAACCTCAAAAAAACGGAAAACTGAAGAACACCCTGGTGGCCCTTCATCTGGACGGTATGCACTTGTGCATACAGGAGTGCATACCGTCCAGATGAAGGGCTCCTAGGGTGTTCTTCAGTTTTCCGTTTTTTGAGGTTTTCCCTTGAACCTGACCCTATATATATATATATATATATATATATATATATATATATATATATATATATATATATATATATATATATATATATATATATATCGTGCTAAACCATCGGTTCGTTCGTACATCGCTTGGTTCGATCTTTTTGCATCTATATTCGCGTGAAATCGTCTTATTTTTTGAAAGTTAATCGCACGGATCTGATCAGTACCCGAGTTACCGCACGTCTCGTGATTGAGAGTTTTAACGAAAGCTGCAATTTTTAACGATAGGATTGCGAGTTCTTGTGACGGTTTGAGACTATTTGCGACAGTTTGAGCTTATTCACGACGCTTGTCATTTTATGTGATTTTGGTTGACGTTTTTGATCTAACTTGGTTTGTTTTCTCACAGGTTTCATTCTCGAAGATTGATTTTGTTCGTTCGAATTCGATAATCAAAATTTAATTTTTAGAAACGAATTTAGTTTTTAAATTTGTTTCTCAAATTTAAATTTTCTATTTTTCTTCCGCATTTTTGATTCTTCAAAGTAACACCGATTAACGATCTTTCATTTTTCAGGTAACAATGTCGATATTTTGTATACATCGAGAGTGTAAATTTACGATTAAACTATCTGAAGAGAATCTCAAGCAATCAGAGGAATGCTGCAGAAAGTACTTTAAAGAACTGCTGGAACAGAAATTGCAAATATCTGAAAGTTCTGAGAAGCTTGCTAAATCTGAAGAAAAAGCAACGATCTTAGAATCTAAAAACACCGATCTTGAAGGGAAAAGAAAAGTTGCCGAATTTAAAAATCTCGAGTTAAAGAAAAAGATATATGTTCTTGAAAAACAGATTCATGTTTTTGAAAAGGAAAAGAAGAATTTTGAGAGAAAAATTCTTGATCTTTCCAAAAGGATTTTTTATGAAAGAAAAGTATTTGAGCTTAATAATGCTAAACTGTCTAAATAGATTTCGGATTTTGAACAAGTTTTAGTGCTTGAGCGAAAAAAAATTGAGAATCAAAGAAAATCCATTGAAAGTGAAAAGAAAGAGCTTGAAAAGAAAAACGTTGCATTTTTCAAAGAAATATCTGCCAAACGCAACACTAGGGGTGATCAATACCGGGTACCCGCCTTATTTTCATGGAACCGGAACCGGCGGTTCCTAGAAAGAAAGAACCGGAACCGGAACCGGAACCGGAACCGGAACCGGAACCGTCGGTTCTCTTTTTTTTGGAACCGGTCCCGGAACCGCTGGGAACCGGTTCCGGTTCCGGGTACCCGCTGACTTTTTTTAAACATTTTTTACAATACTTCTTAACAACAACAAAACACAAATGCACCAAAAGAATTGTTTGTAAACTGCAGGTAAAGAGCAAAACATTATAAAATCTTGTCTAAACAATTACTAATTTGCGAACTTTGTAATTCCTTTTCTTTATTAAGTAATATATTAATGGTGTGAAATATTTATATTGGGAACAAGACAGGAGGATTATAACTTTGTAATTCATTTTACACCTTTTTTTTCTTTAATTTACTTTTGATGGCTGTAATTTACTTTCCTTGTTGGACCAAGCTCGGTGAGTTAATATATTATATTATTATATATGAATGATCTATCTTAAGCCATAGAAATTCCAAGCAAACTGCTTATGACTTTATGAGTTTATGCCTCTTCATATGTATGTTAATGTAAGTATCTTTTGATGGTAAAATGTTAAAGAGCAACAAGAAACAAATCGAACGAAATGAAATCAGGAAAAAAGTTGAACGAAATCATCAAATTAAAGTAAAACCTAACCTAGTTAAAGTAAATACCTCACTCTGTGTAAAAACCATCAGGTTCTAATCGAACGAAATCATCAAATCATGAAACAAATCGAACGAAACAGAGAGGAAGTAGTTTACCGGAACAGCGGCTGTGGCGGACGGCGGACGGTGAAGAAGCAGGACGGCGTACGGCGGCTGTGACGTCGCTGAGTTGCCTGAGCAAGTGAGCAGACCTTCGTGATCGTGAGTTCGTGAGACCTGTTGAAGAAATGTGTGTGTGTGGCGGCTGTGAAGAAATGGAAGGAAAGAGTAAACTAAAATTAGTAACCCTAAAAAGTAATATTTGTTACTTTATTAATTGTTTTACTTAAATTAAATATTTATATGTAATAACTATTAAATATGTAGATATTTAATTATATTAAAATTTACCGGGTACCCAGCGGTTCCGGTTCTGGGTACCCAGCGGGACCGGGTACCCGGTCCCGGCAGGTACCCAGCGGATAGCGGTTCTGAAAAAATGAGAACCGGAACCGGACCCAGTCTTAATCGGTTCCGTATTTTAGGAACCGGAACCAGTCACATCGGTTCTGGTTCTGGAACCGGCAGTTTGAGGCGGTTTCGGTTCCAAAGGCGGGTACCCAGTTCCGCTGCTCACCCCTACGCAACACCATTGAAAATGATTTTGAAAGTGAAAGAACCATTTTTGAAACAGAAATTCATAAGCTTACGTATAAATTATTTGGGTTAGCAACCGAGATTTTGAAGGAACTAATGGTTAAAACTGATCTACAAAAGAAATTTGATTTAATTATCGAAGAACGAAATGCTTTATCCGTTAAAGTCAAGAAACTTGAAGAAAACAAGTTCAAAGGTGTTCAACCTTCTTATGCTTCAAGTTCAAATTCTACAAATCGTTCCTCAAAGAGTTTTGTCAAATCAAATAAGTTTTCAAATGATCAGATTCGACCTTCCAATATTTTCTATAATTCTCGAGTTGATAATAGAGATAATCAACTGTTTCGAAAAGTCAAAATGGTTTGGAAAAAGAAATCAACTACAGAAGACAGTGATGGAAACACGTCTTATAAATCTCCTGTAGTTGATACAAAGTCATTTATTCCCAAGACTGATTCACCTACTCATGCTTATTCTATAGCGAAGATAATCAGTCTGCGTCGAGCAAAGATCTGTTGTACTAAATTTGGGAAGAATGACTTTGTGAATTCAAGGTACGCAAATAGTTGGTATGGTACTTATAGTATCCCCGATCCTCATTTTAAAGTTAAGGCATCTAACTACCAAGGGTCCATCAAAGGATGGATACCAAACTCCTTCTAATCTGTTTTACAGGAATGTCATGTGTGTTTTAATTCATATTATTCACATCACATGATGAAAATTCAAAGGTTATGCTAATTTTGAGGGGGAGTACTATGTCATGAAAGGTAAGTGAACTTTAACTGAATTCAAAGACCGTGGTAATTCATTCTGAATAACTAACTTGTGTTTATTATTCTCCAATCATAACTTCCATGATTGCCACGTGTTATGTTTCCTTGACTAAGTTATTTCCATGTCTCACATATTTGTTAATTTTTTGATGGAAATACACTCGCTTGAATTCCTAGTTGTTTTCCAAGTTCGCTATTTCTTGTAAATGTTTCAATTCTTATCTGACACATTAATTGTGACTTGTTCTTCACAATTAAACTTTCTGATCATTGTTTCATTTCTGAACATAATGTGCTTAATGAGTCCTTCTGTTTTGCGCTTGATCTTGTTTCTTGAAATTCCGTAATTTCAACAATGACTTCCGATCAATTCAGATCATGACTCGTTCTTAAAAGTTATGACTTCTAAACATTTCACTTTAGAACTCGTACTTCACTGTTTACTTAACTGATTTACTCGATGCATGAAAGGAGTGTTAGGAATTACATCGTTTCTATGGTCTATCCAGAATCGGAATGACCTACCCAAGAAACACATCCTTTAGAGACAACAGTGAGGGGTCTAGCTTGATAGATGAGTTCGGAGTGAAAAGAATATGGTGAGGTGTTATTACCAGATCCGTGCAACAAATAAGAAATCAAATAGATGAATCAATAAGAACAATGATTTCCAATGGTCATCCCTTTCATTAATCTTTCAGAGAGAATTTAGCAATACAATGTTGAAAGTAAAAGAGATGATTAGCTTGTTTTTCCAAGCTAATCTTACATTAAATACAATGGGCCCGTGGTTAACAAGCCCACGGCCCGTTCACTAAAGGGCTCAAAATAAACTATTACAAAACAACCCTTGAACTTTAAATCAACAGTCAAACCTGCCCTAACAATCTCCCCCTTTGATTTGAAGTTCGAGTTCGCGATGTAGCTCTCGCCAGTTGAACACGTATCGTTTGCGCAACACGAAGTGAACCTCAAACAATCTGATGGCGCGGTGATAGTCGATGCGATCTTCAATCATTTCCAAGGCATTCCGAGCAATAGTTTCATTCTGATTCGGAACATAAGAATACCTTGGATTCTCGGACTCGTGCTGAATAATCTTTCGAAGAGCATCTTGAACTTTGAGGAGTGTGCCGTCGCATAATCTTTCCACCTGACTGAAGCGCATGAATTTCTTCTCTTTTTGCTCATTGAGATAAACAATCCCGAATTCTGGTTCCAGAAGCATAGCGTTCTCGGGATACATGTTTAACTCAGGTGCTTTCAGATTCGGCTTGATCAGATTTACCTTTTTCGCCTTGTTCTCGATAGCCATTTGGAAGTCCGTTAGATAAGACATCATGATGGTGCGGACCAAGTATCAACAAACAGCTTCGAGCGCCTTTATAATCTATAGCGGTCGGATGGTTCTTGTACGTAAGTCTTTCAGAATAACCAGAAAGTCGAGTGGTCGGAGGTTCTTGATGTCAGCTTCTGAAAATTTCCATTCATTCCCATCTTCACGCCGAACAATGAAAACTGGGTAGACGATCCTCATAATGCGTCTTGAATGGATACTGATTACCTCTGTGATTCGAAGTTTGGTTCTGACTTGGTTGACTGGAAGACACCGCTGCATTGCTAGTATATACCGGCGTTGAAATTCTGGGCTAAAGTTGTAAATACCCAGACAGAAGGTCGGCTCGATCGGGCGAAGCTTGTGGACGAACAACTTTTTCAGGGATTCCTCCAGATGAGGGATAAGTACAGTGATCTTCTCCCAACGGATTTGTTGCTGTTGAGGAGAAGGAGGAAGATCAAACGCTGTCGTGGGAGGAGTAGTTGTCGGAAGATCGGAAGTAGTAGACTCGGGTCTTGTTGATGATGTTCCGGCGGGTTGAGCATATCGAACGGGGGATGTTCCATACAAATATTGGAGCAGGAACTGATCTTAATCAATGTTGTCGTCCTCATCAGTGGGGAAGACCAAATTTACTTGGAGATTTACGGCACTGGCGGCTTTTTCGTACCATGCATCTTCGGTCTCCGGGTTGGCTTCATAATCTGGATCTATCATGTTCAGAATCGGTATGTCTGATGAGTCAAAATCAATCAGTTTCTGTGTTGAACCCTCGGGCTTTTCAACCGTCGAGTCTTCTTCATCTAATATCTCCATGTCTATAACCATGTCTGCTAAAGGCAATTCGGCTTCTGGTGCTTCTGTTGTAGCTGCCGTAGTTGGGGGTTCCTGATGAACCACAGTTGTAGCTTCAGTCTGGATCAGGGAGGCGGTCTCGGTCAGACGTTGTCTTTTCTCCCCCTCACGGTGATCAGGATCATCCTGGTCATCGTGTTTCCGCTTCAGGCCGCCTGCTTGACTCTTGCAGGTATCTTCGAGTGAGCGGACTCTCTCGGACAGCGTTGTGAGCGCTAGGTTGTAGGCCTTGAGAGTCGAGTCAATGGCGTCTAAGCGAGTGGTAATAGATGAATATGGAGCAGTGACCTGTGATTGGAGAACTGAGATCAGGTCTGCTTCAGTAGAGGCGGTTGTATCTGATTCCTGGAGCAGTTGGGCCAATAGCATCGTCTTCAGGGTGTCCACCGAATAGATAGGTTGTGGTTGAATCAGTGGAGGTACAGGGGCGGTTTCAGTTTCGACGAGGTGGCCTTTACCTTTGATAGCGCGCATCGCTTTGGCAAGTTCAGCGGCTACATGTTGCTGCATTTGTTGCTCCATATCCTGGCGGACAGCCTTAAGGGTGCTGTCCAGGGACCCTGGTGACACAAAGTCTGGGTTACTAACTCCGGGACCACTTAGGTTACCCGTTGAGGCATCTACCGCGGGGGTAGAGCCACCTACGTTCACAGTTGGCGTGATAATAGCTGTGGTAGGATTTCCCGCCGATCCTTGTGTTCCACCTGGAGGTGAAGACACTACGGTGGTTCCGGTCGAGTCACGAAGAGTCTCGACTTGGTGTTGCTCCGCTTCGAGTGTCCTAGCCGAAGGATGTTCAATAACGAAAGGCGCTAGACTCGATTGTGCACGAAATGAAGGCGAGACCGGGGGTGGCTAGTCTCTGGTTTCAACACTAGAACCCTCCAAATGAGGGACCAGTGGAAGTTGTGCTATATCCCCGTGCAAGACTGAAACATCCGTCTTTTGAGAGACGGATGAGTGCCTGAGGGGGTCGTGCAATTGCTCCGCTAGGTCCACGGAGGCTTCTTCAATACCCTGTCCCAACGCATGAGGCAAGATAGCAGATGTGGCTACCCGGATGTCACTCGTTTGGGGTCGCTCATGAGCCTCGTTATCTTTACGGCTCAATCTTTCCTGGTTCGCTTTCGACCTTAACTCCCTCCTTCTCACATGTTCTATGTCCCGGGGAAGGTCCCTCCGGCGCTGGCTGGACCATGGGATTCCCTAACTCTCATCTATATGCTATCTCAGGTAGGGCTTCAGGCATATGTATTGTATGGATATTATCCTGCTCCCCCTCAAAACATATATGGGGATTGACTTGCTTCCCCTCAGAGTGAGAGTGTTACTTACTTGGGAGTGATCAACAAAAAAAAACATTTAGACTTTTAAGAAAAACTGGGTGAAGTTTCCCCTCGGATTTTGTTGAGGTTGTTGATCCGCCATGGAATATCTGTAAAAGATCCAAAGTTAGTAAACAAGACGGATAAACAAGTTCCGGCGCGCACCTTTGCATTAAATGGCTCAATCTGAGACAGATTGAGGACTGGCAGTGTGATGGCAGGTGCTGAATTGACAAATACAGAGGAGTCCGGACATAATGAAGATATGTAGAACATCCCGGGCAGACCATACTTCCAAGACAAATAGAGTTTCCGGTCAAACATGGTATCCGGATGAAAGAGGATGGAATGGCAAACCTTTCCGGTCAAAACAAAGTATCCGGATAAAGGGTGTTTCCGGACAGAGTAGGGATTCCGGATAGTCCTACCCGGATACCCATCCGGTCCGGAAAGTCATCCGGACTGATGGGTGTCCGGACACTTTTACACTTTAAAGAATAATTCCATTTTCAAACAGATGAAACCTGTAGAATTTTGAAAAGATGGATCTCTCGCTCCCCCTCTAACTGAGAATGGGGAAAAACTTGCTCCCCCTCGGATAGTGTATAGGGATGTTCAATGGAGAGTTTGACACACAAAAACTTTAGACATTTAAAGAAAAAATTGTGTCGCTCCCCCTCAAATGATGAGCATTAGATGACGCTCCCCCTCAACAGTAGAGTAACATACCTGATAGCTGATTATGCTCTGTAACAACCCAAATACCATATACACAACAAATCACATAACGTAATATAACATTGAGATAGCAAACGAAAGTTCACATTACAAGTACGGTCCCGAAGTCTTTTACATTACAAAATAAAACATTCCACTACAACTTTGACTTACTATATACATACATAACATTTAACTATCATAACACCACTGCTAAACATGTCAAATTCTTCATCATATTATCCTTCACAAAAGCCATCCCTCGATTACTCTACTTACTTGCTCTTACTCGATCCGCCACCTGGAATACATATTTTAAAACATAAATGAGGGTTAGACCTAATGGTCTAGTGAGGAATCCCTGTCAATTTAGTAAGCTTTTGCGTCAACACCATGTATATAAAACTTTTCATATAATACCCACATACCACACGTAACTAATTACCAGTCAAGATTCAAGCTTCGTACACGTCTCATTTCACCTTATTCCTCCACAATTGGCCAAATTAATTGGTTGCGAGCCAACTAATCTACTGTGCAACAAATACAGTAAACACACCGGTCCTAAGCCCGGCCACGTATTATATTCCGATATAATACTCACGTAATTATAATATCTCAACATATCATAATTACACACGTATGACATTTTCATACCATTTATCAAATATTCGGCATCCACACAAATGTATTCCAGTTTAAAACACTTTGAAGTAAAACTCACTTGTTTTGATTATTACACACGCTCGATAGCTCCTTTCAAAATGATCCTATCTCTTACCACGACTCCACAGAATCTGAAACAAGTTAAGATACACATATTGCTTTACTAACCAAACACATAAAGCCTAACAGTTTCCCATCCTCAATGTCTCATTATACACTGCACTTAACCCACTACCGGGGCTACACAGGGTACCGGGACTTATACAGTACCGGGATTCTTCAGTACCGGGAGTTCACAATACCAGGGGTTTTATACTACCGGGATTCTATACTACCGGACTTCATGGTACCGGGAGTCGGCCATACCGGGACTCCACCGGGACTCGACATCACCGGGAGTTGATACTACCGGGAGTCGACTATACCGGGACTCCACTTTACCGGAGTCTAAACTACCGGGAATCTACCGGGACTTCCCCGGGACTCTCAAGAACACAGTCGGTTTCCAAAAATATCCAAATTTGAATTAAACTTATATAACTTCAATTTAAACATTCTAATCCGATAGAAGTCTAACACTACTGATTATAACCACAATTTGTAAAGGAATTTTACCTTCAAATCGCTTTCAGCCCAAACGATTGGTGCTCTATCCGTAGGGTTCGTCTTCTGCTTCTTTTCGCTCAGAACTCACACACACTTTCTAAAAGTGGAATAATAAGTTTAATCTGAAGTATTTGAGGTATTTATATCTCAACTTGCACTTTTGGCTCAAACTATTCAATAAGGACTAAAACACCCCTAACCTTATATCTTATCTCAAACTCACCCTAAACATCCAAATTTTAAAGTTAAATACTTTAACTGATAGGGAATTTATCTAACTGAATTACCCGGGGTATTACATCATCTCCCCCTTAAAAGAATTCCGTCCCAGAATTCAGTTAAGCAAAAAGATGAGGGTATTTGGCTCTCATTTCTGATTCGGATTCTCACGTAGCATCCTGACCTCTATGATGCCTCCACTGAACTTTCACTTGCCTGATCTCCTTATTCCGCAGCACTTTAACTTTATGATCAACTATAGCTTCCGGTTCTTCCACATAATTCGGTCTTTCATCGACTTGTATTTCTGGTAGGGAGACCGACTGATCTGGAGTAATCAAACACTTTCGGAAGTTCGATACATGAAATGCGTTATGAATCCTGCTCAACTCCGGCGGAAGATCTAATCGGTAAGCTACTTCACCGATCCTTTCTGTAATTGCAAATGGTCCGATATATCTCGGGCTAAGTTTACCTTGTCGTCCAAATCGGATGACTCCTTTCCACGGTGAAACCTTTAACATTACGAAATCTCCAACTTGAAATTCCAATGGCTTTCGGCATCGGTCAGCGTAGCTTTTCTGTCTATCTTGAGCCACTTTCAATCTTTCTCGAATCTGAGTAACTTTTTCAGCAGTTAATTGAACTATTTACGGCCCCGCTAACTGTTTCTCTCCCACTTCGTTCCAACACAAGGGCGTTCGGCATTTCCTACCATACAGTACTTTGAACGGTGCCGCTTGTATGCTGGAATGATAACTGTTGTTGTAAGCGAATTCGATCAACGGTAAATGCTTATCCCATGATCCCCCAAAATCAACAATGCAAGCCCGGAGCATATCTTCTAAGGTCTGAATCGTTCGTTCGCTCTGCCCATCTGTTTGAGGATGATATGTCGTACTTAACTTTATCTGTGTCCCCATTTCTCTTTGAAAACTTCTCCAAAATCTTGAAGTAAAACGACTATCACGATCAGAAATGATCGAGATTGGAACTCCATGTCTAGTTACTATTTCATCCATGTACAACTTAGCTAATCGCTCCATCGAATCGGTTTCTTTTATCGCTAGAAAATGTGCAGACTTTGTCAATCTGTCGACGATCACCCAAATAGAATCAAATCCCTTTGGAGTTCTTGGTAGCTTCGTGATGAAGTCTGTGGTAATCTGCTCCCATTTCCACATAGGTATTTCTAGTCGCTGGAGCTGACCAAACGGCTTTTGGTGCTCAATCTTTACTTTCTTACAAGTATCACATCTTTCCACATACTGAGCAATCCCTCTTTTTATCCCCGGCCACCAATAGAATTGCTTTAGGTCTTTATACATCTTGTTTGTACCTGGGTGAATAGAAAAACGGGATTGATGAGCTTCTTGTAAAACACGATCACGTAATCCACCTAAACGAGGTACCCACACTCTGTTTCCCAGACACAATAACCCACGATCAACTTTTACTAGCAATGCTGACATCCCTGCTAACCGTTCAGATTTTAGATGTTCATCTTGATAAGCCTCCACTTGACACTTCTGCAATTCATCCAATATGTTGGGTAGGAGTTTAGTTCGTAACGAAATAACTTTTATTGTCCCACTCCTTTCTTGACGACTCAAGGCATCAGCTACCACATTCGCCTTTCCTGGGTGATAAAGGATTTCACAGTCGTAATCATTCAGCAATTCTAACCATCTTCTTTGTCTCATATTTAGTTCTTTCTGATCAAAGAGGTGTTGGAGACTCTTATGATCGGTATAAATCTGACATTTAGAACCATACAGATAATGCCTCCAAATCTTTAATGCGAAAACGACTGCTGCAAGCTCCATGTCGTGCGTAGGATACTGCCGTTCATGATCCTTTAATTGACGAGAAGCATATGCAATAACCTTTCCACGCTGCATAAGTACACACCCCAATCCTAGTTTTGACGCATCGCTATAAACAACAAAGTCTTCCGAACCTTCAGGTAGCGACAAAATCGGCGCGCTGCACAGTTTCTCTTTCAATACCCGGAATGCTCCGTCCTGTTCTGCTTTCCATTCAAACTTCAGATTCTTTCGAGTCAACTTAGTCAAAGGCGTAGCAATACGGGAGAAGTCTTTTATAAACTTTCGATAGTAACCGGCTAAACCCAGAAAACTTCGCACTTCCGTTGCTGTCTTTGGTGGTTCCCACTTTTCAACTGCCTCCACTTTCATCGGATCAACTTGTATACCTTTTTCGGAAACTACATGCCCCAAAAACTGAACTTTTGTAACCAAAATTCACATTTTGAGAATTTAGCGTACAATTTCTTTTTCTTTAATAGCTCCAGGATCAAACGAAGATGTTGCGCATGTTCTTCTTTGGACCGAGAATAGATAAGTATATCATCGATAAATACAAAAACAAATTTATCGAGATACGGTTTACATACTCGATTCATTAAATCCATAAAGACAGCTGGAGCATTCGTCAAACCGAACGGCATTACTAAGAACTCATAATGGCCATACCTTGTTCGAAAAGCAGTCTTCAGAACATCTTCTTCTTTAACCTTCAACTGATGATAACCAGCTCTGAGATCAATCTTAGAGAAATAAGAAGCTCCAACTAATTGATCAAAAAGGTCATCAATTCTGGGAAGTGGATACTTGTTCTTGACCGTACGTTTATTCAGCTCTCGGTAGTCGATACACATTCTCATCGAACCATCCTTCTTTTTCACAAATAATACTGGTGCTCCCCACGACGATGAACTAGGTCTGATGAAGCCCTTATCGGATAAATCTTGTAGTTGTGCCATCATCTCTTTCATTTCTGGAGGAGCCAAACGATACGGTGCACGGGCTACAGGAGTGGCTCCAGGAATCAAGTCTATACCGAACTCTACTTGTCTAACAGGAGGAAGACTATTCAAGTCTTCAGGGAAAACTTCTGGAAATTCATTAACTATAGGAATATCTTCCAACTTGATCTTTTCAGGTCTACTATCTATCACATAGGCTAAGTAACTCTGGCAACCCTTACTCACGCACTTACGGGCTTTTATCATCGATATAAGGCAAGACTGATGATTCTTACGATCACCATAAATCACTACTGATCTCTTATCAGGTAAAACGACATTGATTATCTTTTTATCACAAACTATGTTAGCCTGATTCTCAGCTAACCAATCCATCCCTACTACTACATCAAATTCGATCAAAGCTATAGGAAATAATTGTATAGGCACTTCACATCCCTCTATATTTATCACACTCTTCTCAAAAACTTCCTTTACTGCCACCTGATTATCATTTGCAGTATCTACCAGTAAAGCATGTTCTAACATTTTTGGCTCTAAATGCATATGAGCAGCAAACGAAGGAGACACAAAAGATCGGTTTGCACCGGAATCAAACAACACTTTAGCACGTGTAGAATTTATGAAAAATGTACCTGTAACCACGTCCGGAGTTTCCTCCGCCTCTTTAGCTGTCATTTGAAAGGTACGACCACTTGTTCTTGGCGGTTCTATCCTTGGAACTACTGGTCTAGCAATTGTTGGTTTCCCTGACGTTCCTCCTTGTTGAATTTTTCTTTATGGACAATCCGACAGCATGTGATCCGGAGAATTACATGAATTACAAAACCGCGTCACGCGACAATCTTTAACGACATGCCCGGTTTTCCCACACTTAAAACAAACTCGAGATTCCACTTGACAATTTCCCTGGTGGTAGCGATTGCATTTCGGACACGGTATTTCCGCTGGTCGAAACGGTGGACGGTTATCGAACCTCTGAAATCTGGATTTCTTCGGATCATGTGGTGGCCCTTCCCATTTCCTTTTTCCCATACTCTTATCACTAGCATCCCTTATGTTGTCTCTTTCTACGTTTTCAGCAGCATCCACTGCGGCTGTAAAGGTATCGGGTCTTGTTGCAGTTACTAGTCTTCTGACTTCCGAATTCAGTCCATATATGAATCTTTCCATCTTCATTTTCTCCGTAGCAACGTAATATCCTGCAAAACGAGATTTTTCTAAGAAACGAGCAGTATAGTCTCTCACCAACAAATTCCCTTGCTGTAGGTTCATAAATTCTTCCTCTAATTGTCTGACAGCTGCTTGTGGACAGAATTGTTTTGTGAAGGCTAAAACGAATTCTTCCCAAGGAAAAGTAGAATATATGTATGATCCTCCCGATTCAATGTGAGCCTCCCACCAGTATAAAGCATCGCTTTTCAACATTGTTGCCCCATAAAGTACTCTGTCTTCATTAGCACATTTACTCGTCTTGAAGATAGCTTCTATTTCTTTCAGCCATCTCATCGCCTTTACTGGATCCCGATCACCTGAGTACGTAGGGGGTTTGCAACTAAGAAACATTTTATAATCACACTTTTTCGTTACTGGTACGACAGTAGGGGTGATTGGCAATTCGATTTCTTGTTCTGGATCTGGGTTATCATCTCCATTATTGCGACTTCGTTCAAACATTGCCTGAATACTAGCCTGTAATCTTCCCATCTCGGCAGTTAGGTCATCTCGTGTAACAAACTCTGTACCTTGTGGTTGAGTTCTACCCCCAGTTCGTCCCCCAGTTCTACCTCCAATTCTACCTCCGATTCTACCTCCGCCACGGTCTCCTCCTCTCCCTCCTGTTCCTACTGGTGGGTTCTCTCCACCTGAATTCCTTCCTCCCCTTTGATTCCTTTGTCTGGTGCCGCTTGCCATTCTGTAGATCCAAACAAGGTTAATATACACATAAGCACATACCCATATAACAAGGTATTCCAGTTCAAACATGTACCTGTAAGATCATAATTACACTGGCCAGGTGTAATCTGAAATTACCTTACATGATGTTCCTTCTACCTTTTATACTTAGTATCCCCAGGTTCTATAATAATAGGGACATCTTACTTCTCATGCAGTTTAAGTCTAGGTACAGATACTAATACCTAAATCCCTTAAACTAAAGCTCTGATACCATTTGTAACAACCCAAATACCATATACACAACAAATCACATAACGTAATATAACATTGAGATAGCAAACGAAAGTTCACATTACAAGTACGGTCCCGAAGTCTTTTACATTACAAAATAAAACATTCCACTACAACTTTGACTTACTATATACATACATAACATTTAACTATCATAACACCACTGCTAAACATGTCAAATTCTTCATCATATTATCCTTCACAAAAGCCATCTCTCGATTACTCTACTTACTTGCTCTTACTCGATCCGCCACCTGGAATACATATTTTAAAACATAAATGAGGGTTAGACCTAATGGTCTAGTGAGGAATCCCTGTCAATTTAGTAAGCTTTTGCATCAACACCATGTATATAAAACTTTTCATATAATACCCACATACCACACGTAACTAATTACCAATCAAGATTTAAGCTTCGTACACGTCTCATTTCACCTTATTCCTCCACAATTGGCCAAATTAATTGGTTGCGAGCCAACTAATCTACTGTGCAACAAATACAGTAAACACACCGGTCCTAAGCCCGGCCACGTATTATATTCCGATATAATACTCACGTAATTATAATATCTCAACATATCATAATTACACACGTATGAAATTTTCATACCATTTATCAAATATTCGGCATCCACACAAATGTATTCCAGTTTAAAACACTTTGAAGTAAAACTCACTTGTTTTGATTATTACACACGCTCGATAGCTCCTTTCAAAATGATCCTATCTCTTACCACGACTCCACAGAATCTGAAACAAGTTAAGATACACATATTGCTTTACTAACCAAACACATAAAGCCTAACAGTTTCCCATTCTCAATGTCTCATTATACACTGCACTTAACCCACTACCGGGGCTACACAGGGTACCGGGACTTATACAGTACCGGGACTCTTCAGTACCGGGAGTTCACAATACCGGGGGTTTTATACTACCGGGATTCTATACTACCGGACTTCATGGTACCGGGAGTCGGCCATACCGGGACTCCACCGGGACTCGACATCACCGGGAGTTGATACTACCGGGAGTCGACTATACCGGGAATCCACTTTACCGGAGTCTAAACTACCGGGAATCTACCGGGACTTCCCCGGGACTCTCAAGAACACAGTCGGTTTCCAAAAATATCCAAATTTGAATTAAACTTATATAACTTCAATTTAAACATTCTAATCCGATAGAAGTCTAACACTACTGATTATAACCACAATTTGTAAAGGAATTTTACCTTCAAATCGCTTTCAGCCCAAACGATTGGTGCTCTATCCGTAGGGTTCGTCTTCTGCTTCTTTTCGCTCAGAACTCACACACACTTTCTAAAAGTGGAATAATAAGTTTAATCTGAAGTATTTGAGGTATTTATATCTCAACTTGCACTTTTGGCTCAAACTATTCAATAAGGACTAAAACACCCCTAACCTTATATCTTATCTCAAACTCACCCTAAACATCCAAATTTTAAAGTTAAATACTTTAACTGATAGGGAATTTATCTAACTGAATTACCCGGGGTATTACATCATCTCCCCCTTAAAAGAATTCCGTCCCAGAATTCAGTTAAGCAAAAAGATGAGGGTATTTGGCTCTCATTTCTGATTCGGATTCTCACGTAGCATCCTGACCTCTATGATGCCTCCACTGAACTTTCACTTGCCTGATCTCCTTATTCCGCAGCACTTTAACTTTATGATCAACTATAGCTTCCGGTTCTTCCACATAATTCAGTCTTTCATCGACTTGTATTTCTGGTAGGGAGACCGACTGATCTGGAGTAATCAAACACTTTCGGAAGTTCGATACATGAAATGCGTTATGAATCCTGCTCAACTCCGGCGGAAGATCTAATCGGTAAGCTACTTCACCGATCCTTTCTGTAATTGCAAATGGTCTGATATATCTCAGGCTAAGTTTACCTTGTCGTCCAAATCGGATGACTCCTTTCCACGGTGAAACCTTTAACATTACGAAATCTCCAACTTGAAATTCCAATGGCTTTCGGCATCGGTCAGCGTAGCTTTTCTGTCTATCTTGAGCCACTTTCAATCTTTCTCGAATCTGAGTAACTTTTTCAGCAGTTAATTGAACTATTTACGGCCCCGCTAACTGTTTCTCTCCCACTTCGTTCCAACACAAGGGCGTTCGGCATTTCCTACCATACAGTACTTTGAACGGTGCCGCTTGTATGCTGGAATGATAACTGTTGTTGTAAGCGAATTCGATCAACACCATGTATATAAAACTTTTGCATCAACACCATGTATATAAAACTTTTCATATAATACCCACATACCACACGTAACTAATTACCAGTCAAGATTCAAGCTTCGTACACGTCTCATTTCACCTTATTCCTCCACAATTGGCCAAATTAATTGGTTGCGAGCCAACTAATCTACTGTGCAACAAATACAGTAAACACACCGGTCCTAAGCCCGGCCACGTATTATATTCCGATATAATACTCACGTAATTATAATATCTCAACATATCATAATTACACACGTATGACATTTTCATACCATTTATCAAATATTCGGCATCCACACAAATGTATTCCAGTTTAAAACACTTTGAAGTAAAACTCACTTGTTTTGATTATTACACACGCTCGATAGCTCCTTTCAAAATGATCCTATCTCTTACCACGACTCCACAGAATCTGAAACAAGTTAAGATACACATATTGCTTTACTAACCAAACACATAAAGCCTAACATTTTCCCATCCTTAATGTCTCATTATACACTGCACTTAACCCACTACCGGGGCACCGGGACTTATACAGTACCGGGACTCTTCAGTACAGGGAGTTCACAATACCGGGGGTTTTATACTGAAAGGTTAGAAACACTACCAGACACAAAACTAACACTAACCCAATCGATTTTGAAGCAAAAAGAGCACTTTTTAATGGTAAAAATTCGATCTTTCTTGATGAACACAACCAAAAAAAACTTTAACCTTAATTTGTTAAATTGACCACTCAAACGATCGAATTGGAATGCGAAAATTTGCAGAAACACTCTTAGTAATGATGCTAACAATACCTAATGAGCAAAAACGATCAATTCAATCAGAATCAGGATTTCGAAAATTCAAGATGAACACGTACGTGAAAAGTCAAAATCTTACCAGAAATCACTAGAGAGGCTTTGAATCGAATCCGTCCGTCTGCTCTGATACCAATTGTTATTACCAGATCCATGCAACAAATAAGAAATCAAATAGATGAATCAATAAGAACAATGATTTCCAATGGTCATCCCTTTCATTAATCTTTCAGAGAGAATTTAGCAATACAATGTTGAAAGTAAAAGAGATGATTAGCTTGTTTTTCCAAGCTAATCTTACATTAAATACAATGGGCCCGTGGTTAACAAGCCCACGGCCCGTTCACTAAAGGGCTCAAAATAAACTATTACAAAACAACCCTTGAACTTTAAATCAACAGTAAAACCTGCCCTAACATGAGGATGTGACAGGACTTAAAAGAATTATTGGTCCTTACCAAACCGAGTCAGTTATCCGGGTAACCACACAATCTATTCATTCTCGTTCTTTGGAGATGAATATTGAAATAGGCATGGACCCAGTGTCGATAACTCGTGTCACCCCACCTAACCACTCAAGTATCTCACAACAGATGCTTGTTTCATATATTCATGAAGAATTAGCACATAATCTATCTATTCCTCACTCGGAGGTCTTAGATATTGAAAAAGGAAGACATCAGCTCCGGTCTCCAAACTTCATTTTCTAATCACTGTGTCTATTGATTTATAACTTGCATCCCAGGTTAAATCAATATTTGAGCCTAACAGATATAATTTGTTTTTTTCACACAAGCACGAGTCTTTGTGATTCCATTTGCATATCTTCGTGATATTGCCGGAACAGTTTGAGAAGTAATTTTAAAATTTTTACTTTAGTGATCACTGGAAGTCCTATCAGAGATACGCCGATGCCAGCTCTGAAGATAGGCCACACAACTATTTTAATTGTAGTAATAACAGTTACTTTTGTGTTTCTGTGTTAGATGATTACCCCATTCTGGTTACTAAAACGCTTTATCTGGAATTTTGTTACTCATCAGTTTTGTCTTTGAAGTTACATGATGCTACGGATGCTCCTACTTATCATGAGGGGGAGAAATGATACAGATTCAAAGACACAGATTATCACGTTGAAGGGGAGTTAGCAAAACCTGAGGGGGAGTAACTGTGCTTTGATTGAATGTGAAAAACTATAAAGATTATTATGTTAAATCCAAGGTTGAAAAGCCATGGGATTCACATATTGAAGTATTTGATTGATTCTTCTCTTTCCTTATCAAGTGGTGTTCGCTACAATTCACTACTTCCTTCTTCGAGCATATTGGTTCTACAAGTTCTTTTAAAGTTGAAAGCAAATTCAAGAGCTTTATTCAAGGGGGAGTGTTGAAAGACATGAAGACAAGCAACACCAAAGTATTTCAAAGATTCAAGAAGAAGAGAAGATCAAGACCTAAAGTTTTCAAGACCGATTTTTCTTTATATAACATTAGGGGGAGATTGTTAGGACCATAAATGTCCTACACATTAGAAAGTTATATAAAGAATTATAGAGTTTAATTATTAAGAGATTAATTGTTAACTGTAAAAGCCTTTTATTATTAAATGGGCTTAGAGCTTAATGGGCCATGGGCTTTAGGGATTAAGCTCTTGGTATAAGTAGTTGATTTGTTTAGAAATTAGGTTAAGATTACTCATTCAAGTATTATGATCTTAATAGTTTAGAGAGAGAGAGAGAGAGAGAGAGTTGAGTTCTTGAATCCAATACTTGTAACTCTCTTGTATCATTCAATAAGATTAATCGTTTCTTGTTATTCGTTGTTACCTGATCAAACTGGGATCTACAGGTCATGTGTGGTACTTAGATTCAGGTTGCTCTAAGCACATGACTGGAAGAAGGGAGTTGCTCACGAACTTCACCGAAATATATTGTGGCAACGTGAGGTTCGGGAATGACGACAAAACACCAATCATGGGCTATGGCGACATTATCCAAGAGAACATCACCATTAAGAAGGTTTCATATGTCGCTGTGTTAGGACACAATTTGTTTAACATAGGCCAATTTTGCGACAAGGACCTATAGGTCAATTTCAAAGCCAAGAGGTGTAGTGTCCGCACTGAAGACAGTAAGGAACTGCTGGTTGGAATGCTCAAAACCAACCTGTTGGTCCCGAAGGGTTATACAAGTTTGTAGAAGGGGGGGTTGAATACAAACACACAGGTTTTACTTTTCTAAATTGTTTATTGATAAATTTTTAACAATTTACAGCTTGTTGCAGAACAAGATTAAGGATAAACCTAAATCTAAACAAGTTGGAACACTAAGTTTCTTGCACTAAGAAAGGGAAGGAAATTACTAATAATAACCTATCTCAAGATAAGAAGGATGAACTTGTCCAGAGTTAGCAAGTTACATCAAAATGAAGTGAGTTCTTCTTCTTATATACTGCATGCATTTAATGCATGGCAATTTACACTTTACACGTGGCAGCAACTCATTGGTTGTATGTCATTGACCTTTGTTGACAACCTTAGTAGCCGCATGTTTGAACAGTGTAGTATCAGAATGGTTGTACGATTTCAGACAATAAGGAGGTTCTTTTCTGACATGTCGTACGGAGTCGTGCAAGGGTGGTTAAGACAAAAGTACTTTGTACGGAGGACTTCATGATCAGCTTTTCGTTGATTCAGCGGTTTATCATTCTATATCAGCGAATGATAAAGTTCAGCGATAGCTGAAGTCTTGTACTTGATACTTCACGTTGAGTGGACAAATCTGAGTCTTCGCTGATCCGCATCAGTTCATTAGGAGACTTGTTGCTAGTTCTTGAGCTTGATCTTCGACTTCAGCGTAGAACCTATGTTGACGTGAAACTTGTCTTCAGGGATCATAAGTAAACAACTAACTTATCAGCGATCACCATAAGTACTGAACAGACTCAGAGCATTATGGTGAACAGTGTTCGCTGAATGTTTAATCTAAAGAGTGAGAGTTCCTATCAGCGGTACTGTAAGATCTTAGTACTTATCAGCGATAGTGAAACTCTGATACATATTGTTTACTTACAATTTTCACTAAGTATATAAGAGAGGGTCATTATCAAATCACTGAGGGTTTGGATCAACAATCTCCCCCTATTTGATTATGACACAGCAACAAAGAAAATTGCTATTTAATGAAAACATAAGGATAAAAAGAACTCATAAAATATTTGTCCCTTTTACTGTTTTCTGGGATCTTTTCTGTACTGATAGAGTAAGTACGTTCGCTGAAATTTTTCTTTAAACTTTGTAAATATTACAGAGGGAAGTGGAAAAATTACAAGTACAGCGAATAAAATTACAAGTACAAAAGAATAACTGATACAATAGAAGAATGGGCGATCCTATCAGTTTATAAAGGTTTTTCCTTAATGAGTTGTTCATCAAGGGTCATTGATGTGGGAATCATCCAGTCAGGGACATTTACTCCTTAATTTCTTTTGTTCAGCGCTTCTTCAAAAATCAAGGGTTTAAGATGTCGTGCCTGAATGTATTTCTTGAAGTCACACCAGTAGATGAGATCTTTCAGCTGTTCGATGGGAGTGATGTGGAGCTCAGAGATACGTTGAAAACACTTTCGTCCATCCCAGTCAATAAAGAATATCCCATAGGGTTTGCTTATGACCTTCCCAGGGATGAAAGTCTCATCAGGAGGAAGAGATGTGTCAAGTACAGAAAGGTCAGGTTCAGGACCAAGGACTTCTTCCATAGAAAAACCAATACCTGTTTCGTTTCGAATATGAGGACCATCTTCTGAAGATTTAGACTTTTTCTTTGCAGAGGCCCTTCGTTTCTGACTTTCGAGAGGAGGAGGAGGAGGAATATCCACACAAGAATAGACTAAGTCGATCTGTTTGTTTATCAGCTTTTCAAAGTGATCTTTGTACTTAGACTGAGACTTTTGGATGGCTAATCTGATCTCCAAGCATTCAGAGAGACCGTACTTCGTGATAGCTTCAGCATAGAATTTTTCGTACTCTCCGTCTTCTCTGAATATCTCGATTTCAGCGATAGAAACTTTGATGGTTGATCTTCCAGATACGAGTACCTTGATTATTCTGGAAGGTCGAAGTCTGAAGTGTACCTTTTCTTTGCACCAGGCTAAGGTCGATTGAGACACAATTCTCTTCTCTTCAACGATCTTCTTGGCGTCTTCCCATAGCTGACGTTGAACTTTGATTGGAGTTCTTTTCAGCTTGGGGTCTTTCACTGATTGACGAGTGAGCTTGATGGCGAGTTCTCGGTCTTTTTCTTCAGTTTCTTTTCTCTCAGCGATTAGACGTTCAGCTCTGAGGTGATCATTGTATTCCTTTTGAGAAATTCTGAACTTTGGAGGAACGGAAGGAAGTTGATCACGCTTCAGAATGATTCGCTGATCTTCGAATCTCTTGATCATTGCATCTCTCTTTTTCTAATCCTCTTCACTCAGCTTTTGAGGAGACAAGGAAGATCTGTTTTTGTGAGAGAGCAGTTGTTCTTCGGGTTCATCAGTCTCAGAGATCAAATCCAAGACCGGGATTATTTCTTCAGCAGCAGCTGGTATTATTGTTGGTGAAGTCGCAGCTGTAGGAACTTCAGCGATATCCTCAAACAGGGGAGAGGACTAGCTGAAACACAGCGATCGTACGAGTAAGAACTTGGGTAGAATAGAGAAAGAGAAAATTGGCTTAAGTGTATAGGCTGAGGAGAGTAGAGCTGATAATGTGTATAGATAGATAGAGGAGGGATGAGTGTAAGGAAGATTAGTGTACCTGACAAACCGACTTTTTAAGCAAGATCGTCAGATTTTCATCGTCTTCAGCGACACTTTTTCCTTTGCCCTTGTCAGCTTCAGATGCTGATGACTTTGTCTTTGGTCCGCTCCCCTGAAGGTTCGTTTATCACGATCCCTTTAAGAACTTTAGTCCTCTGAGCAGGTTTGACGATAAAAGAGTCATCATCATCATCATCTTCATCATCATCATTCTTTGGAGAAGAGGATGGTTCATCATCAGACAAGTCGATGGCTTCTTCATCTTCAGCTTCAGACTCAGATTCTTCAGCTTCTTCTTCGAGTTGCTCCCCCTCAGATACAGAGGTAAGCTTCTCGGTTCCCTCAGGGTTTTCATCTCCCCAAGGTCCAGCGGTTGTGTCTTCTTTTGTCTTCTCACCCTCTTCAACAAGGGTGAGGTCTTCAGTCTTCTCCCCCCTGATAGATTCATCATGGGGAAGGTCTTCAGTGCTCTTCTCCCCCCCCCCCCCTTTTCATGATGAGTGGGGGAGGAATGCGATGACTCAGCAGCTGGTGTTGGTTCCCTGTCTTCTTGGCCAGGGATCCCCACACAAATTTCAATCGCTGTTAATCTGTTTTCTAGACCAGAAATACCAGGATTGATCTTCACGAGTTCAGCACGATCCGCCGTAGTAAAATGCTCAGGTGCAGGAGCAGGGGCATTCATGTTGTGCAGGATCTGCTGCATCATTGTCTTCATCTCACCTACGTCAGTCTTTACAGAACCAACGTCAGTCTTTACAGCAGACATATCTCCTTCGAGTTTGCCAACCGATGTCTTCAGCGTTGTGACCTCGCTGGACATGGAGTTAACTGATGTTTTGATGGAGAGGTAGTCTGTGTAGATGTCAGCGAGAACTTTGGCAAAGTTGCTGATAGTTTTATCAACCTTTTCCAAGTCAGCTTTGGAGGCATTCTTCTCGACCACTGTTGTCAACTTTGTAAGATTCTCTCCAACGTTTGTTACAGCTGAAGAGTTGTTGGAAAGAATAGTGGTGAGACCTGTCAGCTTCGTCTCTATTGTCTTCAGAGAGGCGTTGATGTCTCCCAAATTAGGACCTGTAACATATAATAACTTGTGAACAGAGGAATTCTCAGAAGTTTGGGGTTCAGTTACAGTGTATAGGGGTTGGTGTATACCTGCAGGAGGATTGGTGAATTCATCAAAATCTCGGTGTCCTGAGAAAAGTTCCATGTCGTCAGCGAGAGTGCGTGTACGTATGGTCATCTCTGCAGGTCCTACATCCATCACTCCTTGAAGAGTATCATCTTTAGCTTCTGGAGGAATGACAGGTGCTTCAGTGATAACTGGAGTAGAGTCCAATTGAGTAGAGGGAGAAGCGAAGGTTGAGAAAGTTGGTTGGGTGCGGTGTTCAGCGTTGGATTCGCTGAGAATCGCTTCTTCAGTCTGTAGAGAGACTGAAGGAGGTTGGGTAGGTTCCAAGTTTATAACCTCAACGTTTAGAGACGTTGAGGCCGGGATGGAATGCGTGGCTTGTTCAGCTGTGGCAGAGCGTACCACTGAACTTTCCTTCAGCCCTTCAAGAGGAGCCGAGGAGTCTTCAGCAAGAGATTGCTGGGGTTGCTCCTTGGTTTTCTTAGTTCTTTTGGAACTAAGTTGTGTATGAGAGTGTTTCCTTTTAATAGAAGGAATGGAGGTTGCAGCTGGGGTATCAGCGGTGGGTTTGTCCGCTGAAGGAGTTGCAAAAGTAGAAAAAGTAGGAGGATTGAGAAGAGTTAAGAGTGTAGAAAGACGTACCTCGTTTTCCACCGGTTTGAAGTCGAGTACCTTAGGGCCAACCTGAGAGAGTTTCAGGTCACCCTCTTTAGGGTAGCTGTCCTTCAGGCCTGTTTGGAAGACGGCGCTGATGAATCTAGGATAAGGAACCCATGGAGATCGGTCAGCGGCGGAGTCTACTCTGAGTACCAGATTATCATAGATAATTGAAGCCCAGTCTATATGTAGACCTTTCAGCAATGCATATCCCATTGCTTGCTGAGCTTGAGCGGCTTGGTCAGAGGAGCCAGTCTTTGTTGTCATGCAGTTAATCAAGTGAGCGAAGATGAAGTTCATCTCGCTGGGCATTTTAGATTTCTTGATGAGGGTTAGTTTCTTCTCTGGCTTCTTGTCCCTCCCAGTTTCCCAAATATAGCCCATTGCATCGAAGAATGCAGTGATGGCTTGCCTATCTGAAAGTTTCTTGTGGTCAGGGAGAGGAACAAAAGGTTTTTCTTTTGAGGCGATGGGAAGGCTCAGGGCTTTGCGAATAATGGCAGGTGTAATCTTCATAGTGCCATAGTCAGTATCGCAGAGGATGCACTCAATTGTTTTTTAGGAGTCTTTGGTTGATGGTAGCTGAGAGTGTTTGGCAGAGTACCAGAACTGAGATAGCAGTAGATGATGTGCAGGAGGTGTTATGGTCAGGGCTATGGAGAGGTAACAATGTTTCAGGAAGTTCACAGCATCAGTCAGATGTGTGACTTGCTTTCGAGGAGGAAACTCGAAAAGCGCATAGAGGTTGTTGGATTTTGTCCAGTCTAGTTCGTCAATAGTGAACTTGACCTGAGGAGCCTTGAGGATTTCTAATTCCTCAGCAGCAGCATCAGTTTTCTCAGCGGTAGAGTTCTTAGCAGAGGAAATGTCAGTAGATGCCATTTCTGTAAATTAGTTCAACCAAAGATAACAAATAAGAATAATCTTAATGTGGAAAGGTTTTCCAATAAGATGGTTCGAATTTTGTCTATTTCATTCAGACAAAAATGTCTTAATGAAGATTAGGGTTTTTCTTGTTTTTGAAAAACGAATTGCCAATAAAAATCTTGTTTTCCAGTTTCCTTTTAGGATTAGGATTCTGGAAAAACGTATGAAGAACAAGTTTAAGATTCTGCGTTTAAACTTGAAGAACAACCATGAAAGGTTGTGTTCATAAAACCATGAAAGAAATGATTTCATTTTTGAAAAAGTTCTTTTGTTTGATCTTGTAAAAACAATGAAAAGATCATTAACAAGTTTGAAGAAACAGGTAAATAAAAGAAATATTAACCTGGTTCGTTGAAGAAGAAGAAGTTCTTGAAAATTCGAGAGCACAAATGCAATAGTAAATTTTCTTTTTCTTGCTTGGAGGAGAAGTTCGCGTAAAATACAAATATAAACCCAGAAAGTGTTTATATAGAGATTTTTAGAGAGAGAAAAACTCGAGCGGGAAAGTTTTTCATCATGACACGGACACGTGTTTGCATTTGATTGGAAGGTAAACGAAACGTGCAAACGTGTGTCAGAAAAAGAACGTGCCGGGGTTTATCCGTTGCGATGACGTCACAACTGTCCTTCCATATTCTAGGATGTCTCTGAGGTTTTGAAAACTCAGGGACACTTTTGAAAACATGAAGCACTGAATAGAAATATCAGTGTTGGTTTTAGAAATTTCAGAGTATCGTTGATTAAGGAAGAGATATTCAGCGATGCAATTTGTTTTGAAATCTTGCATTCACATGCGATTGTCAGTGAGAGAAAAACATACCTTTGATATCAGCGAATCAAGTTTATTCAGAGAGAAGATGATAGAATAGGTTATAAAAGTTGATTTTATCCTATCGCTGATCAAATGTGAACCGCTGAAGATTTTACTCTTCAAAATTCAGCATTCCAAGCTCGCTGATGAGAAAGTTGAATCTTGTCTCATCAAGAGGTTTGGTGAACAGATCAGCTAACTGATAGTCAGTTGGGATAAAGTGAAGTTCTATATCACCGTTCATCACATGATCTCTGATAAAATGATACCTGATTTCGATGTTTTGTCTTTGAGTGTAGCACTGGATTGTTGGCTATAGCGATGGCACTTGTGCTGTCGCAATAGATTGGATTTTTTTAGAACTGAAGGTCATAGTCTAGTAGTTGATTTCTCATCCACAAGACCTGAGAACAACAGCTTCCAGCGGCTACATACTCAGCTTCAGCTGTGGAGGTGGACACTGAGTTTTGCTTTTTACTTGTCCAACTCACCAGCTTTCCACCCAGGAGCTGACAGCCTCCTGTGGTGCTTTTCCTATCCATTTTGCAACCTGCAAAATCACTATCTGAATAGGCGATTAGATCAAATCCTGAGTCTTTCGGATACCAAAGACCTAGATTTACAGTACCCTTAAGGTATCGAAAAATTCGCTTTACAGCGGTCATATGAGATTCCTTAGGTTCAGCTTGATATCGTGCACACAAACAGGTTGCGTACATAATATCGGGTCGGCTAGCTGTAAGATACAAAAGAGAGTCGATCATCCCACGGTACAGTGTGACATTAACATGTATTCCTTTTAAATCCTTGTCTAGTGTCAGCGGTGGTGCCATAGGGGTTTTCATAGCTGAACTCTGAGTTAAATCGAATTTCTTCCGCATATCTTTAACATATTTTCCCTGATTAATGAAAGTGCCTTTTTCATTTTGCTTTATCTGAAGACCAAAGAAATATGTTAGTTCACCCATCATGCTCATCTTATACCCATCTTTCATTCTATCAACGAAACGAGTACAAAGTTCAGGGTTAGTAGAACCAAATATAATGTCATCAACATATATTTGAACAAGAATGATCTGACCTTTCACTATTCTGAAAAATAGAGTTTTGTCGATTTTACCTCGCTCAAAATTTTCAATATAGAGATAAGTAGAAAGAGTGTCATACCATGCACGAGGAGCTTGCTTTAAGCCATAAAGTGCCTTATCCAGTTTATAAACATAACCTGGACGCTTAGGATCTGAGAATCCTGGAGGTTGTTCCACATAGACTTCTTCATTCAGCTTTCCATTTAGAAACGCTGACTTAACATCCATCTGATATACTTTGAAGTCTTTATGTACAACGTATGCTAAGAATAGACGAATAGATTCTAGTCTTGCTACTGGAGCAAATGTTTCGTCATAATCTATGCCTTCCTCTTGTCTGTATCCCTGAGCAACAAGACGAGCCTTGTTGCGGGTTACAGTTCCATGTTCGTCCAACTTGTTTCGATAGACCCATTTAGTGTCTATCACTGTTTTGTCAGTTGGTCTACGAACAAGTTTCCAAACTTTGTTTCTTTCGAATTCAGTCAGCTCTTCTTGCATGGCGCTGACCCAGTTTGGATCTTTGAGGGCATCATCTACTTTCTTTGGTTCAGTTAGAGAAATAAAATTAACAAATAAACAAATATTACCTGCACTTCGTCGAGTCTGAACACCAGCATTTGGATCACCAAGTATTTGATCAATTGGGTGATTTACAGTCCATCGCTGAGCCGGAGCGTGAGACGCTGACTCAAACTGAACTGGAGGAGCTGAAGATGAAGCTTCAGCGACGTCTGGAGTATCAGCCAAGAGAGGAATGGGTGCAGTTGTCATTATATTCACTGATTGCTGAGAAGTAGATGGAATGTCTGAGACATTTGGTTCAGAAGCAGGTATAGTGTTTATAGGAACAGCTGAGACCCATGAGGTTTCAGCTTCACTATTCTGCATATTTGGGATGATAGGACTATCATCTTCAACTGTATGAGTATGAAGAGTGGGAATATCTTCTGAATCACCAAGATGAGAAAACATCCATTGATTCAGTTCTTCTGAATCAGCGGACGGTTTAGAGTTCGCTGAACGGGATTCGTCAAACGTGACGTGAATAGTTTCTTCCACAGTTTGTCTTCTACGATTGAAGACTCTGAAGGCTTTGGAGATTGAAGAATATCCAAGAAAGATTCCATTGTCAGTCTTAGGATCAAACTTTCCAAGGGCATCTCTGTTATTCATTATGAAACACTGACATCCAAAGATGTGAAGAAAGCTGATTGAAGGCTTTCTCCCATGAAAAAGTTCATAGGCAGTTTTATTGAATCTTTTGACTATCAGCGACCTGTTTTGCGTAAAACAATCAGTATTGACAGCTTCTGCCCAAAACTGAGTAGGCAGGTGAGAATCGCTGAGCATTGAACGTGCAGCTTCAATAATTGTTCTATTTCTTCTTTCAGCGACTCCATTTTGTTGCGGTGTTCTCACTGATGAAAAGTTGTGAGAAATACCCTTACTCTCAAAGAAGGAATCAAGAGAATTGTTTTTGAATTCAGTCCCATGATCACTCCTTATTGAGTGAACGGTCAAGTTGTTCAGGGTTTCCATCTTCCGAACAAAGGTGATGAGTTCTTCAGGGGTGTCACTCTTAGAACGGAGAAACATTACCCATGTATAGCGAGAGAATTCATCAACTATGACCAGTGTATATTTCTTTCCAGTGATGGATTGTTTGTTAACAGGGCCAAACAAATCCATATGGAGAAGTTGGTGTAAAGCCCGTACCCCGGTATGTAATTTCTTGCATTAATTATTTTCTTTCAAGTTTGATTTATCGTGGTTTCCATTAACGGGGTTAGTCGAGTTGGGTCTAATCGTTAAATTATCGGAATTTTTGGTTAGATGCGAGAGGTTGATAAGTGGAGGGGCTAATTGTGTCAAAGGGCCAAAAACCCTCATGGGTTCGGCCCATGCAGGAATTAGCAAAACCCATTTTGTTTTTTTATTGTGGTATTGGTGGCGTGAGGTGAAAGGCAAAAGAAAGGATTCATTGTTTTGTTGTGTTGTGTCGTGAGAAGGAAACAGAAAGAAAAAAAAGAAATCGCAAACCCTACGGCTCCATCTTTTGAGTTTTGGTTGTTCTTGTTGTCACCGGCCGGAAAGAAGAAAGGACCACCGACCACCACTGCTGCTGCCGGAACTGTTACCGCCGGAGTCGAGGAAGGAGGGCGAGAGTGAGAGAGGGCTAGAGAACGTCGTCGTTTTGTCGCAGGGTAAGTCCTCGTCTCCTTTTCCTTTTCCTTTTCTTTTCCGGCGAAGCAACCACCGCCGTACGCCGCCACTGTGGTGACCGTGCGGGGGCGGGCGTGGTTGTACGCGTTCGGGTGTGTGCGAGTTTGGACAGCCAAGAGAGTGAGAGACGGTGGTGTGAGGGTGGTGTGGTGCGTGTGTGCGTATGTGTGAGTGTCGCCGGAAGACGCCGCCGCCGCCGCCGTGTCCCCACTGCCGGAAGTGGCAGTGGGTGGTGCCGTGGCCTAAACCCTAAAACCACCTCTGGCCGTAACCTTAAACCGCTAATCCTAATCGTAAAACCGTTAATCGCATATCGAAAGACCGTGTTATCATTTTATGTGAAACTGCAGTTTCTGTCCCTGTTTTGTATCGAGTATAACTTCTGCTAGGAATGTTGGATTGGGATGAAACCAGTGCCAAAAGTTCCCATTCTGCGTCTAGTAAGTTTCTTATGTTTTGCGGAAAAACCAGTTCGGACCGTACCTAGTGTCAAACTACTGTTTTGTAACGAAAGGTGCTGTTTTTCGCTGTGCAGTTAACCAGTTTTGTAAAATCCATAATAAATTGTAGAAAAATCGTTAGAGCGCGTGCGATATGTCCCTGGAACCCTAAGACATGGGACTTTGTGTTTATGGAAAAATATTTCTGGTTTAATCAGTTTTTGAGGGGTTAAACAGGTCCCGAACAGACCTGCGTGTTGAGTGTAAAAACTGGAAATTATGCGTTTTAAAGCTAGTAGTCGTGGCCTTGGTTTGGGGGCGTCATTTTGATAATTGTTAACGTTTGTTTAGGTGGAAAAAGGTGATTGGGTGTTGGCCGGTTCGCGTTACGGTTAAGGCTACAAGTTTGCGTTCGAGGTGAGTTCTCTCACTATATAGGATGGGGATTATATCTGTGTTGCTATGGTTGTATGTGATGATTATGATTGTTTGTTGATATGGGTGTGGTATGGAATACTTATGTATTTGTGTGTATATGTTAGATTGTGTTTGATGTGCTTCTTGATGGTAGTTCCAAGTAGCATAATGTTTATTTTATATCTTCTTGAGGGTTGTTCCAAGAAGCTTGAGGCCGCTCCTTGATGGTGGTTCCAAGGAGTGTGTGTTTTAATTTATTATTGTGATTATGTTTCCTTGATGGTGGTTCCAAGGAGCATAATGTTTACTGTTGCGATTATGTTTCCTTGATGGTGGTTCCAAGGAGCATAATGTTTATTGTTGTGATAATGTTTCCTTGATGGTGGTTCCAAGGAGCATAATGTTTACTGCTGTGATTATGTTTCCTTGATGGTGGTTCCAAGGAGCATAATGTTTATTGTTGTGATTATGTTTCCTTGATGGTGGTTCCAAGGAGCATAATGTTTATTTGTGATTATGTTTTCTTGATGGTGGTTCCAAGGAGCATAATGTTTAGTATTTGTGATTATGTCTTCTTGATGGTGGTTCCAAGGAGCATAATGTTTATTATTGTTTGTGATATGTTTTCTTGATGGATGTTCCATGAAATGTATGTGTCGGTATGTTAAAGGTGATGCCGATATAATTGCGATCCTATGTAAGGATTGAATTCACTAAGCTTCGAGCTTACCCCTTCCCAAATTCTTATGATTTCAGGTGCGAGTAGCAGTCGGGCGTGACGGTACACACGGGCGCAAGGCGAAGATAGTTTGGTTTGATTTTTAATAAATGGGGTTGATTTATATACTTTTCCGCTGCTTAAACTTGGCCGACGATTTTAAATAACGATGTTATTCCTTATTGTAACGTGATTCGTTAACTCTTGGTTTGATTGTAATGAAATGAATGGTTTTAAAAATTTTAAATTCCTTGTAATTTTTGGGACGTTACAGTTGGAGAGGAGATGACACTAAGGATACTTGCTTTGACTTAAAGCTTGCTTTGGTCTGCTTCCCTTTCTCACACGCTGAACATAAGGACTCTTTGGCGTATGAGTATTGAGGTAGACCAGTGACTAACTCTTTTGAAGAAAGAGTGTTCAGTGTCTTGAAATTCAGATGAGAGAGCCTCTTATGCCATAGCCAGTTGACATCAGATGAGGCTTTTGAGAAGAAACAGGAGTTCTCAGTGATTGTTGAGTCCATGTTTATTACATAAACATTTTCCAAACGATAACCGTTGAGAGCTATCTTCTCCTTTTTGTCAGTGACAAAGCAGGATTCCTTAGTAAAGATTACTTTGTTATCCTTGTCGCAAAGCTGACTAATGCTTAGAATATTATGCTTCAGCCCTTCAACATATGCGACTCTTCTGAAGGTGGTTGTACCATTTGAGAGTACACCAAACCCTCGGGTATGTCCTTTTCCATTTCCACCAAAAGTCACAGAAGGGCCCTTCTCTTCCTTGTATTCAGCGAGCAGGCTTTTCTTTCCAGTCATGTGTCTAGAGCATCCGCTATCGAGATACCAGATACCCTTCTTAACCTGCATTACAAAGGAAGATTAGTTTTTCTTGGGTACCCACTTAACCATGTGTACACGTTTGTCAGTGGAAGTAGTTGGAATGGAAGGTTCAGCAGTCTTCGCAGCATTTGAAGATTCAGCTTTGTCAGTCTTCACTTTGGTTAATTTCTTAACCTCAGTGGTCTTCTTTGCCTTGGGGGCAATAATCTTCACCTTAGCTATCTTTTCAGCTTTGGTGGCTGTGGGGCACTTACTAGCAATATGATCAGTAAGTCCACAGTGATAACATTTCCTATAACTAAAAGTAGTTCTAGGACCATTTGAATGCTGAGCTTTTGATTTAGAATTAGAAGGACCAGCACCAAATAAGCTTTTGGCTTTTGAAATGGGAGGAACATTTAGTTCTTCAGATTTCTTACCAAGGACATCCACTCTGAGTCTAGGAGTAGATAGCTGAATAGATCCACGCTGAGTAGATCCAGAGATCTGATTCCTTGATCCAGAGGAATAAATCACTAAAGCTTTAGAAGCATTCAGCTTTGGTACAGAGGTACCCTTCTGAGGATTTTGGTTCAAAGCAATTCCTTTACCTTTATCTTTAAAGACAGAGGTAGGTTTTGGATAAACCATTTTCTCTTTACCTTTTGAAGAGGTAGAGATTTCCTCAGGGATAGGCGGTCTAGAGGACGAACACTGAGAGGATGGAGTATCAGCGACTGAGGATACGAAAGTTCCAAATAAGAGCATGGAACGGTCAGTGGTTGGTTCTTGAGTATCAGCTTTGTAACCAAGACCACGTTTATCACTCAGGGGAATCTGAGACTTAATTATCTCAGTGATCTTTGTTGAGGAATTATACCATCCATCAACAGTAGCTTTTCCAGCTCTTAATGCAGCGATAGCTTCTTCACTTTCAATTTTGACTAGCTGATTTAAGTGCACTTGATCTTTAAAATCTTCTTCAATTTTAGAAAGACTTTCTATTTGAAGGTGACAGTTTTTAAGCTGTTCAGCAAAATCAAGGTTTTGATTTTCAACTATTGTTTTGCCATTCATGGCTTCATATAAACTTCTAGTCAAGAGATCAATTTTTCGAAGACTATCAGCTTCATCAATATTTGCAATATTTGTAAAGAAGGAAGGTGATACCTGAATTGCAGAGGTTGAAGTAGAGGGAATGTCTGAACTTTCTTCCTCATCTTCAATCTTTGCCATAAGACAGAGATTGTCTTCATCATCTTCAGAGTCAGATGATGATTCTTCTTCATCAGAGGCAGCCCAATCATAAGCCATCAGGTCTTTGCCTTTCTTCTTAAAGCTTTTCAGCTTCGCATACTTTTCTTTCAGCTTAGCGTATTTGTCATATTTATTCCATGGAATAAAGTTTTTCTTTGGAAAAGCTAAGGGTCTAGAGACTTTCTTTGACCTGCACTCGTTAGCGAAATGTCCTATCTTTTCGCAGTTAAAACAAGTAGCAGTAGCCTTATCAACAGGAGCTGATGATCTTGGCTTGTCAGGTATGGAAAGAGGTTCGTTCTTTCTGAACATTTTCTTTTTCGCGAATCTCCTGAACTTTTTAGTGAGGAGAGCCAAAGATTCATCATCATCTGAAGAGTCAGAATCTGATGACCTTTCAGAGTTACTTTCCAACTCAGTGATAGTGACCGAGGGTCGCTGAGTGGAAGGTTCCTCTGAGATTAAAGCAACAGGGGTGCTTTTGGAATCTTTTACAAGATTCTTCTTAAGATGACTCGATTGCTCATGATTCAGCATCGTGCCATATAAGGTAGCAAGGGTCATTGATCTTAGATCCTTTGACAGCTTGAGACACATAGAATAACTGTCCCAGCTTTCAGGTAAACATTCTAAAAACTTTGTCAGCACTTCAAAGTTAGAATATTCCTTACTAACAGTTTTCAGATCTATTATTAAACAGTTAAAACGTTGGTGAACTTCAGAGAGAGTTTCATTCTTACCACAAATGAAGCTTTCGTACTGTCTTACCAGATTGATCTTTCGAGAGTCCAGGACTTCAGCAGTACCTTCATACTGAACACAGATTGTGTCCCACATGGCTTTTGAGGATTTCAGGTTCATGACGGAATGGTAGACTTCGTCAGGAAGAGCCATGGATAGTATGGATCTGGCTTTTGTATCGATAGCCACTTTCTTCTTATCTTCATCAGTCCACATATGAACTTCCTTAGGAACCAGCCTTTCTGGAATAGCAGGTCTATTCTCAGCGGCTGGAACTGCAACATCAATTCTTACAGGAATATATGGGCCGTTTTCAAGATAATAAGGCATAGTAGGGTCTACACCTTCTAAGAAGAGAGTCATCCTATTTTCCCATAGATTAAAATTATCTCTGGAGAATCTAGGGGGTTTTGCAAGAGAACCATTGTCAATATAGTTTGTGTTTGTGTTGGTAGCCATTTTCAGAAAATAGCAAGGAAGAGAAATCTTAGTATAGATTAGATCTTGTTTATGAGATTAAACAAATCTGCTCTGATACCACTTGTTGGTCCCGAAGGGTTATACAAGTTTGTAGAAGGGGGGGTTGAATACAAACACACAGATTTTACTTTTCTAAATTGTTTATTGATAAATCATTAACAATTTACAGCTTGTTGCGGAACAAGATTAAGGATAAACCTAAATCTAAACAAGTTGGAACACTAAGTTTCTTGCACTAAGAAAGGGAAGGAAATTACTAATAATAATCTATCTCAAGATAAGAAGGATGAACTTGTCCAGAGTTAGCAAGTTACTTCAAAATGAAGTGAGTTCTTCTTCTTATATACTGCATGCATTTAATGCATGGCAGTTTACACTTTACACGTGGCAGCAGCTCATTGGTTGTATGTCATTGACCTTTGTTGACAACCTTAGTAGCTGCATGTTTGAACAGTGTAGTATCAGAGTGGTTGTACGATTTCAGACAATAAGGAGGTTCTTTTCTGACATATCGTACGGAGTCGTGCAAGGGTGGTTAAGACAAAAGTACTTTGTACGGAGGACTTCATGATCAGCTTTTCGTTGATTCAGCGGTTTATCATTCTATATCAGTGAATGATAAAATTCAGCGATAGCTGAAGTCTTGTATTTGATACTTCACGTTGAGTGGACAAATCTGAGTCTTCGCTGATCCGCATCAGTTCATTAGGAGACTTGTCGCTGGTTCTTGAGCTTGATCTTCGACTTCAGCGTAGAACCTATGTTGACGTGAAACTTGTCTTCAGGGATCATAAGTAAACAACTAACTTATCAGCGATCACCATAAGTACTGAACAGACTCAGAGCATTATGGTGAACAGTGTTCGCTGAATGTTTAATCTAAAGAGTGAGAGTTCCTATCAGCGGTACTGTAAGATCTTAGTACTTATCAGCGATAGTGAAACTCTGATACATATTGTTTACTTACAATTTTCACTAAGTATATAAGAGAGGGTCATTATCAAATCACTGAGGGTTTGGATCAACACAACCTCTACACCATCGACCTCTCATCCCTGAAGACTGACGAGTCCGTATGTTTGATGTCAACGGCCAACTATCAGCAAACCTGGATACGGCATCGACGTTTATTGCACCTGAGTTTCAAGAACATCAACAAATTGGTGCTAGGCGGACACGTGAAAGGCATGCCCAAGCTCAAATTCGAGAAGGATCGTTTATGTGGAGCATGCGAAATGGGAAAGATGAAGCGAGCATCTCACAAGCCAAAGGTCGCTCTGAGCACGTCAAGGTCCCTCGAACTCATCCGCATGGATTTGTGTGGACCGATGCGTGTTCAGAGCATCAACCACAAGAAGTACGTCCTGGTCATGGTAGATGACTATTCGCGCTACACATGGGTGAAGTTTCTGCACTCCAAGGACGAGACCTCGGAGCTGATCATCACCCACCTGAAGATAGTTCAACTGAATTTACAGCAGCTAGTTCAGACCATTCGGACGGACAACGGTACGGAGTTCAAAAATCATACATTGGATGATTACCTCACCTCGGTAGGCATCACCCACACGTTTTCCGCCGCATGTACCCCTCAGCAGAACGGGGTCGTGGAAAGGCGCAACCGTACTTTAGTGGAGGCTGCTCGCACAATGCTGTCACAATCTAAGCTACCATTATTTCTATGGGCTGAAGCCGTTGCAACCGCCTGCTACACCCAGAACCGGTCAATCCTCAACAAGCGGTTCAACAAGACGCCCTACGAGATCATCAACAATCGCATCCCCAACATCAAGTATTTCTACGCCTTTGGATGCACGTGCTACGTCATGAGTGACAAGGGCGATCTCGGAAAGTTCAGCCCGAAAGCAGATGAAGGAGTATTCATCGGATACTCAAGTCAGGCTCAAGCTTTCCGCGTTTACAAAAAGCGGACTAAGACAGTTATCGAGAGTGTAAACGTGACGTTTGATGAAGCGGCTGACTTGGATTCTAAACATCCCAATTCAGAACCCGCTTTAACCGGCGTGTTAGCTTCCAAACAACCTCGTTCGAGATCTGCACAAACACCAGTCGATCCAAATCATGCCTCTACGTCAAAATCACATCCTTCTGATTTGGATTTACTATTTGAACATTTTTACGATGAATTCTTTCCGCAGTCTAACCCATATGTCAATGTAAATAACAGGATTGGAGCAGCGCAACTCTAAGACTCAGCGAACCTGACAGGTCCCTCGCCATCTACAAGTGCTCCAACGAATACTTCTGAGAACCCCCAAAGCTCAAGTGATGCTACATCGAAAGCTGAAATCACACCGGAGACTGCTTTGCCTCTCCAGGAAGTTGCTGCTGAAGATTCGTCATCCACTACTCGCTCGGGGCAACCACCATCTTCCCCGGAGGTTATCCAACCACCAATGAATCCGACACCAGCCGCTCTAGTTAGAAAACCATCATCACTTGAAGTTGTGCAAGATCTTCCCCTCGGTACTTATGTGGATCCGGACACGTCTCACGTAACTGCTCAACTGCTTCCACACATAACCAAATGTACATATGCACATCCCCTTCATCAGATTATCGGTGATCCCTCCACACTAGTTCAGACACGAGGTGCCTCCGCCAACTTCTGCCTCTTCTCCGGCTTCCTTAGCCGCATTGAGTCCACAACCGTCTCCGAAGCACTCAGTAATTTAGACTGGGTGATCGCAATGCGAGAGGAGCTCAACTAGTTCGAGAGCCTCCAGGTATGGCGACTTGTCCCACGCCCGACGAACAAGACAATAATAGGCACTAAGTAGGTGTTCAAAAACAAGAAGGATGAAGATGGCATTGTAGTACGTAACAAGGCACGCCTCGTGGCGAAAGAATATCGCCAACAAGAAGGCATCGATTACGACGAGACATACGCCCCAGTTGCACGCATTGAAGCGATCTGCATGTTCCTTGCCTACGCCGCCCACAAGAACTTCATGGTCTTCCAGATGGAAGTGAAGACCGCTTTCCTCAACGGCGTACTCAAAGAAGAAGTGCATGTCTCGCAACCAGAAGGGTTCCTTGATGACTCCAAGCCAAATCATGTCTATATCTTAGACAAGGCCCTCTATGGCCTCAAGTAAGCTCCACGGGCCTGGTTTGACGCTCTGTCCACTTTCTTAATCAAAGTTGGTTTTTCAAAAGGTAAAATTGACACCACTTTATTTATGAAGAAAGAAAAAGAGGACATAATTTCTTGACACCACTGCAATAACTTTTCAGTCCTCATGAGGAGACATTTTCAAATGAGTATGATGGGTCAAATGAATTTTTTCCTCGGTCTACAAGTTAAGCAATTGTCGACTGGGATATTCATTAACCAGGCTAAGTACATCCGGGATATTCTTCGGAAATACCAGATAGAACAGTCTGCGCCCATGAAAACTCCCATTTCTCCAGGTTCACGATTACACGCCGATCCCAACAGAAAGGATGTGGATACCAAAACCTACAGAGGCATGATTGGCTCATTGATGTACTTGACGGAAAGTAGCCAGACACTATGTTTTCGACATTTCTGTGTGCGTGTTTTCAATCAAAACCTAAGGAATCACATTCAATAGCTATTAAACGCATATTTAGATACTTGAAAGGTATTGCTGATCTTGGATTATGGTACCCGAAAGAGACAGTTTTTGAACTGACAGCGTACTTGGATGCTGATCACGCTAGAAGCATGTTGGACCGGAAGAGCACGCTGGGCCATGTGCAGTTCCTCGGAGATAGCCTCGTCAGCTGGGCCTCAAAGAAGCAACATTGCGTTTCCACATCCACAGCTGAAGCAGAATACGTTGCTGCTGCAAGCTGCTGCTCTCAAGTTATTTGGATGCGCACCCAGCTCAAGGACTACGGCTTCACGTACTCCAATATTCCCATCTACTGCGACTCGAAGAGTGCGATAGCAATTTATAGCAATCCGGTGCAACATACAAAAACAAAACACATCGATGTTCGGTATCACTTCATCAACGACCACGACGAACGAGGTACGATTAAACTCTACTTTGTTAATATTGAGCATCAGATAACAGACCTATTTACCAAAGCCTTGGACGATAAACGATTTAATTACTTAGTGTCCAAGCTAGGTATGCTAAATCTGAAGGTTTTGTACATCTGAATCATATACAGCTTCTGTTCAATAACGAGGAACTGCTACATCACCATATGTTGGTAACACACTAGATGGTGAAGCTCACACTTCCTTGTTCTTGAATTTTATATGTATCTGTCTCAGCTGTTAGTAACCGCTGTATTAATAAGTTAGATTTCTTTCGTTAGTTTGTTCGCGTAGTTATTTGTGTGAATTTTCCTTTTAACTTTTTTTTATTTTTCGATACCCGTACGTTTGACAGTTTGCTCATGTGTTCAGGGGGAGTAAAAGTGACCAAAGTCTTATTACAATCATCACTCGAGGGGTAGTGACACTCGGTTTTAATTTTTCTCTTTATCAGTTTTACATGTTTTCCGTCGTGTCAAAACGTTGATTTTTGTTGTTCTAGTTATACACAAGTTGTGGGGGAGCACACACACTTACTTGTTTCAATATTACTTTCTAAGGTGTGCACAAGTCAAGGAGGAGAGTCTTTTTCAAAAAGCCATAATTGTCAAAAAGCAAATTTTCCAGAAAAGTTAAGTTTTCCGGATGCGTTGAGTTTTCCGAACATGCTAAGTTTTTCGGATATGTGAGTTTTCCGGACTTCATGAGGTTTCCGGATATAGCGTGTGGTAAACTCACCCCACTATATAAGGCCTTAAACCCTTCTTTTTCTTTACGCTTTCCGGAAAACATCTCTTAAACCCTCTCAACTCTCTGTCGCACACGCACGCACACACCAAGACGTTTTTGTGTTCGACATTGATTCCAACAGGTATGTGTTCATCAACCTTGCACTTTTCTTACCATTTCGAGCGTCGATTTGCTCGATCCATTGTCGATTTCACTCTATTTTTACAATGTTCGACCGAACCTGTGACTTATCGTCTTTACGATGTCGTTTTTCCTTATTTTTGCTCGAATTGTACTTATTATTTGCTCATATATGCGTATCGATGGCCATATCCGTGTAATAGGGGTGTTTAATCGTTTACTAATGAGTATCGATCGACTTCGTCGTTTTCTGGGAGACGAGTTTTCCGGAAGTCGATTTTTCCGGAAGTTGAGTTTTTCGGTGTTACATGTTTTCCGGTATTACTCATTTTCCGGACCTCATGTTTTCCGGAACTCAAAATGACAACTCTTCCGGTATGTCTTTTTCTGGTATGGTCTCTTTTCCGGATATCATTTGTTTTCCGGTATAATTAAGTTTTCCGGTACTCGCCTGTTTTCCGGTAATTTTGTTCCGGACTCCCTGGTTTCGGACTATGGGATGTCCGGACAATGCCTCATCCGAAAAACCCTTCCAATCCGATAAACCCCTCTGTTTGGTTACTGTTCTTACTGAATATCATCATTTGGCCAACCGACGACAGGTACGTGTTCCATGCTACATTACTCGAGCATTACTAATACTTTGTATACGCAGGTTCCATGGCAAATCAAGGATCTCCCATTGATGCTGTTGCGGGCAATGCCCTTGTCCCCGTCGATGACCGTGTGGACATCCAAGGAAACAACTACCACTTGGATGTCATGAGCTTCAGAACCTGCCACCACGTCATCCTCGACATCTTGGTGGGTCATCCGATCTATCACGCCCTCACCGTGACCGCCGACGTCCCAACCATCTACGTCCAACAAGTCTGGCACACCATCCACCGTGTCACAACCGAACAAGGCACATTCCTGGAAGCTCATCTCGACAACACCAGATTCATGCTCACTCTTGACGCCTTCCGCCAGCTTCTCCGCCTACCAGAGGCCAATGCTAATGGCAACGCTGCCTTCGCTCCGACAATCTCAGACGACCAACTGATTGCTGATATCCACTCGCTAGGTTATGACAGAGACCTCACCCGCCCATCAGCATTCACTCGCACTCACCTGACACCGCTATGGGCATCACTATACAACATCTCGAGCCGCTGCCTGTCTTCCAAGTGGCGTGGAATCGATGCGTGCACCACCAACTTTCTGCGTTTGTTTCATGGCATCGCTTTCCATCGCCACATCGACTTTGTTGCCATTCTCTAGAACGAACTCCTCGCTAACGTTGCTGATAGGGAACTGAACCATCAGAGATCATTCATACCGTACATCAGGTTTCTTTCCCTTGCCATCCGGCAACACATGGATGCTGACCCGACTATCCGACGACACTCGTCTCACCCAACGTGCCCTCTGTTCAGAATGCAGGATCTTCAGAACAAGCCCGACTTTCCCAACATTGTTGCCCGAATCATACCCGAAGCCCTGCTTGCTTTTTCACGTACCGGGGCACCGAGTGTAGAAGAGTATAGGAGAGCGCATGAGTTAGGCGCCCCCATGGTCCGTCCAGCTCCGGAAGGACCTTCTCAGGGGGCACAACCTGAGAGACGTGGGGGTCCTATGACTAGAGGAGGAAGGGTCCAGCGAGTTGGGGCTTCTGGACGGGGTGTGCTGAGAGTATCAATTGGGAGGGGAACTGCAGCGGGCGGTGCCTCGGACGTGCGGGCAAACACTAGCTGACAACCCAATCCCATTGTCACCTCAACACCTGAAACAACAACCCGACCTTCCATACAACACGACGACGACCTCCCATGGTAGAATCAGAGTCCACCTCCGACGATGAACTTGTGGACGCCGAGGTAACCTTCAATGCAGGCCTAGTTCGTGTTCCTTCACCCGATGGCTCACCTAGCCCGATTGAATCTGGATCGGCCTCAGGATTCGAAGAGGAATCATCAGACACCGGAGTCTGCCACTGACCGAGCCATCTGAAGACAAAGAATTCCTCCTCGCGTCGGTCCAAATGAATCGATCGTCGGCGCCGATTCTACTTCTACCTCATCATCTGCACCATCAACTGCACCTTTAGCCGATTTAGGAGACATAAGGAGAGCGGAGGGAGTAGAAGTTGAAAATACTGAAACAGTGAGGGTGAGCGAATGGAGATCGAAAAAAATCATGAGAGAACTAGCTCATTAGGGAAACAAGCGCATGAGCTAGCCCGAGCCAGTGTCTGCCAGGTAGCCATATCTACTATCCTGTCTCATTCGTTGGGACGGGGTATGGAAAAAGACATCGTAGGCCTGGCGACGTAATTGTATGCCCCCCACAGCCACTCAGGTGTCTCTCAACAGACACCTGTTTCATTTGAACACGGGGACTTGGCACATAATCTATCAAGCCTTCACTCGAAAGGTGCTGATATTGAAACAAGAGACCAGCAACCCCCGGTCTCGACTTCTTTCACTGCACCATCGAGTCTAGCGCCTCTTGATGTGATATTATCTTCTTTGACTAGGACACATGCCATATCTACTGCTACCATCGGTGATGTACGTGCCCGGTCGGAACGTCCCGAGTAAGCCTGCCTTTGAGCAGCTTGCGAGGATCGGACGGAAATCCTACCACAGTTATCCAAATACCAGCTGTGAACATAGGTGGTACTATCATTGATTCAATGATCGTTAGCCCAATAGGAAATCTAAGTGATCCTGGAGTTAGCTTACCCTTCTTTATTTCCAGGGAACAATACGAGCAGGATCTAAAGGCCATGGAAGACATAATGAAACTTCAGTTCGACGAGGTAAAGCGACTGCTAAAAGGAAAAAGCCCGATCGGTGACACTGAACCTGAACCCCAGCCTACTCCACAAAAAGCCCCACCTGCTCCTGTACAACCAACTGTCGACCTACCTGTCGACGAGTTAAAAACCCTACATAAAAACCCTACTCTTAGCCAAGCTACTATCACTCAACCCCGACACACCGCAAGATCAGGATCTTTTAAGCCTTCTACGCCAACAACATAACACTCACCCAGACCAAAACCAAACACCAGCCACTACTAACCCTACATCCTCCGAGTTCAATGCTTTACGTAACAGCATCGAACAAAGCCTAGAATTTGTTCGTACCTCTCTTGATACGTTAACCAACTGCATTACCATATTAGAGACCACCTGCAAGTCACAAGCTCACGACCACAAAAGGTAGCATGATCACGAGGGAGACCCCGATGACCATGGGGGAGAATGACAAGAAGCACAAGCTTGGTGACACCTCAGCCACAGAAAGATCAGAACATGAAACCACGACAGAGGGTGACGCAGCTACAGGTACAGATGACCAACCAACTGGTGACGATACATCTGAGAGAGTCTCTCGATTGTTTGAATCAGGGTTATATGGTGATGAAAGCGACAAACAGATTGTATTGTACGTTGATCCGGAAGTTGAACCGGCGGTTGAAAAGCCCGAGGTCGACGAGGAGAAGATCCGAATGATTATGGCAACAGAAGCTGAAACTGTGAATATACCTTCGGACGAAGACGACCTGGATTTTGACAACTTCTTCCTGATCAAAGGTCAACCAGTTCTGTTAATAGTCATATCAGATTCAGAAGTTGACTTCCCTGAACCCTAAGATGACAAAGACGCCGTTGTCAGAGCCGCGTGGTATAAGGAGCAGCAAGACATCTTTCTCGACGATGTATTGGACGGTGAACCCCCAGAAGATATCCATATCAGCCCAATCACATCCCTAGTAGCTTCTCATGCACATCAACCGTCTACAGTTCCAGTTCCACCTGTTTTCACCCAGGCACAACCATCTGCTCCGCAATCAGCTCAACCAGATCCGAATCAAGCCGACCCTTCAAACCCTAATCAAGTTGGTCCCTCCAATGCCAATCAACCAGAGATCAGTGAAGCTGAAAGAAAACATCGAATAGTCCGACTTCAAGTAACTTTTCTTGAAGAGACCGAAAGATGGTTGTTTGCTCACCACATCCGCAGACTGGACCCGTATGTAGTGTTGGGTGTTGGTCAAGAATCAAAGGAATTCATGATGGAATATATGTTTCTAGTAAGGGGTAAATCTCAGAGGAAAGAATATGTTCACTCGATGAGTCAGGTTGATCAAGTTAGAGAAGCGGTGGCCAAGCAATTCTACAAGATCTGGTATCCAGAATTCAAAGTATGGAGAAAGAATGGGCATATTTACACGTTTTTTGAAGCAGACTTTCAGCATTTAAGGATGGATGACTTCAAATTTATGTATCACTACTTCCGAAACTTACATATTCGTAAGTTCAACATCCAGATTGCCCTAAGAGCCATCAGACGTTTCATGTACCGCTAGTATCTTTACTACAACATCTTAGACTTCCAGCTCGCACTTGAAAGCCACCAACCCATCGTAAACGTTCGAAGACCAAACAACCAACTCTCGAACATCGACGGCTATCCTCTCTACACCATCCTGAATGAACCGGAATTCAGAGTGATCTACCGAAACCAACTGGGAGAAAGACGTTTTCTGAGATTTTCTGAAATCGCTAAATATTCTGACGGTACCTTGAAGGCGATTCGACTTCAACTCGAACAGATTCATAAGCGCAATGAAAGCCAAGTTGTTGGATTTCAGATTCCAACTACCCGAAAGAACCTTATGATCCGAGCCCTCGATGAACTGCAAGACCGAATTGAATTCAAAAAAGCCATGAGAAGAATAGAGACATATATGGGATGCAGATCGAGAAACCGACTATTCCTGCCTTAGTTGCTGCAACTCCTGGTTCCAAACTTTGAGCCAAAGGGGGAGATTGTTAGGGTAAAAAGTGTATTTGTCTTAAAGTTTGGGCTAATAATGTAAAATACCTAAAAGGTATAAATAGTTTTATTTTCCTATTGAATTAGGTTAATCTATCATTAAGCTTTTCAGAGTCGTACTATTCATTGTAAAACCTTTATGATTATGAATGCGATGGATGACAAATTGAAATCATTGTGTTATTGATTGTTTGTTTGATTATTCGTTATTGATTGCACTTTCTAGGATCCACAGTATGTATGTATGTAATGTATATATGTATATGTTTGCATATGTATGTATGTATGTATGCATGCATATATATATATATATATATATATATATATATATATATATATGTGTGTGTGTGTGTGTGTGTAATGTGTATGTATATGTATATAATGTATCTATATATATATATGTGTGTATCAGTATATGTTTAGATGTGGTAAAAACCATCTTTGGTTTACATATGTATGTTTATATATAATGTTGATCCAAACCTTTCAGTGATTTGATGATGACCCTTAGAATCACTTAGTGAAAATTATAAGTAAACATTATGTATAAGTGTTTCACCATCAGCGATAAGAAAACTGAGTCTGTTCAGAATCGCTGATGGAGAACCACTGCTCTTTCTTTGTTCCTCAGCGATACATGTACATCAGCGATAACTGAGCCTGTTCAGTTTAGCTGATGATCGTTGATCGATTATTTGTAAATGTTTATTTGTAATCCCTGAAGACAAGTTTCACGCCAAAAGAGTTCAACGCTGAGTCAAAGACAAAGCTGATGAACAAGTGATAAGTCTACTAATGATCTGATGCAGATATCAGTGAAACCAAGAAAAGTCCACAACACGCGATGTTTCAAGTAGAAGACTTCAGCGAGAGCTGACCTTCATTCAGGCCTCAATGAAGAAGATCAACTTAGCGATCACTGATCATGAAGCCTGCACTACAAGAAACATTTGTCTTATCCCCTTGCACACTTTTGTACGATTTGTCAGAAGGACATGCCTTTGTCCAGAATCGTACAAACCACTCTGCCAACTACACTGTTCACCATGCGGCCAAAAGCATGTTTGCAAAAGTCCGAATCATGCAACCAACCAAGTGCTGACACGTGTAAAGTCCTCCTAACATGCATTAAATGCATGTAGTATAATAGGAGGAATGCCTTCATTTTGGAGGTGGCCAACTCCTGAACTTCTTAGTGCCTTCAGAAAATTATCCTTAGTTTTCTTAATTTCTTTCTTTCTTATTCTTAGTGCAAGAAATCTGTGTGTTTCTCAAAGTTTTTTAGATTAGGTCTTGTACTTAATCTTGTTCCGCAACAAGCTGTAAATTGTTTGATTTATTCAATAAAATAATTTAGAAAGATAAAAATTTGTGTTTGTATTCAACCCCCCCCCCCTTCTGCAAACTAATACTTGTATAACCCTTCGGGACCAACAAGTGGTATCAGAGCTGTTTGTTTAATCTCAATAAACAATATATTGCTTATATTATTCTCTTCCTAAGCTATTCTCTAAAATGGCTCAAAACACAAACACTAATTACATCGATAATGGCTCTCTTGCTAAACCTCCTCGATTCAGTAAAGATAACTTCAATCATTGGAAGAATCGAATGATGCTCTTCCTAGAAGGTGTAGATTCCACTATGCCTTACTATATTGAAAATGGACTCTATATTCCATTCATCATCGATGCTGTTGTTCCAGCCACTGCTACCACCCCTGCCATTCATGAAAGGAAGATCGTCAAGGCAGTCTCTCAGTGGACTGACGAAGATAAGAAGAGGGTGGCCATCGATACAAAGGCCAGATCTATCATTTCTATGGCTCTTCCTGATGAGGTATATCATTCCATAATGAACCTCAAAAGCTTTAAATACATGTGGGACACAATCTGTGTTCAATATGAAGGTACTGCTGACGTTCAAGAGTCCGGAAGAATAAACCTGGTAAAGCAGTATGAAAGCTTCATTTGTGGTAAGAATGAAACTCTCTCTGAAGTTCACCAACGTTTTAATTGTTTAACCATTGACTTAAAAACTGTTGGTAAGACCTACTCAAACTCCGAGATCCTGACAAAGTTCTTGGAATGTCTTCCTGAAAGTTAGGACAATTATGCCATGTGTCTTAAACTCTCTAAGGATCTGAAACTCATGACCCTAAGTACCTTATTTGGCACTATGCTCAATCATGAGCAGTCGTGTCAACTTAAGAAGAATCTTGTCAAAGATTCTGTGAATCCCAGTTTGATCAGGTAACAATAAATCAGTAAACAATAACACGAACAATTGATTATTTCAATCTGTCATCCCTCTCGTATTCATAAATCAAGATAGTTACAAAGGTTAGAATAAAAAACACAACTATCTATCTCTCTCTAATGAATCTCTTGGATGGCTAATCAATTGCTAACCTAATTCTAAGGCTAACACTAACCTTATATACCAAGGCTTTACACAAACAAGGCTTAAGCCCATTAAGCCTAAACTAAGCCCAATTAATGTAATTAAGGGCTTTTACAATAATAATCAATCTAATTAAGCACTATATAATTATTTATATATCTTTCTAATATGTAGGACATTTATGGTCCTAACAATCTCCCCCTAAAGATATATAAATAAAAATCGGTCTTGAAACCATCAGGTCTTGATCTTCTCTTCCTTTTGAATCCTTGAAACACTTCGGTGTTGTTTGTCTTCATGTCATTTCAGCGCTCCCCCTTGAATAAAGCTTTTGGTCTTCAAATCTTCAACGAATTTGTCTTTGAACCGCGAGTTGAATTTGCTTTCAGCTTCAGCTTTAAGAACTTTGTAGAATCGAAATGCTTGAAAGAGGAAATACTGAATTGTAGAGAACATCACTTGATAAACGATGAGAAGAGGTGATCACTTGTAAGCCCTTTGATCACTTGTATGCACTTTAAACTCTTTGGATCTCGGAACAGATCAATCATTCGATAAATCAGTCAACAGTTACTCCCCCTCGGCTTTTGCATAGGGACTTCTTTAATCCCCCTCGGCTTTTTCTAACTCCCCCTCAACTTGATATTCGGTGTTTTTGAAATTGTACCCTTTCTCCCGCTCATGATGAGTAGGAGCATCCGGAGCATCATGCATGTTCAAAGACAATAGTGACGAGTAGCAAAAATTCAGATCAAAACATTTAGTAACCAGAATGGGGTAAAATTCTAACACAGAAACACAAAAGTAACTGTTATCACAACAATTTAAAAAATTGTGTGGCCTATGTTCAGAGTTGGCAATGGGGTATCTCTGATAGGACTTCCAGTTATCACTGAAGAAAACTTTTTAAAAAAATTAACTTCTCAAACTGTTCCGGCAATATCACAAAGATATGCAATTGGAATCACAAAGACTCGTGCGTGTGTGAAAGAAAATAAATTCTATCGATTTTGGCTCAAAAATTGATTTAACTTGGGACGCAAGTTAAAAACAATTGACACAGTGAATAGAATATGAAGTTCGGAGACCGGAGCTGATGTCTTCCTGTTTCAATATCTAAGACCTCCGAGTGAGGAATAGATAGATTATGTGCTAATCTCCGTGAATATATGAAACAAGCATCTGTTGGGAGATACTTGAGTGGTTGGGTGGTGTGACACAAGTTATCGCCACTGGGTCCATGTCTGTTTCAATACTCATCTCCAAAGAACGAGAATGAATAGATTGTGTGGTTACCCGGATAACTGACTCGGTTTGGTAAGGACCAATATTTCTTTTAAGTCCTGTCACATCCTCACCATATTCTTTTCTCTCCAAACTCATCTATCAATCTAGACCCCTCACTGATGTCTATAAGGGATGTGTTTCTTGGGTAGGTCCTTCCGGTTCTGGATAGACCATAGAAACGATAAAAATCCTAACACTCACTTTCATGCAACGAGTAGAACAGTTTAGTAAACAGAGAAGTACGAGTTCTAAACTGAAATGTTTAGAATTCGACACTTTTAAGAACGAGTCTTGATCCGAGTTGATCAGAAGTCATTGTTGAAATAAAAGAATTTCAAGAAACAAAGTCAAGCGCAAAACAGATTGACTCAGTAAGCACAGTATTTGCAAAAATGAGACAATGATCTGAAAGTTTAATTGTGAAGAACAAGTCACAATTATTTTATCAGATAAGAATGGAATCATTTGGAAGAAATAGCGAACTTTGAAAAACAACTATGAATTCAAACGAGTGTATTTCCATCGAAAAATCAACAAACATTTGAGACATGGAAATAACTAAGTCAAGAGAAAATTGACACGTGGCAATATGGAATTTAAATTGGAGAATAACAAACACAAGTAAGTTATCCATAATGAATTACCACGGTCTTTGAATGCAGTTGAAGATCACTTACCTTTCATGAGATAGTACTCCCCCTCAAAAATGGCATAACCCTTGAATGCTCGTCATGTGATGTGAATAAGATAAATTGAAAAACACACATGACATACCTACAAAACAGATTAGACAGATTTTGGTATCCATCTTTTGATGGATCCTTGTTGGTTAGATGCCCTATGAGTACCTGGGATACTATAAGTACCATACCAATACTTAGCACGGTCTTTATGCACAAACTCACTTGTTCCACAATAAGAACAACACAGCTTCCATGTAGATAAGCTGATCAGCTTATTAACAGAATAAACACGATCAGTTTTCACAAAAGGTTTAGCGTGAAAAACTTTGTTGTTCTTGTCACTTTTAACAGAGACGGATGACTTTGGAGCAGGAGTGGTTCCTTTAACTCTCCACTCCATTTTTACTCTCTTGAAAGATGGATTATCTTTATTATCAACACGAGAATTATAGAAAAGATTGGAAGGTTGAATCTGATCTTTTGAGAAATCATTTGATTTGATAAAATTCTTTGAAGAACGATTTGTAGAAAATGAACTTGAAGCATACGTAGGTTGAACACCTTTGAACTTGCTTTCTTCAAGTTTCTTGACTTTAACGGATAAATCATTTCGTTCTTTGAGAATTAAATCAAATTTCTTTTGTAAATTAGATTTAACCATTTGTTCCTTCAATATCTCGGTTGCTAATCCAGATAATCTCTGTGTAAGTTTAGAAATCTCAGTCAGGAAGATCTTTTTCTCTTTTGCAAAATCATCTTTCAAGCATTTAGCCCTAAAGCCTTCAACTTTCCTCTTTTCGGTCTCTTCGCTTAGAATGTCTAATTCTTTCTCCAAATCAGTTATTTTTAAAGAAAGTTCTCCATTCTTTTTAGTAAAAGATTTGCGTTCAGTTTCAAACTTCTCTCTTTCTAAAATCAAAACTTTTTCAAAGTCGGAGATCTGTTTTGAAAGTTTTAGACACATAAGCTCAAGACTTTTCTTCTCTTCAAGAGATTTGGTTGAAAGCCCAGATTGCGTTTGTGTAAGCAATTGTCTTTCATTTGCAAAGCTTTCTTTCTCCTTTTCAAAAACCTTTTCAAGAGTATTTAGTTTACTTTTAAGCTCAAGGTTTTCACAGTTCAGGAGTTTACCTTTCTCTTCTTCTTCAGTCAGCTTCTCAGAACTGTTCCAGATTTGAGATTTCAGTTCCTTCAGTTCTTTGATGTACTTGTTGCACAAGTCATCTGATCGCTTGATATTCTTTTCATGTAGCTTTGCTTTCTCTTTCTCAGTCTCCTTGATATCACCTCGTGATAATAAATCAGATAGCTTATTTTTTAGCACTGTGTTTTCCGCCTCTAAGATCGTTGCCTTTTCTTCAGATTTAGCAAGCTTATCAGAACTTTCAGATATTTGCAGTTTATGTTTTTCGTTTAACTTGCTGCAGAATTCCTCTTGTTGCTTGATATTCTTTTCATAAAGATTTTTACTTTCACTACAATACGGATTGTAGCAGTACATTGATATTGTTACCTGAAAAATTATGATCGTTAATCGGTGTTGATTTTGAGGAATCAAAAATGCGGAAGAAAATCAAAAATTAAATTTGAAAAACAAATTTATAAAATCAATTCGTTTTAAAATTTTAAAATCTGATTATAGTTGGAACGAACGAAATCAAACTTCGAGAATGAAACCTGCGAGAAAAACAAACCACGTTAGATTAAAGACGTCAACTAAAATCACATAAAATGATAATAGTCGCAAATAATTGCAAATCGTCGCAAATAATCTCAAGCGTCACAAAAAATGCAAATCGATCGTTAAGAAAAATCACACCTTTCGTTAAAACTTTTAATCACGAGACGTGCGGTAACTCGTGTACCGACGAGAACTTACCAACCCAACTTACCGGGTGATTGAGTGCACTTACCGGAAAAAATAAAATCAAGTGAACTTACCGGATAAACAGAAACTTACCGGACGAAGGTTGTCGGATACTTGATTCGCGAATGAGAAGCTTTCCGGACAAAAGTAACGAGGACTTACATGATGAATGCGGTTCTTACCGGATAAAATTGGTTCCCGGATAGTGCACAAAAAAAATCAACTTACCGGATGGAATTAAATTGAACTTACCGGGTGATGAGATTCTCGCAAAAATAGCACTTACCGGATAAAAGGAGCTTACCGGGTGAAATGATGCTTACCGGGAGATATGTAGTTTCCGGATGCGGTTACCGGACACAAGTTGCCGAGCAAAATAAACGAGACAAAGCTTACCGGGTTAGAAGACTTACCGGGTGACAAATTGTTTGTTCGAATGGAGAGCTTACCGAATAAACCTTGTTTACCGGATGAAAATCAAACCAAGCAAAACCAAAATATTAAAAAAACAAACAAAAAAAAACTTTGAACTAAATATATATATGTATGCAATCAGAGGACGTGAACGCATGCAACAAACAAAAAAATGATGGTCAAAACCCACTTGCATGTTTGGTCAAACATCACGGCTCAACAACAAAATCATCCGGAAAGTGAAGTTGTTGCCGGAAAGTGAGATTGACCGGAAACTTGAGTTTGACCGGAAAGATGATTCCAAAAAAAAATTATCCGGATAGTTTTGTTTTGTCCGGAAAGTAACGAGAAATTAAGAAACTTACCGGGAAACTGCAGCTGTGGTTGCAATTCGGATCTGGGATCGATAGGGTTGCTTGATTTCACTCCTGTAGGGTTAGATTTTGACCAAAAACACAAAAACAAACATACCCAAATCGATTTCTAAGCAAAATATATCATATTTTCCAATAATCACCACAAAAACTTTTAAAACACCAAAAACTCAAGAATTGATTATTAAAGTTGAAAAAATTAAAACCTTTGAGAATTGATATAAACTCAGATAACCACTAGATAAAACTGAGCAAACAATCGAGATATAACAAACGAATTATTAAATCAAAGAAAGAACTTTGCAAACCCGATTGAAGAACGATTTTCCTCAAGAAAAAACTACTGTATTTCGATAAAAATCTGGGAGCCTTCTGGACGTCAAACGATTAATCCAACCGTTCAGAATGTAAAACAGAGTGTCGTGAAGCTACTGTCCAAACATCGCGACGATCCGACGGTTCAAACTCCGGGAATAAGCGAAAAGGCTCGCTGCGTTTTTCCAGAAAATTGCTACGAATTTTAAACCTTTTCTCGATTTCGTTCGATTTCTTTCGTATCTTCAAATCACCGATTCTGCTCTGATACCAATTGTGAATCCCAGTTTGATCAGGTAACAATAAATCAGTAAACAATAACACGAACAATTGATTATTTCAATCTGTCATCCCTCTCGTATTCATAAATCAAGATAGTTACAAAGGTTAGAATGAAGAACACAACTATCTCCCTCTCTCTCTAATGAATCTCTTGGATGACTAATCAATTGCTAACATAATTCTAAGGCTAACATTAACCTTATATACCAAGGCTTTACACAAACAAGGCTTAAGCCCATTAAGCCTAAACTAAGCCCAATTAATGTAATTAAGGGCTTTTACAATAATAATCAATCTAATTAAGCACTATATAATTATTTATATATCTTTCTAATATGTAGGACATTTATGGTCCTAACAGATTCCAAAAGCACATCTATTGCTTTACTCTCTTCAGAGTTAATGCCCACTCAGCGATCTTCTCTCACTATCACTAAGTTGGAATCTAACTCTGATGATTCATCAGATACTGATCCTTTAGAGGTTGATGAATCTCTAGCACTCCTGACTAACTCTTTCAAGAGGTTAGCTAGAAAGAGTAACTTCAGAAGAAACAAACCTCTCATCATTGACAAGCCAAAATCATCTCTTATTGATAAGGCCACTACTACTTGCTATAACTGTGAGAAAATAGGTCACTTTGCTAGTGAGTGCAGGTCAACGAAAGTTTTCAAACCTTCTTTATCCTTCAAGAAATCCTCTACTCCTAAGAATAGAGATGAAAAATACCTGAAGCTCAAAGAAAAATATGAAAAGCTGAAAAGCTACAAGAGAAAAGGTAAAGGTCTGATCGTTGAAGATCATGACTGGGCTGAATCTGATGAAGAATCAGATTCTGATGAAGAAGATGTGGCCAATATCTGTCTTATGGCCGAAATCCAAGAAGAATAGGAAGAACCAGCTGAAATTCCCTCTACTTCTACTTCTACTTCTCAGGTATCAACTTCCTCTCCTTCTCCAACTATCACTGACGCTAATAGACTTCGAGTTATCGATCTGCTGACTGTGGATTTATATGATGCCCTGAATGGCAAAACTAAAGTTGAACAACAAAATCTAGATTTATCTGAACAGGTTAAAAATTGTCATTTAAAAATACAAGAGCTTTCACAAATCGAATTTTTTTTGAAAGATCAGCTGTATGTAAATCAAGTCATCAGTATTGAATGCGAACAAGTTATCACTGAACTGAAAGTTTAGAAAGCTACTGTTGAAGGATGGTGTAAATCCTCAGCAAATATCACTGAGATAATCGGTGCTCAGATCCCTGCCAATGACAGAAGTGGCCTTGGTTATAAGGCTAACGCTGAAGAACCAACCAAAGATCATTCCATGCTTAAGTTTGGAATGTTCGTGTCTTCTATCCCTGACACCTCATCATCTCAGTGCTCTTCTTCTAATAATCCAATCCCTGAGGAAAAATCTACCTTAAGCCCCAAATTTAAAGGTAAAGAAAAATTTGTTTTCCAAAATCCTCAGAAGGGTACATGTTGGTCCCGAAGGGTTATACAAGTTTGTAGAAGGGGGGTTGAATACAAACACACAATTTTTATGTTTCTAAATTGTTTATTGATATAATCAAACAATTTACAGTTTGTTGCGGAAAAAGACTAAGTATAAAACCTAATCTAAACAAACTATGAGAATCACACAGAATTCTTGCACTAGAATAAGAATGAAGGAAGTTAAGAAAAGCTAAGGATAGTTTTTCTTGGCACTAAGAAGTTTAGGAGGACGAGCACTTCAGAATGAAGTAACACTTCCTATTTGTTCTACATGCATTAAATGCATGTCAGGATAACTTTACACGTGGCAGCACTTGGTTGGTTGCATGATTCTGACTTTTGTAAACATGCTGTTGGCCGCTTGGAGAATAGTGTAGTGGGCAGAGTGGTTTGTACGATCAAGGACAGAGGTATGTTCTTCTGATAAATCGTACAATATCGTGCAAGGGGATAAGACAAATATTCCTTGTAGAACAAGCTTCATGATCAGCGATCGCTGAGTTGATCTTCATCAGGGAGGACGATGAAGGTCAGCTCTCGCTGAAGTCTTCTACTTGAAACATCTCGTGATTTGGATAAGTCTTGGCTTTGCTGATATCCGCATCAGGTCATGAGTAGACTTAGTCACTTGTTCGTCAGTTTGGTCTTCGATTTTAGCGTTGAACACTTTTTTGCGAGTCTTGTCTTCAGGGATCATAAGCAAACATTTACAGAGTGAACATTTAGTGATCATCAACAAGACCGAACAGGCTCAGGTTTCACTGATGTACATTTATCGCTGAAGTATATTTAAAGAACACAGTTTCACATCAGCGATACTAAACAGACTTAGTATATTTTTCTTTGATGGTGAAACACTGATACATAGTGTTTACTTACAATTTTCACTAAGTGATTCTAAGGGTCATCATCAAATCACTGAAGGGTTTGGATCAACAATCTCCCTCTATTTGGTGATGACTAAGCAACATAAGAAAATTGCTAAGTTAAAAACATAAGGATAAAGAGGACTCATAAATATGTGTCCCATTTACTGTTTTCAGGGATCTTTTCTAGTAATGATGGAGTAAAGTACTTTATTGAATTTTTCATTAAACTTCGTAATCAGTTTACAAGGGAAGTTGAAAAAATATAAGTACAATAAAAAATTAGAAGTACAGAAAGAATACAACTAATAAGATAGAAGAATACAAAAGTGATCCTATCAACTAAGCAGGTTCATCCTTGAAGAGAAGTTCATCAAGGGTATCAGTTTTAGGAATCATCCAGTCAGGGACTGTTAGGACCATAAATGTCCTATTAATTAGAAAGTTATATAAAGTAATTATAGAGATTAATTGTTTAATGTAAAATCCTTAATAATGTTAATTGAGCTTAGTTTAGCTTAATGGGTTTGGGCCTTAATAGTCTTAGCCCTAGGTATAAATAGTTTGTTTAGCCTTAGAATTAGGTTAATCGTTCATTACTCTTGTTGAATATTCTCTTTGAACGTATTGTAACCTTTTTGAATATCAATCATATGGATGACGACCTATTGATCTGAGTTGTTGATTATTATTGTTACTTGATTGTTAAACTGGATCTACACGAATGTTCTACATCCGCCCCTCAAACCCGTTCTGTGAACAATGTTTCCAAAAACAAATCTAAATCTAAAAGACGTTCACAGAAACTGAAAACGACCGATCGCGCTCAAAATAGACATCCTTACTAGTCAAGATCTACTGACTACGACTTTAATGATATTTAAGATAAAAATGGTCGAGCCAAAAACGTCAAACAAAAGTGGGTAGCGAAAGGATCTAAAGAGCGCAAGTCGAAGTCATTTAATTCCGTTTTCAGTTCTTGGAAAAACATTAATAATTGTGATGTAATTGATTCAAGTACTATTGTTGAAAAAGTATTATTTTTCCGTTAAAGATTTATTCAATTCAACAATTACTTCAGTTATCTCATGATTGTCTATGTTTCTCTAATTGTGGTTTGAATGACTTTGTCAATAAACAGTATGCATCTGATTGGTTTGGTTCTTATCATGTGTTTAATTCTCGTCGTAAGTTTAAGTCACCCAAACCCAAACAAGAACCCAATTCAAAATGGGTTCCTAAAACAGGTGCTACACCTAACCCCCCCCCCCCCCCCTCAGACCCATTTTCAAATGGGTACCTAAAGTTGTCTAATTCTTTTTGCAGAACGGTCATGTGTGGTACTTAGATTCAGGTTGCTCCAAGCACATGACTGGAAGTAGGGAGCTTCTCACAAACTTCACCGAAAAATATTGTGGCAACGTGAGATTTGGGAATGACGACAAAGCACCAATCATGGGTTATAGCGACTTCGTTCAAGATCAGGTTACTATCAAGAAGGTTTCCTACGTCTAAGGCTTAGGACATAATCTATTTAGCATAGGTCAGTTCTGCGACAAAGACCTAGAGGTCAACTTCGAGGTGCAACGTTCGCACTGAAGACGGAAAGAAGCTACTAGTTGGGACGTGCAAGACCAACCTCACGATCGACCTCTCCTCTCTGAAGACGAACGAGTCTGTGTGCTTGATGTCAAAGGCCAACTCTAAGCAAAATTGGATATGGCATCGCAGACTATCGCACCTGAACTTCAAGAACATCAACAAGTTGGTGCTAGGCGGACACGTGAAAGGAATGCCAGAGCTCAAGTTTGAGAAGGACCATCTCTATGCAGCATGCGAGATGGGAAAGATGAAGCGAGCTTCCCACAAGCCGAAGGCCGCTACGAGCACATCTAGGTCTCTCAAACTCAACCACATGGACTTGTGTGGACCGATGCGTGTTCAAAGCATCAATCACAAGAAATACATCTTGGTCATGGTCGACGACTACTCACGCCACACATGGGTCAAATTCCTACACATGAGACCCCAGACCTGATCATCACTCATTTGAAGACCATGCAATTGAATCTTCGATAGCTCGTTCAGACCATCCGGACGGACAATGGTACCAAGTTTAAAAATCGCACGTTGGATGACTACCTCACTTCCATAAGAATCTCCCACACCTTCTTCGCAACACGTACTCCTTAGCAAAACGGAGTCGTGGAAAGACGAAACCGTACCTTAGTGGAAGCAGCTCGCACCACGCTGTCCCACTCCAAGTTACTGTTATATTTGTGGGTTGAGGTCGTTGCAACCGCCTGCTACACGGAAAATCGGTCCATTCTCAACAAGCGGTTCAACAAGACGCCCTACGAGATCATCAATAACCGCATCGCGAATATAACGTACTTTCATGCATTCGGATGCACGTGCTATGTCATGAATGACAAAGACGATCTCGGGAAGTTTAGCCCCAAAGCAGACGAAGGCATATTCATCAGATACTCGACCCAAGCTCAAGCTTTGTGCGTTTACAACAAGCGCACCAAGACCGTCATCGAGAGTGTAAACCTAACCTTTGACGAAGCGGCTGACTTGGCTTCTGAACTACTCAGTTCAGAACCCGCTTTAACTGGTGTGTTAGCTTCTAAACATTATCGTTCGGGATCTACACATAATCCGATAATTCAGATCAAGCCTCTACGTCAAAATCACATCTTTCTGATTTGGATTTACTTTTTGAGCATTTCTATGATGATTTATTTAACCAGATTGATACAAATGTTCATGTGAATAACAGGATTGGAGCCGCACAAATCGAGGACTCTACAAACATCACGGGTCCATTGACATCAACTAGCTCTCCATCCACCTCCACATCTACTCACAACCCCTAACGCTCAAGTGACACTACATCCAAATCTGAGCCTACACCTGAAGCTGCTGTTAACATACCTAAAGTTGTTGTTGCCGATTCTTCTTCTGCTACACGCTCGAGTCAACTCTCTTCACTGGAGGTTGTCTAACCACCCACGAATCCGGCACCAGCCCCGCCGATCAGCATGCCATCGTGTTAGGAACATAAATGTCCTACATATTAGAAAGATATATAAATAACTATATAGTTTAATTATAGAGTTTAATTAATCTTTTGTAATAACCTTTAATCATAAAAGGGCTTAGATTAGGTTAATGGGCCATGGGCCGTTGTGTTAATAGGCCTTGGTATATAAGGTTAGTGTTAACCTTGAATTAGGTTAGACGATTCATTATCATTCATGAGAGCTTAATTGTTTAGAGAGAGATAGTTATGATTTTCATTCTAACTTTTGTAACTATCTTGATTATTGAATATGAGAGGGATGACAAGTTGAAATCATTATCTGTTCTTGTTATTTCTCATTGAATCGTTGTTACCTGATCAATCTAGGACTAACAATTGGTATCAGAGCAGAATCGGTAATTTGAAGAAACGAAAGAATTCGAACGAAAGCGAGAAAAGGCAAGAAAATTCGCAGAAAAGTTTCTGGAAAATCGCAGCCAGCCGTTTCGCTTATTCCCGGAGATTGAACCGTCGGATCGTCACGATTTTTGGACAGTATCTTCGGGACATCTTGTTTCACATTTTGACTGGTTGGATTAATCGTTTGAGGTCCAGAAGGCATTCAAAGGATTTTCGTAAAAGTGCAGTATTTTTTGAAGAAAATCGTTCTTCAATCGGTTTGCAAAGTTCTTTCATTGTTTTTAACAATTCGTTTGTTATATCTCGATTGGTTAATTGCCTTAATCTAGACTCTAACTGCGATTACAAGGACTCAAAGCTATTAATTTTGCATGTTAAAAATCAAATCTTGAGTTTTTGGTGTTCTTCAATTTTTGTGGTGATTTGTGAAAATTAAGATATATTTTGCTTAGAAATCGATTTGGGTGTGTTTGTTTTTGTGTTTTTGGTCAAAATCTAACCCTTCAGGAGTGAAATCAAACAACCCTATCGATTCCAGATCAGAATTGCAACCACAGCTGCAGTGTCCGGGTAAGTTTCCTACTATCTTAAGTTACTGGGTAATATTCTAAGGTTACCGGATACTCCTTTAAAAAGGTTACCGGATAACTTTTTGAAAAATTTACCGGAAAATTTTTAGTTACCGGATATTTGTTAAATGTTACCGGAAGTTAAAACTTTCCGGGTGATTCTTTTTCCGGACAGCGCATATTTACCCGGATCACTTTGACATCAGCCACTATTGTTGACCAATTGTTGTCATTTGACCATCTTGTTCACAAACTCATGCATGCAAAGTCACGTATATAAAGCTATCATTTTCTTTTCACATAACACATTTTGATAGTTTTTATTTTCTTGTTTAATAGATTTTGCTTTTATTTGTTTAATTTTTGCTTGGTTTGTTTTTTATAGAGAAACAAGATTTTCATTCGATAAGATTATCTTTCATTCGGTAAGTTTACTTCATTTTTCATCTGATAAAATTTTGTCCGGTAAACCATATTCACCAGGACATCACATCTCGTCCGGTAAGCATCACATCACCCGGTATCTTTATTCTCATACGGTAAGCTTCCCATTCGGAAACCTCATCCGGTAAGCTTCCCATTTGGAAACCTCATCCGGTAAGTCGCAAATAACTTTCACCCGGTAAGTCACATTCATCCGGAATCTCGTTCCATCCGGATCTCTTCTCATCCGGTAAGTTCCTCTTCATCCGGTAAGTTGTGTTTTTGTAAGTTTTTGTTTGGTAAAATCTCGAAGTTTGATTTCGTTCGTTCCAACAATAATCAGATTTTAAATTTTTTAAAGCGAATTTATTTTATAAATTTGTTTTTCTAATTTAATTCTTGATTTTTCTTCCGCAATTTTTTATTCTTCAAAATAACACCGATTAACGATCAATTTTTCAGGTAACAATGTCTTATTCATCTCAGTCTGAAGCAACTTGGCAAGACGAAGATGAGGTGATGGAGATTCTGAGCGAAAAGAAGTATGCGTCCAAGTCACCTGCTGATCCACTAGTTCTTACTTTTTCAAAACGAGGCAAATCCTCCAGCCGTAGTTCCAAACGTGCACAAGAGCCAAGTGAATCTAAGCCAGAATCGGAGGAAGAAGATGGTAGTGATTCTGATCCTGAAATCTCAGCCTTTAAGAATTCAGTGGCTCGGCTCACCAGATCCTACCAGCAGCATTGCAAGAAGAAGGTAGTTGAGCATAAGGAGCCTGATAAGAAGGAGAAGACTGAAAAAGAGCAAACAAGACTAAATGAAAAGAATATCAAGCAGAAAGATGATTTGATCAGCAAGTACGTCAAAGAACTGAAGGAACTGAAATCTCAAATATGGAGTAGTTCTGAGAAGCTGGCTAAATCTGAAGAAAAGGCAACAGCGTTAGAGTCTGAAAACACTAAGCTAAAAGGAAAGATTTCGGATTTGCCATCACATGAAGAGATAAAGGCACTTGAAGAGAAAGGTAAGCTCCTGAACTGTGAAAACCTTGAGCTTAAAAGTAAAATAAATACTCTTGAAAAGGTTTTTGAAAAGGAGAAAGAAAGCTTTGAAAAGGAAAGACAATTGCTCACACAAAAGCAATCTGGGCTTTCAACCAAATCTCTTGAAGAGAAGAAGAGATTTGAGCTGCTGTGTTTAAAGCTTTCAAAACAATAAAAAGTTTTGATTTCAGAAAGAGAGAAGTTTGAATTAGAACGCAAATCTTTCTCTAAAAAGAATGGAGAACTTTCTTTGAAAATATCCGATTTGGAGAAACGAATTAGACGTTCTAATCAAAGAGTCTGAGAAAGGGAAAGTTGAAGGTTTTAGGACTAAATGTTTGACAGATGATTTTGCAAAAGAGAGAAAGATTTCTCAGTTCGAGATTACTAAACTTACAAATAGATTATCTGGATTAGCAACCGATATTTTGAAAGAACAAATGGTTAAATCTAATTTACAAAAGAAATTTGATTTAATTCTCGAAGAACGAAATGCCTTAGAAAGCAAGATCAAAGATGTTCAACCTTCTTATGCTTCAAGTTCATTTTCTACAATTCGTTCTTCAAAGAATTTTGTCAAATCAAATGATTTTTCAAAAAATCAGATTCGACCTTCCAATCTTTTCTATAATTCTCGTGTTGACAAATCAGATAATCAATTTTTCAAGAAAGTAAAAATGGAGTGGAGAGTTAAAGGAACCACTCCTGATCCAAAGTCATTTGTCTCTATTAAGAGTGCCAAGAACAACACAGCTTTCCACGCTAAACCTTTTGTGAAAACTGATCGAGTTTACTCTGTTAACAAACTAATCAGTTTATCTACACAGAAGTTGTGTTGCTCTTATTGTGGAACAAGTGACTTTGTCAAGAAAGACCATGCTAGGTATTGGTATGGTACTTATAGTATCCCTGGTCCTCATAGGACGTCTAACCGACAAGGATCCATCACAAGATGGATACCAAAATCCCTCTAATCTATTTTGCAGGAATGTCATGTGTATTTAAATTCGCAGATTCTTTTCACATGACGAGCATTCAAAGGTTAGGCCAATTTTGAGGGGGAGTACTATCTTATGCAAGGTATGTGAACTCTAACTGAATTCAAAAACCTTGGCAATTCATTTTGAATAACTTACTTGCGTTTGTTATTATCTAATTTTAACTTCCATGATTGCCATGATCAAAACTTGCTTGATTTAGTTATTTCCATGTCTCAAATGTTTGTTGATTTTTCGATGGAAATACACTCGTTTTTGAATTCCACTTTATGTTCATAGTTCATCAGTTCACATCAATGTTTCAATTCTTATCTGATAAATTAATTGTGACTTGTTCCTCACAATTAAACTTTCTGATCATTGTCTCTTTCTTGCAAACATTGTGCTTACTGAGTCATTCTGTTTTGCGCTTGAATCTGTTTCTTGAAATTCTGGTAATTCAATCACGACTTCTGATTATCTCAGATCAGGACTCGGACTTAAATGTTTTGACTTCTAAACACCTCAGTTTAGAACTCGTACTTCACTATTTTACTAAAATGCTATACTCGTTGCATGAATGTGTGTTAGGAATTAAATCGTTTCTATGGTCTATCCAGAACCGGAAGGACCCACCCAAGAAACACATCCCTTAAAGACTACAGTGAGGGGTCTAGATGATAGATGAGTTTGGAGAGAAAAGAATATGGTGAGGCTGTGACAGGACTTAAAAGAATTATTGGTCCTTACCAAACCGAGTCAGTTATCCGGGTAACCACACAATCTATCCATTCTCGTTCTTTGGAGATGAGTATTGAAACAGACATGGACCCAGTGTCGATAACTTGTGTCACCCCACCCAGCCACTCAAGTATCTCCCAACAGATGCTTGTTTCATATATTCACGGAGATTAGCACATAATCTATCTATTCCTCACTCGGAGGTCTTAGATATTGAAAAAGGAAGACACCAGCTCCGGTATCCGAACTTCATATTCTATTCACTGTGTCAATTGATTTTTTACTTGCGTCCCAAGTTAAATCAATTTTTGAGCCTAACAGATAGAATCTATTTCTTTCACACATGCACGAGTCTTTGTGATTCCCGTTGCATATCTTCGTGATATTGCCGGAACAGTTTGAGAAGTTAATTTTTCAAATTTCTTCAGTGATAACTGGAAGTCCTATCAGAGATACCTCATTGCCAACTCTGAACATAGGCCACACAATTTTTTAAATTGTTGTGATAACAGTTACTAACGTGTTTCTGTGTTAGTTGATTACCCTCTTCTGGTTACTTAATGTTTTGATCTGGTTCGTTTGCTACTCGTTACTATTTTCTTTGAACGTGCATGATGCTCCGGATGCTCCTACTCATCATGAGGGGGAGAAAGGGTACAGATTCAAAGACACGGATTATCAAGTTGAGGGGGAGTTAGCAAAAGCTGAGGGGGAGTAAAGAAGTCCCCATACAAAAGCCAAGGGGGAGTAACGATCAAGTTCCGAAATCCGAAAAGACTTCAAAGTGCTTACAAGTAATCAATTCTTCTCATCATTTATCAAGTGGTGTTCGCTTCAAATCGTTTCCTCCTTCGAGCATATTGGTTCTACACGTTCTTTTAAAGCTGAAAGCTAATTCAAGAGCTTTATTCAAGGGGGAGCGGAAAAAGACATGAAGACAAGCAACGCCGAAGTGCTTCAAAGATTCAAGAAGAAGAGAAGATCAAGACCTGAAGGTTTCTAGACCGATTTTTATTTATATATCTTTAGGGGGAGATTGTTAGGACCATAAATGTCCTACATATTAGAAAGATATATAAATAATTATAGAGTTTAATTATAGAGTTTAATTAATCTTTTGTAATAGCCTTTAATCATAAAAGGGCTTAGATTAGGTTAATGGGCCATGGGTCGTTGTGTTATATATAAGGTTAGTGTTAACCTTGAATTAGGTTAGACGATTCATTATCATTCATGAGAGCTTAATTGTTTAGAGAGAGATAGTTAGGATTTTCATTCTAACCTTTGTAACTATCTTGATTATTGAATATGAGAGGGATGACAAGTTGAAATCATTATCTGTTCTTGTTATTTCTCATTGAATCGTTGTTACCTGATCAATCTAGGACTAACACATCGTTACTTGAAGTCGTCCAAGATCTTCCTCCCGGTAACTATGTGGATCCGGACACATCTCACATTACTGCTCAACCGCTTCCACATACCACCAAATGGACACGCACACATCCCCTTCATCAATTCATTGGCGACCCCTCTACACCAGTCCAAACACGTGGTGCCTCTGCCAACTTCTGCCTCTTCTCCGGATTCCTCAGCCGCATCGAGCCTACAACTGTTTCTAAAGCACTCAATGATCCAGATTGGGTAATAGCGATGTAGGAGGAGCTCAACCAATTTGAGAGCCTCAAGGTTTGGAGACTTGTCCTATGACCGACGAACAAGACGGTGATTGGCACCAAGTGGGTTTTCAAGAACAAGAAGGACGAAGAGGATGTTGTGGTTCGCAACAAGGCACGCCTTGTGGCAAAGGGATATCGACAACAAGAAGGAATAAACTACGATGAGACATACGCACCAGTTGCATGCATTGAAGCTATCCGCATGTTCCTCGCATACGCCGCACACAAGAACTTCACCGTCTTCCAGATGGACGTGAAGACTGCATTCCTCAACGACGTACTCAAAGAGAAAGTCTACGTTTCGCAACCGGAAGGGTTCGTGGACGACACCAAGCCCAACCATGTTTACATCTTAGACAAGTCCCTCTACGGCCTCAAGCAAGCGCCACGAGCCTGGTATGACGCTCTCTCTAAATTCTTGATATAAGCAGGCTTTTCCAAAGGTAAGATAGATACCAATTTATTTATTAAAAGGAAAAGAATGATATTATACTTATGCAAGTATATGTTGACGACTTCATTTTTGGCTCAACAAACCCTCAGTACTGTAACAATTTTTCAGTCCTCATGAGGAGACATTTTCAAACGAGTATGATGGTTCAAATGAATTTTTTTCCTCGGTCTACAAGTTAAGCAACTGTCGACCGGGATATTCATTAATCAGGCTAAGTACATCAGGGATATTATCCAGAAATACCAGATGGAACAGTCTGCACCCATGAAAACTCTCATGTCTCTAGGTTCGAGGTTACACGCCGATCCCAGCGGAAAGGATGTGGATACCAAGACCTACAGGGGAATGATTGGTTCGTTAATGTACTTGATGGCAAGTAGGCCAGATATCATGTTTTCTACATTTCTTTGTGCAAGGTTTCAATCAAAACCTAAAGAGTCTCACTTAATCGCGGTTAGGAGTATTTTTAGATACTTGAAAGGTACTGCTGATCTTGGCTTGTGGTACCCGAAAGAGACAGGTTTTGAGTTAACTGCGTATTCGGATGCTGACCATGCCGGCAGCATGATGGACCGGAGGGTCATGTACAGTTCCTGGGAGATAGTCTTGTCAGTTAGGCGTCGAAGAAACAACTCTGCGTATCCATGTCCACAGCTGAGACGGAGTATGTTGCTGCCACAAGCTACTATTCTCAAGTTATATAGATGCGCACCCAGCTCAAGGGCTACGGCTTCACGTACACAAAAATTCCCATCTAATGCGACTCGAAGAGCACGATTGCCATATCAAGTAATCCGATGCAACACACGAAGACGAAGCACATCGACGTTCGGTATCACTTCATCAAATGTCACGTTGAATGAGGTACGATTGAACTCTACTTTGTTAATACTGAGCATCAGATAGCAGACATCTTTACAAAAGCCTTGAACGAAAAACGCTTTAATTACTTAGGTGGCGTTTGGTTTACTGGAAAGTGATGGAATTTGGTGGAATTGAAATGTGACATTCCATTGACCAGATTCCATTCCATTGTTTGGTTCAATCTTTTGTAGCATTGAATCTTAAAACTTTTCATTGAATTCCTTATTTTATGTATTTGACATTCCATCACATTATGTAGGGATATTAAAGGAATGGAATGTGTTATTATTTTTATTCCAAAAATATCCCTTGCCCTAATTGATCGACCCTAAAATTGTGGTTCTTCTCCATCGAGCCCAATCGAACAACCCAACAAGAAATCGATTCAGTAACGAATCGTCTATCTTCTCCATCGAACAACCAGCAAGAAATCGTCTATCTTCTCCATCGAGCCCCAAGAAAATCGAACCTGTCGGTCGTTTTCTTCTCCATCTACAGCAACATCGAACCTGTGGTCGTTTTCTTCTCCATCGCCAGCAACAGCGAACATGTGGTTCGTTCTCTCCTCCTTTTCTTCTCGCCTTCTTCTCCAATATATGTCATTTTCATTTTGCTTTCGATTTTGATTATGGAGTGACCTTGCTTTTGATTTTGCTTATAATTTTGATTTTGAATTTTGATGAGTATATGTGATTTTGACAGCAAGAATACTTGTGTTCTCTATATATTCATTTGTAATTAATATCTTGTGAATTTGGGTTTTTTGATTTTGACAGCAAGACATATATGTGATTTTCCATATATGTTACATTTATGTTGACAGCAAGAATACTTGTGATTATGTTACATTTATTTTATTAAAACGTTTTTTTGAAAAAAAACAATTAAAATTATCAAAAGGGTATTTTGGTCATTTACCAAAATTTCATTCCAATTCCAAAGCTACATTCTGTGAACCAAACAGACAGATTCCAATTCCTTTAATAGATTCCATTCCAATTCTGTCAACCAAACAGCTGGTCAAACCTGACAACATTCCATTCCAATTCCTTCAAAGTCAAATTCCTTTGACAGATTCCATTCCATCCAAAAACGTTCTGCGAACCAAACGCCCCCTTAGTGTCCAAGCTAGGTACGCTAAACCTGAAGGTTTAGTCTGTCCGAGTCTGGTACAGCTTCTATTCAATAACGAGGAACTATCATCTCATCATCTGATGTTAACTCCTTAGATGGTGAAGTACACACTTTCTCGGTATTGAACTCTATCTGTATCAAACTCATTAAACCTTTGTATTAAAAAGTTAGATTTCTTTCGTTTGTTTGTTTGCGTTCTGTCTTTTGTGATTTCACTTTCTGCTTTATTTATTTTTCGATACCCGTACGTTTGATTGTTTGCTCATGTGTTCAGGGGGAGCTTATGCGCTAAATAGTCCCATTACTTTCATTGTTCGAGGGGGAGCGACACCCGGTTTTTCAAATTTTCTCCATAGAGTTTTTCATCTATTTTTTCGTTGTGTCAAAAGTTTTTCGTGCACAAGTCGAGGGGGAGCACACACGTTTTCTTAAAATATTTTCTTTAGTCATGTATGCATAAGTCTAGGGGGAGTAAGGGTCAAAAAGTCCAAGTTTTAAAAAGTCATATTTTTCCCGGACTCAATTTTGTCCGGACAAGTCTATTTCCGGATCCCACCCTTTTTTCGGGAATCAAGTTTTCTAGGTCGAAACCCACTTTCCCGGAAAACAAAGTTTTCCGGTACTAGCGCCCGGAAAACCCAACCCGTATAAATAAACCTTAAATCCCTTTTTTTCAACCTTACGCTTTCCGACATTTCACCTAAAACCCTTTCAAACCATTTCTTTATTTCAAACAGATTTCATCTATATCTCAGATTACTTCATTATTTCTGACTGTGTGTTTCCAAGATTAATACTTGCGTATTATTTTGTCTATATACTTTCAAGTATTCATACACATCGGTTTAATTTCCTATTGACTTTGTTATTACCATGTCTCAATTGAAACATTTTTTGATAGTAATACTCTCGTTTGTATTTCAATTTTGTTGAGCATCATATATTCTTTAAGCGTGAGAATTAAACGTTTCATTCAAAGATTGTTTATATTTGTTCATATAAACATTGTTCAATTCTTTGAAACCATGAAGGATTAGGGTGTCACACAAACTTCATGATTAATCTTTCATATTTGATCTGACTGATACATTGTCAGATTCTCAAACAATTTTCGAACTCATTGCATTCTTTCAATATTCTTGTTTTGAGAAATCTTCAAAGTTCAAATGCTCAAATATTTCATGATATTATTGAGGAGCATACATTCTGATGACAATGTAATTCAAAACTGAGCTTTATAATTGTTCAAGCTAAACTGTTGAACAACACATCTTTTTAGGACAAATATTCATAGGAATCAGTGTGAGAACATAAAGAACTTCCGTGGCTTCACGTTAACCAGTGTTTCCTACCCAAGAAGTTATCCTTGAGTGATTAAGGCATGAGGGGTCTACATCAAAAAGTGGGGGAGATAACTCATATGGTTGAGTAATCTCATTGTGCTGAGGTAAAATGTAAATGAGAGTTTGGTTAGAAGTGAGCGGATTAAAAACAAAAAGAGGGTGTGAGAACAGAGTTAAAAGAATAAGAGAACTCTGCACCAACCATTTTCTGAGCCGGGCATCCACATTACTGATCGGTTCACATTCTTTGGTGATCATCATTGAAACAGGAAATTAGCCCATGCCAACTCTTGCTTTAACCCCACCAGCTACTCATTTCTTTCTCAACAAAGAAATGTTTCAATTTTTCTTGGGGACGCAACATATAATCTATCTAATCTTCATTCGGAAGATTTGGATATTGAAAAAGAAGGAAGTTTGCCCCATCTTCGCACTTCGATCATGCACATTGAGTCCGTGGAAAACTTGTAGCTGTCTCAACAGTTTACACACTTGAGCCTACCTAATCAAGCATAAGTTGCTTCAATCATTTCTACATGTGCACGTACACACAAGGAATGTGTTTTCTTATCATAACGTTCATAGAAATTCCATTGTGTTTTTCGATGATAGAATGGAAGCCCTGGAGGAGTGAACATCAAAAAGCTCATTTCCAGAGTACATCCGTTGTACTAAGTGGCTTTGTGCAACTTACATGCATTTTTAACTGTTTCATTCGTTGATTCAGGGTTACAACTTTCATTTTATCTGAATTTGAAAAGATTCGGATACAAGCATTTTTGGAATTGACGGTTAAACAGATCAAAAGGAGGAGATTGTTACTGGTACTCAAAGAGAATACTGAAATTGAATAGAGTTTTGATGATCATGATGCTCACAATCATCAAAAAGGGGGAGATAGTTTGGATATTTCAATTTCCAAAAGTCAAGGAGATATTTTTCAAACTCAAAGAAAGGCAAGTCAGGAAGTTCGAGATGATGAGATTTTGAAGATACAAAGACAGTTCGTGCTTAAAGATAAATCAAGAATGTTTTAAAGCTCAAAGCCAGTTCAAGATCAAAGACTGAAGAAATTTGTCAAAGCTCAAAGCTGCAAAGATTAGTGATATGAAGATTTTGTTTTAAAGACTTTGATCAACGCTGTGAAGATTTGAAGTTTATGTTTCAAGATTTGATGACTATTTGTTTCTGAAGAGCCAGATGAAGATTAAAGCAGTCAAAGTGGATTTTTGAAGAGAGAGCTTATTTGAAGATTCGTCTGAGATATTTCAAAGAGCTGAAAGTGTTGAAGATTTGAATATTAAATAGTTGAAGGCTGTTGTCATAAATTTTTAAAATCTTGAATTCATAGGGGGAGATTGTTAGTGCCAAAATGTATTCAAGATTTAATGATAGTCAAAGTCAAGGTCAATGTCTTGTAATTGTAAGTAATGGTCAAAGTCATTGTAATAGGGAATGTGAAATTCAAAGGTATAAATACCTTTGATCTAAGGGAGTTGGGTAGAGTGGCTACCATACGTGAGTTATAAGAGAGCTTGTAGAGAGATGACTCTAGAGAGAGAAAGTGAATCTCATTCTAATATTGTATCCTTCTCTCAATCAATACAAGATTCCATTGAATATCCATTGTTACTTGAATTCACAAGTTTGTCTAAAGATTACATTCCAACTTATGGTATGATTGCTAATATATGATGTTATAAAATATGTCATTTTTGTGAGTTTCTTGCCATGAAGATTGAAACACATTTTGAGACATAACATATCTTTGTTGAATCAATTACCTTCTCGTAATCGAGTAAGTGGTTTCTATAACAACCTCAAATTTGGAAAGAGCAACCAATTTAAAATTTCCAATAATACAACGAATAAAGAATAAAACCCCTTTCTACAAATCAATACTTGAATTTCCTCAAATACAAATCTAGATTTAACCTCAACAATTAATAAATCAACTCTTATGCCAAGACTAAGTATAGGTCGGGTATTACTAAACCCACGGATAATTGCTATCTCCAAATGTGTGGAAGGCTTCACCCAAGAGTTACACTCTTCTCGTGCATCTAACTAGCCCTCATCTCTTCATAGTTCCACTAGTACATATACTTAACAATGACCCGATGCACATGCCGACAAATAAAAAGGTTAGGCTAACGCCTAGTGAGTTCGAGAGTTTTCACCAATTATATAAAAAGGTAAACTGAAAGAATGCTATTTAAATTCCCACTTTCTAAAATGAAATGCATTTAGTAAGAAAGCAACTTCTTTCCTGAAACTCGCTATTTCCGTGATGAAAGCCCCAATACAATATGTTTATTGAAATATAAATCTGAAACCCAAACTCACCTAAAACGGGAATAATGATTTAATATTTAGATACAAAAATTATAGATAAACTCTATTAACCAAAATATTTAAAACACTGATAAAGCTCAATACACAAAACCACTAAATGTGGATAACAATCCATACTCAAAATATCATTGAAAACATCGATAAACTCTATATCCGAAATCAACACTTTTCAGTGACGAGGAGACCCGTTTCCATTGAACGTGGCGGGAACACAAGAGTATGCCACACATTTATGTTATATGAGCATCACTTGAGGATAAATAAACATTGACATCAACCTTATCTGGGTCTTTAGTCAAATGGGTCAACAAGCTCAACTCTATACAAGTCTTTCGCTTAGGGAGTCACTAAGTTCAACCTTATCCGGGTCTTTACCTTGGGATCTCCCAAATCCAAGTTAAACCTGTTCACTAGAAATGACAACCACTACGAACTACGTGGTCATCAAGTTCAACTCTACCCAAGTCTTTACCTTGAGTCCCCCACTACGGATCACACGGTCAACAAGTTCAACTTTTTCTAAGTCGTTACCTAGAGTCCTCCGCTAATCCGAGTTTCTAGTTACAACACCGGGGTGACTACCCCATTCCAAACTGAAACCTATGCCTATGGATCCATTGCATTACAGTCTAAAAACATTACATGACTCCAAATGAACGAACTAGCGCATTCAAAACATGTAATTCTCAAATAAGATGCAATAAATGCAAATCATAACCAAGGCTCTACATTGAGCTGACAAAATCATACGAATGTCCCCAAGACCCAACGGAGTCAAAAACCTAGCCATAAGCTCAACCAATCAATTGACCATTTGTTAAAAGTCATAAAATGCAATAAAACGTAAATAACCCACGTTTATGCAAACACATGCTCCAAATACATAAATAACTCAAACACAACTTAAATTGAGACAAATCATTTTCCAAATGAGTTTATACCATTTATTCTTTCAAAATGTGTCATAACACAAGAACAAACATTTCTCCAAAACACACACACTAACAGTGCATTTGAACCAAAAGATCTCCATTCAAAAGATAAACCGTTAAAATACCTATACTTATGATTTATTTATCAAAATGCCCAAAAGTCTCAAATGTGGGTGTTCCACATGATTTATAAAACCAAATATCCCAAATAAGCAAAGCTCATCAAACATTTCAAATTTGATAATTATCAAGTAAAACAAATAAAAACTTTAAAATAGACACTTTTGACATGTACATAGTTTTCACAAAGCAACTTGAACTCACCTTGCAAGATTTAGGCTAAATCTAGGTTTTTACCCCAAACTAGAGTTTTCTTGGTGAAAACTTGAATCTACAAGAAACACCTCCTAACTCTTAGATCCAACACTTGCAAAGTGTTTCATTCACCTCCAAAGATCCAAAACATAAGGCAAAACGGAAAGGATAGAAAAGAAAATGAAGAACAATCAAAACCCTAGCTTAAAATCAAGAGGGGTGAGAAGATTACCGCCATAAAGTACTTTTAGATCTTCCAATAAACTTCAATGCTCTTAGTCTATCCTTGAATAACTCTAAAAAACGAAGCCATAGCAACCTGAATCAACAAAAACAAAGTAGAAATGAGAGAGATGTGAAGAAATGAAGAGGAATGGCTGAAAATCCACGCGGATTCCAGAAGTATGTGCGGGTTTCCACGTGGCTAAATCCATGCCAAAACTCGTGCCGCCCCCTAGACTCGCACACTCAGTGTCTTGCGCGGGTTTCCACGCTGCTAAACCCGTGAAAAAAACTTGTTTGACCACTATTTTGACCATAACTTCTTCTTTTTAGCTCCGGTTTTGCTCCGAAAAGAACCGTTGGACTCGTATATGAATTACTCATCCAACAAGACTATAAAATCCATGATTTAAGTCCAAAATTCTATTTCCTCCATTTCTCTCAAGAGATCAATTTCTATACTAACTCGAAATCATACTTACCCAGAACCAGGGTGTTATAGTTTCATTCCACCATAAGATTAGTTCAGAAAGTACATACTCATGAATGCTCTTGATTATCCCTTTTAAGGAATCTCGTAGTTCTTTAAGGGTCTCTAGTAGAAGGTATTCCCTATGAAAGTTAGGACATATATGTAGTCTAAAAAACATGACGATATTTGCTTGTACCTTTTTAGGAGGTTAGTTTTGAGGGTCAATAGGGAGTTGATGAGTTTTAGGTATATTCTTGTACCTTTCCGAAAAAATTAGTCATTACATTGGATATTTATCTATGGCACTTAAGTCCTTTTGAGTTTAGGACATGAATCCCAGATGGGTTGTTTCAACCGTTTACGTAAATAAGAAATATTATATGATTGTTTTTTTGTTCATAAGACAATAGATCACGATGCACGTGAAATATCATTATCGTGATTGTATTGAATTATTCAATATTAGTATTTCAATATCGAAAATTGCTTGAACATTTGTGGATTTCCAGGTAAGAGGGGAATCACGTGGATTACTTAAATCCCTACAAACCTATAGTCGACCGAAGTCTTTTCTGGAGACTAAACCTACTATGAATTTATCAATCCTCTCAACAAATTGAGTTTATCGTCAAAAGCGATCGAACATTATAATTATTTTGCAAATAATTATACCCGAAACCCGACCGAACCCAACCCAAAACCCAACGAACCCGAACCCGAAATAATCCGAAATCCTAAACTCAAAGTTCGGGGCTTGGTTTCCATATCCGAAATCCGATCGGGTTGCCCGATGCTCACCACTACATATTGGTATTTTGGGAGCTTTTGGCAAGTGGCCAAAAAATACTATGACTTATGATTGAGGCAAACATTTGAATTAATGTATTTAAGAATATATTAATATTATGTGTTCAAAGATTTTAACACCTTTTGGCAAGAGGCCAAAAATATAGAGTTGAAAGTATACAACTTCCAAATGTTAATTATAAAACAGAAATTAGCAGTAGGAACTCATAATTAAGATAAACATTTAAATAGTAGGTGGTAAAATCAATCAAAGAGTATGTCAATAATTAAATTAATAAACGGTAATTGACCCAAATAATTAAATAAAATGACAAACTAGTTAAATAAGTTTACTGCTCGTTTAAATAATAAATGATTATCATATCTCACAACAATGTATTAGTAAATTTAAATGATCTGAATCAAATTAGTGATCCAAATAAGTAAATAGTATTAACCAATAAACATGTCAATATTGTATATGGCTGGGATGCCTAAATAAAAAATAGATTAAACTTCCCTTTTAGTCCCTATGGTTTCCCTAGAGTTCGTTTAATACAAATTTGACACCACTTTTTACATTTTTACTTTGTTTTGGTCCCTCCCACTAAGAGATGTTAAATAAAATCGTTAGTTCAAGAGTAATTAGGTCTTTTTTCTTTTTATTTCGTCTTTCCTTGTTTTTTTTTAATATTGTTGCATTTATTATACTTCCTAGGGTCGCACCTAGATTTATGCATACACACACATTTACATAAACAAACCATATATATGCATATACATCTTTAAGGAGACCACCACCCATAGAAATGCTTTTGTTTCTACTTTTGCATCATCTTCTTCATCAAACACCCACCACATTCATTTCATTACACACACTCACTACCTTCATAAAGAACCTACACACAAAACCCATCTTCGATGAACGCACATATACGCAAAATCCATCTTCAATGAATACCCCCACACATACACATAAAAAAACCCATCTTCGATGAACACTACACACGCAAAAACCATCTTCGATGAACACATACACACAAAACCCAGATTCAATGAGCACACACTCACACCCATTTCCAATGAACACACACACACGACCTCATTTTGTCGGAGCTTCTGTTTTGGAACCGGAGCAATAGATTCTATCGTTTATTAGATGCATATCAAGATTACGAGACTTTTTCATTCCATGGTAACTGAAAATATCGAAAACCTCGATACTTTTGATTAGTTAATCTAAATACAATCATTGTTAGCCTCAAGTATCCACTATGTAAAAGTATTGAAAATAATTCAAGATAGAAGACCAACAGAGATCAGACAGAAGACATGGAAGAAGTTCATCAAGAAGACCAACAGAGCTCAACAGAGCTCTGTCGGATCCAACAGAAGAACAAATTCAACAGAGGAACAAGTAGTCATCAGAAAGACCAACAGAGCTCTGGTGAAGTGAAGACCTCTGTCAGCCTAAGCCTCGAAGGAAAGCCCAAGTGTTAGACAAGTGTCCATACTTTCCACGTATGCCCTAAAATAGGAGACACACTTTCCACGTGTCATTCCAGGGTACGATAGTACACTGTCTATACTTTTTGAGGGCTATAAATAGTGAGGTAGTGGGACAAACATTTGTAAGTTTTGGGAAGTGTAGTTTTTCCACAATTGTTTAAGCACTACTGCAGCAATCCCGAGCACTACCTTCGTACGATATTGTTGTCCTATGAGATTTCCGAACACACTTTAACTTGTTCTTGGTGTGATTCATTATTGTAACAACCCGATTCCAAAATATACAAATAACATATAATTCATAACATGTTTACAACAAAAGTACTTCACTTTTTGGTCCCAACTAAAGACTAGACATAATAAGAAATTTAGTACATCTGTATCCACATTTTTCTTAACGATCCTCCTCCCAAAAGTTACACATCAAGCATTCAAATCACTGGTTCTTACTGGAATCATCACCTGGAATACATATTTTTAAAACAGAAAATGAGGGTTAGACCTAAGGGTCTAGTGAGTAAATCCCTGACATTTGGAAGTCAATAAAAATTCATTTATATAAAATACTCTTTTATATAAATATACATATATCACACGTAAATTAATACCAACCAATATTTGTACATCATACCCGTCTCATACCACCTTATCCCTCCACCAATGGCCAATATTATTGGTTGCGAGCCAATTTAACACACCGGTCCAAAGCCCGGCCATGTATTATATTTTCATATAATACTCACGTAATTATAATATCTCAATATATTATAATCACCCACGTATGACATATTCATACACTTTATCAAACATTTGTTATTCACAAACTGTATTCCAGTAAAATACTTTTTAAAGTAAAACTCACCTGATCTTTTTAGCAAAGGTCCTTCAAACTTTCCTCAAAACAGATTATCTTTTAACCCTGATCCTTAGTATCTGAAACAAATTAAAGTATACATACTCTTTAACACGTAAACAGGTAACTCACACTTTTCGCAACCCACTATTACGAAAACCTAACTTTTCGCAACCCACAGTTGCGAGTTCCTTACTTTTCGCAACCAACAGATACGAAAACTTCACTTCTCGCAAACCACAGTTGCGAGTTCCCTACTTTTCGTAACTAACAGATACGAAAACTTAACTATGCGTTTTAGCTACTTGCGAAAAGTGGACTTTTCGCAACCAAGGCTTGCGAATTCCTACTTTTCGCAAAAACACTGTTCATCGTCTTTTTCAGAAAAGTTCAGTTTAATTTCAGGAATCCATCTTTTCCCAGATTTTGCAGTTTTATACTATGCATGTTACTGATATTTTGCAGATATGTTTAAAACCAATAACATAACCTATCTTTAAGCTTATATTTCGTAAAACATCCATAAATCATCAAAACCCATTTATGAACTTATCTAGTAAACTTATAACCATAAAGAGGAAGATTGTATAGAATTGATACCTTTTTGTTTCTTCAATTATATCAAAAACCCAGCTGCAAATAATCCACTTCTTTCTTCTCCTTAAAATTGCTCTCTCAATTCTCTCCTCCCTCTCTTGCCGTACACAAAACCCATACACACAAATGAAAAATATCTAAACTCCCTTTCTTTTTACCAAATTCAACACATATACATACTTAGATATTTGCATGCCAAATGGTGAGACACCTCACCCTTTTTATCCTAAAAGAGACGATTTGTAGCAATGAGTCATCCAACATAATTCAAACAAACCCCAATCTTTCATCTAATGGCAACTTTAACCCTCCAACTTCCAATATAAAATTAAAACTTACCCTTTAACTTCTAACTCTATAAAATAAATCTCGAATTTATCTTAAAACCAAAATGATAAAATTAAATAAACCGACCACGTACCTGGTTATTACAATTATCAATATATGAGCAACTTTTATATCTGATCTTGTTATCATTTTACTGTTCAATATTTGATTCTCATAGTTCACTTATCGTTTACACAATCACTCATTTTAATGGCTTTATTTAATATGCTTCCGCTGTCTATTTTACTACCATTAATATGATACAACGTGAATCTGGGAACCTACAATCATGGTTTCTCAACACCAAAATTCAGATTCTCATTTTGTAAAATCGAGAAGTTCAAGAACTCGAAAAACCAAAAAACAAATGGATTATATATATATACGCATTCAACATGGAAATTTTATTTATTTTAGGTGTGGTGTGTGTATATATATATATATATATATATATATATATATATATATATTTAAGTGTGTATATATAAGTGTGTGCAGGTTTTGGAGAAAGAAAGAGAGAAGAAGAGAGGTGTGAAGGGAGTGGTAAGGGTGAAGGAGAGGGTGGGTAAAGTGGTATGGGTAAAAGATAAAAATAAATAGAAAATGACTAAATTGTCCTTCACTTAACGCGTTGGTTACCAGAGACTAAGGGGGTGTTTGGTAGGGGGTATTGAGGGGTAAGGAATGGGAATGATAATGAAAACTTCTGTTTGGTTTGATATAATATAATGGAATCATTACCCCAAATCCATTAATTTCCATTCCTGACCAAATTGGGAGGAATGAAAATTTTATTCCTGCTTAGTCATTTTTACTCATACGTCCCCTTCATTTCTAGATGTTGAATGAAAAATATTTTTTATTTTCACATTGGAAGTCACATATTTGTATTAAAAAGTTGATATAAAATATTTTTTTATTAATTATATTGGTTTAACCAAACAACATCAATGAAATGCTCATTCCTATTCCCATTCTCCTGCATTCCCATTTTCATTTTCATTCCCATTCCTTAAAATGAACCAAACGCCCCCTAAATCGAGCAAAAATGCAAACAGTAATGCCCATTCTGTGTTAAATGAACTCCACAGACAAAAATCACGATTTTTGACAAACCACAAGGACCAATAGTAAAGTTTACTCTAAACAAAATAAAAACAAGGACCGATTTTTAACTCGGGTAATGGAGAGAGAGAGGGCGAGAGAGAGAGAGAGAGAGAGTCGGCGAGATTGAGCGAGAGAGTGAGCAATAGGTTTGGTGAGGGGGCTAGGAAAAGAGAGAATGTGTACAAGGACTCTGACCGAAATAGACGACTCCATCGGAACTTGACCTCCTTCATGTTTCTAAACTTCCCGGAACAATGGGAAGTACCACAATTATGGAGTACATTCAAGAGGTTCGGTGATGTCGGGGATATCTACATGGCCAGGAAAAGGACGCACAATGATAAGAGATTTGGATTCGTTAGATTCAGAAACGTGTACAATATGGAAGAAATGGAGAAGAGCTTGAACGGTATTTGGATAGGTACGTATAAACTCCGTGTATTTTTGGCAAAAATGGATGGACAAAACCGACAGAAATACGAACACAGGTCAGTGAATGTGAACAGAAACGAGTATGAAAGGAAACTGGGTGAAAGCAACGACCGATCGTACAGTGAGGTAGTCAAGGGATGACAGAGTACGACGCCATCAGTAAAAGAAGAGGGAGCTACAAAAGAGGAGGTGATCCTTCACTGAAGTCCAATGATGAATCAAAAAGATCACTAAGGAGGAGTGTAATCGGTAATGTTACGGCATTAGAAGACGTAGTAGCGATTAAGGCTCTATGTAAATCGGAGGCGCTAATGGAATGTTCAGTAAAACTTCTGGGGGGAAGAAACATCCTCATGGCATTCGAGAAGGAGGAGACGATGCTAAACATACTAACCAATAAAGCACACAGGTTACACAATTGGGTGAAGGACTTAAGGAGGTGGTCGGAAGGTTTTTGCTCGTCGGAAAGGGTGGTATGGTTGAGGATTCACGGGGTTCCGTTACATGCATGGAATCAGGAGGTATTCTCAAATATCACAACGAGATGGGGTAAGGTCATCAAGGCGACGAATTGTGATTGGGAGAGCAACAAAAATCTGGAGTATGGCAAAGTTCTAGTCGCCACATCGATTAGAACTACAATTGAAGAACTTAGAAGTGTGAGAATAGATAATTTGTTCTATAGGGTTAGTATAAGTGAAGAAGAGTTGGACGTCGTGGAGCATTTAGTTGTAGAAGAAAGTGAGGATGATTGGGAGGAAGAGGACTCAACCATTCCTTCTGAGTGGTCGGAGGAGGATACCGAGGATGAAGAGGGGGTGCAGGAGAGTTGGGTCGAAGGAATGGTGGTAGACCACGGTGAGCAAAATTTTAACGAGGATAGTATCCAGAAAGAAGAAGAGTTAGCCACACAGAGGGAGAACAAGGACATAGAAAAGGAAATCGTCGGCAAGGAGGCAGCGCCGGCGCAGGCAACGGAGGGGGAAGAGAAGTCCGGCGACAATTCAAGTCACACGGTAGTCGAAGAGTCGCCTATGGCGGCCCCAGTTCCGATGGCGGCGGATAACTTGGTATGGGAAAAGACAACAACTCCAGTCGATGGGGACAAGATACTGAATTCTTCCAAGAGGTTCCAGGGAGAGTTTGGGCCTAATCATGCAGTCAGCCAAAAAAAGGCCCAAGTAAAAAACAAAGATGGATCAATTGAAAGTAGACCCCAACTGATGGGTGAAGACCAATTAAAACCGGCCCAAAAGGAAATATCGACCAGGACACAGATGATAGGAAAGACAACTGCTGCAAGCCCATCCTTGGAGTGCGATGAAGAAGGTACTGCTGTGAAAAATGGTCGACGAACTGATATCGATGGTAAACTGCAGAAAAAATTGAAAATGGGGGAAATTGAAGGAAAGGCGCAGGTGGGAGAAGGAGATAGACAAAAATCTAAAAAAGGAGAGGCGAGAAATCTGGGTGGGGGAAAGATGAGTTTCCATCTTATCAAGAAACTGGCTCGGTCGAATTCGAAAAAATGTGCACCGAAGAAAAACTCAATAGAGGGGGAGGCGATCTAGATAGACAGATGCAAAAAGAGGAGCAAGGCAGTGGGGAGTATGGGAAATCAGAAGTCAGTAACAAACGAGATGAAAAGCACAGATAGCTCGGAAACTGTGGCAGAATTTGGGGTAAAATTGGGTCTTGTTTGGGAAGAGGACAACGAAGAAAAGAATGGTGCAGGGGATGTAGTCAGAAGATGACAGAGGTAAGGCCATCTTATAGTAAAGGTGTCGATTATTTATTTGTCTATGAAAATCGTGTCAATTAACATTAGAGGATTAGGAGGAGGAGTAAAAAGAAATTGGATCCGTAATATGTGTGTAAAAGAGAAAGTGAGTGCTATTGGGATACAAGAAACTAAACAAAAAAATTGGAACGAAAGACAAGTAGCGGCCTTGTGGGGTTATGACGATGTGGACTACGTGCAATCCGAAGCCGCGGCGAATTCAGGAGGCTTGCTCCTAAATTGGGACAGAAATGAGTTCTCGTGTGAATTCTTTCTAGCGAAAAGAAGTTTTGTGGCACCGGTGGGTAAGTGGAGATGGGTAAGTGGACAAGTCGGTTTGGTCAACGTGTATGGACCAAGGGAGGCTAAAGAGATGGTGGAAGTGTGGGAACAATTGGAGAAACTTTGTGAGAAGGAGGAGGTTAGGTGGTGTATCTTTGGGGATTTCAACGAGGTGAGAGGTAGACACGAGAGACTTAACTCAATTACAAATGAAAAGGGAGCGGTAGACTTTAACACATTCATCCGGAACAATCGTTTGGTCGATGTCCCGTTAAGGGGACAAAAATTTACGAGAGTGAGCGACGATGGGAAAAAATACAGCAAATTGGATAGATTTCTTGTGTCCAACGAGTTCGCTGAAGCATGGAAACAGTTGGGGGTAAAGGCACTCGAGAGGTTATGGTCGGACCACTTCCCGATCATGATTTCGGACAATAAACTTGATTTCGGACCGAAGCCTATCAAAATCTTTGATACATGGCTAGAAGGGGAGGAGGTCGAAAGGATGATTAAGGAGGCTTGGAACAAAACCATAACATCAAGATCCCCAGAAGGGGCCTTTAGAGACAAATTGAAGAATGTGAAAGTTGCTTTGAAAAACCTAAGCAATGAAAGATTTGGTAAGTTAAAAGGAGAAATCGAAAGGAACAAGGAAGAGGCGTGTAGATTGGAGTCTGAAGCCGAAAGAAGACAACTTGATGATAGCGAAAGAGAAAGATGGATAGAGTGTAGAAAGAAGTGGTTGGAAGGTGAGTATAAGAAAGTCGAAATAGCAAGCCAAAAGGCAAAAATCAAGTGGGCCAAGGAGGGGGACGAGAACTCTAAACTTTTCCACGCGGCAATAAGGAAAAGAGAAAGAGTGAACGGTATTCGGGGATTAAATGTCAATTCGCGGTGGACGGAGGAACCGGAGGAAATTAGAGAAGCGGTCTTTGAATTTTTTAAAAATAAATTTGCAAACAACAACAACAAAGGTCCGAGATTAAAGAGTGATAAATTCAAAAGTCTAACACGGGAAGAAGCCGAAAGTCTAGAAAGACCGTTCACGGATGAAGAAGTCGGAGAGACGATCAAATTGTGCGGGAGCAAAAAAGCCCCAGGACAGGATGGAATAACTTTCTCATTTATTAAAAGATTTTGGGAGGTTATTAAAGGAGATCTCATGAAAGCGTTGGTGAATTTTTGGGAGGTAGCGGAGATAAAAGGGGGATGTAATGCTTCATTTTTGACACTGATTCCTAAGAATTCAAACCCGATCGGTCTAAATGAATTTAGACCAATTAGCCTCATTGGGGTGTTCTACAAGATCCTTGCAAAAGTATTGGCGAAAAGAATGAAAAAGGAGGAATTGGTTACACACTTACAATATGCCGACGACGTTATTTTTTTTGGTAAATGGAGTATGCCGAATATAAAGAACATCATGAAGATCCTTCATTGCTTCCACGCGGTGTCGGGCTTAAAAATTAATTTAAGGAAAAGTAAGTTGTTCGGAGTGAGAGTAAGTGAGGATGAGACTAAAAGTTGGTCTAGAGGTTTGGGATGTGGATACGGGTCCTTGCCTTTCATTTATCTTGGATTACCGGTTGGTGCAAAGATGAACAAAATTGACAATTGGAAGGTGATCATTGAAAAGATGAAGAATAAGTTGGCCGATTAGAAAGCAAGATTAATTTCATTCGGAGGTAAACTATCGTTGGTCAAGTCGGTTCTTGGTTCGTTATCTTTGTATTATTTCTATCTTTTTAGAGCCCCGAGAGGTGTGATTCGAGAGTTAGAGAGAATGAGAAGTTCCTTTTTTTGGGGTGGGGGTTCCTTTTTTTGGGGTGGGGGTAAAGGGTCCGATTCTCATAGAGTGTTATCTTGGGTAAAATGGGAGAGAGTGGTGAGAAGCTTTGAATACGGGGGTTTAAACGTTGGGAGCCTTCAAGATTCCAATTGGGCTTTATTGGGGAAATGGTGGTGGCGGTTTGGGGTCGAAAAAGAGGCTTTATGGGTGAAAGTGGTTAAAAGTATTTATGGGCTTGAGGGGGGTTTAAAGAGGGAGTTTGGCACCAATTCGGGGAGGGCGTCGCTGTGGTCAAATATTATTAGAATAGGTAAGGATTTGGACAAATTGGGTCTAGATTTCCCAGCATCGTTTGGGGTAGAGGTTGGCAATGGTAGCGAGACGAAAATGTGGTCGGATAGATGGATGGGTGGTGTGGAGTTGGAGAAGTCTTATAAGAGGCTATTCCAACTTGAGTCGAATAAAGAAGCCAAAATTGCCGAGAGGGGGCGTTGGGTAGGTGACGTGTGGGAGTGGTGTTGGGGATGGATGAGGGAGCCAAGGGGGAGAAAACTAGGGGAATTGGAGAACCTAAGTAATGTATTACACGAGTGGGAACCGAGGGGTGATAGGAGTGACCGGGTGAAGTGGGTTTTGGGAGAGGATGGGCAATTCTCCTTGCAAAAATTAAAATCCATAATAGAAGAGAAAGAGATGGCTAGAGGAAGTACGTCGGAGGAAACTTGGTGGTCAAAAGCGGTCCCGAAAAAGGTTGGTATATTTGTGTGGAGAACTAGACTTGGGCGTATCCCTTGTAGAGTGGTCCTCGAGAAGACGGGGATGGACATACCATCCGTGCTATGTCCAAGGTGAGAGAAGGAGGTGGAGACGATCGACCACGCATTGGTAAAGTGTCAAGAGGTGCACAACATTTGGCAAGAGTTGTTACGGTGGTGGAAAATTGATAAATCCAATTTAGAGTCGATTAACGATGTGCTTGTACAGCCTAATTCTGCAGGTGGCAATACATTTCAGCCAAATTATTGGACAAATGTTGTTTGGTCCTTCCTATATTTAATTTGGGGACATCGAAATAACATCGTTTTCAAAGGTGACAAAAAGAGTCTGAAGGATATGTTTTTTGAACTTCAAAGAAGGAGCTTCGAGTGGATCGAGAGAAGGAGTCGAGATAAGAAGATTGATTGGAAGGTGTGGCTTTCTGATCCGAACAGTTTGTTGCGTTCGTAGCCTCAGGTCGATTCTGTTTTGTTCGGTTTAGTGGGTGGTGCGGTAGTTACTGTTCGTGTTTTTTTGAGCCTGTTTCAAGTACCTTTCTGAACTGTTTTCGAGCAAGGCCTGCTTCAAGATGCTGTTATCGGCTGTTTGGAGCTCTCTGCCAGATTTAAGCTGCTGCTACCGTGCGGAAATGTATGATCAAGGTTTGATCAATTTGCACGTTTGGCTGTGTGGCTGTTTGGCGTGGACTGTTTGGAAAAGCCACTGTGTTGGCTGTTTGGTTTTAAGCAATGGCTGTCCAGGATGGCTGCTGGCTGTTTTGGTACGACTTGGCTGTTTTGATTAAGCTCCCGTAGTGGATTACTACTTGTAATCTGTGGGGGCTTAATCTGGCCTGGATTCTAGTTCGGTTTTCCTGTATGTTGTAGTTTGGGCTTTGTCTGGCACGGTGTGTTACACTTTTTGACTGATCTAATAATAATGCTTGCCTTTCAAAAAAAATAAAAAAAATAAAAACAATTATTTTTTCTTTTCTTGGTTTTTTTTACTTTGTTTCTTTTCCAGTTTTTTTTCTTTCCAAATTCAACAAAACATTGTTAACCCCTTCTCTGAACCGAACCTCGATTCCGTATAAATAGCTACACTATAGATATTCATCATCATGCTTTCCTTGATTCTCCCTTGCAAACCCTAACCGATCTCTCTGTATGACTCTTCTGAATCAACCAATTTACCAGCGGTTCTACTCTATACTCTTTTAATTACTGATTCTATCGAAGCTCACTTTCTCTAATTTAATTCCGTCAATTGGTATGTTTTTCAGATATCTGCTCTACTCTTTCTTGGTTTGATCGAAGTGGTTTGGAGCTACTATAAAGACTATTACGAGGTATATAATAAGTTATCAAGGTATACTTGCTTCCAATTATGGAGTTTTCTTTAATAAAGTTTGTGTTCTTATTACCGTATTTATCGTTCGTATTGTTTTTGTATTGTAATGATTCCTCAGCGTGTTAATTGGTTTGTAGCATAAAAATTAAGAGAAGATTGATGGGTATGTGTATATTTTACATTTAGTAACTAGACAAAGCTAGGAATGGATAGCTTCCGCTACTTGCTCTCTATCCTTTTCCTTTTTCATTGTTGAAACGAAGTTAATCGATTGCAAATGGGACTGTGGAAGGTCTGTACTGTACAGTTCATAGATGGTGTAGTTTATGTTCTTCCTGCCTGTATATGAGTGTAAAGGAGGTTCTTATGACACTATTCCTTATTCCATGGTTGCTAATACTGAAAGAAGAAATAGAAGTATTTCTATTGTCTATCTATGACACTTCTTATGTATATTGACCTAGTATTCTGTGTGGTGTATTATGTATATCAAAATCCTAAACAGGGTTTCTATTTTTTCTTGTGTTCATGTAGGAATTTTCTGCGCTTGTGTTTGATAGTTCTTGCCCGGCTTTTACTTTTTCCCATTTCTAGCCTCTTTCCTTTTTTGTTATTGCTATGCTTCTCTTACTGTCATCGAAGAATGACATTTTTTTGCCATTGTAATATGAAGTTTAAATGGACATCTCAATTTTGCTACGTAAAAAATGATCATGATTGTAGCTGTTGTTACTGTTTTCAGAATTAATTTTAAGGTTACATTTTTGTTCTTCTTGCATAATTAGGTAATCCTTAAAAGAGTATTGGTAAAACCATAACGTTTTCTATTTTGTGGGAAGTGTGTATGATATTAGAATAAGCTGAGGTTTCATATTTATGAAATACCTTGAAATGCACGATTCATATTGATTTCTACTCGCAGTTTGTTTGTTTGTGAAGTTTTTAAATCAAACCTATAATTCACAGTATTTTCTTTGCAATAAAATTTGTGGTTCTGAATCGATTTGAAATTTTTGGAGATGCCAAAATGGAAATAGAAACAAGAGTTACTAGCATGGTACCAGGTGCCATGAGAATTCAAACTCCGGAAAGAAAACAACTTTCGGATTCTATATGAGGTGATTTGAGATTAATATTTTTTCATTAATTCCCCTTAATTATAAGAGGGAGAAAAAAGAGAAAATTGTGTCTGTTTTGTGATTTTTCATCTTTTGACATTCTTTTTCCTTGTTCGGCAAATGACCAAAGATTATATCTTCCCAACGTACAACTGCTAAAACTGGTGGATGTGAGTTGTGTGAATTGTGGAAACCGAAGCTAGTAAGGTTATTTGAACTCTATTACGATAGTGCTTGGTGGCCAAATCATTAAGAAATTGACAACAATGAACCTGGAACTTCATTTTTGATGACCAGTTTTATGACCACAATCTAAAACTGAGGAGTTGGGTTATTCACCAAGTTGGCATGATCTTACCACAATAAAAAATAATTCCTTTTGAAATCGGGCCATTAATTGCTCTTCCCCAGAACCACCATGAAGTTCTAAATTTTCCATCTTGTGGCAGATTACCTACACTGATCATGTGGTCAGAGAAGAGGTGGTTGGTCTGCACTGTTTGTTCCCAGATGTTTACTCTTAGATTTGTGGTCATGCATTCTCTTATCTTAGGAGGGTATTTTGAGGGGTTCCTTTATCTTATAAACCCAATTACTTTGGACAGTCAGTTCCTGTTACGAACTATTAATTTCTGACGGTAAAAATTGTTGCAAGTAATTTTATTAAGGCTGTTGGTGTAATTAGTAGATGCGGAACAGTCTACCCTTTGGGGTAGAAAGCAATTCTGTGGACATCCCACCCTCCCCAGACCCAACCTTTGAGTGTGGATTAGGTTAGGATAGTTTGGTTTGGGGAACAAGGATAAATACCCATCCATGTTTTCTTCATTCTGTTCCTGATTGCAAGCAGATACATATATAAGTTGCTTCCATATCAGGTGATGTACCTGTGGCAGATTATCCTTCTTACAGCTAACATTTCCGTCCAACCTCAACTAACTAATGGCAAAAGCTGGCACACTAATCGGTATTTAATATCTAATTATGCTGTTTTTGTTATTTAACCTTTCTCTGTTCCTCTCTTAAGGTTCTCTCCTATAACCTAAATCTTCAAAATCATCCCAAATTGCATACAATAGTTTTCTATCATCTACTCGGTAGCAAGTTGCCACAATGTTTAGCATGCAGTTGTTGACAAGATTCTCATATGGTGTGTGTACATGCAATGACTTGATACATGGTGATATTTTCTTTTGGGGTTAGACTCTTCCGGTAACCTTAAAAAGCTTTTCTATTTTTAAAATCACCCCATAAATAGGTTCCAGTTCCCTAAGGCTATGGTGCTCTTTAAATTTGAGATGTCCTGTTAAAGGTATGTGTGTCTATTTTGTTAGTTACCACACAAGAAACAGTGAAGATTAAAGAGTTTCTAGTCTCCCTTTTGACTTCCTTCTTTGTCATAGTTGATTTTGACTTTCTTGTTGGCCTTAATTAATTTTTGGATCTTAACATTAATCCTCCTAGTTCATTTGGTTTGTTCTTGACTTCTTGCTGAACATCTTTTTGTGATGGCGTGTTCTACCCAAGGCCACTTTTACTTTAAAGCTCATGTATTTTGTATGGTGTTATGGTAAGGTAATTCCTCCTCTTCTGCAAGCAACAGTCGCATCGCCTCATCTTCTTTTGAAACGTTCTTCTTCCACCATCACTAACAGTCCTTGCTACTATTTTCAGATCCGTTTTCCACCATCGCCCATCCCCTAGTCCTACTCGTCAAACTTCAAAAGCAACTTTGAACGTTGAAGAGAGAGAAGTTCTGATCGATTTGGCGGAGGATTTGGAGTAGTTCGATTTGGGAGAGTTGTAGTTTTCAGATTTGAGAATTTGGGATAAAAAAATTAGGGTTTTAGATTGGGAGAGTTTTAGGTACGATTTAAAAAGTTTTAGGTTTCATATTTTGTATTGTATGGAGGGTAAATGCGTCATTTTAAGTTTAGTCCCATGTTGTTCCACCTTTTTTGGTGGAACAAAAAATGTAGGATTTTGGCCCATGAAAATGGATTTTAGTCCCACCTCGTCCCAACTTGTTCTAGTCCCATGTCATGCCAAACATAGTACTATTTTTTTGTCCCGTCCCATCCCGTCGGTTCTGCTCACCAAACACACCCTCAAGAACATATTAGCCAGAGGCAATGTTCAAAAAGGCGTGGCATGGTGCGGTATGACATAAGACGTGTCTCTGCCGTTACGATAAGGCCTATAGCTTCCGTAAGGCGTGGCTTTTTTCAATTTTTTTTTTGTTTTTTAATGTTTCTAGCTTTTGTGCTTTTACAATTTTAACTTTAGATTTTACACTTTTATAGATTTATCTAATCACATTACACAGTTTCACAAATTTGAACACGTCATGGACTTGCAATTTTTTTTTGTAAATTTACCCTTCTAAGTTCTATTTTAAGTATTTAATCAAAGACTATTTTTATAATAATAATCTATATTATTTTTCTTCTTCTAATGTGATTGTAAATTTTTTAATATCATTATTTGATTGAATAATACATAGAAAACATATATGTATATATAGATATATATAGTTCTATATCCTTGTATCGTTCCTTGAAAAACACCACGTCCTCCCCATGGCGTGTAAGCTTGAGGCTTGACCTCGCCGCCATGCCACACTTAATGCTATTTTGAGCCTTGGCCAGAGGACAATCATCTTCTCATTCACTGCCATTTTTCCTAGTGGTTTGGAGTATATCAAGTATGGTGTTTAGTGCTATGTAACCTTGTGTCTTCTATTTTCACTTGAATTCTTGTTACATTATCCTGTGATCTAGCGGAGACTTGGATGTTTGTTGGGCCTTTTAGCTTGTAGGTTTCTGGTGGTTGAGCAAAACTGATAGGTCCCAACCAAAGCTCTTGTGATAATGACTAGATGAACTCTTCGAGTGAGAAAAAACCACAAAGTTTTGGGATGATTTCCTGCTCTCCTTTTTATTTCTTGGAAGAGATTAAATACATATACTTGGTAACCATTCTCCTGTATTCACGACCACTACTAGAATGCATAATTAAAAGCTAGATCATGGAAGGAAATATAGCCGATCCACACGCAGCAACTGCCTGATGGACATCAAAACATAAAGACATATTCAAGAAGAAAAAAGAAGAGGGCAGAATAATAAAAGGATAAAGCACAAGTTCTGGATAAGGTTTAGATAATTAGGATTTCCTTATTTGTTTTACTTTAGGATTCGTTTTATTCTAGGAGTCTTTTACTTATTCGTTTAGTTCTAGGAGTCTTTTATTTACTAGTTTAAATACCTTCATTGTTACTTTTTGGGGAGAGGGAATAATTTACTATAATTCAATTTTCTGCAAATTGAATAGGGAGAGACTGCAGCCTCTCGAAAGCTGTAGGGTAACAACACTCTAATCTTGGCAATTTTTTTCCTCAACTCCTATCAAATTGGTATCAGAGCCTGCCGCTGCTGTTCACGCTACTGTTCACGCAAATCATGACTCGCTCAACAACATCGAGAATGGAGGAGGTGGAGGAAAGTTTGGGAACGGTCCAAGAGGAGGTGAACTCGTTGAAGGACGATATGCAGAAAGTAATGAAACAGATGGAAACGATGCTGCAATTGCAAGAAGAAGCTTTGAGAAGAACGGAGAAGACCGGGGAAGAGGACGGAAGCGAAAACAATGGAGCGCTAAAAAAGGGGGACTATCGCGCTGACAAAAATTATGATACGGGCCGATTTTTTGTGATAAGGGGGAGGAAACTGGAGTTACCTGTGTTTGAAGGGACATATCCGGACGGTTGGATATTGAGGGCTGAAAGGTATTTCGCTCTCAATAAACTAACCAATGAAGAAAAACTAGAAGTCTCGATTATTGCTTTTGAGGGGGACGCCTTGCTGTGGTTCCAGTGGGAGAATAAGAGGAGACCCATTAGGGTATGGGAAGAATTAAAAACGTTACTGCTTCATCAGTTTAGACCAGCAGGGGAGGGATCTTTATGCGAGCATTTCTTGGCCGTTAAGCAAGAGGGCACAGTGGCGGAATACAAGCGAAAGTTTGTTAAGTTGGCAGCCCCTCTAGAAGGGATTCCAGATGAAGTCTTTGTTAGTCAATTCTTAAACGGGTTGAGTCCACAAATCAAGGCAGAAGTCCGCACCTTAGCACCGGTGGGATTGGGAAAGGCCATGGAACTAGCTTAAAGGATAGAAGAAAAAAACACGATTTTAGCAAGAATGAATAACCCAATAGGTAGTTGGGTGAACAAGCGGAATGAAGAAGGATCCGTAAGAAACAGGGTATTTGTCGAACCCTCCAACAAGAGTAGTGGACAGGGAGGAAAATTTGTCGGGGAATTCAGAAGATTGTCCGATCAAGAACTTCAACAACGTAGGGCTCAAGGTTTATGCTACAGGTGTGATGAGAAGTACTCTCCGGGTCATCGATGCAAAAAAAGGAACTTAGTGTGCTGGTGGTTCAGGAAGCGGAAGAGTACGACGCCTTTGAAGACACCGAGATGGGGGAGATGACGGAATTGGCGGGAATAGAAACAGGAAAAGAAGTGGAAGTCTCATTGAATTCAATAGTAGGACTGTCAACGCCAAAGACTATGAAATTAGGAGAGGTGGAAGGTCAAAAGGTAGTTGTTTTGATTGACAGCGGGCTTCCCACAATTTTATAGCCACGTCGTTAGTAGAAAAGCTCGGTTTATCTACAAGACTCACTAACGAATATGATATCTCAATGGGAGCAGGAGAAGCTATGAAGGGACGGGGGGTACGTCAAGGGGTGAAGCTAAGTATGCAAGGAATTGAAGTTGTGGAAGAATTCTTGCCCATTAACTTGGGAAACTCGGATGTAATATTAGGAATTAAATGGTTGGCCTCTCTCGGACCAACATGGGTAAATTGGCAAAACCAGATTATGAGATTCAAAAAAGGAGGGGAAACACTAACCTTGAAGGGAAACCCGGCTCTTGGCAGATCCCTAGTATCCTTAAAGTCGATGATGAAGACACTAAAGAATGAGGGACAAGGGGTGCTGGTTGAATTAGGAACTTTGGAAGTTGAGAACAAGGGAAGCAAAGTGTTACCAGACAACATGGTAGAACTAATAAAGGAATACGAGGCTGTTTTTTGCATGCCGGACGGGTTGCCACCAAATAGAGGGAGAGAACATGGGATTGTACTCAAGCAAAGAGTAGAACCAGTTAATGTCCGCCCTTATCGATAACCGCAATACCAGAAGGATGAGATCGAAAAATTGGTCAAAGAAATGTTGAGATCAGGAATAGTCCAATATAGCCACAGTCCATTCTCAAGCCCGGTACTTCTGGTTAAAAAGAAGGATGGGAGTTGGAGATTTTGTGTAGACTATAGAGCTCTAAATAAAAATACAGTACCGGACAAATTTCCAATCCCGATTATTGAAGAGTTGTTAGATGAACTGCATGGGGCCGCTTATTTTTCAAAACTGGATCTTAAATCTGGTTATCACCAGATCAGAATGAAGACGGAGGATATATACAAGACCGCTTTTCGAACACATGAAGGCCATTACGAGTTTCTCGTTATGCCTTTTGGCCTATCCAACGCTCCAGCGACGTTTTAAGCACTGATGAATGATATATTTCGGCCATTTTTAAGAAAATTTGTGCTGGTATTTTTGACGATATTCTGGTATACAGTAGGAACGAAAATGATCATGTAAAGCACTTAAGGGAGGTCTTTAAAGTGCTGTTGGAAAACAACTTATATGTGAACCGGAAGAAGTGTGAGTTCGGCCAAGAAGAACTAGTGTATTTGGGGCACGTGGTCTCAAAAAAGGGGGTGTCCATGGATATGACGAAAGTGGAAGCGATGCGCAAATGGCCAACACCGAAAACAGTAACACAACTAAGGGGATTTTTGGGTTTAACTGGCTACTACAGAAAATTCGTTAAAGGATACGGGCAGATTACAAGGCCTCTAACTGATCTGTTGAAGAAACAAGGGTTCAAGTGGCAAAGGGAAGCGGATGTAGCCTTCGAAAATTAAAGAAAGCATTGACTACAGCCCCAGTTTTGAAGCTGCCAGATTTTAGTCAGCCTTTCGAAATTGAAACAGATGCATCGGGGCAGGGCATTGGGGCGGTATTAATGCAAGGGGGACAACCGATCGCATACCACAGCCAAGTCTTGGGTCAACTTGCTCGACAGAAACACATATACGAGAAGGAACTCATGGCCATCGTATTTGCGGTAACAAAGTGGAGACCGTACTTGATCGGAAGGAAGTTCGTCGTGAGAACATACCAACAAAGCTTAAAGTTTCTACTAGAGCAAAGGTTAGTGGAACCACAATACCAAAAGTGGCTAACCAAGCTTTTGGGGTACGACTTTGAAATCATTTACAAGGCAGGAAAGGCGAACCAAGCAGCAGATGCGCTTTCACGAAGAGACAGAGTGTTCTACTATGGGGGGGCCTCAATGGAGACAATGGGAGACAATCAAAGAAGAAATCACCAAGGATTCATTTTTAAGCAGGGTGATGTCGGAGCTACATTCACAAGAAGGGGTGCACAAAGGATTTGAAGTAAGGCAAGGCTTATTGTGGAACAAGGATAGGTTGGTGCTCTCAAAGTCATCAAAATTGATCCCTATCATTTTGGACGAATTTCATGCGTCGCCTATGGGGGGACATTCCGGGGAGGAGAGAACATATCAAAGAATAGTCTCTGAATTGTTTTGGGTGGGCATGAAAGGAGATGTAAAGGAATGGGTCGAGAAGTGTGAAGTTTGCCAAAGAAATAAAACCCTAAGTGGTACACTTGCTGGCTTGTTGCAACCAATTCCATTACCGCTAATGGTATGGGAGGAACTGACTATGGATTTTATAGAAGGACTACCAAAATCGGAGGGCATGGATACGATTATGGTGGTAGTCGATCGGTTAAGCAAATACGCTCACTTTATCCCGTTAAAACACCCCTTTTCAGCAGCAACAATAGCTGAAGTTTTTATACGAGAGATTGTTAAACTGCATGGCATTCCGAACTCGGTGATCACAGATAGGGACAAGGTTTTTCTTAGCAATTTTTGGAAGGAGATTTTCCGATTACAAGGTACGAAGTTAAAGTTTACCACCGCGTATCATCCACAAACTGATGGACAAACGGAAGTGGTCAATCGCAACATTGAGCAATATTTAAGGTGTTTTACATCAGACAAGCCACGATTGTGGACGAGGTGGCTGGCATGGGCGGAATATTGGTACAATACCACGTACCATAGCTCCATTCGTTGTTTCACCGTTTAAGGCGTTATATGGGAGAGATGCTCCATCGATATTGCGATTTAAAGAAGGCTCAACAGTTGTTCCAGCCATCGAGCAAATGCTAAAAGATAGAGATGATGCGCTTGATATGCTACGTATGTTCTTAATGCAAGCCCAACACAAAATGAAACAGCAAGCTGATGGGCATAGGAAGGAGGTACATTTTGATGTTGGAGATATGGTTTTCTTGAAGCTTAGGCCTTACCGACAAAAATCTTTAAGGAGAAGCAACAATCAGAAGTTGTCTGCACGTTTTTATGGACCATTTAAAGTGGTGGGCAAGGTAGGAAAGGTGGCTTATCGCTTAGAATTGCCAGCGTCTACACGAATCCATCCGGTGTTTCATGTCTCTCAATTAAGGAGAGCAATCGGACAGTGTGCCTCATCAACCATGTTGCCAGACCAACTTAATGATGATATGGAAATGACAGTAGAACCGGAAGATGTCTTACAAGTGCGAGAAGCACATGATGGAGGAGAACAAGCATTGATCAAATGGAAGAATTTACCAGTATTTGAAGCCTCTTGGGAAGATTGTGAAGTATTGAAAATACAATTTCCTTCTTTTCATCTTGAGGACAAGATGCAAGTGTTGCGGGGGGGTATTGATGGACATCAAAACATAAAGACACATTCAAGAAGAAAAAAGAAGAGGGCAGAATAATAAAAGGATAAAGCACAAGTTCTGGATAAGGTTTAGATAATTAGGATTTCCTTATTTGTTTTACTTTAGGATTCGTTTTATTCTAGGAGTCTTTTACTTATTCGTTTAGTTCTAGGAGTCTTTTATTTACTAGTTTAAATACCTTCATTGTTACTTTTTGGGGAGAGGGAATAATTTACTATAATTCAATTTTCTGCAAATTGAATAGGGAGAGACTGCAGCCTCTCGAAAGCTGTAGGGTAACAACACTCTAATCTTGGCAATTTTTTTCCTCAACTCCTATCACTGCCACCGTTGATTAGATTCTCGTTCGAGATGAAAAGCGGATAGAGATACCTATCGGTGATCTGGTATGCTTTGAAATTAAAAAAACTGAGCCTACGGTTAAACCATTCGGCTGGGGTATCTCCCGGCTTATTCTGGAAATTCCAAATTTTGTCTTTCTTGAAAAAATCTGTCTGCTGCCTTTTTTTTTCCTCAAGAGGGTGTTGGGCAAATCCTTCTCACCCATTAGCCAGCAGAATTTCAGACAGCCTGTGGATGGTGTCCTCAAGTTGCATTCCATCCTGAATGCCATGGAGGCCAGCCCTCAGGGCCTCAATCCTACTGAGCATTGATACCAATGATGGGTCGCGACCAAAGCTCATGCGATAATGACTAAATGAACTCTTCCACTGAGAGCAACTTGCTGCTTATACTATATACGACATGAAACATTTGAAGTGGACCATCGGTTTATATTTTATATCTGGAGTATAACGTCGATTTTCAATCTCAAAAGTTGATGATTTTGAATACTTGGTGTGAACACACATATTACAATTCATAGTCCCTTGGGGAACCTAATGTCAGATGATTTAATTTCACCATCTTCATTTCCTGCATAATTATTCATGTTTGTTGGTATGATGTTTTCGTTTGATTATATTATATTCTAATCTATTAATTTGTTATGGTGTGAACATAGGCTAGCCTGTGAATATGGATCAGCAAGAGCATGGGCAGGGTAGCTCAGGTCAGATGCCATATGGTGTGGGCCCATATCCACCAAATCAAATTCAAACTCCACAATCGGTGGGTCTTCCTTCACCTCCAACACAACTTGCACAACAGCAACTTGCTTATCAGCACATCCACCAGCAACAGCAACAGCAATTGCATCAACAACTCCAGAATTTCTGGGCAAATCAGTACCAGGAGATCGAACAAACAACTGATTTTAAAAACCATAGTTTACCTTTGGCTAGGATTAAGAAGATCATGAAGGCAGATGAGGATGTGAGGATGATATCAGCTGAAGCCCCAGTCATATTTGCCCGTGCATGTGAAATGTTCATCCTTGAGTTAACTTTAAGGTCTTGGAATCACACTGAAGAGAACAAGAGAAGGACACTTCAGAAAAATGACATTGCAGCTGCAATCACGAGGACTGATATTTTCGACTTCCTGGTTGATATAGTACCAAGGGAGGATTTAAAAGATGAGGTACTTGCATCAACCATCCCTAGAGGTGGGCCCCTTCCTCCAACTGAGGGTCTTCCTTACTATTATATGCCTCCTCCACAAGTTGGTGCTTCAGGAATGTATATGGGTAAGCCTGTGGATCCTCAAGCCCTTTATGGGCAGCAGCCTAATCCATATATGGCTCAGCCTCTTTGGCCACAACAGCAGGAACAAGAACCACAGGGAGATGCTTAAGCCCAAGATGATGATGATGAGGTCAGTTTACTGCTTCTCATGCTTATCTTCAAGTTTGAAAATGATGATATTTCACATGAGAATGCAATTGTTATGGTTCGACCGTCATCCATAATTTGCAGTATCGATAGGGAGCTTCTTGGGGTAGGGGGAGTGTTACATGTGTTTTTTTAGCTAGGTAGGCTCTTTGCATTCTTTTATGATTATTTGTTTAGAATATCTTTCCATTTGCTTCGTGGAAAGTATTTTTGTGCTTTATACTTTCCTTAGTTAACTTTTTTCACAAGCTGGGGGGCTGTTTCCAAAATCAGACTCTCAGTCTCTTGAGCGAAGTTGTTAAAGACTCAAGGCGCACTTAGGCGCAAAGGGGTCCCGAGGCCTAGGTGCGAGGGCCTCAGGAATGCAAGGCACATCTTATATATATACACACACACACTGTTACATACAACTCAAATATGCAGCAAGTACAAGCCTCCAATGCAACAAGTAGTACTCCGATAGAGGCAGAAGGGAGAAGGGTTTAAAGCGTGAGCCATGAGGAGAATATTTAGGGTCTTGGGTATTTATTGAGAAGGAGGCTTGAAGTTCTAAGGATCGGGTATTTAATATTAGGGTTTGACTTTATGTCATCTATTTAATACTCCACCATCCCAAAATAAGTTTCCACAATGAAAAAGTCAATCAGTTTAGAGAAGTGTAATTATTAAACTTTTAATGAACTAATTGACAGTGTTACCCTTAGTAATAGAGAGAATAATGAATTTCTTCATCTCATAATTTAGGGGTAGAACGGGAAAGTACGCACTTATTTTTTTTTAAGTGAATTTATTTTGGGACAAACTAAAATAGAAATGTGGACCAAGGGTGGAGCACGGACCTTAGAACCCGAGGGGCCGAACCGACTCATTGTTTTCCTTTTGAGCTTTTTTATTAGAGTTCTCAGTTATCAGAACACTAGATATAGAGGCATTTCAGTTTTTGTTGTCTGTTTAGGATCTTGAAAAGAATTCATACATTTTTTTTTTCTTTTAAAGGCCCATGAAGAGTAGATTGAATTTTTATATTGTTCTACATGTCAAATATAAAGTAATAAACAATATTAATAATTCAATACATAATTTATTTTTGAAGAATAAAGTGTTGCACATTGTCAATCAAACAATAAAAAATTTGTTTAATCAGACGCTAAAACAACATTTGCTCTATAGGACGCCAAAAATATCCAAGCGTCCTAAAATATTTTATAAGACTTGAATTTATACGACCAAACAAAAAGAGGTCCTATGACCTATCTAAAAGGTTTACAATTAAGTTTATGGTACACTTTTGGGTGTTTTAACAAGTTTTTTGTGTATTTCTTTGATTATATTACTAGATTATTTTGTTAACTTGTAACAAACTTTTAACGTCTTTATCATTCTTGACTTTCTTTCTTTATCACACTTTTCACAAGCTGGAGGTCTTTATGGAAATGGATGCCTTACTCTTAGGGGTAGATGTCAGGTTGGGTGTCGGGTTACCTTTGGTTGAGTTTTTTTTCCGGTTTTTTCGGGTTAGGTTGGTCCATTTTCTGAGCACCCCCTAATATCACGTATCAACTGATTGGTTTGTTTTGGTTTGGTACGAAATCTATACCCCTAAAGTTAAACTCATTTAGTTTGGTTTTGTTTATGTAGTCTCTAATAGAATGTGGGTAATATTTGCATTTACGCTCCCTAGACCCCACCTCGAGTGGGACATATTGGGTTCATTTGGTTTGGTTACCCCATCCCCTCACCCCTCCTAAAAGAACCAGATAGATAGTTGCTTTAGTAGGCTCACATTTGCATTCCAAAATATCATGGCCATATCCCAATCAATACATGCAATATGCAACCATGAACCCCCTCGTATTCCATACTCACACGCATCAAATGTTAAACCTTTCTTTTACATTTCAATGCTATGATTTGACCCAAAAGGGATCAAATAGGACCTCGATAATAATAGTATGCATGATTCTAAATGTACCCCTTCTACTTGCTAAATAATTTCCCCATCATTTCCACACTCACCCATATCCACCTCCCTCTTTTTACATTTTTACAAACGACCCTGGCTTGACCCAAAAGTCGTTTCATTTATCAACACCCTAATAGTATGCTCCCTCCGTCCCAAAATAAGTGTCTGCATTTCTATTTTAGTTTGTTCACAGTAAATGCCTACTTTGAAAAGTAAGTTCATACTTTCTAATTCTACCCCTAATTATGAGAGGAAGATATTCATTACTTCATCAATTATCAAGGGTACAATTGTCATTTAGTCATTAAAAAGGCGTAATAATTACATATTTCTAAAACAATGTTCCTTTTTTTGGGGATATTTGTTTCAGTTGAAGTATATGAAAGGCAAGTATGTTCTTGATCAAAATTTGGATATTTGGTTATTTTCTTTACTACTAGCACTAGCATTAATCTGACTTGATGGTTCGTGCAGAAGCCTTCAGTGATGTAACAACGTGGATGTATCAAGTTGCAAAAGATGTCTTGAAGATGTTGGGTGTATGGTGATGCCTTTATGAGGTTACTTTTCATTTGGCTAGTAGGATGCTTTTGGTCTTTAACTTGTAGTGATACTTGGTGTTTGTGTTCTTAAATTAAGTAGGTCTATAAACAGGCCGTTCGTAATTTCACTCTTGGCCTGAATTGAGCATGTGTAGTGCTGACGATGAACATCCTCTTTATGTAGTTGTATGTCGAATGTTGTTGTGAATTGGCGGATGTTCAAATGTTATTGGTTTGAACAATTGGCCAATGACCCTTTGGTTCTGATCACTTTTTGAGTTTTTCCTTGCAATTAGAAGGTTCATTGGCCTAGCAATGGTAACCAAAGGGTCCAGTAGTACTCGGGTTATTGGTAGACTTCAGCCAAAGGTTCATACCTCATAAAAAATGAGTAGGGTGCGTGAGTATTTGCTATAAAAAATGAGCGGGTGAATGAGGTGGGATGTTAGTTCTGTTATCGACCATCTCATCTCATCTCATCTCATATCGACTCTTGTTTGTCTAAATTTTAACAAATTTTCTATACGTTTCGTTTTAAGTCACATGGTTTATTTCCTCAACATTCTGCACAATTAATCTTGCTAAATAGCGGCTAGGTCCAGATCTAGATTGGTTACACTTTGACCTATTATTATAACCTCTTACTCCTTGTTTGGGTTTGGGATTGCTTACTTAGAGGGAGAAAAAAAATTGCTTATACCGTTTTGTTATCGCTAATAAGGAGTTTTTAATAAGTCATTTCATTCTATTTTATTAACATATTTGAAACAACCGAGTTTTTTTGCTTATACCCTTTCCCCACTCACTTATTACCTATTTCTACCTTCTCCTTTACTCACATATTACCTATTTCTTGCCCCTACTTCACTCACATACCTGGTGGCGGAGCAACGTAGGAACAAGAGGGAGCAACTGCTCCCCCTAAAATTTCAAAAAATAGTTTCATATATGAGTGGAGGAGATGAGGGATTAATGAGGTGGGGAAATAGGAAAAGAGTGATGCAGGCAGGCGATGGGGAAGGTTTTTTTAACTAGGTTTTTGTGTTAAACGTTTATTATCTTGTTATCGCAATTTATATCAATATCGATTTTAGTAAACAGTCAAAGTTAAATGCAATCTTATTAATATTTGCTTAAGGGGCTGTTTACCAAATCACTTACTTCCCAGGTAAGCTTTTAGTCCACCAAAATGACATCGTATGCAACAATTTAGCCGGTAAGCGCTAACCGTTGTAAGAGTCGTCGCACTCACTTACCGGGTAAGACTCTCGGTCCTTGCTTTCAACTATTGGTCCTTGCTTCCGCTCTTACCGGATAAGATTGTTAATCTTTGCCATATTCATCCGGTAAGCTAATGAGACTTGGTAAGCACTTACCCGGGTAAACGTTTTGTAAACGGCCCCTAAGATTGTGTCAAAATAAGAAAAACCGTCTATATTTGATGCATTAAATTGATTAAAAATACCTTAATATATAGTTGTCGTGATGGATGCAATACATCGTTTTCTAAAAATAAAATCTTTCTATTTCTAATAATGTTGTACTTTTTATTTTATGTTATAAGGTGTTAATTAAATCAAACGCTTCCCATTTGTTAGGTGTTAATAAAATCTTAGAGTCGTTCATTTTTTAATAAAATCTTAGGGTCGTTCATTGTTTTACTTCTCAAACGCTTCCCATTTGTTTATTGTTTTAACTGATTATAGGGTTGCCCATTTGTTAAGTTCTGTATATTTAACAACCATGGATAAGTATTTAAACAAAAGTAAACCAACCAACCAACAATTCATTATCTATTTTATTCATCTATAATCGATGATGTCCCTTGAACCAAGTTCTGGCTCTGTCCCTATACCCCTTAAAAAAGAGGGTATGAATAGAATTCACCTTTAAAATGAGAAAGTTAATTGGAATTTTTGTACTTTCCCCCTTTTAAACGCCACATAATGCTTGCCCATCGGTCGATCGGTGAAGGTAACCGGATCTTGAAAGCTTATATATTGGTCTATGTCAGTTACATTTTAGGTTAAAACACTGGTAAAAGACGAGACTCCCTTATAACATAACCGATTATATGATGATGTCTTTAGACCAAACCCGATTACAGGATCAGCCATAACTAGGATTTGGGAAATGCCATTTGTAATTGCTGGATCCTCGTTCGTTAAAGGACTGTTTACCTAGTAAGTAGTTGACAGGTCATTACATCATTTACCTTACTAGATTAATATGACAAGGGATAAGTATCTTACCCAGTTAGAACGATAATAAGGATGCAGAGTCTTAGGGACCATTTACCAAACACTTATTCGGTTAAGTGCTTACCAAGTCACATTAACTTACTAGATGAATATGACAATGACCAAGAATCTTACACGATAAGAGCTAAGACAATGACCAAGAATCTTACCAGGTAAGTGATGGCGAACACTCTTACAACAATTAACGCTTACCGGAATTTTTGTTGCATACTATACCGTTTTAGTGGACTAAGGGGGTATTTACTAATGACTTAATTAGCTTAATGGCTGAAATGGCTTATTCGCACAACCATTTAGTGTTGTTTATTTGCGACTTAATCATTAATCTGAGAGCTTCTTCACACAATATGGTTGGGGTTGTTGTCCCCGTTAAGCCAGATTTTTGACAAATATACCCCTTTAAATGAAAGGCTCCTTTAAGAAAAAAGATGTATTTTTTATTTTTTCACAAGCACACCTCCTTCTTCAGTTCCTTGTTCTCTTCAAACCCTAGCTACAAAAACTTCATCGTCCACCGCTGCTCGCTCGTCCCCACCGCTACTCGCCGTCTCCATCGCTTCACAGGTTCGATTCTCGTCTTCCTTCACTTCACTGCTCGTCTTCCTCCGTAGCTCCGAGCCTCCAACCTCTCTTCAAGACCAACAACCATCTTCAACTGTGTAGCTTCTGCAAGCTTTCTCCAACCATTGTCTTGATGTACTGTTGATTTCTTCTTCAATCCCGAAGCAATTTCTTATGTACTATTGATTTCTCCATCTGTCTTGACAATCATTAATGGGTTTCATTGTATGGATTTCTATGGTATACTGATTTCTATGGATTTATATGAATTATGGATCTCATGACCTTATGAATCGATCTCTCTAGATTGATGACCTTAGGAATCGATCTCTCTAGATTGATGACCTATGTTTTATCAATTTATATTGATTTATATGGATTTATCATTTATTCCATTCACAGTTTGTTCACTTTTTGATGTAAATCATTGATTTCTATGTTGATTTCTGTTGGTCCCGAAGGGGTTATACAAGTACAAAGGTTTGTAGATGGGGGGGGGGGGGGGGGGGGGGGTTGAATACAAACACAAATTTTGGTTTTCTAAATTTTTTATTGATAAATCAAAATACAATTTACAAAGTAGAACCTAATCTAAACAAACTTGAGAATCACTAAGTGTTCTTGCACAAGAATATAGAGAGAAAGAAAGATAGAAAAACCACTTTTTCTAAGCATTAAGTAGTTCAGGGAAGACCACCTTCAAACTGAAGGGACATTCCTCTTATTTATACCATTGTATTTAATGAATGGCAGGGGGACTTTACGCGTGCCAACATCAAATTAGGCGCATGTTTCTGACTTTTAGCAACATGCTTTGGGCCGTAATGTTGAACAATGTAGTGGCAGAGTGGTTGTACGATCTTGGACAAAAGTATGTCTCTTCTGACAAACCGTACGATGTTTGCAAGGAGATAAGACGAACATATCTTGAAGTAGAAGCTTCATGATCATAGATCACTGAGTAGGTCTTCTATCAGGGAAGAGCTGATGCAAGTCAGCTATCGCTGAAGTCTTCTTCTTGATATATCGCGTGTGTGGAGTTATCTTGGTTTCACTGATGTCCGCATCAAATCATTAGTAGACTTGTCACTTGTTCATTTAGATTCGTTTTCGATGACATCGGCGAACTCTTTGTCGCGAGGCTTGTCTTCAGGGATTACAATTAACACTGTTACATTTGAAATCATCAACAATACTGAACAAACTCAGGTTATCGCTGATGGCGAAACATTAATACATATAGATGTTAATTTCAATTTTCACTAAGTTATTTTAAGGGTCGTCATCAAATCACTGAGAGAGTTTGGATCAACAATCTCCCCTATTTGATAATGACAAAGCAACATAAGAAAATTTCTAAGTATAAAAACATAAGGATAAAAAGGACTCATAGATGCGTGTCCCTTTTACTGTTTTCAGGGATCTTTTCTAGTACTGATGGAGTAAAGTACTTTCACTGAAACTTTCATTAATTTCGTAAAATGATTACAAGGGAAATTGAAAGTTGCAAGTATAAGTGAAAGAAATATTACAAGTACTAAAAGTATTACTGATAAATTACAAAAGTTTACAAGAGAGGAATCTATCAGCTATAGAGGTTCGTCCTTGAAGGGCATTTCATCTAATGATCTTCCTTCAGTGATCATCCAGTCAGGTACCTTCTCACCTTGTTGTTTTCTGAGTTTGGCTTCCTTAAGAACTTGGGCTTTGAGAAAGATACCTGGTCTTGATTGGTTGCACCAGTGGACTAGATCTCTGAGTTGTTCGATTGGGCAGATAGGGATTTCTGAGTGTCGTTGAAAGCGTATGACTCCATACCAATCAGGGAAGATTATTCCGTAGGGTTCACCTATCACTTGACCAGGTTTGAAAGGACCTCCTGGTGGCAGTGATAAGTCGAGAGTTGAAAGATCAAATGGTGGTCCGAGTACTGCTACCCTTGAAAATTCAATACCAGTTTCGTTTCGGGGGCAGGTCCTTTAGAGGTGGATTCTCACTTTTGTTGTCTCTTAGCTGGTCTTGGTCTTTGATTATGAAGAATAGCTGGGGGTGGAGGCAAATCCATTCACGTTGAGATCTTGTTGATTTTCAAAATCAAGAACTTATCCACGTAGGATTTATAATTGGATTTTGGACTTATGTATAACGTTTCTGATCTCTAGCCATTCATCAAACCTAAAGAGAGTCAGCTTAGACATGTACATTGTCTACAGAGAATTATTTTCTCTGAAAATTTGGACTGTCACCAACACTGTCTTCTTTTTGCTCGAACCCTTTATAGACACATTAGTGATTCGACTTGGATGGAATCTGTGGTCGATCGTTTCTCTGCACCAATCTAGCTGGGAGTCATTATCAGCTCTTTCTTTGCGGGCTTCTTTCTCAACTTCCTTCAGCAGTTTCTCCTGAACTCTGATGGGATTCTTTTTCAGCTTGCATGTTCAAAACCATGATTTAAAATCTTGTGTGCGCTAAACGTTTTTCGAGATTTTGTAACACAATCCACATAAAGATTTGAAACACAAGAAATAACTGATGCAATTTATTTTAAAAATAAATTTTTGTGCATGAATCTAGTCGGCACTCAATGTCTCAGACCCTACTCCTCCAAATCCCCCCGGTCACACTACCGTCATTCGGATGCTCAAACCTCTTAAGGCAAAGTTGGGAATTACATCGATTCACCTTACGATTTCTCCTCGAAATAAGGTTGATTCAATAAACCTACGGTTCTAATCCAACTATCACTTTGACCCGAAACGGTCCACTTAAAGCAATTATCATGCTTATTGTCACTCTAAGTGACTAATGCTAAAATCGTCAATCTTTTCCAACGACTACTCGCTTAGAAACTTCTTCACTACCCCATCGGTCATCACATTAAAGTAGTTCAAGCATGTACATGTAACTAGTAGGTTGACCATGACACTGGACATGTGTCATTATGAACGCACCGTACATGATTATCCTTGCTACTCTCGACGTGATTCTCGTTTCTAACAACTCCATCGACCTCAAAACATCCTATCTTAAAGTGCCCAATGGTGAATTTCACTTTCATTTACTTAAAAGAATGCAGTTTGAGTCTAGGTATCCAAAATCAACACTTAATTCTCTCAAACTTATGATCTGATACCAACTTGTAACACCCTCAAAATTTGAAGAGCAACTAAATAAAAACTTCGATTAAATAGACAAAAGGAGATGAAATTCTTACTACAACCATCCATGAAATCACCTCAAAATTTAGAACGTCACAACTCCAACATTATTCATAATCTAAGTCTTATAATAAGACCAAATAAAGACGGGTATTACTTAACATAAATACAAGCTGCTATTCCCATAATAAATGCGGAAGACTTAACTAAGCATTTCGCTCCTCGTGCACACTAGTAGCACTCATCTCTTCACCGTGTCACTAGGACTAATCCCAACCTGATCCTGTTGCACATGCCAACAAATAAAAAGGTTAGGCTAACGCCTAGTGAGTTCAAGAGTTTTATCATGATTGCGTGAATCAATAAACGAGGAGGATGTAGCTTGAAACATAATTTTCCCAAATGAATTTATAACAATTATGTAAACAACTCATTTTCCCAACACACACAAATCTTGAGTCGGAAGCTCTCATATGAAACATTTTCAAAAAATAAACTTACTCCACAACTCACTCAAAATGTGCTTCGACGTTAAATATCCCATGTAATATAAACGTGAATAAAACTCCAATATACAAAACAACCAATAAGGGTGAGGCATAGTACCCCACCAATAAACCATGGAAAACAATTCACATAAATAAGATATGTCACCGAAATATGGATACAAGTAAATACCCAAAACAACACCTTTCGGTGATGGGGGAGACCCGGTTCCATCTAACGTGACGGGTATACAAAGTTAGGTCACGTATGATGTTATTGGATTACACCTCAAGTCTCGGTTCTAGTTCCCATGCCATAAAGACATCACAACCTCAAACCATATACATGCCTTCATTGCCTACTCCACCGAGTTACACCTCAAGGACTTATGGGACCACATTGCCTATCCAATCTAGACGAGTTACACCTCAAGGACTTCAATGTCCCCCATTGCCTACTCGCTAGCGGCCCCAAACGGCCTACCACATATAACCATGCGTTCCAATAGTCCACTCCTCATGCACAAAGAGATAGACAACAGAAATAACTCATAATCCCAGAATACAACCCATAACGGTTCCTCTCCACAAAAGAACGAGACATCAACAACGCTAGTTTGTGTTAGCTCCAACTTCTGTGTTTATAGAAGTATTGAAAAATAGGCTAAGTGTTGACATCGACAGAGGTTCTGCCAAGACACCGATAGAAGATCAAGTGAAGACACAACTGAAGACATTCACAGAAGACAAGGCCACAGAGCCTCTGCCAAACTTGACAGAGCCTCTGTGGTATGAAGACTGAAGACTTAGAAGAATCCTGAAGTTCAAGACAAAGACACTCGTGCTTATCACATGCCTCTGCTGTACGAAGATCCTGAAAATCATTCGTACAAGGCGTGCCTTGACAATTCCACGTGTCAAACTCTGATGGGTTTCAGCCTTTGCAGAATTGCGGCGCACTATGTTAACGTTGTACCAGTAACAGTTTCACGATGTTGTCTTTGTACCCTTTGTCCTTATTGTCTAGAACTTGTCCCCTGATGAATAGTATAAATAGAAGGCTCATGTTGATCTCTTCTATTAAGCTTTGCACAACACACACACTTTAAGAGCAAAATTCTTATTAACCTTTCGGTATTCTTGGTGTTCTTGGTATATCAATATACAATGAATCATTGAGTTAAAACTTGTGTTATTTCCATTTCACGTATTTGATATTGTGTGTTCTTCTACCTTATTATATCTTTTAGTTCGTAAAACGCTTTCGCACCATATTTTGTTTGAACTAATAGATAGAAAGATCATTGTTGAGTAAAATAGGGATCAAGAATTGGTATCAGAGCCATCCTTGATTTTCTATATCAAGTGATCCTCTCTTACAATGATTTTTGGTAGAAACTTGGTTAGATTTTGACCTGTTCTTCGCATATTTCAAACAGACTCTGTTTTTCTGCCATTCTCGACCTGTTCGACTTTGGTAAATCCGCAGAATCTGTTTTCACGGTTAAAACTCTCCATTTTAGTGCATCGTTTAAAGCTTTCAAGCTCGAAATCTCTTTTCTAAAAATCTGAATCATCATTTGAAAGTTTCAGTTCATACTGTTTTCTGGTATTTTCCAAAAATCTTTCAAAAATGACGAACACCAACAACTACTTCTCGGCTGGTTCCTTAACAAAACCACCCACTTTGCTTAGATATGAGTACCCTCAGTGGAAGATTCAGATGATCCATTTCTTCGAGGGCCCTGACAAAGAATTTCTGCATTATATTAACAATCCTCCATTTGTTCCAATGATTACTGTACCTCGTGTGCCTGCAACAGATGACACACCAGAGATCCCTGAACATGAGAAACCTAAGCCCAAGGATAAATGGACCGCACCTGACTGGGAAAAATACGAATTCGCACAGAAGGCAAAACGACTTCTGATCATGGCCATCCCCAATGACCTCTTCCAATCCCTAGATGCGTGTGAATTTGCATACGATCTATGGAAGGAATTGGAGAAACAGGTGGAAGGAGGAGCCAAGACTCAGAAAAATCACAGAGCCCAATGTATAAATGAGTATTACTCATTCAAAGCTCTGTCGACAGAGTCTATGCAGTCTACTTATGATAGGTTTAACTCCTTAATATACAAGTGCAGGAAGTTTGGGATTCACAGAACCTCAGAAGAGAACAACGTCATGTTCTTAAAGAGTCTCAATGAAGAATGGCTCCAATTGTCTATGTCTCTTCAAACAAATAAGGACTTAGACACCTGGAGCCTATCAGACCTTTATGGGACTTTGGCAGCTTAAGAACCCCAAATCGCCCAGACAAAAACTCAAACTGCTGGGCCTCTTGCACTTGTGGGGAAGGCTACAGAGGCTAAAGAAAAGCCAAAGAAGGAGAAAGCTGTGGAGGAGGAGAAGAAAGAGAAGAAGGAGAAGAAAAAGAAAGTGGTGGTTGTTGATAGTTCTGAAGAGGAACTGGTGGAAGAGGAGGAGGCAACAATGGCCTCGATAGCTAAATCATTAGCTCTGCTGACAAAGGAGTTTGGAAGAGGAGGATACAGGAAGAAGGGGTATGAACGTGATGGAAGGGATGACAGAGGAGAGAAGTATGAGCCAAGGAACCAAGGAAGAGATGGTTCAAATGACAGAGGTGAAAGAGGAGAAAGAGGAGATAAAGGTTGTGACCGACAGAGGTCGGACGACAGATCTGGCAACGGTTCCCAGAACCAGGGGTGTTTTAATTGTGGCAAGCCGGGCCACTATGCTGCTGACTACAGGAGCAAACCAAACCGCCCTCAGAGGGATTCTGCTTTCTATAAAAAAAGGCAGATTATTATGCTCAGAAGTCACTAATAGTGGAACAGGAGAACTGGCTGTCAGATGAATCCTCTGACGAAGGCGAAAAGAAGAACGCCCTGTTCTGTGGAATGGCAGAAGTCAGCTCATCAGATTCCGATAGTGAGGTATCCACTTCTAACTCTTCCTCTAATGAAACTGAAGATGATTTGCTTAAACTAACTATTGAACACACTGAACTCAAAAGGACTTGTGAGAATATTCAAAAGAAACTTGCATTTTTTGAGAGAGAAACAAAACTTCTAACTCAAGAAAAGGCAAAAATATTTCAAGAAAAAGAAGAGATTGAAACAAACTGGAACAAGAATCTAAATCCTTTGAAAGAGAAAATTTCAGAACTCAACTCTGCCTTAAAAGCTAAGTCTAAGGAACTTATGGAAGTTGAGAGCGACAGAATGAACATCCTTGCTCTTAAACATTATTTTCAAAAGGAAAGAGAAGCCCTTCATCAAGATCTACTCAGAAGAGACCTTTAATGAAAAAATATCAAGATGCACAGATGGTTTATGAAAAGATAAACACACAAATAGGGAGACGGGGAATTAGCTTCTGCGATATAGATCCATACACTGGAACCAAAAGAAACAAGTCTCTGTCGTCTCTATTCTGTATAGGTGATACAAGAAAACCTGGATTTCCAAACTTACTCTCTGTTAGCAAAAGGCGAAAAGTCTCTGGGGAACCTCACAAGAGGAAACCTCTGAAGATGATAAATGTGTGGTATGAGAACACATATTTATCACCTTCAATCTCTGTCAAAAGAGAATCCAAACCTAAGAAATATCTGAAAACTCAAGATCAGATAGGAATCTTCAAGTTTGGTGACCCCGAGACTCAAACACAGGTTGCTTTTGTCTGTATGATAAACTCTGAAAAGAAACTATCTGCAGAGGCACCTGAGTACATGCCTGCTTCCTCAGAAGAAAAACTTAAAAAATATTTCTGAAAAAGAGTTAATGGAAATCGGGAAAAACAACTTCTATGAAAATATCTGTACATCATCTGACGACCAAAATCTTTCTGAGGAATCCTTGATGAATTCTTCTGTTGACCTTGAATATATTCCTAAAAGAAAGGAAGAAAGCGAGTATAACACTTGGTCAGAAAATCCAGCCTCTGTCGACAGAGATCTAGGTGACTCAACCTCTGTATGTGAGGATGACTCATCCTCTGACGATTCTGAGACTGATTCAACAGAATCAAAAATAGCTCCTTGTGAAGCAGAGGGACTTAAACTTCCCTCTGAAACTCTTAACAGAACATTTACTCCTAAGGAGATAATCACAAGTGCTCCTATTTGCCCGGATTTTGTGGACAAGTGTGTACAAGCCAAAACCTCTCTGGAGCTTGAGAAAACCAAATCTGAAAAAGAAAAATCCTCTCTTTATTTAAAAGAAGCTAAACCTTTTGGGCATTTCAAAGAAAAATTAACTTGGCAACCAAAAGGTAAGTGGGTTGAAAATAACAAGTCTTTCACTTCTGTGACAGTGAAACCTGCAGAAGTTCACCACAGAAGAAGGGGACCACAGAAGGCTACTCCAACCATAGAATTTTCAAAACCTCAATCTAGTGTGCATAGGTTTTCTTGTAATAGAAAGTCTAGTGCTAGGATAGATTGTAAAAATAAAGCCTCTGTACCCTGTTTTAATGTTTTTAATGAAAAGTTCAAGCAAAACTCTTCAAAATCCATTACTGTCATTGTTTTGATCTTATGTTTCAATTGAACCAACATTTCTCAAGTCCTCACTGTTTCCTTTCTTTGCCCAAAAAGAATGCTAAATTCAAGGGAAAGAAGAAACAAAATGGTTCTTCAACAGAAGCTAAAACCAAACCCAAGGGTGCTAAGGCAACCTTGAAGACCTCTGACAAAAAGGGACCCGTTTGGATATAGGTACCTAAAAATCTCTGATTGTTTTACAGAAGCAGTATGTGCCGATCTGGTATCTTGACTCCGGGTGCTCGTGGCACATGACTGGCGACAGAGGTCTACTATCCTCTTACAAAGAAAAACTCGATGGAGGATCAGTAACCTTTGGCGACAACAAGAAGGGATATATTAAAGGCTACAGAGTCATCAAAAAGGGAAAAATTGAAGTATGCAAAGTTGCTTATGTGGATGGCCTAAAGCACAATCTTCTAAGTGTCAGCCAACTTTGCGATACTGGCTTCGATGTGATGTTCAAAAGAACTTTCTGCTCTCTGCAAGGAGAAGACACAGGAGTCGAACTTCTGCGAGCTGAAAGAAGGGGAGATCTATATCTTATGAACTTCAGCGTCAAGAACAAAGAAGACAAGCTGTGCTTTGTTGCTTGTAAAAACGAAGAAGCCTGGTTATGGCACAACAGGTTCTGCTATCTGAACTTCCAAACTCTAGACAAACTTATGAAACTTAATCTCGTTAAAGGTCTGCCGAATGTTAAGTTCAACAAAGATCATTTGTGCTCAGCATGTGAAATGGGCAAGCTTAAGAAGGCTTCCCACAAAGGGAAGACTGATGTGTCCTGTCCTAGGCCTCTGTATATGCTCCATGTCGACCTCTGCGGACCAATCGCTACGCAGAGCCTAGGAGGCAAGAAATACATACTTGTGGTGATCGATGAATACTCAAGATATACATGGGTAGAGTTTGTCAGAAAGAAATCAGATGTTCCTACAATTCTGATTAATCTAATGAAGAGGATCCAAGTTCTGTATGTAACATCCCTTATCTTTAAAACACTCATTTAACGGAAAGTAACCTTAAAATACAGCGGAAGATTTGTAATTAAAACATTTAGATAAAATCCCATAATCTTATAGAAAAGAGTACAAGTTTGCAACTTAAAACCAATAAGTTTGAGACAAACAATATTCAACTGAAAAGCTTAGAGAATCCAAAACTATCATTCATCAAAAGAAAATATAAGCTGCTGAGCTGCCGCAAATCCAAAAGCTTCAAGCTGGAGCCTTTCCTTTATTCTTCGAAGATGTACCTGCCACTAAAAGATGAATAACAACGGGGTAAGCTTTCGCTTAGTGAGCACGCACCTATACCACATATCATCATGCATACATACTCGCATAAACATAGCAATCACATACATGTAACATCCTTCCATTCCTTAAGGCACAAAGCCAATAAGGAAGGTCATAACTAGACACTGGTACCAGGCCTCTTCATACATAACATATTCCCTAGAGGTATTACTACCACCATAGGTACTCTTTCCTTTGGCAAAGCCAACATACACATAATCACACATGCAATCCAACTACATACACATAACTTACATAATATAGGTAGAGTACTCACCTGTCAAGATGTCAATTACCAAGTACTTCACAGTGTATAATAATCACCTCGTACCACCTATAACATTCATACATACACATATCATAACAAGCCCAAAAATGGAACTCTAATTCTATCCCAACTCTCATCCCGAAATGACATAGCTAGGATAGTCCAAATACCATAAAACTTTGCCAAACATCCCATTTCATACACCCCATTTCTATTGATTTCTAAACATAATACACATACCTTGCAATTCTAGACCGCGAACAACAATCCTCCTAGAACCTTTCACAACTTGAATCTTCCAAAATCACCAAATCTTTCGCCTGGAAAATACAGCAACTTCGGACACTTGGTTCTCTCTACTGGGAACTCCGATGCCAAATCCCTCCGGTCAGAATGTAGATTAGAGGGTCGTGAAGTCGCTGTCCAAATTTCACGACGATCCAACGGTTAACGAAGGAGAATCGGTCGGTCTTTCACAGCAGCTCACAAGAACTCCGAAAATCCCTTTCTCTTTTCTCTCTTCTTTGCTAAAGAAACAAATGGCTGCAAATGAGGGTGTTTAGGGTTTCCATCCCCTTTACATACATGCCAAAACACACCCTCATCTTACAAAATTGATAAACTGGCCCCTAGATTCCTGAACACGTACATAACGACCCAAAAATTAACTCAACCCCAAAAGAGACAGTTAAATCACGTAAATTGGGAAACGGGGTGTTACACTGTACGAGTGCAAAATTCAGAAGTTGAGAAGTGACAATGGCACAGAATTCAAAAACTCTGTCATTGAAGCTTATCTCACAGAACTTCTCTGCAGCACGCACTCCACAACAAAACGGCGTAGTTGAACGAAAGAACAGAACGCTTGTGGAAGCCGCAAGAACCATGCTGACAGCATCTGGATTGCCTATTTATTTCTGGGCAGAAGCTGTAACAACCGCATGCTATACCCATAATCGATCTACCATAGTCAAAAGGCACATCAAGACTCCTTATCAATTGATCAATCAGAGGCGACCAAACATCAAGTTATTTCATGTCTTTGGATGCAAATGCTTCGTCTTAAATGACAGAAAAGCAAGAAGGAAGTTCGATGTGAAAGCAGATGAAGGAAAGTTCATAGGATACTCTGCCACTTCAAAAGCTTACAGAGTATATCTTCTGCGGTCTCGATCCATAGTGGAAAGCATAAATGTCTCTTTTGACGATTCCTTTCAAAAGACTTCTGAACAAATCAGTTCAGAACTCGGTCTAAAGAAGGAATCCTCTGGCATCTTAAAGACAAGAGAAACAGACTTAAATCTACTGTTTGAAGAGATGTTCCACGGCGATATCGATCCCTCTGCTGGAGCCGTCAGAGCCTCTGGAGAATCATCTTCTGCCAACCAGACTGAGTCAGGTATCTCTCTAACTGGTCCATTAAATACTTCATCCTCTTTTGTGAATCATGCAGATGCAAACATCGAGGAAGAGCAGACAAAAGATGACACAAGCAAAGATACAACCACAGAGGCACTGGAAACACCTGCTACAATAGAGGAACCGATACCAGAGGAAAATGAGGATTCAGTCTCTACCGCATCAGAGGAATCAATTCCAACTCTTATCCCAATACTCCCACAAGCTGAAGAACCAAGTTCAAGCACAGAAGTACATTCTACAACAGAGGTTGCGTAAGAACCAACAATTGCAACCTCAGAAGTTCAACTAGATGATGCAAATAACCGTCTCCCAGAACAACAAAGTGGACGATGAGCCATCCTCCCACCCAAATCATTGGCGACCCTTCTCATAAAGTAAAGACAAGATCAGCCACTGCTAATTTTTGTTTCTTTACAAATTTTATTAGTATGATCGAGCCAAAACGTATCTCTGAAGCCCTAGATGATCCAAACTGGGTAGATGCTATGCAAGAAGAGCTTCTACAGTTTGAGAGAAACAAAGTATGGACCCTAGTTCCTCTGCCAAAGGGAAAACAAGCAATAGGGACAAAATGGGTCTTCAGAAACAAAAAGGATGAGGATGGGGTGGTCATTAGAAATAAAGCGAGATTGGTGGCCAAGGGATATCGCCAAGAAGAAGGCATTGATTACGATGAAACTTTTGCCCCTGTCGCACGACTCGAAGCAATAAGAATCTTCTTAGCCTTCGCAGCCCACAAAGGTTTCAAAGTCTTTCAGATGGATGTCAAATCTTCCTTTCTGAATGGTGAAATCCAAGAAGAAGTATACGTCTAGCAGCCACCAGGGTTTGAAAGCGCCAAGTACCCAAACTACGTCTATTATCTCGACAAAGCTCTGTTTGGACTGAAACAGGCTCCAAGAGCATGGTACGAACGTCTTTCAACCTTCCTTCTAGATAATGATTTCGACAGAGGTACAACCGTTACTACTTTGTTTTACAAAAGAAAAGGTGATGAGATTCTGCTTGTACAGATCTATGTGGACGACATTATCTTTTGTTCTACAAATGCACAACAGTGCAAAGATTTTGAAAACTCATGCAGAGTGAGTTTGAAATGAGTATGATGGGAGAATTAAACTTCTTCCTAGGACTCCTAGTAAAACAATCATCAGAGGGAATTTTTATAAATCAATCTAAATATGTCTCTGACATTCTTTCAAAATTCAAACTCTCTGATGCCTCTGAAATGAAGACCCCCATGGCCACTGGAAATAAGTTATACTCAGATCCAAATGGCAAATCTGTATAGTGTAAGCTCTACAGAGGCATGATTGGGTCTCTTTTATACTTAACATCAAGTAGACCAAATATAATGTATGCTACATGCCTCTGTGCAAGGTATCAAGCTAACCCAAAGGAATCCCACCTTATTGCTGTAAAGAGGATCTTCAGATACCTTAAGGGGACCAAAAATTGTGGGCTCTGGTATCCGAAGAACTCTATCTTTGATCTTAAGGCATACACAAATTCAGATTATGGAGGATGCAAGCTAGACCGAAAAAGCACCTCTGGGAGTTGTCAATTCCTAGGTGGTAAACTAGTAAGCTGGACTTCAAAGAAGTAGAACTGTGTGTCGACATCTACAGCAGAAGCTGAATATGTTGCTGCTGCTAGCTGTTTCTCCCAAGTTCTGTGGATGAAAACTCAGCTAAAGGACTATGGTCACATTATCTACAAGATACCCATCCTCTGTGACTCAAAAAGTGCCATAGCTATCTCTGCCAATCCAGTACAACACTAAAAAACAAAGCATATCGATATCCGTTACCACTTTCTGAAGCATCATGTTGAACGTGGCACAATTGAGATGTACTTTGTGTCCACTGAATATCAGCTTGCAGACTTATTTACCAAAGCACTCGATGAGAAAAGATTCCTTTTCTTGGTAAGTAAGTTGGGTATGATAAACATGAGTTGAAAACCTCTGTAAGTAAGACTTGATCCTCTTATACATATGTAAATATATATATATATATATATATATATATATATATATATGTTTGCATATAAATCCTTTTATCACCAAGAGTTCAACACCCTACAGAGCTTCTGTGAAATTGCTTAGAGCCTCTATTTCTCAGAGCCTCTGACAATCCTCACAGAACCTCTGGTGAGTTTGATCTATGTTCTGTGCATTACTTATCTCATTCGATCCAAGCATAGGTCAAGGGGGAGCAGAAGGAGACCTTGAATTAATGTACAGAAGTTGCTAATTCAAGGGGGAGCTAAAGAAGAGGTGTGGTCAACCAAATCCACAGAAGTCAGGTAATTTGCCGAGTAAAAGATAATCAAAGGGAGAATGTCTCGCACAAAACCGTTTTCTAAAACAGTTTTCTAGGACACCAATTTCCAAATATGTCCTAAAAACAGTGCTTAAGACAATGAAAAACTTGGATGATCAAAAAGTTTTATGAATCTTTAGTTATTAGAAATTTTCAGTCATAGAGCCTCTGCTAGCTTTGACAGAGCTTCAAATCCTCCGTGGATGAAAATTTCCTACTAAAGATTCTATTGATCCTCTCCAATGAATTTTTCAAACGCTTTTGGTAAAGGTGCAAGCTAAGAGGAGATAAAAAGACAGATTTCAAATCACAGAGCTCACTCTACCACAGAGCCTCTGTCGATTTGACACTTATGCTCAGAAACGGGATTCTGTAAATGCGGGTTATTTACCACAGTGACAGTCATCGGTGAATAGAAATACCCACACGCTCAGCATTAATGGGCCGCGCACGACGTCGAATCGTACTCTGACACCTCTGACATGGCCTTTTTTCATTGGACGTGCGTGCCACACGTATCTCTGAAACGTGAACCCAGCTGTATGTACTCGATTGCGGACCCCAAAATTCTATTCAATTCACCTTTTACTGAAGAAGTTCATCCGTTTTCACCCTCAAATATATAACCCCGTTCATTTCTCCTCTTTATCTTTTACGATCTTCATCTCCAAATATCTCCGACGAAACCTGCAACTATTCTTTTTCTACATCATTTCTTCAAATCCAACAATGGCTTCCACCAGAAACTCCCAAGTAACTTCTCCTGCTCACTCCGAGCACTCACAACACCAAACAAGAGCCACTAATCCTGAACAAGAACAGGGCGATTCTGTTAACTTCTCTCCAACCACTCATCTACAGTTCTTCATCGAAAATGACCATTTCGAGAACACCTTACCTCTCAAACCCAACAACCATTTTCTTGTGCCTTCAAGAACAGCATTTGGTGAAGAACACGCCATCTTGCTGAACATCCTAGAAAATCATCCATTGAACACCTTACTAACCAAAAATGTTACCTGCATCCCTGCCAGATACATGAACCAGTTCTGGCAGAGCTGTTACTACGATGCTGAATCAAGGGAAGTCAGAGGATGGATCTCAAAGCCTGACAAATCTGAAAGGATTGAACTGAAATTCAACAGAACCATGCTTTCCTTAGAATTCAATCTGCCCACCAGAGGGTTTTTAGGAATCAAAGAATATGCTAAGATCCCAGACGACAGACAACTCTGTGACTTCGCAGAGATGCTCGGATACAACACTCATCTGAACAAGAGAAATGAGTTCAGAAGGAACCGATTTCCACCTCTGTGGAACACTTTATTCTCAATCCTCAACCGATGCCTCACAGGTAAAGTAGGAAGCCCCGATCAGACCTCGCATCAAATACTCGCTATAATGTACGGGATATACTAGGACCTACCCCTCGATTTTGTAGCAATAATGATGCAAGAACTCGTCAACGCCATTGACCCTCGCATATCCACACAGAAGGACAAAAGGGCAAATGTCAAGGATCTTCCAGCCCTTCAGTTCCAGAGGACTATTGGAGTCCTTCTGGAACCTCTGCTTCACCTCAACAAATGGCCAATAGAAGGGCTGTAGTGAAGACTTACCCCCTGGTCAGAATGAAAACCACAACACATGAAGAGGGGTATGTGACCTGCAGACCTCTGACAGCCCGACTTATGTCATATGCTTCAGATGACGAACTTAGGATAGCGTATATACGCGATCACAGGAATCCAAAACCGAGTCCTGCGACACCCCCGCGTCTAGGAGTCCACTTAGGAACCATAGTCGTAGAAAGAATGAGCCCTGAAGAGCACGCAGAGGCCATAGCCAAACATACCCAAAAACTGGCAAGGATACACCTTCAGAGGAAAAAGATGATCTCTGCTTCGAAGACTAGGGCAGCCCCTCCCCCCAAACAGAAGACGGCTCCCAGAGCTAAGAAATCCATAGAGGGAACATCTTCCAGTGCTGCACAAAGCACCCAACCCCCATCACAAACAGTCGTAGCATCCTCTGCTGCCCCTCCTCCTAAGCAGAAAAAGAAACACAAGTCAAAAACCACAGAGGAGGGAGCCCCAAAACCCAAGAAGAAGAAAACCACGAAACCAACAACTCCTCTACAAACCATCGCTGAAGAAACCTTAGCAGAGGAAGCTGCCCCTGAAAAACATCTGCTATCCCCCACTCCTATACATTACGCATATCAGGGTGATTTCGCATCCTTTCTCGAACAAGGCAACTTTGCAGACTCCTTGAACACCTCTGGATGGACTGTAGATGCACACCCAATGATTCCAACAAAGGACCGAGTTTCAGATCTTCAAACTTCTGGTAGAGCAAGTTCACCATTGGAAAAGAGTTATAGTCCTGCAGCAGCTGATGTTTTCAATCCAGAACTCAACCTTCAACAAGCCCAAATGGCCCCTCCTGCACCAGAAGTTACCCCTGAAGAACATGGTGACCAATTTCCCTCTCCTCTGAGCTATGATCCTGAACTACAGAACACGGAGGAGATGATCGACACAGAAGATACCTGGGTGGAGATTCAATCCAAGCCCTCTGTCCAACAATGGACCACCACACACCCATCAGTAATAGTCTCAGAGGTAGCCTCTGATATATAGGTTGATAGAACCCCTGAGGGCATTCAAACTGCCACTCCAGAAAACCTTCTGCATCCGGATCTTCAATCCCTATGTGGATCTCACCCGTGCTATGATGTGCTAAGAAAAAGCCCAGAGGATATGGACGACTTCGATAAGATAGAGGCTAGAAGTGAGACCCTTAGGTTAGGATGTATGACAGAAGAGGAGACAAGAAAAGATGCCATAGATGGAAGAGGCACACAACCCCAACCATATCCCAGTGCAACCCACATTTCTATCACCGCCAGTCTAGTGGCAGAAGGTGTTATTGAAATAGAGCAGCACAGCTCGACCCCAACCCAAACTGATCGGGAAGAGGTGACTCTTTCTACCTCTGTACCAATCATATCCGGGGAAACCATTCCAGAAGAGTCCTCTCAAAAGGACCTACCTTTAGTTCGTGATCCATCGCCCTAGATCACAAAAGAAATCCCCACAGAGGAATTTGTTTCTTCTGACATGCACACACGACTAAGTCCAAAAGGCTCTTCAGAGGAGCTTAGAGTGCACAACGACGAAGGGACTCTAGACAAGTCCCCAAGTCAAATTAAGAAAACTCTTGTACCCACCTATGGAGTGGATCAAGACCATGTCCTTAACAGAACCTCTATAGAGTCTGAGGCTCAAAAAGCCCCTGCTCAAGGATTAGAGGGAAGTCCTTCCGCTCTCAACATAAAAACAGGAGCGAAAGAAGGCGTCTCAGGAACAGAGACTCACTCTGGGGACGAATGTGTTCCCCCAGAGGTTACACTTCGTTCACAAGTAACAAGGGATGAGTTCCAAACCCTTGTCACCTCTGTGGACAACACATTGATAGAGTTGAAAAGCTCTTTCTATTCTTTTGCAGAAACATCCACGAAGGCATTCACAAATCTAAACACCAAAGTGGACAACCTGTCCACAGAGGTTAAATCTGCCATGGCAAAGATGGCCACAACTGCTGCAACCTCTGCAACCACAGCTCCCACCTCTACCTCTGATCTGGAGACTTCCATCGCACGTCTCATCAAATATCTAAAGAAGGCCAAAAAGGCACAGAAGGAACAGCTAGAAACCTCTGCCACCGTCATCACTGTAAAAGACCTTCAAAAGGCTCTGGATAAAGTTCAAGAGCACACCCTTGATCAAACTAAGGCTCTGAAGCCAACGAACTACATGACCAGAGCTCAGATCACAGAACTGGGGCAAGGGGTAATTGACCAGGTCACAGAGCTCATTAGAGCCTTCACTGCTGCCAACGCTAACTATGTTAAAGATTTCCGAGCAAGCGTGGGCAAAATGCGCTTCAACACAGAGGCAGAGGTCCATAACCTTCTAGGCATCTGTGATGACTTGTGTGCTAAGATGATAGGCGTAGGTGCCTCACCACCTAAAAAGCCAGAAGCGTAGTGCAGAGCAGAGGGTGCGAAGGATAAGGGTCAAGATGACTCTGATGATGATTCTGATGGATCATCAGGTCATCCTGAGGGGGAGAAACAAAGGAAAGACAGATCCGACAACAGAGGTCTACCAGCTCCTCCACCACTCAACGCCGAACCTATCAACCAAGTTCCTCAAACCTCTGCCACTCAACAACAGAAGCAATCCACAGAGGAGACACCCATCTTTGTGGAAACTACTCAACAGGAAACCTTACCCTCACCCTCACTCACTCCCAAACCAACAGAGGAAATTCAAATCATCACCTCTTCAGAAGAAGATCAACCATCCCAATCACCAAAACCAAAAACACCAGAAGAACCAAAGTTACCATCCCCTACACCAGAAGCTGAGAAGACAAAATCACTATTTTCCAAACCAAGAACCAAAACCATTGCTCACAAAAGAAAATATCTGAGCAAATCTGCAGATACCTCACCCATCAAACCTCAAACGAAACCAACATCACCAGTCAAGCCCTCAGAAGCTCAAGTACCAAAACCAACAGAGGTAACCCCTACAAAGACTGCAGAAGCACCCTCATCCAAGCCCTCAGAAACTTCAAAGACAAAACCCACAGAGAAAATCCAATCTCCACAAGAAGATCTACAGCCGAAAGCAAAAGACAAGGGCAAGGGAATATTGATAGAGGAACCACAACAGAAGAAGCTAAAGCATCAACCCACAGAGAAGCTTATGAAGAGTGCATTTGATGCTTATGTCACGCCGAAGCCTAAAGAAGAAGACTGGGCCTTCAGCATTCCTCCTCTGTCAACCACACCTGTCTTGGATCCAAAGGCAAAAGTCACAGAGGACAGGGTCGCCCAGGTAAAGAAAAAAATGGACGCTTTGCGAAGGCCCATGCCTCCACTTGGTGCACCTCCTCAACAAATGGAAGAAGTAGTGTACATGTATCTCTACAATAGAACTATCAGAGATTCTCTACCACCAACCATTCAAGATCCAAACCTCCGTGCTGAGCTCAAAAATATCTTCACCAGAACAACACCAAAACCTGTCAATCAAGTCTTCTCAATCTCCAAGATCGACAAGGTAGTATACTGCAAGTTCTCTCACACCAGAAGCACGAAGATCTACTACAACATCTACAAAGTCAAAAGGGTGGACAGAACCGAGAACCAGTTCTCAGATGCTGATCTGAGAAATCTAAGCCCCTACGACTTGCCCGATCTTTTGAGCTGGACAAGAAAGAACTACAACACAGAAATTGTTGTGTAGAGGGCATACAGGGTGATCAAGAAAGCCATGCATGAGAAACTTCTGTTATATAGCCTAATTGACTTCCAAGTAGGAAAAGATCTTGGAGTAAGAAACCTAAGTCTCCGACCACCAGAAGACGAATGCCCTCCCTCTGCAATACCAAACTCAATCATAACATCCCCAAAGATTGGGCATGTCTACCAAGATCCTGCAGGGAAGTCAAGACTGTTTCTGGAGATTGACTGCCAAAAATACGCAACAAGTACTCTCACAGAGTTCAGAGCCAACCTCATGGAGCATATAGGAACGGAGCTGATGGATAAAGCCCTCGCCGATAGATTGATAGAGGTCATCAACTCAGTCATCAACTTTAGATCCCTCTGCATCAAAATCTATCACGAACTCAAAGAGGTAGAAATCAACAACAGGTCATTCAACGACTTCCCAGATGCCTGAATATGATATCCCCATCTTTCCTCTGTAAATCTACTTTTCTCTTCAATGTAATCAAATGTAAATACCTCTGGCATAATCTTATATGAAAAGAAAATGTTCTACAGAGGTCAAATACCTCTTGTCGTGTTCTTAGCTTAGAAAACCATGCACCTTTCAATTTTTTGTTTTTCAATACTTAGAAGGAGATTGTTAGCTCCAACTTCTGTGTTTATAAAAGTATTGAAAAATAGGCTAAGTGTTGACATCGACAGAGGTTCTGCCAAGACACGGATATAAGATCAAGTAAAGACAAAACTGAAGACATTCACAGAAGACAAGGCCACAGAGCCTCTGCCAAACTTGACAGAGCCTCTGTGGTATGAAGACTGAAGACTTAGAAGAATCCTGAAGTTCAAGACAAAGACACTCGTGCTTCTCACGTGCCTCTGCTGTATGAAGATCCTGAAGATCATTCGTACAAGGCGTGGCCTGACAATTCCACGTGTCAAACTCTGATGGGTTTCAGCCTTTGCAGTATTGTGGCACACTATGTTAACGTTGTACCAGTAACAGTTTCACAATGTTGTCTTTGTACCCTTTGTCCTTATTGTCTAGTGTTGATCCAAACCCTCAGTGATTTGATAATGACCCTCTCTTAAATACTTAGTGAAAATTGTAAGTAAACAATATGTATCAGAGTTTCACTATCGCTGATAAGTACTAAGATCTTACAGTACCGCTGATAGGAACTCTCGCTCTTTTAAATTAAACATTCAGCGAACACTGTTCATCATTAATGCTCTGAGTCTGTTCAGTCATTATGATGATCGCTGATAAGTTAGTTGTTTAATTATGATCCCTGAAGACAAGTTTCACGTCAACAAAGGTTCTACGCTGAAGTCGCAGATCAAGCTCAAGAACCAGCGACAAGTCTCCTAATGAACTGATGCGGATCAGCGAAGACTCAGATTTGTCCACTCAACGTGAAGTATCAAGTACAAGACTTCAGCTATCGTTGAACTTTATTATCTGCTGAATAGTAAATGATAATCGCTGAATCAACGAAAGCTGATCATGAAGTCCTCCGTAGAAAGTACTTTTGTCTCAACCACCCTTGCACGACTCCGTACGAATTGTCAGAAAAGAACCTCCGAATATCTGAAATCGTACAACCACTCTGATACTACACTATTCATCCATACGGCTACTAAGGTTGTCAACCAAGGTCAATGACATGCAACCAACCAGCTGATGACACGTGTAAAGTATATACTGACTTGCATTAAATGCATGCAGTATATAAAGAGATGAACTCACTTCTTTTGAAGCAACTTTCTAACTCTGGACAAGTTCAAATCTCTTATCTCAAGATAGGTTATTATTAGTAATTTCCTTATCTTTCTTAGTGCAAGAAACCTTAGTGTTCCAACTTGTTTAGATTTAGGTTTATCCTTAATCTTGTCTCCGCAACAAGCTGTAAATTGCTAATGATTTATCAATAAACAATTTAGAAAAGTAAAATCTGTGTGTTTGTATTCAACCCCCCCCCCCCTTCTACAAACTTGTATAGGCCTTCGGGACCAACAAGTGGTATCAGAGCGGATTTGTTTAATCTCATAAACAAGATCTAATCTAAGATATTTCTCTTCCTTGCTATTATCTGAAAATGGCCAACACAAACACACATTATATAGACAATGGTTCTCTTGCAAAACCACCTAGATTTTCCAGAGACAACTTCAACTTGTGGAAAAATAGGATGACACTCTTATTAGAAGGTGTAGACCCTACTATGACTTACTATCTTGAAAACGGCCCACACATCCCTATAACAATTGATCCTTTAGTTCCAGCCACTGCAACTAGAGCTGCTATTCCAGAAAGGCTGATTCCAAAGGAAATACACATATGGACCGATGAAGATAAGAAGAAAGTGGCTATAGATACAAAAGCCAGATCCATACTATCCATGGCCCTTCCTGACGAAGTCTACCATTCCGTCATGAACCTGAAGTCATCAAAAGCCATGTGGGACACAATATGTGTTCAGTATGAAGGAACGTCTGAAGTCCAGGACTCAAGAAAGATCAACCTGGTAAGACAATACGAAAGCTTCATTTCTGGTAAGAATGAAACTCTCTCTGAAGTTCACCAACGTTTTAATTGCTTAATTATAGATCTAAAAACTGTTGGTAAGGAATATTCTAACTTTGAAGTGCTGACAAAGTTTCTAGAATGTTTACCTGAAAGCTGGGACAATTATTCCATGTGTCTCAAGCTGTCAAAGGATCTTAAATCAATGACCCTTTCAACCTTATATGGTACATTGCTGAATCATGAGCAATCTAGCCATCTTAAGAAGAATCTTGTAAAAGATTCCAAAAGCACTCCTGTTGCTTTAATCTCAGAAGAACCTTCTACTCAGCGACCCTCGGTCACTATCACTGAGTTAGAAAGTAACTCTGAAAGGTCATCAGACTCTGATTCTTCAGATGATGATGAATCCTTGGCTCTCCTAACTAAAAAGTTCAGGAGATTCGCCAAGAAGAAAATGTTTAGAAAGAACAAACCTCTTTCCATAACTGACAAGCCTAAATCATCAGCTTTTGTTGATAAGGCTACTGCTACTTGTTTCAACTGCGAAAAGACAGGTCATTTCGCTAATGAGTGCAGGTCAAAGAAAGTCATTAGACCTTCAGCTTTCTCAAAGAAAAACTTTGTTCCAAGGAATAAAGATGACAAATACTCAAAGATGAAGGAGAAGTATGCAAAGCTGAAAAGTTTTAAGAAGAAAGGAAAAGGCCTGATGGCTGACTATGATTGGGCTGCTTCTGATGAAGAAGCATCATCATCTGACTCTGAAGATGATGAAGCAAATCAATGTCTCATGGCCAAGATTGAAGAAGAGGAAGAAAGTTCAGACATTCCCTCCACTTCAACATCTGCCATTCAGGTATCACCTTCTTTCTTTACCAATATTGCAAATATTGATGAAGCTGATAGTCTTCGTAAGATCGATCTCTTGACTAGAAGTTTATACGAAGCCATGAACGGCAAAACTGTGGTTGAAAACCAAAATCTTGATCTCGCTGAAAAGCTTAAAAACTGCCACCTTCAAATAGAAAAGCTTTCTAAAATTGAAGATGATTTTAAAGATCAAGTCTATTTAAATCAGCTAGTCAAAATCGAACGAGCAGAAGCTATCACTGCATTAAAAGCTGAACAAGCTACTGTTGAAGGATGGTGTAATTCTTCAACAAAGATCACTGAGATAATTAAGGCTCAGATTCCTCTGAGTGATAAACGTGGTCTGGGTTATAAATATGATACTCCAAAACCAACCACAGAACGTTCAATGCTTAAATTTGGAACGTTCGTATCCTCAGTCGCTGACACTTCATCATCTCAGTGCTCCTCGTCCATTACACCAATCCCTGAGGAAACTCCTACCTCCTCAAAAGGTAAGGAGAAAATGGTTTATTCAAAACCTACCTCTGTCTCTAAAGACAAAGGTAAAGGAATTGTTATTTATCAAAATCCTCAGAAGGGTACCTTAGTACCAAAGCTGAATGCTTCTAAAGCCTCAGTGACCAACCCCTCTGGATCTAGAAAGCTGATCTCTGGATCTATTCAGCGATCTACTCCTAGACTCAGAGTGGATGTCCTTGGTAAGAAATCTGAAGAACTGAATGTTCGTCCCATTTCTAAAGCCTATAGTTTACTTGGTGCTGGCACTTCTAATTCGAAATTAAAAGCTCAACATACAAGTGGTCCTAGAACTATTTTTAGTTATAGGAAATGTTATCACTGTGGACTTACCGATCATATTGCTAGTAAGTGCCCCACAGCCACCAAAGCCGAAAAAATAGCTAAGGTGAAGATTGCCCCCAAGGCAAAGAAGACCAACACCAATGCAAATCAGGTCAAGGTGACTCCTACCACTGAAGTTAAGAAATTAACCAAAGTGAAGAAAGACAAAGCTGAATCTTCAAATGCTGCGAAGACCGCTGAACCTTCTATTCCAACTAGCTCCACTGACAAACGTGTATACATGGTTAAGTGGGTACCCAAGCAAAACTAATCTTCCTTTGTAAATGCAGGTTAAGAAGGGTATCTGGTATCTCGATAGCGGATGCTCTAGACACATGACTGGAAAGAAAAACCTGCTCGCTGAATACAAGGAAGAGAAGGGTCCCTCTGTGACTTTCGGTGGAAATGGAAAAGGACACACCCGAGGGTATGGTGTACTTTCAAATGGTACAACCTCCTTCAGAAGAGTCGCATATGTTGAAGGGCTGAAGCATAATCTTCTGAGCATCAGTCAGCTTTGCGACATGGATAACAAAGTGATTTTCACTAAGGAATCCTGCTTTGTCTCTGACAAAAAGGAGAAGATAGCTCTCAGCGGTTATCATTTGGAAAATGTTTATGTAATAAACATGGACTCAACAACCACTGAGAACTCCTGTTTCTTCTCAAAGGCATCTTCTGATGTTAACTGGCTATGGCACAAGAGGCTCTCGCATCTAAATTTCAAGACACTGAATACTCTTTCCTCCAAAGAGTTAGTCACTGGTCTACCTCAGCATTCATACGCCAAAGAGTCTTTATGTTCAGCGTGTGAAAAAGGGAAGCAGACCAAGGCAAACTTCAAGTCAAAGCAAGTCTCATCAGTGTCATCTCCTCTACAACTACTCCATATGGATTTGTTTGGCCCTGTTAACAAACAATCCATCGCTGGAAAGAAATATACGCTGGTCATAGTTGATGAATTCTCTCGTTACACATGGGTAATGTTTCTCCGTTCTAAGAGTGACACCCCTGAAGAACTCATCACCTTTGTTCGGAAGATGGAAACTCTGAACAATATGACTGTTCGCTCAATAAGGAGTGATCATGGAACTGAATTCAAAAACAGTTCTCTTGATTCCTTCCTTGAGAGTAAGGGTATTTCTCACAACTTTTCGTCAGTGAGAACACCGCAACAAAATGGAGTCGCTGAAAGAAGAAATAGAACAATTATTGAAGCTGCACGTTCAATGCTCAGCGATTCTCACCTTCCTACTCAGTTTTGGGCAGAAGCTGTCAACACTGCTTGCTTTACGCAAAACAGGTCGCTGATAGTTAAAAGATTCAAAAAGACAACCTATGAACTCCTTCATGGGAGAAAGCCTTCAATCAGCTTTCTTCACATCTTTGGATGTCAGTGTTTCATACTGAACAACAGAGATGCCCTTGGAAAGTTTGATCCTAAGGCTGATGATGGAATCTTTCTTGGATACTCCTCAGTCTCCAAATCCTTTAGAGTCTTCAACTGTAGAAGACAAACTGTAGAAGAAACTATTCACGTCACGTTTGACGAATCTCGTTCAGCGAACTCTAAACCGTCCGCTGATACTGAAGAACTGAATCAATGGATGTTTTCTCATCTTGGTGATTCAGAAGAAGTTCCCACTCCTCATGCTCACACCGTAGAAAATGATGGTCCTACTATCATTCCAGATATGCAGAATAGTGAAGCTGAAACATCTTGGGTCTCAGCTGTGCCTATAAACACTATACCCGCACTTGATCCAAATGTCTCAGAAATTCCGTCTATTTCTCAGCAATCAGTGAATGAAGTGACAAATGCAAACATTCCTCTCTTAGCTGATAATTCAGAAGTAGCTGAAGCCTCATCTTCAGTTTCTCCAGTTCAGACTGAATCAGCGACGTATGCTCCGGCTCAGCGATGGAATGTAAATCACCCAATCGATCAAATTCTTGGTGATCCCAACGCTGGTATTCAGACTCGTAGAAGTGCAGGTAATATTTGTTTATTTGTTAACTTTATTTCTCTAACTGAACCAAAGAAAATAGATGATGCCCTCAGAGATCCAAACTGGGTCAGCGCTATGCAAGAAGAGCTGACTGAATTCGAAAGAAACAAAGTTTGGAAACTCGTTCGTAGACCAACTGACAAAACGGTGATAGGCACTAAATGGGTCTATCAAAACAAGTTGGACGAACATGGTACTGTAACTCGCAACAAAGCCCGTCTTGTTGCTCAGGGATACAAACAAGAGGAAGGCATAGATTATGACGAAACTTTTGCTCCAGTAGCAAGACTCGAATCTATTCGTCTTTTCTTAGCATATGCTGTACACAAAAACTTCACTGTACATCAGATGGATGTTAAGTCAGCGTTTTTGAATGGAAAGCTGAATGAAGAAGTGTATGTGGAACAACCTCCAGGATTCTCAGATCCTAAGCGTCCAGGTTATGTTTATAAACTGGACAAGGCACTTTATGGCTTAAAGCAAGCTCCTCGTGCATGGTATGATACTCTCTCTACTTATCTCCATATTGAACAATTTGAGAGAGGTAAGATTGACAAAACTCTTTTTTTTAGAAAAGTGAAAGGTCATATCATTTTAGTTCAAATATATGTTGATGACATTATATTTGGTTCTACTAACCATGAGCTTTGTACTCGTTTCGTTGATAGAATGAAAGATGAGTATAAAATGAGCATGATGGGTGAACTAACATATTTCCTTGGTCTTCAGATTAAGCAAACTGAAAAAGGAACTTTCATTAATCAGGGAAAATATGTTAAAGATATGCTGAAGAAATTCGACTTAACTGAAAGTTCAGCTATGAAAACCCCTATGGCACCTCCGCTGACACTTGATAAGGACACAAAAGGTGTTCCTGTCAATGTCACGCTGTACCGTGGGATGATCGACTCACTATTGTATCTTACATCTAGCCGACCCGATATTATGTTTGCAACATGCTTGTGTACACGATATCAAGCTGAACCTAAGATATCTCATATGAAAGCTGTAAAGCGAATCTTTCGATATCTTTAGGGTACAGCGAATCTAGGCCTTTGGTATCCCAAAGACTCAGGATTCGATCTAACCGCCTATTCAGACAGTGATTTTGCAGGTTGCAAAATGGATAGGAAAAGCACCACAGGAGGATGTCAGCTCCTGGGTGGAAAGCTGGTAAGTTGGACAAGTAAGAAGCAAAACTCAGTGTCCACTTCCACAGCTGAAGCTGAATATGTAGCCGCTGGAAGCTGTTGTTCTCAAGTCTTGTGGATGAGAAATCAGCTACTAGACTATGATCTTCAGCTCTCCAAAATTCCAACCTATTGCGACAGCACAAGTGCCATCGCTATAGCAAACAATCCAATGCTACACTCAAAGACAAAACACATAGAAATCAGATATCATTTTATCAGAGATCATGTGATGAATGGTGATATAGAACTTCATTTTATCCCAACTGATTATCAGTTAGCTGATTTATTTACCAAACCTCTTGATGAGACAAGATTCAACTTTCTCATCAGCGAGCTTGGAATGCTGAACTTTGAAGGGTAAAATCTTCAGCGGTTCACATTAATCAGCGATAGGATAAAATCAACTCGTATAACCTATTCAATCATATTCTCTCTGAATAAACTTGGTTAAACTGATATCCAGGTATGTTTTCTCTCTCTGACAAACGCATGAAAATGCAGGATTTCAAAAACAAATGCATCGCTGAATATCTCTTCCTTAACAGCGATATTTTGAAAGTTCTTAAAACCTTCACTGATATCTTCTATTCAGTGCTTCATGTTTTTCAAAAGAGTCCCTGAGCTTTCAAAACCTCAGAGACATCCTAAAAGAATGTGAAAGGACAGTTGTGACGTCATTGCAACGGATAACACCAGGCACGACTTCTTTCTGACACACGTTTGCACGTTTCGTTCAAACTTCCAATCAAATGCAAACACGTGTCCGTGTCATGATGAAAACCTTTTCCCGCTCAAGGTTTTCTCTCTCTAAAACTCCCTATATAAACAACTCTTGGTTTATATTTGTATTTTACGCGAAAAATCTTCCTCCGCAAGAAAAGAATTACTGTTGCATTTGTGCTCTCAAATCTTCAAAGATCTGTTCATCATCTTCTTCATCAAAACATCAAGGTTAATATGTTCTTATTTTTCAAATGCAGATAACTTGTTTCTGATCTTATCATTGTTTTAAACAAGATCAAACAAAAGAACTTAAAAATAAAATCATTTTCTTTCATGGTTTTATGAACACAACCATTTCATGGTTGTTCTTCAAGTTTTAAATCTAAATCTTAAACTTGTTCTTTATTCGTATCCAGTTTTTTTTGAAACTGGAATACAAGAATTTGTGGGTTTTACATTTCGTTTCAAAATCATGAAAAACCCTAATCTTCATTAAGACATTTATGTCTGAATGAAATGGACAAAATTCGAACCATCTTAATGGAAATTCTTTCCATACTAAGACAATTCTTATTTGTTAACATCTTTGGTTGAACTGATAATACAGAGAAATGGCATCTTCAAAGATCAATGTTACCGCTGAGTCCATCTCCGCTGACTCTGAGGAAGTGGACATCATCAAAGCCCCTCAGGTTAAGTTCAAGCTGGATCAACTAGATTGGACTAAGGTCAACAACCTCTCTGCGCTTCTCGAGTTTCCTCCTCGAAAGCAAGTCACACATCTGGATGATGCTGTGAATTTTCTGAAAAACTGCTGCATTTCAACAGCCCTGACCATCACACCTCCCGCAAGCCAGCTACTACTATCCCAGTTCTGGTACTCTTCCAGACACACTCAGCTACCCTCCGCCAAAGATGCATCCAAAACCATCGATTGCATACTCAGCGATACTGAGTATGGTACAATTAAGATAACCCCCGCTATCATACGAAAAGCCCTGAACTTCCACAATGCTACCAAAGAAAAACCATTTGTTCCATTCCCTGACCATAAGAAGCATGCTGACAGAGAAGCAATCATTGCTTTCCTCGACGCAATGGGTTACATCTGGGAAACTGGAAGGGACAAGAAGCCCGAGAAGAAGCTGACGCTGATAAAGAAGTCCAAAATGCCTAGCGAGATGAATTTCATCTTCGCACACCTGATCAGCTGCATGACAGCGAAGACCGGCTCCTCTGATCAAGCCGCTCAACCTCAGCAGGCTATGGGATACGCACTGCTGAAAGGTCTACATATTGACTGGGCATCTATCATTTATGATGACCTAGTGCAAAGAGTAGATTCTGCTGCTGACAGACCTGCATGGGTTCCCTACCCCCGTTTCATCAGCGCCATCTTTCAATATGGCCTGAAGGACATCTATCCTCAAGAGGGTGACCTGAAACTTTCTCAGGTTGGCCCTAAGGTGCTCGATTTCAAACCTGTCGATAAGGTGCTCGATTTCAAACCTGTCGATAAACTTTCTCTACCCTTCTCTCTCTTCTTAACCCCAATTCTTCGACTTTTGTGGCTCCTTCAGCGACAATACCCATTGCTGATACCCCGGCCACACAATCCTCTCCTTCTAAGAAAAGGAAACCCTCTCACACCCAACTTGATTCCAAAAGGATCAAGAAAACCAAGGAGCAACCCCAGCAATTCCATGCTGAAGACTCCTCAGCTCATTCTGACGAGCTGAAGGAAAGTTCCGTGGTACGCTCTGCCACACCCGTTCAAGCCATCCCTCCAATCCAGACTTCAGCGTCTCCAAACGCTGAGGTTAGAAACTTGGAACCTACCCAACCTCCCTCAGTCTCTCAAAAGACTGATGAAGTGATTCTCAGCGATTCCAACGCTGAACTCAGTACCCGAACCCCTTTCTTATCCTTCGCTTCTCCCCCCACTCCCTTGGACACTCCTCCAAAGAACACTGGAGATGCCATCATTCCAGACGCCTCCGCTGACGCTTCTCAACGAATGATGAAGACAGGACCTGCAGAGATCACCATACCTCACCGATCTTTTGAGGAAGATATGGAACATTTTTCAGGAATCCGCAACTTTGATGATTTCGTCAATCCTCCTGCAGGTACAAATCAACCCATATACACTGTAACTAAACCTGAAACTTCTGAGCTTTCCTTTGTTCACAAGTACTTATGTGTTACAGGTCCTAATTTGGGAGACATCAACGAGTCTCTGAAGTCCGTGGAAACAAAGCTGGCCGGTCTCACCACCACACTCTCCAACAACTCTACAGCTGTAACAAACGCTGGAGAGAATTTGACAAAGCTGACTACGGTGGTGGAGAAGAAAGCTTCCACAGATGACTTGAAGCAAGTTGATAAGACTCTCAGCGACTTTGCTAAGGTGCTCGTTGATATCTACACAGACTACACCTCACTCAAACAATCAGTTTCCTCCATGTCCGGCGAGGTAACAACGCTGAAGACATCGGTTGGAGCACTAGAGGGTGATATGTCTGCTATGAAGACAAATGTTCACACTCTGACGACTGACTTAGGCTCTGTAAAGACCGACGTTGGTTCGATGAAAACAAAGATTGAAGAGTTTCTCAACAAGGCGAGAACTCCTGCTCCTGAACCTGCCCCTGCCCCTGCTTTGGAAACTTTCACAGCGGCGGATCGCAAAGAGCTGGAAAAGATCAATCCTGCTATATCTGGCCTTGAAGACAGATTAGCAGCGATTGAAAGTTGTATTAAAATCTCTGGCCAAGAAGACAGAGAAAATACAAATGCCGAGTCTACCCATTCCTCCCCCAATCATGAGAAAGAGGGGGAGAAGAGCGCGGAACATACCGCTGAGAAAAGCGCTGAGGATCTTGAAAAGAGCGCTGAAGACCTTTCCCATGATGAATCTATCAGGGGAGAGAAGAATGAAGATCTTATCGCTGGACCTCAGGGAGATGAAAACCCTGAGGGAACCGAGAAGCTCGCCTCTGTATCTGAGGGGGAGCAACTCGAAGAAGACGCTGAAGAATCCGAAGCAGAAGATGATGAAGCCATCGACATCCCTGATGATGAACCATCTTCTTCTCCAAAGAATGATGATGATGATGATGACGAAGATGACGATGATTTCTTTATCGTCAAACCTGCCCCAAGGATCAAAGCTCTTAAGGGAATTTCAATAAATGAACCAATAGGGGAGCGGACAAAGACAAAGCCCTCAGCCTCTGGCGCTGAGAAAGGCAAAGGCAAAAGCGTCGCTGAAGATGACAATCTGATGATCTTGCTTGAAAAGCCGGTTTGTCAGGTACACTAAACATCTCTTACTCCATCCCTCCTCCACACTATAACTTCTACTTCCCTAGCCTACACCTGAACATATTTATCTTTCTCTTTCTACCCAAGTTCTTCTACGCATGTTCTTATTTGTAAGATCGCTGTGTTTCAGCTAGTCCTCTCCCCTGTTTGAGGATGTCGCCGAAGGTTCTACTATTGCGACTTCACAAATAAAGCCAGCTGCTGCTGATGAAATAATCCCAGTCTTAGATTTGATCTCTGAGACTGATGAACCAGAAGAACAACCTCTCTCGCACAGAAACAGACCTTCCTCAGCTCCTCAAAAGCTGAGTGAAGAGGATCAAAAGAGAAAAGAGGAAATAATAAAGCGATTCGAGGATCAGCGAATTATTCTAAGGCGTGATCAACTGCCTTCAGTTCCTCCAAAGTTCAGAATTTCAAAAGCTGAATACAAGGAACACCTCAGAGCTGAACGCCTCATCGCAGAAAGAAAGGAAGCTGAAGAGAAAGACAGAGAATACGCCATCAAGCTTACTCAACGATCAATCAAAGACCCCAAGCTGAAAAGAGTTCCCATTGATGTTCAACGTCAGCTCTGGGATAATGCTCAAGAAATCGTTAGAGAAAAGACAAAGGTCTCTGATACAACCTTGGAATGGGCTAATCAAATGCCGACCTATCGATCAAGACCATCCAAGATAATCAAAGCCAACATCAGAGGAAAATTGTTCGTTGATGTTCCTGTTGTTGAAGTGGATATCTACAGAGATGACAAAACCAAGCAAACCTTCTATGCTGCTTCATTAGAAAAGTTTGGTCTCTCTGAATGGTTAGAAACGAAATTAGCCATTCAGGGATCACGCTCAAAATTCAAAAGCCATGTTGAGATGATCTTAAACAAACAGATCGACTTGCTTTCATCTGCTGTGGATATCCCTCAGACTCTTCCTCAACCGAAGAAAGCCTCTGCTAAGAAGAAGAAAGTTTCTGATTCAGGTTCAATCATTCGAAATGAAACAGGTATTGGTTTCTCTCGTGCTGAAGTTCTTGGCCCTGATGCTGATCTTTCAATGCTTGACACCTCCCTACCACCTGGAGAAACCTTCATCCCTGGCACAGTGGTAAGTGATCCATATGGTATATTCTTCTTAGACTATGATGGAAATCATCACTTTCAACGTGTCTCTGAGCTCCAAATCGCTCCCATCGAACAACTCAGAGATCTCGTACACTGGTGTGAAGTCAGACGCGACATCAAAGCTAGACACCTGAAGCCCTTGATTTTTGAAGCTGCTCTGAAGTTAAAGAATCAAGGAGTAAAAGTCCCTGACTGGATGATCCCCACTAAAAAGACCCTTGATGAACTTCTCATTAAGGAAGAACCCTTTGAAAACTGATATAATCTCCTTTTTCTCTATTGTATCAGTTATCCTTCTGTACTTGTAAATTATTTCACTTGTACTTGTAATCTTTCTGTTCTTCATTGTAACCTGATTCAATATTTTAAAGAAAGATTTCAGCGAACGTACTTTACTCCATCAGTACTGAAAAGATCCCAGAAAACAGTAAAAGGGACAAATATTTTATGAGTTCTTTTTATCCTTATGTTTTCATTAAATAGCAATTTTCTTTGTTGCTATGTCATAATCAAATAGGGGGAGATTGTTGATCCAAACCCTCCGTGATTTGATAATGACCCTCTCTTAAATACTTAGTGAAAATTGTAAGTAAACAATATGTATCAGAGTTTCACTATCGCTGATAAGTACTAAGATCTTACAGTACCGCTGATAGGAACTCTCGCTCTTTTAAATTAAACATTCAGCGAACACTGTTCATCATTAATACTCTGAGTCTGTTCAGTCATTATGATGATCGCTGATAAGTTAGTTGATTACTTATGATCCCTGAAGACAAGTTTCACGTCAACAAAGGTTCTACGCTGAAGTCGAAGATCAAGCTCAAGAACCAGCGACAAGTCTCCTAATGAACTGATGCGGATCAGCGAAGACTCAGATTTGTCCACTCAACGTGAAGTATCAAGTACAAGACTTCAGCTATCGCTGAACTTTATCATCTGCTGAATAGTAAATGATAATCGCTGAATCAACGAAAGCTAATCATGAAGTCCTCCGTACAAAGTACTTTTGTCTCAACCACCCTTGCACGACTCCGTACGAATTGTCAGAAAAGAACCTCCGAATATCTGAAATCGTACAACCACTCTGATACTACACTATTCATCCATACGGCTACTAAGGTTGTCAACCAAGGTCAATGACATGCAACCAACCAGCTGATGACACGTGTAAAGTATATACTGACTTGCATTAAATGCATGCAGTATATAAAGAGATGAACTCACTTCTTTTGAAGCAACTTGCTAACTCTGGACAAGTTCAAATCTCTTATCTCAAGATAGGTTATTATTAGTAATTTCCTTATCTTTCTTAGTGCAAGAAACCTTAGTGTTCCAACTTGTTTAGATTTAGGTTTATCCTTAATCTTGTCTCCGCAACAAGCTGTAAATTGTTAATGATTTATCAATAAACAATTTAGAAAAGTAAAATCTGTGTGTTTGTATTCAACCCCCCCTTCTACAAACTTGTATAGGCCTTCGGGACCAACATCTAGAACTTGTCCCCTGATGAATAATATAAATAGAAGGATCATGTTGAGGTCTTCTATTAAGCTTTGCACAACACACACACTTTAAGAGCATAATTCTTATTAACCTTTCGGTGTTCTTGGTGTTCTTGGTATATCAATTTACAGTGAATCATTGAGTTAAAACTTGTGTTATTTCCATTTCACGTATTTGATATTGTGTGTTCTTCTACCTTATTATATCTTTTAGTTCGTAAAATGCTTCCGCACCATATTTTGTTTGAACTAATAGATAGAAAGATCATTGTTGAGTAAAATAGGGATCAACAGTTCGGCATAAGCCCCAAAGTGAGAATATCACGACCCATCACTATTAAATATGACTGACTTACATGCCTATGGATCCAATGCATTACCGTCTAAAAACGTTACATGACTCAAAACAAATGAACTAATGCATTCAAAACATATAACCTCCAATTAAAATGCAATAAGGTGCATAACACATCCAAAGCTCCATCTTGAGCTATTAAAATTGGGCAAGTGCCCCGATACTTGTTTGAGTATGATTTAAGCCCAAATAGGCGAAGCAAATATTTGACTAACTATACGAGTCCATACGGTTATATAACCTAAAATTCACTTTGACTTAAATCTTTGACTCATACAACACAATTGGCCTTCGACCCAAATTTACAATATTTTCAATTCCCAAATTGTTCATAAACTCGAGATTGACCAAACTTTAGAAACTCACATATTTGTATTTTCCAAAACGTACCGTATCATAGTTTGTGCAAAATCAAGACAACACAAAAAGCACGTTTTACCCAACAATCCCCCATTTGTGAAAATAAGTAATGAACACTTTCAATCATGATTTACTTAACAAAGTGTCCAAAATCCCAAAAGTGGGTGTTTTATAAGATTTTATAATGTTAAACACTTTCATAATCAAAACCCACTAAATAGCTCCACAAAGGATAATTTCATGTAAACACAAAATCACTTTAAAAACAACATTTTGGCATGTACAACGTTTTCACAAATCAACTTGAACTCACCTTGTTAGATTTAGGCTAAATCTAGATTTCCCCCCAATTTGAGCTCCTTTGAAGAAACTTGAATCCTCAATTCAAAACTTCCAAAAACCTATATTCATAAGTTTCCAACCATTAATAACCAGATCTAACCATGTAGAATAATTCCCCAAACATTTTTCATCAAAATTCCAACTTATACCAAAACCTTAATTTCATAGATGAAGAAGGAGAAGGTTTCCCTTAACCAAGCATAACCAAAATTACACCAATAAAGCCCACAATAGAAATGGAAGATGAAATCGACAAAACCCTAGCTTTTGTGTAGAGAGAGATTGATTACCTTCATCACTTGAATCCTCTAAATAAAAGCTCCAAGTCTCCACAAAAGCTTCAAGCTTCCATATCTTCAACAATGGTGGGAATGGGTTTGATTTGAGTGGAGAAGATGAAGAAGAGAAGGAAGGATTTAGGGTTTTCTTAGGAGAGAATCGGTTTAGAGAGAGAGAGGAAACTGATTTGGGTTTTGAAATGAAATGAAGAGAGAGAGAGAGAGAGAAAGGTCTTAAAAGCAAGCCAAAATATCTCATCAGATGCATCGTGGACGTCCGACTGGAAGCCATGCGGACGTCCAGCCTTGCCCTGACCAAAACCCCAATCTTCTCTGTTGCTTCTGCAGACGACCCGCGGACTTCCGCGCTGACGCGGACGTCCGGCCTTTCGCCTATGCAGACGTCCGCAAGTCCACAATTCTGTTTTCAATTTTCGGGGTGTTACATTCATCATCATCATCATCATTAGCTCCCCCATTCTTTTTGGAGTCATCATCGATCTCCTCTTCTTCTTCTTCCTCCTCCTCTTCTTCTTCTTCTTCTTCTTCTTCTTCTTCTTCTTCTTCCTCTTCCTCATCAGAGGGGATTTCCACAGTGTCAGTGTTTGTGGAAGAAGAAGGAGGAGTTTGGGCTTTATTTAATTCCTCCCCCTCAGCTTGAGGGAGGTATTTTGCATTTCCCTCCCCCTCAGTATAAGGGAGGTCTTCTTTTTCTCCTTCTCCATTCTCCCCCTCTTTGTCATCATCATTATTCGGGGGAGGGTTAACTGGAGCAGCATCAACGGTCACCCTGGCTTCTTGGCCAGGGATTGCTGAGGTGGAGGCACAGGCAGCCTCTAGTTTGTCCACCTTGGCTTCTAGGCTAGGGATCGCTTCAGTGGATGTTAACACCAAAGCAATCACCATTACTTCAGTGAACGATGGGGAGGGAGCAGCCACTGGTTCCTCTGCTTGATGAGGACGTCAGCAAGAAAGGAGTTGGTTTTATCGACCTTCGGACTGAGGTAGTTGATGGTGTTTTGGAGGGACCCAAGTGCATTGGTAAGAGTGCTGACGGTGCTGGTCATCGATTTCAGGGAAGAAGAGTTGGTGGCAACGTCCGTCTTCAGCCTTGAAACGTCCTTCGTAAGCACTGAAAGCTAAGTATTGTCAACCTTAGAAGAGAGAGACATTGAGAGTTCTTTCAGGGTTTTGCCGGTAGTGTTCATGGAGGTTGTGTTCTTGGAGAGGTTGGTGGAGAGAGAGTACATGCGATCACTGACCTCTTTAATGGAGGAGTTGATTGTCCCTAAATTATGACTTGTAAGATAAAATGAATTTTGAACAAAGGAAAGCTCATGTTGAGTTATTTGAAAAAGATAGGTATGAAGGGTGGATTACCTGATGGTGCGGAGAATTGGTCAAAATGACTACTTCTTCTGTAAAACTCTATGTCATGCTCGAGAGGAGTCATAGACATAGGTATATGCTGAGAGCCCCCGAGGTCCTATGATGTTGCGGTTGATGAGATCCTGGAGCAGCGATTGGTTGGTGTCAACGAGTGTATTCTCTGGTGCAGAAGTGTGACAAAAGAGATGGTGGGAGAAGCAAAGTAAGTAGAGATGGCAGTGCTTGGTGGCGGACTGGAACTGGCGTTGCTATAAACTAACTCCTCAGTACTTTGAGGCACTGAGAGTGGGAGGGAAGTTGCCAGCGTAGATTCAACGATGCTTGAAATCGCTGAAGCAGTAGTTGAGGTGTCAGGTGTGGTGGAGCGAACCATGAAGTTCTCCAGGGTGGCCTGTGAAGAGGCGACCCCTGACGTTGTTGTTGTTGAGGGTTGAGGGATTTTCTCCTTTGAAATCCTCTTGGCATTCTTAGATTTACCAAGAAGGGAGTCAGATGGTTTCTTCTTTAAAGATGAGGATGGTTTGGCAGTGTGGTTAGCCATGGCGGGTGCAGCTGTGGTCATTGCTGCTGGAATCGAAGAAGTAGTAGGAGAAGATAGGCGTTGTTGTAGAGTAGAAAGACTTACCTCAGTATCCGCCCGCTCCACATCGAGGATTTGGACCCCGAGCTTTGGGAGCTGATAATCACCCTCGGTCGGGTAGAGCTCCTTTAGGAAGAACTGGAGGAGAGCTGAGATATATAGGGGACCTTCACCTCGCGATCCAGCTTCTCAACCTTTACCATCAGGTCGTCGAAGATCATTCTGGTGCAATCAATGTTTCTGCCAGTGATCAAGCTGTAGCCCATCTGAGGTTGGAAGCGGTTGGCCTGGTCATGAGAGCCAACCTTCCCACTCATGGCTTGGATAATGTGGGTGAGGAGGAAGTTGAGTTCTAAAGGAATATTGGCTTTCATCATCCGTGGGTGGTTCAGCGAATGGTCGAGTGGCAGGTTGTTGGAGTGCTGAGCGAATTCCATTAGCAGTGATGCTGCCAACTCCAAGCTGAGTTTGGAATGAGATCATAGTTACAATTTTCTTTGATTTGAGGGTTACCTCAACACGTTCTGCTGTGTACCAGAACTGATGGAGTAGGTGTTTGTGGGCTGGAGGAGATACGGTCAGGGCGTAGAAAAGTGGAGAGTTCCTTAGCAGATTAACATCATCTGCTAGGTGGAGGCAAGGTTTCTTCTCAGGGAATGTAAGCATGGCTAGATGGTTGTTGCCTACGAACTGGATTTGGGAAAGCTCAAATTTCACATTCTTTTATTTCATGAAAGTTGAAGCTTGGGATGCGATTTCTGAGTATTAGAAGAACAAAAGAAAAAAGAAGAAGAAAGTTTCTTAGTATGGAAAGAAATTCCAAAATAAGAAAATTAGGGTTTTACCAGTTTCCTGTTAAGGAAAGAAACTTGTAAAAAAAATGGGTTTTCCCGTTTTAAGAATACTGAAAATGGTAGAAAAACTATGTTTTACCAGTTTCCTTTTTGGGAAAGAATCTGGAAAACATATTTACGATGAAAGAGAAAGTTTAGAAACAGTTTTAAACTTTTGAAAAACTTTTTAGGGTTTTTGAAGAAAATCATGAATTCCATAATGTGCATTAGATTTAAGAGATAAGAACCTGTAGTCTTGAAATTTTAAGGATCGAGGTCTTAAAAGTTCAAATGCCTTGAATATTCTTGCCTTCAGAGAGAGTTTGTGCACGTAAAGAGAAAAAAATATAAACAAGGTTTGTTTATATAGGAAGGAAAGAGGAGTGAGAAAATGGACGAGCGGGAAAAAAACTCATCATGACACAGACACGTCCCACGAAGATGATTGGACAAGAAGTGTAACGGACGAACGTGTCAGACAAAAAGGCGTGCCATGGGTTATCTCTAGAATGATGTCACACCAAGAACACTTTCTTGTGTGTGTATTCAGAAATCTCTTAGGCTACATGATCGTACTAGTAGTGGAATGGAATGTGCAGTGGTTGTGCTCTCACAACTCTAGTAATGATCCTTACAAATTCTCAGCTATTCTTACAAATGTGTGCTCCACTAACGTCCTACTTATAGCCAGATAAAGTGTAGACAGTGTACTATCAAACCCTAAGGGGATACGTGTTAAGTGTGTCTTTGTCCTTTAAGGCTGACGTGGAAAGCGCAAACACTAATCTAACTGTGACAACCGTCAAAATTGCGTTCAGGTTAGAACTGCACTAAATATATCAGATACAGTTATTTTATGTCACACTGTCTAGTTTTAGCAGTAAACCCGACACAGTAGGGAAAAATTAGAATTTGTGTCTAAAATCCCTCAAATTAGGAAATTATCCATACATCTCATAAAATGCCAACTAAAAACATTTTATACACTTATATATGTATAAGTTTATATATATATAACCTACAAAAAAAATAAAAAAAATACTAGCAAATTCAACTAATTTTATTATTAATACCAATTAAGTTCAATAATTCAACTAATTAAAAGAAATAAAAATTAATTAAAATTTAAAATTATATAAAACACCATCATTTTAACCAAACCCACACTCCTCACTCTCTCTTTTCCCTCTTCCAAAACCGGCCCCCTCTCCCCCATAAATACCCCCTCTCCCTCTTCATTTTACCCCCTTCATTCATTCTCTCTTTTCCTCTCAACTCTCTCCAAGAGTTTCTTCTTCTTTCTCTCTATTTTCTCTCCATCAAGGCTCAAAAGTCCATCCCTCAAGAACATCAAGAACAAAGGTAAAACTCTTCTTTTAACAACACTCATACTTCTACATACAACAATCTTGCATATTTCAAAGTTTCACCTTCATATACTCTAGTTTTTCACTCTATTCTTGCTAAATACATTCCTTGGCATCCTAATGTTTGTAGATTCATCACCATGACACTTTGCATGTCATTAAAAGTGTGAAGAATCCATCATCAAACCAATATTAGTGATCTAAGAATGTTTTACTTGAATGTTTTCTCAAAAAAACTCAAGAACAACAAGTTTTGAAAATGTTTTGGCAAGATGATTTGTCTAAACCCATTGCATGTAGATTGTGTAAAAAAAAGCAAGTTTTTCAGCTGAAAATATTAACTTTATGTGTCAAAAATCGTGGCCAAGCAAAAAGAACAAGATCTTTAAAGAGCCAATAGAAAAAGAGCATTTATATAAAGAAGCTATTTCCAACAACAATCTGTCAGATTTTTCCACTGACTTTGCATGGCCATATTTCTCTAAACAATACTCCAAATGGAGTGATTTCTTTTCTGTAACTTTATTTTATGAGTTAAGAATCAAACCCAACTGGAATCTTTGAAAAACATTGAGTTTTAGACCTTCAAACAGTATACACAAAAACAGTGCGCATCAGCAACGTTTTCTGTCACTGTTTACGTCAAATATTTTTTCATGCACTTATATTACTCTAAAAATCATGGGACTTATGGCAAAAGTTTCCTAACACATGGAAGCACTTGGCCATAAAATACCAGAACCAAAAGATCTCTGGAAGTTATCCAAACAGTAACCAAAAGTGACTACTAATTCTGACTACTAACAACTATATTGTATTATAGCTATATGCTATCTCTTGACCCTTTTTCTCACCTTTGGTGAAGAAGTTGTGGTATATTTATATATATGTACTATATATACATATTTACTTATCCTAACCTTACCCGTTTCACCATTTGCATGGTGGAATCGTGGAATATATCTATACTTACTTACGCAATTTACTTATACTCTAACAATCTAACATATAATTATTAACCCTTTTCATCATTTTATGATGGAATTGTGGTATTTATATATGTATTGCATATAACCTAACTTCTAACTTTATTTACATACTATGTATATGATCCTAATTATTAACCCTTTTCTTCATTTTCATGACAAAATTGTGGTAATCTCAAACTATCATATGTAACGTTTCATTTTGAATATGAACTATTAAAATCAAGGAACTTATAAACAACATACAAACTTAATCTCTCAAGGGCATTTTATGTTGATTGGATAATTAAACGACCACAGTTTAGAGCCTAGAATCTTACTAGTGTCCTTACATTCGTAGGATCGAAGTAGGATCGCCTTTCGGATCACATTACGCATCTCTTGGGAAACATCTACGCTATCCACCGTGAGTCTTCATAGCCCCTTTTTACTGTTTTATACATTTTTGGGGTGGAAAGCATGTTACAAACTTTATTCGAATTCAACTGTTTTATTACTGAAATACTACGCATGTTTAAACGCTCTCTATGGTACGTGTGCACATGTGAAAGCTTCTAAGTTTGCGCTATCATACAAAAGTCCCCAACTTTTCTTTACATTACCTATTTAACTCACGTGTGTGAGCCATGATAATTATGGATAACGTTATTTGGTTGACCACCCACTTACGGTAAAGTAAGTGCATAATTGTTACAACGCCATGTTAGTGATAGAACATGATGACTCAGGGCAACTAATACAAGGTCGAGAGGTTTGGGTAATGGCTTAGCTTGCTACCTCTGAGGCATTACATTGTTTATACCATGAGCATGCAAAACGAAAACGAAACTTTACAACCAAGAGTTGTACCGCGTTTTTTTTGAAAGTACGAAACTTTCAACTTGCATTAAAACTTTTAGTGCACACGAAAACCTATGAACTCACCAACTGTCTTTATAGTTGACACTCTCCTTTACATGCTTTTCAGGAAACAACAAGTAAGGATGCATTCTAGAAGGCACCACATTAACGACATTCAACTTTATTTCATCATGTCAAGTTCTTTTGTTATTTTGGACAAGATGTATTTCTAAAAACACGTTGTAATTGTACTCTTTTGATATGATGATTGTGTGTTGTCTTCTACCTTATGCTTTTGAAACATTTAGCTGTGACATCCCGTGTTTCCACTTTAGCGGGGTGTGACAGAAGTGGTATCAGAGCTAAAGGTTATAGTGAACATCGGTCTTTCATTTGAAAAACCCAACTATAACCAAAAGTCCAAAACTGACATGAAAATAACTAAACCTACTACTAGTATAACTAAGTCTAGAATGGCATTAACACACTTTAATTAAACATAGCCTGATCACCTATGTTCGATTAAGGAAGGTTAATGCGAGACTAGAAATGGTTATAGTAGGAGTATGTCGATTTTTACTTGCACTCTCTAGGAGCATGCTTAGTGTATAGACATTGCATAGGGAGACATGCCACTCATGCGATTAGTTACTAAGTACACTTTTGCTTCAGTTTCACTATGTCGTCGTCGTCATCACCGTCTTACACTCCTGCGTCGTACTCGGCCGATGCATCGAGATACTTCACGGGACGACCACTAGACAACCCGCCTAGCAACCAAGAAGACGAGGAGAATTACAGCAGCACGGACTCGGAAACGGAGGTGTCTAGCGAGCGAGACCCTTACGAAGGACCTAGAGTATCACCAACCACGGTGTTACCCCGACCCACTCCGGTGATTGTGCAACCATCATCCGGAGGACTTCGCATTCGACAAACGGCAAGGAAGAGTGTGCCAATCCCAAGGAGAGTCACACTATCAACCCCTCGTCCGGAGGCACCGGAACCATCGAGAGTGGTCCCCGGCGTGCCAATTGGGCGCATGACCGAACTAGCTATGGCAAGGGATCAACATATCAGGGCCTTGACAACCGAGTTGCATGGGTGTCAAGTTAGAGTAACCCATCAAGCTCAAGTCTTAACGGAACTAGTAGAACTAATGCACCAACTAGCTATCGTATCAAGCCAAGCTAGAGACGGTGCAAAAATGGCTAGGGAAATGGCCTTAAGATCTCAAGCGGCGAGCTTGGTAGTAGTAATGGGGTTGATGCTGTCGATGTTCTTGCTTGTGCTCGGGGCATACTTGGGGTAGTGTGAATGGATCGGAACGTGTGGAAGGATCTTTTGGAAATCATGCCTCCAAGAAGGTCTACACGCCACACGGAAGATACCCCCGAAAACCAAACGCCCGACATAGCACAAATCATCGCACAACGCATCCAAGAAGCCATACCTAACATCGTCTCACAAGTAACTGCCAGCATCAATACGATCCCAAGGAATCATGGAGGTAGTGGAGGAGATCCGGGTAATAACAGTACCGGATGTAACTACAAGACTTTCATGTCCTGTAAGCCCAAGGAGTTCTACGGAAAGGAAGGTGTCGTAGGATTGCTTTCGTGGATCGATAGCATGGAGTCGGTGCCCCAAATTAGCAAATGCTCGGAGGACCGCAAGGTGGAATATGCTACATGTCAACTCCAAGGTAGGGCACTAACTTGGTGGAACATCCAGGTTCAGACCCGTGGAAGGGAAGATACATACAAGCTCACATGGGAGGAGTTCAAAGAGTTGCTCATTGAGGAGTACTGCCCTAAGAGTGAAATCCAGAAGCTAGAGGTTGAATTCTGGAACCATACTATGATCGGAGCTGACATAGATCGATACACAGCTCGTTTCCACGAACTTGCAAAACTGGTACCTCACATGGTCACTCCCGAGAGTAAGAGAATTGACCGATACTTATGGGGATTAGCACCGGGAATCCGAGGAATGGTTACCTCGGCAAAGCTGACCACAATCCAAGAGGTTGTAGCCATGGCAACTACCTTAACGAATGATGCTGTGAGAGCAGGAACTCTGTCATCGGGTAGTGCTAGCCATAAGAGGAAGCCGGAGTATCAGTCAGGAAAGAAACCCTTTGGTAGTGCAAGCAAGGACAGGAGCGTCGCAAGAAACTTTAGAGTAAAGACCCAGGACCCAGGGCAATACAAGGGTTCACTCCCTAAATGCAACAAGTGCAACTATCATCATGAGGGAGCCTGCGTCATTTGTGACAATTGTAAACGACCAGGTCACTTCACCAGGTTCTGTAAAAGTGAAAAAGGACCCAATGAAGGAAGAAGGGCATGTTTTGAGTGCAGAAGTCCGGATCACTACCGGAATACGTGCCCGAAGTTTGGAAGGAAACCGAACAATAACAACAATGGGAATCAGGCAAGACAAGCCAATCAGGGAAATCAAGGAGGACAGGCTCGAGGACGGGCATTTGTCATTGGAGCTGACGAAGCACGTCGCGACCCTAATGTGGCGACAGGTACGTTTCTCATAAACAACCACTATGCATCAGTATTATTTGACACTGGAGCGGATAGAAGTTTTATTTCATTGGAGTTTAGACCACTAATTAACTTGGAATCTAAGATAATGTCGGATGCTTATATTATTGAGGTCGCTAATGGTCATAAATTTGAGGCTAAGGATGTAATTTTAGATTGTACTTTGAATCTAGCCGATAAATTGTTTAGAGTTGATCTTATTCCTATCGAATTGGGGAGTTTTGACATAGTTATAGGCATGGATTGGTTATCCAAGAATCGAGCGGAGATTTGTTTTTTTGATAAGTCGGTTAGAATACCCTTGCAAGATGGAGAAACCCTAGTCATACAAGGAAACAAAATCGGAAGAAGCCTAGAGATAGTATCAAGTATTAAGGTTCAGAAGTATTTGAGGAATAAATGTGTTGCATTTTTGGCACTCATAGATGAGAAGAAGTCCAAAGAAAGGCGAATTCAAGACATTCCCGTGGTAAGGGATCACCCAGAAGTGTTTCCCGACGATTTTCCTGGACTGCCCCCGTTTAGACAAGTTGAATTCCAAATTGACCTTATACCCGGAGCAGCACCTGTAGCTAAGGCACCTTATCGCTTAGCACCTGCCGAAATGCAAGAGTTGTCAAGCCAACTCCAGGAACTGTTGGGCAAGGACTTTATTAGGCCAAGTTCTTCACCTTGGGGAGCTCCAGTCCTGTTCGTTAAGAAAAAGGATGGATCGTTTCGAATGTGCATCGACTATAGGGAATTGAACAAGTTGACGATCAAGAATCGATATCCTCTTCCTCGAATAGACGATTTATTCGACCAATTGCAAGGTGCAACGTATTTCTCTAAGATTGATCTTCGATCAGGTTATTATCAGTTAAGAGTTCGTGAGGAGGACATTCCTAAGACAGCTTTTAGGACACGTTATGGACACTACGAGTTTTTGGTTATGCCTTTCGGTTTAACCAATGCACCAGCTGTATTCATGGATTTAATGAACATGGTATGCAGACCATACCTTGACAAGTTTGTGATCGTGTTTATAGATGACATTCTGATTTACTCTCGAAGTAAGGAAGATCACGAGCAGCACTAAAGGGTAATTCTAGAACTTCTTAAGGAACAGAAACTGTACGCCAAATTCTCTAAGTGCGAATTTTGGATTAGAGAAGTACACTTTCTTGGTCACGTGATTGGAGAAAAAGGAATTCACGTAGATCCAGCTAAGGTGGAAGCCGTTAAGAAATGGGAAGCTCCAAAGACCCCAACAGAAATTCATCAATTTCTGGGTTTGGCAGGTTATTATAGGCAATTTATCGAGAACTTCTCAAAGATTGCTAAACCACTCACAACACTGACCCAAAAGGATAGTAAATTCATTTGGGGAGAACCACAAGAAGAGGCATTTCAGCTATTGAAGAAAAAGCTGTGCAATGCACCAATTCTGGCGTTACCAGAAGGAACCGATAACTTTGTGGTATATTGTGACGCGTCGCATCAAGGATTAGGTTGTGTGTTGATGCAAAGAGACAAGGTGATAGCATACGCCTCGCGACAACTAAAGGTTCATGAGAATAACTATACCACGCACGATTTGGAGCTCGGAGCTGTAGTTTTCGCTCTAAAAATTTGGAGACATTATTTGTACGGCACAAAATGCACCATTTTTACCGATCACAAAAGTCTTCAGCATATTCTAGACCAGAAAATGCTAAACATGAGATAAAGAAGATGGGTAGAACTACTCAGTGATTACGATTATGATATTCGTTATCATCCAGGTAAGGCCAATGTAGTGGCTGATGCCCTGAGTAGGAAGGAAAGGACAAAACCTTCACGTGTACGAGCAATGGGAGCGATTGTGCAAACAAGCTTAAAGACTCAAATTCTTGAAGCTCAGACCGAAGCCATGAGGACGGAAAACTTGAAGGACGAAACCCTTCACGGTATAGAAAGCAGATTTGAAACTAAGGTTGATGGAGTACGTTATTTCAAGGACAGAGTTTGGATTCCAAAAGCTAGCAATGTACGGGAGACAATCCTGCATGAAGCCCACAAGTCACGATATTCAATTCATCCTGGTGCGGATAAGATGTATAAGGATTTAAGGGAATATTATTGGTGGCCAGGAATAAAGAAGGATATTGCCCAATACGTAGGAAAGTGTGTAACATGCTCAAAGGTCAAAGCTGTATATACGAAACCATCTGGTTTGCTTCAACAACCAGAGATTCCCCAGTGGAAATGGGAACAAATAACAATGGATTTTATAACCAAATTGCCAAGAACTGCCCGAGGGCACGACTCGATTTGGGTTATAGTAGATAGATTCACGAAATCTGCACATTTCCTACCAATTCGAGAAGATTACAAAATGGAAAAACTGGCTCAGATCTACATCAAGGAAATTGTTACGCGACATGGAGTCCCGATTTCCATCATATCAGATAGAGATAGTCGTTTCATATCTCGGTTTTGGCAGTCACTTCAAAGAGCATTGGGGACGCAATTGAATTTAAGTACCGCCTATCATCCCCAAACAGACGGCCAAAGCGAACGAACCATTCAAACATTGGAAGACATGCTTCGGGCATGTGTACTAGATTTCGGAGGAAGTTGGGATAACCACCTACCGTTAGTTGAGTTTTCCTACAACAATAGCTATCACACCAGTATCAAGTGTTCGCCATATGAAGCACTGTATGGACGCAAATGTCGATCACCTCTTTGTTGGTTGGAGATTGGAGATAGACAATTGTCTAGCCCATACATCATACAAGAAACCACCGACAAAATCGCAATCATCAGGGATAGACTTAAAGCAGCACAAGATCGTCAAAAGAGCTATGCGGACAACCGTAAGAGTTTTTCTAAAAGTATCCCCTTGGAAGGGAACCGTCCGATTTGGAAAACGAGGAAAGTTGAGCCCTCGATATATTGGACCATTCAAGATCACCGAAAGAATCGGACCAGTAGCATACAGGCTGGAATTGCCAACATAACTAAGTGCTATTCACAACACCTTTCACGTATGCAATCTGAAGAAATGCCTAGTCAACGAGGAAATAACCGTACCTTTGGAAGAAGTCCAAATCAATGATAAGCTACACATCATAGAAAAGCCAATCAAAATACTTGACCGAGAGGTCAAGCGTCTTAGGCGAAGCAAGATTCCAATAGTGAAAGTTCACTGGAACACAAAGCGTGGGCCTGAGTACACATGGGAACGAAAGGATTACATGAAACATAAGTATCCTCACCTATTCGATAAACAACCGGTTACAGACGAAAGTTCTTGAATTTCGGGACAAAATTCTTTTAACCGGGGGAGACTGTGACAACCGTCAAAATTGCGTTCAGGTTAGAACTGCACTAAATATATCAGATACAATTATTTTATGTCACACTGTCTAGTTTTAGCAGTAAACCCGACACATTAGGGAAAAATTAGAATTTGTGTCTAAAATCCCTCAAATTAGGAAATTATCCATACATCTCATAAAATGCCAACTAAAAACATTTTATACACTTATATATGTATAAGTTTATATATATATATAACCTACAAAAAAAATACTAGCAAATTCAACTAATTTTATTATTAATACCAATTAAGTTCAATAATTCAACTAATTAAAAGAAATAAAAATTAATTAAAATTTAAAATTATATAAAACACCATCATTTTAACCAAACCCACACTCCTCACTCTCTCTTTTCCCTCTTCCAAAACCGGCCCCCTCTCCCCCATATATACCCCCTCTCCCTCTTCATTTTACCCCCTTCATTCATTCTCTCTTTTCCTCTCAACTCTCTCCAAGAGTTTCTTCTTCTTTCTCTCTATTTTCTGTCCATCAAGGCTCAAAAGTCCAGCCCTCAAGAACATCAAGAACAAAGGTAAAACTCTTCTTTTAACAACACTCATACTTCTACATACAACAATCTTGCATATTTCAAAGTTTCACCTTCATATACTCTAGTTTTTCACTCTATTCTTGCTAAATACATTCCTTGGCATCCTAATGTTTGTAGATTCATCACCATGACACTTTTCATGTCATTAAAAGTGTGAAGAATCCATCATCAAACCAATATTAGTGATCTAAGAATGTTTTACTTGAATGTTTTCTCAAAAAAACTCAAGAACAACAAGTTTTGAAAATGTTTTGGCAAGATGATTTGTCTAAACCCATTTCATGTAGATTGTGTAAAAAAAAGCAAGTTTTTCAGCTGAAAATATTAACTTTATGTGTCAAAAATCGTGGCCAAGCAAAAAGAACAAGATCTTTAAAGAGCCAATAGAAAAAGAGCATTTATATAAAGAAGCTATTTCTAACAACAATCTGTCAGATTTTTCCACTGACTTTGCATGGCCATATCTCTCTAAAAAATACTCCAAATGGAGTGATTTCTTTTCTGGAACTTTATTTTATGAGTTAAGAATTAAAACCAACTGGAATCTTTGAAAAACATTGAGTTTTCGACCTTCAAACAGTATACACAAAAACAGTGCGCATCAGCAACGTTTTCTGTCACTGTTTACGTCAAATATTTTTTCATGCTCTTATATTACTCTAAAAATCATGGGACTTATGGCAAAAGTTTCCTAACACATGGAAGTACTTGGCCATAAAATACCAGAACCAAAAGATCTCTGGAAGTTATCCAAACAGTAACCAAAAGTGACTACTAATTCTAACTACTAACAACTATATTGTATTATAGCTGTATGCTATCTCTTGACCCTTTTTCTCACCTTTGGTGAAGAAGTTGTGGTATATTTATATATATGTACTATATATACATATTTACTTATCCTAACCTTACCCGTTTCACCATTTGCATGGTGGAATCGTGGAATATATCTATACTTACTTACGCATTTTACTTATACTCTAACAATCTAACATATAATTATTAACCCTTTTCACCATTTTATGATGGAATTGTGGTATTTATATATGTATTGCATATAACCTAACTTCTAACTTTATTTACATACTATGCATATGATCCTAATTATTAATCCTTTTCTTCATTTTCATGACGAAATTGTGGTAATCTCAAACTATCATATGTAACGTTTCATTTTGAATATGAACTATTAAAATCAAGGAACTTATAAACAACATACAAACTTAATCTCTCAAGGGCATTTTATGTTGATTGGATAATTAAACGACCACAGTTTAGAGCCTAGAATCTTACTAGTGTCCTTACATTCGTAGGATCGAAGTAGGATCGCCTTTCGGATCACATTACGCATCTCTTGGGAAACATCTACGCTATCCACTGTGAGTCTTCATAGCCCCCTTTTACTGTTTTATACATTTTTGGGGTGGAAAGCATGTTACAAACTTTATTCGAATTCAACTATTTTATTACTGAAATACTACGCATGTTTAAACGCTCTCTATGGTACGTGTGCACATGTGAAAGCTTCTAAGTTTGCGCTATCATACAAAAGTCCCCAACTTTTCTTTACATTACCTATTTAACTCACGTGTGTGAGCCATGATAATTATGTATAACGTTATTTGGTTGACCACCCACTTACGGTAAAGTAAGTGCATAATTGTTACAACGCCATGTTAGTGATAGAACATGATGACTCGGGGCAACTAATACAAGGTCGAGAGGTTTGGGTAATGGCTTAGCTTGCTACCTCAGAGGCATTACATTGTTTATACCATGAGCATGCAAAACGAAAACGAAACTTTACAACCAAGAGTTGTACCGCGTTTTTTTTGAAAGTACGAAACTTTCAACTTGCATTAAAACTTTTAGTGCACACGAAAACCTATGAACTCACCAACTGTCTTTATAGTTGACACTCTCCTTTACATGCTTTTCAGGAAACAACAAGTAAGGATGCATTCTAGAAGGCACCACATTAACGACATTCAACTTTATTTCATCATGTCAAGTTCTTTTGTTATTTTGGACAAGATGTATTTCTAAAAACACGTTGTAATTGTACTCTTTTGATATGATGATTGTGTGTTGTCTTCTACCTTATGCTTTTGAAACATTTAGCTGTGACATCCCGTGTTTCCACTTTAGCGGGGTGTGACAGAAGTGGTATCAGAGCTAAAGGTTATAGTGAACATCGGTCTTTCATTTGAAAAACCCAACTATAACCAAAAGTCCAAAACTGACATGAAAATAACTAAACCTACTACTAGTATAACTAAGTTTAGAATGGCATTAACACACTTTAATTAAACATAGCCTGATCACCTATGTTCGATTAAGGAAGGTTAATGCGAGACTAGAAATGGTTATAGTAGGAGTATGTCGATTTTTACTTGCACTCTCTAGGAGCATGCTTAGTGTATAGACATTGCATAGGGTAGACATGCCACACATGCGATTAGTTACTAAGTACACTTTTGCTTCAGTTTCACTATGTCGTCGTCGTCATCACCGTCTTACACTCATGCGTCGTACTCGGCCGATGCATCGAGATACTTCACGGGACGACCACTAGACAACCCGCCTAGCAACCAAGAAGACGAGGAGAATTACAGCAGCACGGACTCGGAAACGGAGGTGTCTAGCGAGCGAGACCCTTACGAAGGACCTAGAGTATCACCAACCACGGTGTTACCCCGACCCACTCCGGTGATTGTGCAACCATCATCCGGAGGACTTCGCATTCGACAAACGGCAAGGAAGAGTGTGCCAATCCCAAGGAGAGTCACACTATCAACCCCTCGTCCGGAGGCACCGGAACCATCGAGAGTGGTCCCCGGCGTGCCAATTGGGCGCATGACCGAACTAGCTATGGCAAGGGATCAACATATCAGGGCCTTGACAACCGAGTTGCATGGGTGTCAAGTTAGAGTAACCCATCAAGCTCAAGTCTTAACGGAACTAGTAGAACTAACGCACCAACTAGCTATCGTATCAAGCCAAGCTAGAGACGGTGCAAAAATGGCTAGGGAAATGGCCTTAAGATCTCAAGCGGCGAGCTTGGTAGTAGTAATGGGGTTGATGCTGTCGATGATTGTGTGTTGTCTTCTACCTTATGCTTTGGAAACATTTAGCTGTGACATCCCGTGTTTCCGCTTTAGCGGGGTGTGACACTAACACTTAGAGATTTTCTACGAGACTTTAGCTTCACAGAGGTCTTTGCTCACCAGAGATCATTTGCCAGCTCTCTGAAGGTCTTCTGCTGGTCTTGGTCTCTCATATTAGATCAGAGGTCTTCTGTCAGAGCTCTGACGGATCTTTGTTGTTCTTTGAAGGATCTCTGAAGGATCTCTGACGGTCTTTTGTTGTTCTTCTGCTAAGTCTTCTGCTCGATCTTTGAAGTCTTGATCTCTGGCATCTAGTCTCTGACGCAGTTCTGACTTGTGATATTTTCAATACTTTTTCATCAGAGTTCTTGGGGCTAACAATCTCCCCCTAAGTATTGAAATTTCAAACTATGCTATTTTACAGAGATAAGCAAAAAATAAAGAGGAGAAAGTCATCCTCTATAAAACTTTTACTACTTTTAAAAGATAATTACAATGTGTTACAAAAAGATAGTAAACTTAATCATAGAAGTTTCCTCTGAGGATCCTATCAAATCTGATGATAAGACTCCTATATTCAAGAGTGAGGTCAATGTTCATTACAAAACTTCTAATGATGTCTTCTGGGCATTTTGAGCTTCCCTTCATTCCTTGCACGATTTTCCTTAAGTACCTTAGAGACTCTGTTGAGTACTTTGCAGCTTCAGCAGAGCGGGTTGCTTTCTTCACACCCTTCTATTGACAAATAAACGCTTCCGATTGGTAACCAGAGATCCTGAGGAATAATGTTCAAAGCCCTCAAGACTTTCATTTGGGGGGCCAATGCTCAACTTATGAAGCTCGAAGGTGATGCCAAGTTGGAAGTCTATTTGGGTTCTGAGATTGATGTGCTCTTCCATTTCCATTTCGATTTCATACTTGGCAGTCCTGGAAGTCTTCTGTCTATCTGCAAAGTTGACACAGTAGGCATGCAGATGAGTTAGATCGTAGAGATTGATGAGCACCAAATCGTTGTCGTTGAATATATAGAGGTTGTCATCAGTCCTTTCAACTACATAGTCGTGATATAAAAGTCTGTCGAATGCAAACGTCCTGTGAATGATCTTCTTAATCTCTTTTATGGGCAGAGGAGAGTATGCATCTCCTCGTAAGTTGTTCTTGGTTTCGGTGAATCTCCTTCTCTCATCTGATAAGTTCTTCATCCTCTTGGGGTTGAGATAAGGATTGAGAGGTTTTGAGTCAAGAGCAATCAAGTCTCTGTCTACATAGAGATGATAATATACCTCCTAAAGAGATGGAGAGTCCTTGGAGTGTGAAGAGGTCTTTGGAGGTTGTTGTTGTGCAGGAGTAGAACGCTGTGCCTCTGGAATTTGACCTCTGTTGGGTTCGGCTTATTCTGTTTCTTTGACTTTTCCCTTGTTTGTTTCTTCTGATGGAACAGGGATATCTATGGGCTTGGGTGTTTGAGCTATGTACAGTCATTGTTGTGGTGGTGTTGGTTTGGGTAAAGGTTTCATCAGCAGAGGGTTGGGTTTGCCTTTCCAGTTCTTTTCTTGTGGGTGAGGGAGTTGGGGAATCAAGGATAATTGTATCCTCGTTTGGTTGAGTAGAAGAAGAGGCTTCTGCTGGGTTGGTTCTGAGGGTTGTGTTTCTGAAGGTATAGTCCACCTCAGGGTTCTGATACTCCCCTTTTGTTGTTCTGACGACCCATTGTTAAATCCCAAATCTAGCAAGAAATCAAGAATGATGTAGAGAGAAAATCTAGAGTACACAAGTCATCCATATATTGATCTTCAAAGTGTAAATGACAAAATGATCAAGTTGTTATCAAGATTACAAAGGAGTCTTCTTTATATAGTAGGGCCATGACATGTCCATGCCTCTACTAAGAAGAACAGTACAAGATATTAATACTGTCTTGATAGCTACAAAAATGCCCTAACAATCTCCCCCTTAGCTATCAAGGCAGAAAGGGTCTTCTTCTACTTCGAAACCCAAGATGCGTTTCAATCCTTCGCATAGCCATTCTGAAACTCAATTTTTCATCTATCTCTTCAATGGCTCTTGACAAAACTCTTCTAGGTCTTGAAGACATCCAATTAACTTTTCGTTCAGCATCATGTCTTTTAAGCTTTTCGACTAACTGAAGTCTTACAATTTTAAGCGTACCATCAGAATATTTTTCCAACTCATTAAACCGAATGAATATCTTGTTTGCACCATTACTGAACACAACACCAAACTCTGGTTCTCCAATCATAGCAAATAGAGTCATCTTCATCAATCCAGGCAGACTTTGATTAGGCCTCAACAAATTGACTCTTGGCTGATAACTCTCCACGGCCATTTGTAGATCATGACACTGTGTGAACAAGACGTGTCTTCTCAAAAATCTTTTGATGGCATTCAGTGCAAGAGTTACATTTTCCCTTCTGATCTGAAGATCTCTGAAATGATGATACATGAACTCAAAATCTTCCATGGTTAAATGACAGAAATCAGCTTCAGTGAACCTGTAATCTCTGCAATCCTGTCTCTGAACTAAAAACTCTGGATACCATAATTTGTAATACAATCTAGCTGTTACCTCCTTTATAGACACAATCAACTTCTTGCTCCTCACCTCTCTCCTTTTTTGGCACTTGTCTCTCAGAAAATACATATACTCGAACTTGTATTCGGCTGTCTGATCAGTAATTCCCAACACGACGTAGGGATTCAGACTTTTGATTCTGTGCACAAACAGTCTTCTTTCAGACTCTTCTAAGAATGGTGTTCTCAAATACAAAGTTCTTTCACGCTGTTCGAGTTCAGTCAATTTTCTGCTTCGTGAGGATGATGGACCAGGTTGATCAGCTGTATTGGAAGGACCAGTTTCGTCATGGATAGGATTAACAGGTGGTATAGTTTGTGCAGAAGATGGAGGTTCAGAATCTTCAGGTTTAGGTTCTTTAAAGAATGGATTATAGGAAGGTTGTGATTCAGGTTGAATAGGAATGGATTTAGAAGTTGGAATTGATTCAGATATTGGTGTAGTGGTATGAGTTGAAGTAGAGTGGTTAAGGTTAATGTTTATAGGAGTAATAGAAGGTTGATCTGAAATCAAAGTGATTGAGATATGTTCGGGTGAGTGAACAGGGCTAAAGATAATTTCTTCAGGAGTTTGTGGCCCATATATCTCTGACAAAATATCAACCTCTTCTTCAGTAAATCCAACACCTTGATCTTCTGGCTCATAAGTAAGTATCAGAAGTGGTTCGTCTTCTTCCTTAACCTTCCAATACCGATCATAATCTTTTGCACTTTCATCAGCTTCTTCATCATCAGAACTAATTTCAATCAATTCCACAGATTGCACGAATCGATCAACCACTTCTCTTATCTCCTTCTCATTTACCTCAAGCTTTTCAACCGTTGGTTCTATATTCGGATCAACATATAATACGATATGTTTTCCGCTTTGATCACCCATAGCACCTGATTCAAACATCTTTTCAAATAGCTAGGATAATTGATCGTTCAGAAGATCAAGCAGTAAGTGTAATAGAGATTACACTTAGAATCAACTGTTCAAGAAAGAAATCAGCACTTGGGTCCGAAACCAACACTTAGACAAATTCTGAGTGGTGCAAAACCTTCAGATTTCGGATGCTTTAGAATTCGAAACCTTCAGATTTCGGATGTAGTATGGTGCGAATTCCCTGAATTCGAATGCAACTGAGTACGAATTCCTTGAATTCGAATGCAACTGAGTACGAATTCCTTGAATTCGAATGCAACTGAGTACGAATTCCTTGAATTCGAATGCAACTGAATGCGAAATCAATACTTAGCCAAAATCAAAACCAATTACACTCTTCAACTCAGAATTCGGATGTAGATGAGTGCGGAATCACGGAATTCGAACTTAACAGATACGAATTCAACACTTGTACACCAATTCGAAATCACCGGAATTCGGACTTAACTATGTTCGAAACCTCAAGAATTCGAACTTAACAGGGTGCGACACCACGGATTTCGGGCTTAACTGGATCCGAAACCAATACTTGAGCACTTCGAAAATCTTGAATGATACGAATTCACTATGAATAATCCGAATTCACTTTGAATAATCCGAATTCTGCACTTCGACCATCAAAATCACTAAATCTGCCATATCTTCCTCAATTCTTGATCAATTAACACGAACTTTGTACTGGTTTGCTCGAAATCAAAATCCACACACTTTCTTAGTTAATCACAAGATCTAATTCGATCAATTTAATCGAATTAAAGTCCAAAACAGTGAATTAGGGTTTTCGAACGAAAATTCAAAGAAATGAACAAATCTAATGATTCTTTTTAGAAAATGATGATGATCCAAGAATTAATGTTGTTCAGATATCAATTCCGAGTTCAGTGATGCTAAGAAACGATCCAAGAAATCAAAATCCAGAAAAAGTCTATCTCTGAATGATAAGTGTTCAGATGAACAGTGATGAACACCAGATCCGAATTCTTCGAGTTTAGTGTAAAAAACCTTCAATTTGGTCTTCGATCTGCTTGAATCTTCTGTTTAGCTCTGATACCAAATGTTAAATCCCAAATCTAGCAAGAAATCAAGAATGATGTAGAGAGAAAATCTAGAGTACACAAGTCATCCATATATTGATCTTCAAAGTGTAAATGACAAAATGATCAAGTTGTTATCAAGATTACAAAGGAGTCTTCTTTATATAGTAGGGCCATGACATGTCCATGCCTCTACTAAGAAGAACAGTACAAGATATTAATACTGTCTTGATAGCTACAAAAATGCCCTAACAATCTCCCCCTTAGCTATCAAGGCAGAAAGGGTCTTCTTCTACTTCGAAACCCAAGATGCGTTTCAATCCTTCGCATAGCCATTCTGAAACTCAATTTTTCATCTATCTCTTCAATGGCTCTTGACAAAACTCTTCTAGGTCTTGAAGACATCCAATTAACTTTTCGTTCAGCATCATGTCTTTTAAGCTTTTCGACTAACTGAAGTCTTACAATTTTAAGCGTACCATCAGAATATTTTTCCAACTCATTAAACCGAATGAATATCTTGTTTGCACCATTACTGAACACAACACCAAACTCTGGTTCTCCAATCATAGCAAATAGAGTCATCTTCATCAATCCAGGCAGACTTTGATTAGGCCTCAACAAATTGACTCTTGGCTGATAACTCTCCACGGCCATTTGTAGATCATGACACTGTGTGAACAAGACGTGTCTTCTCAAAAATCTTTTGATGGCATTCAGTGCAAGAGTTACATTTTCCCTTCTGATCTGAAGATCTCTGAAATGATGATACATGAACTCAAAATCTTCCATGGTTAAATGACAGAAATCAGCTTCAGTGAACCTGTAATCTCTGCAATCCTGTCTCTGAACTAAAAACTCTGGATACCATAATTTGTAATACAATCTAGCTGTTACCTCCTTTATAGACACAATCAACTTCTTGCTCCTCACCTCTCTCCTTTTTTGGCACTTGTCTCTCAGAAAATACATATACTCGAACTTGTATTCGGCTGTCTGATCAGTAATTCCCAACACGACGTAGGGATTCAGACTTTTGATTCTGTGCACAAACAGTCTTCTTTCAGACTCTTCTAAGAATGGTGTTCTCAAATACAAAGTTCTTTCACGCTGTTCGAGTTCAGTCAATTTTCTGCTTCGTGAGGATGATGGACCAGGTTGATCAGCTGTATTGGAAGGACCAGTTTCGTCATGGATAGGATTAACAGGTGGTATAGTTTGTGCAGAAGATGGAGGTTCAGAATCTTCAGGTTTAGGTTCTTTAAAGAATGGATTATAGGAAGGTTGTGATTCAGGTTGAATAGGAATGGATTTAGAAGTTGGAATTGATTCAGATATTGGTGTAGTGGTATGAGTTGAAGTAGAGTGGTTAAGGTTAATGTTTATAGGAGTAATAGAAGGTTGATCTGAAATCAAAGTGATTGAGATATGTTCGGGTGAGTGAACAGGGCTAAAGATAATTTCTTCAGGAGTTTGTGGCCCATATATCTCTGACAAAATATCAACCTCTTCTTCAGTAAATCCAACACCTTGATCTTCTGGCTCATAAGTAAGTATCAGAAGTGGTTCGTCTTCTTCCTTAACCTTCCAATACCGATCATAATCTTTTGCACTTTCATCAGCTTCTTCATCATCAGAACTAATTTCAATCAATTCCACAGATTGCACGAATCGATCAACCACTTCTCTTATCTCCTTCTCATTTACCTCAAGCTTTTCAACCGTTGGTTCTATATTCGGATCAACATATAATACGATATGTTTTCCGCTTTGATCACCCATAGCACCTGATTCAAACATCTTTTCAAATAGCTAGGATAATTGATCGTTCAGAAGATCAAGCAGTAAGTGTAATAGAGATTACACTTAGAATCAACTGTTCAAGAAAGAAATCAGCACTTGGGTCCGAAACCAACACTTAGACAAATTCTGAGTGGTGCAAAACCTTCAGATTTCGGATGCTTTAGAATTCGAAACCTTCAGATTTCGGATGTAGTATGGTGCGAATTCCCTGAATTCGAATGCAACTGAGTACGAATTCCTTGAATTCGAATGCAACTGAGTACGAATTCCTTGAATTCGAATGCAACTGAGTACGAATTCCTTGAATTCGAATGCAACTGAATGCGAAATCAATACTTAGCCAAAATCAAAACCAATTACACTCTTCAACTCAGAATTCGGATGTAGATGAGTGCGGAATCACGGAATTCGAACTTAACAGATACGAATTCAACACTTGTACACCAATTCGAAATCACCGGAATTCGGACTTAACTATGTTCGAAACCTCAAGAATTCGAACTTAACAGGGTGCGACACCACGGATTTCGGGCTTAACTGGATCCGAAACCAATACTTGAGCACTTCGAAAATCTTGAATGATACGAATTCACTATGAATAATCCGAATTCACTTTGAATAATCCGAATTCTGCACTTCGACCATCAAAATCACTAAATCTGCCATATCTTCCTCAATTCTTGATCAATTAACACGAACTTTGTACTGGTTTGCTCGAAATCAAAATCCACACACTTTCTTAGTTAATCACAAGATCTAATTCGATCAATTTAATCGAATTAAAGTCCAAAACAGTGAATTAGGGTTTTCGAACGAAAATTCAAAGAAATGAACAAATCTAATGATTCTTTTTAGAAAATGATGATGATCCAAGAATTAATGTTGTTCAGATATCAATTCCGAGTTCAGTGATGCTAAGAAACGATCCAAGAAATCAAAATCCAGAAAAAGTCTATCTCTGAATGATAAGTGTTCAGATGAACAGTGATGAACACCAGATCCGAATTCTTCGAGTTTAGTGTAAAAAACCTTCAATTTGGTCTTCGATCTGCTTGAATCTTCTGTTTAGCTCTGATACCAAATGTTAAATCCCAAATCTAGCAAGAAATCAAGAATGATGTAGAGAGAAAATCTAGAGTACACAAGTCATCCATATATTGATCTTCAAAGTGTAAATGACAAAATGATCAAGTTGTTATCAAGATTACAAAGGAGTCTTCTTTATATAGTAGGGCCATGACATGTCCATGCCTCTACTAAGAAGAACAGTACAAGATATTAATACTGTCTTGATAGCTACAAAAATGCCCTAACACCCATAACTGTCTTCTTGGTCGCTGTAAGCCCCAAGTATACAAGATGTAAAAGTATTGAAAATATCACAAGTCAGAATACCACCAGAGATCCATCAGAAGACTTAGAAGAAAATCAACCAGAAGACCATCAGAGCTCGACAGAGCTCTGGCAGAAGACTTCTTCTGTTCTACCAGAAGAACTGTTCACACCAGAAGCTTAAGTCTCGTAGAAATCTCTAAGTGTTAGACACGTGTCCGTACTTTCCACGTCAGCCCTAAAAGGATGGAGACATACTTTCCACGTGTCATTCCAGGGTTAGATAGTACACTGTCTTTCACCTTATCAGGCTATAAATAGAAGGGTAGTGGAACACACATTAGTAAGCTTTTGGAAGAATTGTTTTCCACAATTGTGAGAGCAAACACTGCTACATTCCATTCCACTATCACTCTGTACGATTTGTCACCTGAGAGATTTCAGAATACACACACTTGAACGTGTTCTTGGTGTTATTCATATATCAATATACGAGCAACTTATTTACTTGATCTTGTTATCATTTACTGTTCATTATTGATACTCTCACTGTTACATACTCGTCTACACAATCACTCATATTTAATGGCTTTATATTATGCTTCCGCTATCTATTTTATGCTGTTTATATGATACAACGTGAATCTGGGAAGCTACAATTGGTATCAGAGCTGATTGATTTGCTCAAATCAAAACGATCCAATCTAACCAGGTTGATTCATTGTTGTTGATTGTGTTTTCAAAAGCTTCACAAAATACTCTGTTTTTCTTGCTCAAAAGTTTAAAACAAGTTTTCAGAGTTCATTTAACACTTATTTAAGCTTTCTAGTTAGTCTGAATATCTTATCTACTTAAGTTACTGTTCCATTGGTTACTGTTCATCTACTTTCAGTTTAAAACTCTTTCAAAATCTTTTGAAACCTTCGTACTCTATTTTCTGAAAAGATGGCTAATAACAACATCAATGCTATCTACACAGCTGGTTCTCTAACCAAACCTCCTACTCTTATGAGAGATGAATATCCTCAATGGAAGATTAGGATGGTTAATGGTAACTCTTTTTTTAGAGTTATTATTTCCTTATATTTTTATTTTATTTTGTCAAATTTTAGCCATTTCACTTCTCAAAACCCCCATTCTTGGTAATATTCATAAAAAATGAGCAAAAAGAGTGAACCATAGTTTTTATAAATCAAGACAAAGACACTCGTGCTTCTCACGTGCCTCTGCTGTATGAAGATCCTGAAGATCATTCGTACAAGGCGTGCCCTGACAATTCCACGTGTCAAACTCTGATGGGTTTCAGCCTTTGCAGAATTGTGGCGCACTATGTTAACGTTGTACCAGTAACAGTTTCACGATGTTGTCTTTGTACCCTTTGTCCTTATTGTCTAGAACTTGTCCCCTGATGAATAGTATAAGTAGAAGGCTCATGTTGAGGTCTTCTATTAAGCTTTGCACAACACACACACTTTAAGAGCATAATTCTTATTAACCTTTCGGTGTTCTTGGTATATCAATATACAGTGAATCATTGAGTTAAAACTTGTGTTATTTCCATTTCACGTATTTGATATTGTGTGTTCTTCTACCTTATTATATCTTTTAGTTCGTAAAATGCTTCCGCACCATATTTTGTTTGAACTAATAGATAGAAAGATCATTGTTGAGTAAAATAGGGATCAACAGTTCGGCATAAGCTCCAAAGTGAGAATATCACGACCCATCACTATAAAATATGACTGACTTACATGCCTATGGATCCAATGCATTACCGTCTAAAAACGTTACATGACTCAAAACAAATGAACTAATGCATTCAAAACATATAACCTCCAATTAAAATGCAATAAGGTGCATAACACATCCAAAGCTCCATCTTGAGCTATTAAAATTGGGCAAGTGCCCCGATACTTGTTTGAGTATGATTTAAGCCCAAATAGGCGAAGCAAATGTTTGACTAACTATACGAGTCCATACGGTTATATAACCTAAAATTCACTTTTACTTAAATCTTTGACTCATACAACACAATTGGCCTTCGACCCAAATTTACAATATTTACAATTCCCAAATTGTTCATAAACTCGATATTGACCAAACTCTAGAAACTCACATATTTGTATTTTCCAAAACGTACCGTATCATAGTTTGTGCAAAATCAAGACAACACAAAAAGCACGTTTTTACCCAACAATCCCCCATTTGTGAAAATAAGTAATGAACACTTTCAATCATGATTTCCTTAACAAAGTGTCCAAAATCCCAAAAGTGGGTGTTTTATAAGATTTTATAAAGTTAAACACTTTCATAATCAAAACCCACTAAATAGCTCCACAAAGGATAATTTCATGTAAACACAAAATCACTTTAAAAACAACATTTTGGCATGTACAACGTTTTCACAAATCAACTTGAACTCACCTTGCTAGATTTAGGCTAAATCTAGATTTCCCCCCAATTTGAGCTCCTTTGAAGAAACTTGAATCCTGAATTCAAAACTTCCAAAAACCTAGATTCATAAGTTTCCAACCATCAATAACCAGATCCAACCATGTAGAATCATTCCCCAAACATTTTTCATCAAAATCCCAACTTATACCAAAACCCTAATTTCATAGATGAAGAAGGAGAAGGTTTCCCTTAACCAAGCATAACCAAAATTACACCAATAAAGCCCACAATAGAAATGGAAGATGAAATCGACAAAACCCTAGCTTTTGGGTAGAGAGAGATTACCTTCATCACTTGAATCCTCTAAATAAAATCTCCAAGTCTCCACAAAAGCTTCAAGCTTCCATATCTTCAACAATGGTGGGAATGGGTTTGATTTGAGTGGAGAAGATGAAGAAGAGAAGGAAGGATTTAGGGTTTTCTTAGGAGAGAATCGGTTTAGAGAGAGAGAGGAAACTGATTTGGGTTTTGAAATGAAATGAGGGAAGAGAGAGAGAGAGAGAGAGAAAGGTCTTAAAAGCAAGCCACAATATCTCATCAGATGCATCGTGGGCGTCCGGCTGGAAGCCATGCGGACGTCCAACCTTGCCCTGACCAAAACCCCAATCTTCTCTGTTGCTTCTGCAGACGACCCGCGGACTTCCGCGCTGACGCGAACGTCCGACCTTTCGCCTATGCAGACGTCCGCAAGTCCACAATTCTGTTTTCAATTTTCGGGGTGTTACATTCATCATCATCATCATCATCATCATTAGCGCCCCCATTCTTTTTGGAGTCATCATCGATATCCTCTTCTTCTTCCTCCTCCTCTTCTTCTTCTTTTTCCTCTTCCTCATCAGAGGGGATTTCCACAGTGTCAGTGTTTGTGGAAGAAGAAGGAGGAGATTGGGCTTTATTTAATTCCTCCCCCTCAGCTTGAGGGAGGTCTTTTGCATTTCCCTCCCCCTCAGTATAAGGGAGGTCTTCTTTTTCTCCTTCTCCATTCTCCCCCTCTTTGTCATCATCATTATTCGGGGGAGGGTTAACTGGAGCAGCATCAACGGTCACCCTGGCTTCTTGGCCAGGGATTGCTGAGGCGGAGGCAGAGGCAGCCCCTAGTTTCTCCACCCTGGCTTTTAGGCTAGGGATTGCTTCATTGGATGTTAACACCAAATCAATCACCATTACTTCAGTGAACGATGGGGAGGGAGCAGCCACTGGTTCCTCAGCTTGCTGAGGACGTCAGCAAGAAAGGAGTTGGTTTTATCGACCTTTGGGCTGAGGTAGTTGACGGTGTTTTGGAGGGACCCAAGTGCAGTGGTAAGAGTGCTGACGGTGCTAGTCATCGATTGCAGGGAAGAAGAGTTGGTGGCAACGTCCGTCTTCAGCCTTGAAACCTCCTTCGTAAGCACTGAAAACTAAGTATTGTCAGCCTTAGAAGAGAGAGACATTGAGAGTTCTTTCAGGGTTTTGCTGGTAGTGTTCATGGCAGTTGTGTTCTTCGAGAGGTTGGTGGAGAGAGAGTACATGCGATCACTGACCTCTTTAATGGAGGAGTTGATTGTCCCTAAATTATGACTTGTAAGATAAAATGAATTTTGAACAAAGGAAAGCTCAGGTTGAGTTATTTGAAAAAAGATAGGTATGAAGGGTGGATTACCTGATGGTGCGGAGAATTGGTCAAAATGACTACTTCTTTTGTAAAACTCTATGTCATGCTCGAGAGGAGTCATAGACATAGGTATATGCTGAGAGCCCCCGAGGTCCTATGATGTTGCGGTTGATGAGATCCTGGAGCAGCGATTGGTTGGTGTCAGCGAGTGTATTCGCTGGTGCAGAAGTGTGACAAAATAGATGGTGGGAGAAGAAAAGTAAGTAGAGATGGCAGTGCTTGGTGGCGGACTGGAACTGGCGTTGCCATAAACTAACTCCTCAGTACTTTGAGGCACTGAGAGTGGTAGGGAAGTTGCCAGCGTAGATTCAACGATGCTTGAAATCGCTGAAGCAGTAGTTGAGGTGTCAGGTGTGGTGGAGCGAACCATGAAGTTCTCCAGGGTGGCCTGTGAAGAGGCGACCCCTGACGTTGTTGTTGTTGTTGTTGTTGTTGAGGGTTGAGGGATTTTCTCCTTTGAAATCCTCTTGGCATTCTTAGATTTACCAAGAAGGGAGTCAGATGGTTTCTTCTTTAAAGATGAGGATGGTTTGGCAGTGTGGTTAGCCATGGCGGGTGCAGCTGTGGTCATTGCTGCTGGAATAGAAGAAGTAGTAGGAGAAGATAGGCATTGTTGTAGAGTAGAAAGACTTACCTCAGTATCCGCCCGCTCCACATCGAGGATTTGGACCCCGAGCTTTGGGAGCTGATAATCACCCTCGGTCGGGTAGAGCTCCTTTAGGAAGAACTGGATGAGAGCTGAGATATATAGGGGACCTTCACCTCGCGATCCGGCTTCTCAACCTTTACCATCAGGTCGTCGAAGATCATTCTGGTGCAATCAATGTTTCTGCCAGTGATCAAGCTGTAGCCCATCTGAGGTTGGAAGCGGTTGGCCTGGTCATGAGAGCCAACCTTCCCACTCATGGCTTGGATAATGTGGGTAAGGAGGAAGTTGAGCTCTAAAGGCATCTTGGCTTTCATCATCCGTGGGTGGTTCAGCGAATGGTCGAGTGGCAGGTTGTTGGAGTGCTGAGCGAATTCCATTAGCAGTGATGCTGCCAACTCCAAGCTGAGTTTGGAATGAGATCATAGTTACAATTTTCTTTGATTTGAGGGTTACCTCAGCACGTTCTGCCATGTACCAGAACTGATGGAGTAGGTGTTTGTGGGCTGGGGGAGATACGGTCAGGGCGTAGAAAAGTGGAGAGTTCCTTAGCAAATTAACATCATCTGCTAGGTGGAGGCAAGGTTTCTTCTCAGGGAATGTAAGCATGGCTAGATGGTTGTTGCCTACGAACTGGATTTGGGAAAGCTCAAATTTCACATTCTTTGATTTCACGAAAGTTGAAGCTTGGGATGCCATTTCTGAGTATTAGAAGAACAAAAGAAAAAAGAAGAAGAAAGTTTCTTAGTATGGAAAGAAATTCCAAAATACGAAAATTAGGGTTTTACCAGTTTCCTGTTAAGGAAAGAAACTTGTAAAAAAATGGGTTTTCCCGTTTTAAGAATACTGAAAATGGTAGAAAAACTATGTTTTACCAGTTTCCTTTTTGGGAAAGAATCTGGAAAACATATTTACGATGAAAGAGAAAGTTTAGAAACAGTTTTAAACTTTTGAAAAACTTTTTAGGGTTTTTGAAGAAAATCATGAAGAAGAATGATTTTTAGGCGAAAAACCTTATGTTTGATCTTTGTTAGCAAAGATTTAAGATAAAAAAGAAGGTCGTGTCCATAATGTGCATTAGATTTAAGAGATAAGAACCTGTAGTCTTGAAATTTTAAGGATCGAGGTCTTAAATTCAAATGCCTTGAATATTCTTGCCTTTAGAGAGACTTTGTGCGCATAAAGAGAAAAAAATGTAAACAAGGTTTGTTTATATAGGAAGGAAAGAGGAGTGAGAAAATGGACGAGCGGGAAAAAAAACTCATCATGACACAGACACGTCCCACGAAGATGATTGGACAAGAAGTGTAACGGACGAACGTGTCAGACAAAAAGGCGTGCCATGGGTTATCTCTAGAATGATGTCACACCAAGAACACTTTCTTGTGTGTGTATTCAGAAATCTCTCAGGCTACATGATCGTACTAGTAGTGGAATGGAATGTGCAGTGGTTGTGCTCTCACAACTCTAGTAAAGATCCTTACAAATTCTCAGCTATTCTTACAAATGTGTGCTCCACTAACGTCCTACTTATAGCCAGATAAAGTGTAGACAGTGTAGTATCAAACCCTAAGGGGATACGTGTTAAGTGTGTCATTGTCCTTTAGGGCTGACGTGGAAAGCGCAAACACTAATCTAACACTTAGAGATTTTCTACGAGACTTTAGCTTCACAGAGGTCTTTGCTCACCAGAGATCATTTGCCAGCTCTCTGAAGGTCTTCTGCTGGTCTTGGTCTCTCATATTAGATCAGAGGTCTTCTGTCAGAGCTCTGACGATCTCTGACGGTCTTTTGTTGTTCTTCTGCTCGATCTCTGAAGTCTTGATCTCTGACATCTAGTCTCTGACGCAGTTCTGACTTGTGATATTTTCAATACTTTTTCATCAGAGTTCTTGGGGCTAAGAATCTCCCCCTAAGTATTGAAATTTCAAACTATGCTATTTTACAGAGATAAGCAAAAAGATAAAGAGGAGAAAGTCATCCTCTATAAAACTTTTACTACTTTTAAAAGATAATTACAATGTGTTACAAAAAGATAGTAAACTTAATCATAGAAGTTTCCTCTGAGGATCCTATCAAATCTGATGATAAGACTCCTATATTCAAGAGTGAGGTCAATGTTCATTACAAAACTTCTAATGATGTCTTCTGGGCATTTTGAGCTTCCCTTCATTCCTTGCACGATTTTCCTTAAGTACCTTAGAGACTCTGTTGAGTACTTTGCAGCTTCAGCAGAGCGGGTTGCTTTCTTCACACCCTTCTGTCGATAAATAAACGCTTCCGGATTGGTAACCAGAGATCCTGAGGGATAATGTTCAAAGCCCTCAAGACTTTCATTTGGGGGGCCAATGCTCAACTTATGAAGCCCGAAGGTGATGCCAAGTTGGAAGTCTATTTGGGTTCTGAGATTGATGTGCTCTTCCATTTCCATTTCGATTTCATACTTGGCAGTCCTGGAAGTCTTCTGTCTATCTGCAAAGTTGACACAGTAGGCATGCATATGAGTTAGATCGTAGAGATTGATGAGCACCAAATCGTTGTCGTTGAATATATAGAGGTTGTCATCAGTCCTTTCAACTACATAGTCGTCATATAGAAGTCTGTCGAATGCAAACGTCCTGTGAATGATCTTCTTAATCTCTTTTATGGACAGAGGAGAGTATGCATCTCCTCGTAAGCTGTTCTTGGTTTCGGTCAATCTCCTTCTCTCATCTGATAAGTTCTTCATCCTCTTGGGGTTGAGATAAGGATTGAGAGGTTTTGAGTCAAGAGCAATCAAGTCTATGTCTACATAGAGATGATAATATACCTCCTAAAGAGATGGAGAGTCCTTGGAGTGTGAAGAGGTCTTTGGAGGTTGTTGTTGTGCAGGAGTAGAACGCTGTGCCTCTGGAATTTGACCTCTGTTGGGTTCGGCTTATTCTGTTTCTTTGACTTTTCCCTTGTTTGTTTCTTCTGATGTAACAGGGATATCTATGGGCTTGGGTGTTTAAGCTATGTACAGTCATTGTTGTGGTGGTGTTGGTTTGGGTAAAGGTTTCATCAGCAGAGGGTTGGTTTTGCCTTTCCAGTTCTTTTCTTGTGGGTGAGGGAGTTGGGGAATCAAGGATAATTGTATCCTCGTTTGGTTGAGTAGAAGAAGAGGCTTCTGCTGGGTTGGTTATGAGGGTTGTGTTTCTGAAGGTATAGTCCACCTCAGGGTTCTGATACTCCCCTTTTGTTGTTCTGACGACCCAAAACTGTCTTCTTGGTCGCTGTAAGCCCCAAGTATACACGATGTAAAAGTATTGAAAATATCACAAGTCAGAATACCACCAGAGATCCAACAGAAGACTTAGAAGAAAATCAACCAGAAGACCATCAGAGCTCGACAGAGCTCTGGCAGAAGACTTCTTCTGTTCTACCAGAAGAACTGTTCACACCAGAAGCGTAAGTCTCGTAGAAATCTCTAAGTGTCAGACACGTGTCCGTACTTTCCATGTCAGCCCTAAAAGGACGGAGACATACTTTCCACGTGTCATTCCAGGGTTAGATAGTACACTGTCTTTCACTTTATCAGGCTATAAATAGAAGGGTAGTGGGACACACATTAGTAAGCTTTTGGAAGAATTGTTTTCCACAATTGTGAGAGCAAGCACTGCTACATTCCATTCCACTATAACTGTACGATTTGTCATCTGAGAGATTTCAGAATACACACACTTGAACGTGTTCTTGGTGTTATTCATATATCAATATATGAGAAACTTATTTACTTGATCTTGTTATCATTTAATGTTCATTATTGATACTCTCACTGTTACATACTCGTCTACACAATCACTCATATTTAATGGCTTTATATTATGCTTCCGCTATCTATATTATGCTGTTTATATGATACAATGTGAATCTAGGAAGCTACAATTGGTATCAGAGCTGATTGATTTGCTCAAATCAAAACGATCCAATCTAACCAGGTTGATTCATTGTTGTTGATTGTGTTTTCAAAAGCTTCACAAAATACTCTGTTTTTCTTGCTCAAAAGTTTAAAACAAGTTTTCAGAGTTCATTTAACACTTATTTAAGCTTTCTAGTTAGTCTGAATATCTTATCTACTTAAGTTACTGTTCCATTGGTTACTGTTCATCTACTTTCAGTTTAAAACTCTTTCAAAATCTTTTGAAACCTTCGTACTCTATTTTCTGAAAAGATGGCTAATAACAACATCAATGCTATCTACACAGCTGGTTCTCTAACCAAACCTCCTACTCTTCTGAGAGATGAATATCCTCAATGGAAGATTAGGATGGTTAATGATAACTCTTTTTTTAGAGTTATTATTTCCTTATATTTTTATTTTATTTTGTCAAATTTTAGCCATTTCACTTCTCAAAACCCCCATTCTTGGTAATATTCATAAAAATGAGCAAAAAGAGTGAACCATAGTTTTTATAAATCAAGACAAAGACACTCGTGCTTCTCACGTACCTCTGCTGTATGAAGATCCTGAAGATCATTCGTACAAGGCGTGCCCTGACAATTCCACGTGTCAAACTCTGATGGGTTTCAGCCTTTGCAGAATTGTGGCGCACTATGTTAACGTTGTACCAGTAACAGTTTCACGATGTTGTCTTTGTACCCTTTGTCCTTATTGTCTAGAACTTGTCCCCTGATGAATAGTTTAAATAGAAGGCTCATGTTGAGGTCTTCTATTAAGCTTTGCACAACACACACAGTTTAAGAGCATAATTCTTATTAACCTTTCGGTGTTCTTGATATATCAATATACAGTGAATCATTGAGTTAAAACTTGTGTTATTTCCATTTCACGTATTTGATATTGTGTGTTCTTCTACCTTATTATATCTTTTAGTTCGTAAAATGCTTCCGCACCATATTTTGTTTGAACTAATAGATAGAAAGATCATTGTTGAGTAAAATAGGGATCAACAGTTCGGCATAAGCCCCAAAGTGAGAATATCACGACCCATCACTATTAAACATGACTGACTTACATACTTTTGGATCCAATGCATTACCATCTAAAAACGTTACATGACTCAAAACAAATGAACTAATGCATTCAAAACATATAACCTCCAATTAAAATGCAATAAGGTGCATAACACATCCAAAGCTCCATCTTGAGCTATTAAAATTGGGCAAGTGCCCCGATACTTGTTTGAGTATGATTTAAGCCCAAATAGGCGAAGCAAATGTTTGACTAACTATACGAGTCCATACGGTTATATAACCTAAAATTCACTTTTACTTAAATCTTTGACTCATACAACACAATTGGCATTCGACCCAAATTTACAATATTTACAATTCCCAAATTGTTCATAAACTCGAGATTGACCAAACTCTAGAAACTCACATATTTGTATTTTCCAAAACGTACCGTATCATAGTTTGTGCAAAATCAAGACAACACAAAAAGCACGTTTTTACCCAACAATCCCCCATTTGTGAAAATAAGTAATGAACACTTTCAATCATGATTTCCTTAACAAAGTGTCCAAAATCCCAAAAGTGGGTGTTTTATAAGATTTTATAAAGTTAAACACTTTCATAATCAAAACCCACTAAATAGCTCCACAAAGGATAATTTCATGTAAACACAAAATCACTTTAAAAACAACATTTTGGCATGTACAACGTTTTCACAAATCAACTTGAACTAACCTTGCTAGATTTAGGCTAAATCTAGATTTCCCCCCAATTTGAGCTCCTTTGAAGAAACTTGAATCCTCAATTCAAAACTTCCAATATCCTAGATTCATAAGTTTCCAACCATCAATAACCAGATCCAACCATGTAGAATCATTCCCCAAACATTTTTCATCAAAATCCCAACTTATACCAAAACCCTAATTTCATAGATGAAGAAGGAGAAGGTTTCCCTTAACCAAGCATAACCAAAATTACACCAATAAAGCCCACAATAGAAATGGAAGATGAAATCGATAAAACCCTAGCTTTTGTGTAGAGAGAGATTACCTTCATCACTTGAATCCTCTAAATAAAAGCTCCAAGTCTCCACAAAAGCTTCAAGCTTCCATATCTTCAACAATGGTGGGAATGGGTTTGATTTGAGTGGAGAAGATGAGGAAGAGAAGGAAGGATTTAGGGTTTTCTTAGGAGAGAATCGGTTTAGAGAGAGAGAGGAAACTGATTTGGGTTTTGAAATGAAATGAAGAGAGAGAGAGAGAAAGGTCTTAAAAGCAAGCCAAAATATCTCATCAGTTGCATCGTGGACGTCCGACTGGAAGCCATGCGGACGTCCAGCCTTGCCCTGACCAAAACCCCAATCTTCTCTGTTGCTTCTGCAGACGACCCGCGGACTTCCGCGCTGACGCGGACGTCCGGCCTTTTGCCTATGCAGACGTCCGCAAGTCCACAATTCTGTTTTCAATTTTCGGGGTGTTACATTCATCATCATCATCATCATTAGCGCCCCCATTCTTTTTGGAGTCATCATCGATCTCCTCTTCTTCTTCCTCCTCCTCTTCTTCTTCTTCTTCTTCTTCTTCCTCTTCCTCATCAGAGGGGATTTCCACAGTGTCAGTGTTTGTGGAAGAAGAAGGAGGAGTTTGGGCTTTATTTAATTCCTCCCCCTCAGCTTGAGGGAGGTCTTTTGCATTTCCCTCCCCCTCAGTATAAGGGAGGTCTTCTTTTTCTCCTTCTCCATTCTCCCCCTCTTTGTCATCATCATTATTCGGGGGAGGGTTAACTGGAGCAGCATCAACGGTCACCCTGGCTTCTTGGCCAGGGATTGCTGAGGTGGAGGCACAGGCAGCCTCTAGTTTGTCCACCCTGGCTTCTAGGCTAGGGATCGCTTCATTGGATGTTAACACCAAAGCAATCACCATTACTTCAGTGAACGATAGGGAGGGAGCAGCCACTGGTTCCTCTGCTTGCTGAGGACGTCAGCAAGAAAGGAGTTGGTTTTATCGACCTTCGGGCTGAGGTAGTTGACGGTGTTTTGGAGGGACCCAAGTGCAGTGGTAAGAGTGCTGACGGTGCTGGTCATCGATTGTAGGGAAGAAGAGTTGGTGGCAACGTCCGTCTTCAGCCTTGAAACCTCCTTCATAAGCACTGAAAGCTAAGTATTGTCAGCCTTAGAAGAGAGAGACATTGAGAGTTCTTTCAGTGTTTTGCCGGTAGTGTTCATGGCGGTTGTGTTCTTGGAGAGGTTGGTGGAGAGAGAGTACATGCGATCACTGACCTCTTTAATGGAGGAGTTGATTGTCCCTAAATTATGACTTGTAAGATAAAATGAATTTTAAACAAAGGAAAGCTCAGGTTGAGTTATTTCAAAAAAGATAGGTATGAAGGGTGGATTACCTGATGGTGCGGAGAATTGGTCAAAATGACTACTTCTTCTGTAAAACTCTATGTCATGCTCGAGAGGAGTCATATACATAGGTATATGCTGAGATCCCCCGAGGTCCTATGATGTTGCGGTTGATGAGATCCTGGAGCAGCGATTGGTTGGTGTCAGCGAGTGTATTCGCTGGTGCAGAAGTATGACAAAAGAGATGGTGGGAGAAGCAAAGTAAGTAGAGATGGCAGTGCTTGGTTGCGGACTGGAACTGGCGTTGCCATAAACTAACTCCTCAGTACTTAGAGGCACTGAGAGTGGTAGGGAAGTTTCCAGCGTAGATTCAACGATGCTTGAAATCGCTGAAGCAGTAGTTGAGGTGTCAGGTGTGGTGGAGCGAACCATGAAGTTCTCCAGGGTGGCCTGTGAACAGGCGACCCCTGACGTTGTTGTTGTTGTTGTTGTTGAGGGTTGAGGGATTTTCTCCTATGAAATCCTCTTGGCATTCTTTGATTTACCAAGAAGGGAGTCAGATGGTTTCTTCTTTAAAGATGAGGATGGTTTGGCAGTGTGGTTAGCCATGGCGGGTGCAGCTGTGGTCATTGCTGCTGGAATCGAAGAAGTAGTAGGAGAAGATAGGCGTTGTTGTAGAGCAGAAAGACTTACCTCAGTATCCACCCGCTCCACATCGAGGATTTGGACCCCGAGCTTTGGGAGCTGATAATCACCCTCGGTCGGGTAGAGCTCCTTTAGGAAGAACTGGAGGAGAGCTGAGATATATAGGGGACCTTCACCTCGCGATCCGGCTTCTCAACCTTTACCATCAGGTCGTCGAAGATCATTCTGGTGCAATCAATGTTTCTGCCAGTGATCAAGCTGTAGCCCATCTGAGGTTGGAAGCGGTTGGCCTGGTCATGAGAGCCAACCTTCCCACTCATGGCTTGGATAATGTGGGTGAGGAGGAAGTTGAGCTCTAAAGGCATCTTGGCTTTCATCATCCGTGGGTGGTTCAGCGAATGGTCGAGTGGCAGGTTGTTGGAGTGCTGAGCGAATTCCATTAGCAGTGATGCTGCCAACTCCAAGCTGAGTTTGGAATGAGATCATAGTTACAATTTTCTTTGATTTGAGGGTTACCTCAGCACGTTCTGCCGTGTACCAGAACTGATGGAGTAGGTGTTTGTGGGCTGGAGGAGATACGGTCAGGGCGTAGAAAAGTGGAGAGTTCCTTAGCAGATTAACATCATCTGCTAGGTGGAGGCAAGGTTTCTTCTCAGGGAATGTAAGCATGGCTAGATGGTTGTTGCCTACGAACTGGATTTGGGAAAGCTCAAATTTCACATTCTTTGATTTCACGAAAGTTGAAGTTTGGGATGCCATTTCTGAGTATTAGAAGAACAAAAGAAAAAAGAAGAAGAAAGTTTCTTAGTATGGAAAGAAATTCCAAAATAAGAAAATTAGGGTTTTACCAGTTTCCTGTTAAGGAAAGAAACTTGTAAAAAATGGGTTTTCCCGTTTTAAGAATACTGAAAATGGTAGAAAAACTATGTTTTACCAGTTTCCTTTTTGGGAAAGAATCTGGAAAACATATTTACGATGAAAGAGAAAGTTTAGAAACAGTTTTAAACTTTTGAAAAACTTTTTAGGGTTTTTGAAGAAAATCATGAAGAAGAATGATTTTTTAGGCGAAAAACGTATGTTTGATCTTTGTTAGCAAAGATTTAAGATCAAAAAGAAGTTCGTGTCCATAATGTGCATTAGATTTAAGAGATAAGAACCTGTAGTCTTGAATTTTTAAGGATCAAGGTCTTAAAAGTTCAAATGCCTTGAATATTCTTGCCTTCAGAGAGAGTTTGTGCGCGTAAAGAGAAAAAAATATAAACAAGGTTTGTTTATATAAGAAGGAAAGAGGAGTGAGAAAATGGACGAGCGGGAAAAAAAAACTCATCATGACACAGACACGTCCCACGAAGATGATTGGACAAGAAGGGTAACGGACGAACGTGTCAGACAAAAAGGCGTGCCATGGGTTATCTCTAGAATGATGTCACACCAAGAACACTTTCTTGTGTGTGTATTCAGAAATCTCTCAGGCTACATGATCGTACTAGTAGTGGAATGGAATGTGCAGTGGCTGTTCTCTCATAACTCTAGTAATGATCCTTACAAATTCTCAGCTATTCTTACAAATGTGTGCTCCACTAACGTCCTACTTATAGCCAGATAAAGTGTAGATAGTGTACTATCAAACCCTAAGGGGATACGTGTTAAGTGTGTCTTTGTCCTTTAGGGCTGACGTGGAAAGCACAAACACTAATCTAACACTTAGAGATTTTCTACGAGACTTTAGCTTCACAGAGGTCTTTGCTCACCAGAGATCATTTGCCAGCTCTCTGAAGGTCTTCTGCTGGTCTTGGTCTCTCATATTAGATCAGAGGTCTTCTGTCAGAGCTCTGACGATCTCTGACGGTCTTTTGTTGTTCTTCTGCTCGATCTCTGAATTCTTGATCTCTGACATCTAGTCTCTGACTTGTGATATTTTCAATACTTTTTCATCAGAGTTCTTGGGGCTAACAATCTCCCCCTAAGTATCTAAATTTAAAACTATGCTATTTTACAGAGATAAGCAAAAAGATAAAGAGGAGAAAGTCATCCTCTGTAAAACTTTTACTACTTTTAAAAGATAATTACAATGGGTTACAAAAAGATAGTAAACTTAATCAGAGAAGTTTCCTCTGAGGATCCTATCAAATCTGATGAAAAGACTCCTATATTCAAGAGTGAGGTCAATGTTCATTACAAAACTTCTAATGATGTCTTCTGGGCATTTTGAGCTTCCCTTCGTTCCTTGCACGATTTTCCTTAAGTACCTTAGAGACTCTGTTGAGTACTTTGCAGCTTCAGCAGAGCGGGTTGCTTTCTTCACACCCTTCTGTCGACAAATAAACGCTTCCGGATTGGTAACCAGAGATCCTGAGGGATAATGTTCAAAGCCCTCAAGACTTTCATTTGGGGGGCCAATGCTCAACTTATGAAGCTCGAAGGTAATGCCAAGTTGGAAGTCTATTTGGGTTCTGAGATTGATGTGCTCTTCCATTTCCATTTCAATTTCATACTTGGCAGTCCTGGAAGTCTTCTGTCTATCTGCAAAGTTGACACAGTAGGCATGCATATGAGTTAGATCATAGAGATTGATGAGCACCAAATCGTTGTCGTTGAATATATAGAGGTTGTCATCAGTCCTTTCAACTACATAGTCGTGATATAGAAGTCTGTCGAATGCAAACGTCCTGTGAATGATATTCTTAATCTCTTTTTTGGGCAGAGGAGAGTATGCATCTCCTCGTAAGTTGTTCTTGGTTTCGGTGAATCTCCTTCTCACATCTGATAAGTTCTTCATCCTCTTGGGGTTGAGATAAGGATTGAGAGGTTTTGAGTCAAGAGCAATCAAGTCTCTGTCTACATAGAGATGATAATATACCTCCTCAAGAGATGGAGAGTCCTTGGAGTGTGAAGAGGTCTTTGGAGGTTGTTGTTGTGCAGGAGTAGAACGCTGTGCCTCTGGAATTTGACCTCTGTTGGGTTCGGCTTATTCTGTTTCTTTGACTTTTCCCTTGTTTGTTTCTTCTGATGGAACAAGGATATCTATGGGCTTGGGTGTTTGAGCTATGTACAGTCATTGTTGTGGTGGTGTTGGTTTGGGTAAAGGTTTCATCAGCAGAGGGTTGGTTTTGCCTTTCCAGTTCTTTTCTTATGGGTGAGGGAGTTGGGGAATCAAGGATAATTGTATCCTCGTTTGGTTGAGTAGAAGAAGAGGCTTCTGCTGGGTTGGTTCTGAGGGTTGTGTTTCTGAAGGTATAGTCCACCTCAGGGTTCTGATACTCCCCTTTTGTTGTTCTGACGACCCAGAACTGTCTTCTTGGTCGCTGTAAGCCCCAAGTATACAAAATGTAAAAGTATTGAAAATATAACAAGTCAGAATACCACCAGAGATCCAGCAGAAAACTTAGAAGAAAATCAACCAGAAGACCATCAGAGCTCGACAGAGCTCTGGCAGAAGACTTCTTCTGTTCTACCAGAAGAATTGTTCACACCAGAAGCTTAAGTCTCGTAGAAATCTCTAAGTGTCAGACACGTGTCCGTACTTTCCACGTCAGCCCTAAAAGGACGGAGACATACTTTCCACGTGTCATTCCAGGGTTAGATAGTACACTGTCTTTCACTTTATCAGGCTATAAATAGAAGGGTAGTGGAACACACATTAGTAAGCTTTTGGAAGAATTGTTTTCCACAATTGTGAGAGCAAACACTGCTACATTCCATTCCACTATCACTGTACGATTTGTCACCTGAGAGATTTCAGAATACACACACTTGAACGTGTTCTTGGTGTTATTCATATATCAATATACGAGCAACTTATTTACTTGATCTTGTTATCATTTACTGTTCATTATTGATACTCTCACTGTTACATACTCGTCTACACAATCACTCATATTTAATGGCTTTATATTATGCTTCCGCTATCTATTTTATGCTGTTTATATGATACAACGTGAATCTGGGAAGCTATAATTGGTATCAGAGCTGATTGATTTGCTCAAATCAAAACGATCCAATCTAACCAGGTTGATTCATTGTTGTTGATTGTGTTTTCAAAAGCTTCACAAAATACTCTGTTTTTCTTGCTCAAAAGTTTAAAACAAGTTTTCAGAGTTCATTTAACACTTATTTAAGCTTTCTAGTTAGTCTGAATATCTTATCTACTTAAGTTACTGTTCCATTGGTTACTGTTCATTTACTTTCAGTTTAAAACTTTTTCAAAATCTTTTGAAACCTTCGTACTCTGTTTTCTGAAAAGATGGCTAATAACAACATCAATGCTATCTACACAGCTGGTTCTCTAACCAAGCCTTCTACTCTTCTGAGAGATGAATATCCTCAATGGAAGATTAGGATGGTTAATGATAACTCTTTTTTTAGAGTTATTATTTCCTTTTATTTTTATTTTATTTTGTCAAATTTTAGCTATTTCACTTCTCAAAACCCCCATTCTTGGTAATATTCATAAAAATGAGCAAAAAGAGTGAACCATAGTTTTTTCAAATCATTTGGTGGAGTTTTGGTGCTTTTTCACGAAATATCTGCAGTGACTTGCGCATCCCACTCCGGATCCCACTGACGAGCAAAGAAAAGCAACTTTTAGCATGAAAGCAAAATACTGGAGAATGGAAGACTCTAATGGCTGAAGCATGGGATGGGAAGTACAAGCATGTTCCCCCAAGATATGGCAAGATGAATTGTTTAATAAAACCCATGGTACTTTAAAGTAGACTTCTTGGAAAGGTGAAGGGACCTATGGGTAAAAGAGCTACAAGCTTGTGGATGGAAGAATTACTCAAAGAAGGTGAATTTTATGTCTTCTATCTGCAGTCCTTAGTCTCTAGATTTTACCCATCTTTTGTTTAGTCCAACCTTTCCTCTTAGTATATAAAGAGGTGTTGGGTTTCATTTAATTTATCCATCTTATATCCATCTACCACATTTAGTGCAAGTGTAGTTGTAGTTGTTAGCTCCCTAGTTTACTGCAGTAGATCTTTAAATTTATGTATTTCCAATTCCTAGTGTAATTATAGTTTCAAGTAATTAGTGGCAGTGACGTACCCTCGTTCCCCACTGCGGTTTTAATCAAAGTCACTTTCAGTTTATTTATGTTCAACTTCTCATCTTTTGTTTTCCTTACTTTGGTAATTATGGGCTAAGCATCATTTGGGATGTAGGAAAGAGAAGTACCTGGATTTTAGAGAAAATGCTTGAGTAATCTTTATACTTGGAATATTTATTGTTTTGGTCATTCACTCTCGATTATTGCCCAATGATGAAAACAAGCCGATCACTTGTAAGGATCTAAAGTCTAGTTCTTAACTCATAAATGAGTAGAACGCAGTGACACGAGCTCGGATGATGCTAGGGGATTCGAAAGAATTCTTATGACACTTGCGAAAGTGAGGTCGGCACAGTGAGCTAATCTCAACCCACTAGAGTAGTAGGCAAGCTAGTTGGTGTATTTAAAAACACTTAGAGTATTTGTCTCTACACATTCCATCGAGGCCTGAAAAGGTCCATTTTGAGATTACCATTGACAAAACAGTAAATACTAAGAGTATGGGATTTTCACTTAAAGGTGTGAGTATTTTGTGACCGGGCTTTTCTAGCGAAAATGCCCACTTCAAGTACAAGGATCACTTTTGGGATCAGGTATTTTATATAAAATCTAGGGAAAATCTAACCTACATTCCTTCTTTTAAACCTTAAGTAAAATCGTTAAAGTAGCATTTCACCAAACAAACCAAAATATTGCTTCTTCTGTAATTGAAACCTGTAAAAGGAGCTCATGAAAACCATATTGTCTTGATTGCCCAGTCTTTGTGGATACGATTCTGGTATTTTACCAACTATTACTTGCTGTGACGATCATAGTGGACAATGTACACTTGCGCTTCCCACTGTGGACAATTTGCAACCCACTGCGATTAAATCACATATTTCGCACGTACCAGTTAACTTCTTTGATGGGATGGATAGAGACTTGATGCGATCTGTCACTGATGGACCATTCCAACCCATGGTTTTGGTTCCTCGTGTACCCGCAACAGAAACTACTGCTGAGGTTCCTGCTCACTTCGAGGTTAAAACCACTGGGTTTACTGAGGAAGAAAAGCTGAAAATGGAAAATGACCTCAAAGCATTTAGGCTTCAGATTGTGGCTATTCCAAACGATATTTTCCAAGAACTAGACTCATGTGTTACTGCAAAAGAAATCTGGGATCAATTTCTAAATCAACTTGAGGGTGGTATAAAAACCCAAAGAACAGAAGGACCCAATGTATTAATGAATACAATGATTTCAAAGCACTTCCTGAGGAAATCTTACAACAATCCTACAACAGATTCAATGTTTTAATAAACAAATGTAAGAAATGTGGGGTTGTTCGGTCGAAGGAAGATAACAATGTCTTATTCTTGAAAAGTTTAAATGATGAATGGTTGAATCTATCCATGTCTCTACAAGCAAACCAAGATTTGGATGCATGGTCTCTTACTGATGTGTATGGCACTCTTGCTGCACAAGAGAAGGATGTTGTCAAGCAAAAAGGCAAATCCACCATTGCAGGTCCAATAGCTTTGATCTCTGACTCAAAAACTCCCACTGAAGGAAAGTCCAACAGAGAAAGCTCTAGTAGAGAAAAGAAGAAAGAGAAAGCTGTGAAAAAGAAGGGGAAGAAAAGTTTAGTTGCTGAAAGTGATGCAGAGGAAAGTTCATCAGACGATGATGCGGATATCAATGCTTTTGCTCAATCTATTGCTCTAATAACTCAAAAGTTTAACAAGAGATTTGGCAATAAAGTATTTGATAGGAGAGGAAGATATGAGAGAGAAGAGAAAGACGAGAAGAGAGGTTATGCTGCACCTCACCATCAGAACAACAACAGAGCTCCACCAGAGCACATACCACAACAGAAGTACAATCCTCCAGCCCCCCAGAAGCAAGGTGATGCTGCCCAACCCATCAACCAGAATGATGGAAGATGTTTTCGATGTGGCAAACCCGGCCATTTCTCTGCAAATTGTAAGGGTAGACTGGTAAAAGACCAAGACTACTACAAGAACAAGTACAAGTACAACTACAAAGAAATAAGCTATGTAGCTGAAATGGAAAATTGGATCTCTGACTCGTCCTCTGATGACGAACCAGAGAAAGCCAATTTCTGCGGGGTTGCTGTAGATGATGAGAGTTTGGAATAGGTAGTTGACTGGATGACTGGAGAGACGCCAGAGAGAACAATAGAGGCAGATGTGTCTCAGAATGCATGTGCTCTTTCTATGACAGAGCCAAATGACAGAGCGCTGGAGACCACTAAACCTAGTGCCAAGGTATGTACTACTTCTGAAACAAAATCTGACTCTGAGCTGGAAATGCATGTATCATTACTCACTGAGGAATTTCTGCTATTGAAACAAAAGCTTTTAGAAGAGAAAGAATTAATAAAGTTGGCTTAGAAGGATCTTTCATTCTACCAGAGAGAGAAAAATCTATTGGAAATTGAGAAGGAAGAGATCTCCAAAGAAAAATCTGACCTAGAAATTTTGCAAAAACAGAAGGAAAATTCTTTTTCTGAAAAATGTAAAGAATATGAGGAAGTTCATAAGCAAAAGACAGAAGAGGTTAAAAAATCTGAATACGAAAGGCTTAACTCTGTTGCTCTTAAGGATTATTTTCAAAGAGAAAGAGAGGTTTTACACCAATCTTTACAGAAAAAGGAGATCTTGATCAAAAAGTACCAGGATGCACAAGATGTACATATCAAAATCAACTCTTAAAAGGATACGCAAGGTCTGGGTTTCAGTGACCTTGATCCCTACACTGGAAAGAAGAAGACATCTCTGTCCTCTGCCTTCTGTGTTGGGAAAATCCAAGAAAATGTGATCTCTGGTACTGCAGTTTTTAAAAGAGCAAAAACCTCAGATGTTTCAAAGACAAGAAGATTGAACTTCAGGAATGTCTGCTATGACTCCTTGGATCAAGAAAAGGTTACAAAACCATCTGTCAAGTTTATTCTTGATCAAGGAAAAGCTGAGAACTCATTTCCTAATTCTGTCAAGAGTCTTGATCCTAAAGAGATTTTTCACTTCAACTCTTTTAAGGGACAAAAGTTTGTTACTTCTGTGGCTGAGTCCTCTGGTGTTAAAACACAGAGTGAGCTCAACCTTGAAGCCCCACTCTTCTCCCCTACCTCTGAGTCACTTAGAACATCTTTTGAAGAGGATCTTAACAGATTTCTTGAGGAAAATGCCGCATCTGATGCTTTGAAACCAAAGTTGAGAAAGTTCAAGTCCACCAGAGCAAATATCTCTGATTTACCCAAAGAGTCTCACACCTCTACCAGAGCCACCAGAGACTTTCTAGATTCTGATTTTGACTCTGATTCTGAGGTGGATGAACAAATTTTTTGCGCTCAAGAGAATATCTAGCACAAACCCAAGCAGGTACTTGTTGGATCTGGAGTTTTGAATACTGTCACATCTTTTATAAACCAATCCAGAGTTCCACCAGTCCCTGATTTCAAAAACAAGGGTAATAGGATTCTTTCTTCTGATGAAATAGAAGAGAAGAGAAGAGAAAAAGCTAAGAGTATTCCTGTGAACCACACTTCTGTTCCCTTTGTTTATAAACCAATCAGGTTTACTCCAGAACAAAAGGGTAAATGGAAAGTCAATGACCAACCTATCCCTAACTCTGCAGTAAATCAAAGGAAAAAGTCTTTTTGGTCCAAAGAATCTGTTCCAAGGAACAATGGAAATTTCAAGAAACCAAACCAGGACAGAATGTATGTAAAGACATCTAGTCCTAAAGTTTTTCAATCTCAAGTGCCATTCAATCCACAGATGTTGAATAAAAACAGCAATATGCATCAATCATCTTCATGTTCTATCAACTGCAATTGCATTCAACTTCTGTTAAAGTTACAAAATTACCTGAATGGTCCACACTGTATTCTGAATCTGTCATCTGATAGGAGAAATCCTAAGACTGTCCACCAGAATATGCAGAGAAAATCCTCTGGCACACCATCACAGAATGGAAAGCCAGCAGGTAAGTCTAACACCCCCAAGCCTAACCAGAAAGGACCCATTATGAAATGGGTACCTAACAAGAACTAATCACTCTTGCAGAAGCTTTCATGTGCAGATCTGGTATTTAGATTCAGGATGTTCCAGGCACATGACAGGCAATAAGGAGCTGCTGACTTCATTCAAAGACAAACTGGGAAGTGCAGTAACCTTTGGAGGCGATGGACAAGGACAGATTAGAGGTTATGGTGTGTTGAATAATGGTGGTGTTTCAGTTTCAAAAGTTGCTTATGTTGAAGGTTTAAATCATAATCTGCTTAACATAAGTCAACTATGTGATCATGGATTCGATGTCAATTTTAAGAAGAAATATTGTTCTTTGTTACTTTCCGAGTCTGGTCAAGAGCTTTTAAGAGCCGACAGAAAAGGCAATCTGTATAAAATGAATTTCAATCACAATCAAACTTCTACAACAGAAAAACTCTGTTTAGTTTCTTTGAAAAAGGAAGATGACTGTTAGATCTGAGTTTTATCAATAAACTAAGTGTTGAATTCTGACTAAGAAGGCTCAGAAGTTCTGAATTGAAGAGTCAGAGTTCTGACTAAGAAGGCTCAGAAGGAATGCTCTGAAAGTTTGCTAAGTACAGAAGTCTGAGAAGAAGAGTCAGAAGTCTGAGAAGAAGAGTCAGAAGTTCTGAGAAGCCTAATCAGAATAATGTTCAGAAGTTCTGAACAACATGTTCAGAACTTATAACTAGATGCTTTACTTTGTAATTAGTTAACTAATTAGGACACGTGTATTGTTCCTATTAGTCTTTCATATTTGTACTGTAGCTTTAGTATTTCCGTTACAGTATATATAGTGGTTAGCACTGTTACGCTAACTGACTTTCCCGCATATATTTGTATTCAGCTTTTGTAATCTTTGAGATACTCTCTCTCTAAGATCTGTAAATTTGTTCTTCATTGAATACAAGTTGGCTTGATCATATTACTTCTCAATTACTGTTTCATACATTGATATATTGATTGTAAGAGTGAATCCTGGACTTTCAATGACTGGCTCTGGCATAAAAGATTTGCTCATCTTAATTTTTCAAACCTTGACAAGCTCGTGAAACTTAACTTAGTGAAAGGTCTGCCTTCACTTAAATTTGACAAAGACCATCTTTGTTCTGCTTGTGAACTGGGTAAGATGAAAAGAACTTCACACAGAACAAAAAGTGATCACAATTGTCCCAGACCTTTGCATATGCTTCACGTGGATCTTTGTGGTCCAATTTCTGTGCAAAGTCTGTCAGGTAAAAAGTATATTATTATTCTGATAGATGAATTTTCTAGATATACTTGGGTTGAGTTCATCAGAGTAAAATCTGATGTCCCATAAATTCTAATAAATCTGTTGAAAAGGATACAGGTTCTGTTAGGTCTTAAAATCCAAAAGTTGAGAAGTGATAATGGGACAGAGTTTAAGAATGCCAGAGTTGATGCCTACCAAACAGAGGAAGGAATCTCCCAGAACTTCTCAGCTGCCAGAACTCCCCAACAGAATGGTGTTGTGGAGAGAAAGAACAGAACTCTGGTAGAAGCCGCTAGAACTATGTTGGCTGGTTCTATTCTTCCGATCAACTTCTGGGCAAAGGCAGTCTCATAAGCCAGTTTTACCCAGAACAGAGCAGTAATAGTAAAGAGATTCAAAAAGACTGCTTATGAACTCATCAACAACCGAAGGCCAAATGTGAAATACTTTCATATTTTTGGCTGCAAATGCTATATCTTGAATGACATAGATCAGCTGGGCAAATTTGATAAGAAGGCTGGCGAAGGAATCTTTATTGGTTATTCCTTAACCTCTAAAGCCTAAAGAATCTACAACACCAGAACCAGGGTCATTCAAGAGAGCATAATTGTATCCTTTGATGAAAACTCATCAAGTTCCTCTGATTGCAAATCACCAGAGGGGATACAGAATGAAGAGAAGCCAAGTTCGTCAAAGTCAAGGGAAGAAGATATCAATCTGATTTTCAATGATTTCTTCGATGATGACGATTCCTCTGACGACATCACCAGAGGCAATCAGGCTCAGAACTCTGCTGATCAGAATCTAACAGGTACATCTCTTACAGGTCCCTCCAATTCTTCACCATCTACTTCTCTGTCTATAGGTCAAATTCAAAGAAATGAGGGACAAGAGTAAGATGTAAGAGAACCTGAACAAGAGCCATCATCACCCCCTCTGACGCACATTGGAAGAAATTCCTTGTATGAAAGCTCACCTTCTCAGAGCCCTGTTGGTACATCACAGAGCAATGAGGCCACTCTCCAGAGCTGTGTGCCACAGAGCCCTGGTGCCAATCCTCAGAGCTCTGATGCTGACATACATCTTTTCCCATCAGAAGCACATACTCCACCTGTTGTCCACGCTCCAATGACCAGATGGAAAAAGGATCACCCCCATCATCAGATTATAGGTGCTGCTAAAGATGGTGTCAAGACAAGATCTGCAACAGTCAATGAGGCTTTCTTTGTAAATTTCCTATGTATGATTGAGCCGAAGAAGATTTCTGAAGCCCTGGAAGACCCAAACTGGATTGAAGCCATGCAAGAAGAGCTTCTGGAGTTTGAACGTAATAAAGTTTGGTCCTTGGTTCCACTTCCATAAAGTAAAGCCGCTATTGGAACCAAGTGGGTGTTCAGAAACAAAAAGGATGAAGATGGTATTATCATCAGAAACAAAGCTCGGCTGGTTGCAAAGGGATATTGCCAAGAAGAAGGTATTGATTATGATGAAACCTTTGCACCTGTGTCTAGGCTAGAAGCAATCAGAATCTTCTTAGCCTATGCTGCCCATAAAGGTTTCAAGGTCTATCAAATGGATGTGAAATCTGCCTTTCTAAATGGCAAACTCCAAGAAGAAGTCTATGTCTAGCAACCACCAGATTTTGAAAGCCCAGAGTTTCTAGACCACGTATACAAGCTAGACAAAGCTCTGTATGGCCTTAAACAAGCCCCAGAGCCTGGTATGAAACTTTATCAAATTTTCTGTTGGTCAACCATTTCGAGAAAGATTCAGATTAATGACAGAAAGAGTACATCTGGTAGCTGTCAATTGCTTGGAGATATACTAGTCAGTTGGACATCCAAGAAACAGAACTGTGTGTCAACTTCTACAGCAGAAGCAGAATATGTTGCTGCTGCTAGTTGTTGTTCTCAAGTAATCTGGATGAAAACACAGCTCAAGGACTATGGCCTGAAGTACAACAAAGTTCCAATTCTATGCGAATCCAAGAGTGCAATAGCAATTACAGCCAATCCAGTTCAGCACTCGAAGACAAAGCACATCGACATTAGGTACCATTTTATAAAGGATCATGTTGAAAAAGGGACGATTGAAATGTATTTTGTTTCAACCGACTTCCAACTTGCTGATTTGTTTACAAAAGCCCTTGATGAAAGGAGATTTAACTTCTTAATCAACAAGATGGGTATGCTGAACATGTCCTCCTAACTCTATTTAAAAATCACCAGAGCCTCTGATGTTCATCCCAGAGCTCTGAACAATCTGAACCAAAAGAAGATGAAATATCTATTGATTTGAATGGATATTTTCTTGAATTTGATCTACCCAAGTTTTTCAAGCCTAAAGAGATACAATTTCTGGATGTATATTATGACAGACCAAAAGAGACTCAGATCTGGTTGGCAGAGAAGTCAAGGTGTCTTGGGAAATCAAAACAAGCTGTGTATTCAGATTTCTCAATAACAGGGATCAGAGAACTAAAGGTTAAGCAATTCAGAAAGCAAGAGTACTTGTACTTTGAAGTTTTGAGAGAGGATGGAAAAGTGTACGATTTTACTGATGCAGACTTTGAGAAGTTGTCAGTAATTGATTTCTACAGATTACATAGTCTTTTGTGCTTCAAAGATTCAAGCAAAGACAAGAATGAAAGAAAGGCAAGAAGTGTGGTGATTGAAGCTATGTTCTATATCTTAAGGTGGCATTGTTATACAAATTTTCAAATAGCTCTGTATCTACAAAGGCCATGTGTCTATCTTTCAAATCCCAACACAGATCATGATCAGAAAAATGTGTTGAAGACTGGAAGTGTATCTAAGCATCCAAAATTGGGAGTCTTTCTGAAGAACAAAAGTGAAAAGATATTCTTCAGAGCAAAGGAAACTGCAAAGTATAGTTCTGGAACTTTAAGGACCGTTAAGCACAATTTGGAGAAAAAGATGCTGAAGGTGAAGCAAGCCAACATGACACAAGAAGTGATCAATCAGCAAGTTGAAACCATTCAAGAAATCATTGTTAAAATTGACAAGAGTCTTACTTAGAGAAATGTGCTTTTACAGAAGATTGTTCCTGCCTTGAAAGAATTGGATGATGCAAAAAGGGGGAGATTGTTAGATCTGAGTTTTGTCAATAAACTAAGTGTTGAATTCTGACTAAGAAGGCTCAGAAGTTCTGAATTGAAGAGTCAGAGTTCTGACTAAGAAGGCTCAGAAGGAATGCTCTGAAAGTTTGCTAAGTACAGAAGTCTGAGAAGAAGAGTAAGAAGTCTGAGAAGAAGAGTCAGAAGTCTGAGAAGAAGAGTCAGAAGTTCTGAGAAGCCTAATCAGAATAATGTTCAGAAGTTCTGAACAACATGTTCAGAACTTATAACTAGATGCTTTACTTTGTATTTAGTTAACTAATTAGGACACGTGTATTGTTTCTATTAGTCTTTCATATTTGTACTGTAGCTTTAGTATTTCCGTTACAGTATATATAGTGGTTAGCACTGTTACGCTAACTGACTTTCCCGCATATATTTGTATTCAGCTTTTGTAATCTTTGAGATACTCTCTCTCTAAGATCTGTAAATCTGTTCTTCATTGAATACAAGTTGGCTTGATCATATTACTTCTCAATTACTGTTTCATACATTGATATATTGATTGTAAGAGTGAATCCTGGACTTTCAATTGGTATCAGAGCCAATCAACAAACAAATTCATTCAAGATCGTGTTCTCGAGGGTTTCTTGATCGCATTCTTGAAGTTTTCTTGATCAATTCGTCAATTGATTCCGCTGCTATTTGAATTTCTTGAATTCTTAGCAATTCTTGAAATTCTCTCTGTGTTTGTTCAAGAAATTGAATTTGTCTCTCTGTTGAAATATCCTACAATCATGTCTTCAAAAGAGTATCTAGCCATGGGATCTGAAACCAAGCCACCTGTTCTTATACCTGAGGAATACCAGCAATGGAAGATCCGAATGATCCAATTCTTGGATAACATAGATGAAAATCTGATGGTTTCTATCCGAGAAGGTCCAATCGAAGTCTACGTCGATGTTGCCGCAACTCCTGAAACAGAGACAACTCCAGAAATTCCTGCTACAAGGGTGAAGAAGAACTTTTCTCAATACACAGCAGAATAGAAAAACAGGCATGCTATAGATAAAAGAGCTATTACATTGATGACATTGGCCGTTCCAAATGAAGTTCTAAACAGAATTGACAGTGGATCATCTGCTAAAGAAATGTGGGATGAACTGGAAAGACAGATGTTAGGAACTGTTAGGTCAATACAAGCAAAGTTAAATAAAATCATAAATGCTTATGAAAGGTTCAAGGCAAAAGAATCAGAAAGTTTAACTCAGACATACAGTAAATTTTGCACTATACTAAATGATTTGAGAAGAAATGGGCTGAAAAAGACAAAGTCAATAAACTACAAATTTCTGAACAGTCTAAATTCAGAATGGTCATCGTTTGCTATCAGTCTACAAATGAATAAGGATATGTGTGAAGAAGATCTCAATGATCTATTTTGTGTACTTAATCAGCATGAAGACTCTGTTTAGATTGTTGTTGAAGAAAAGAAAAATGTTGCAGAACAGTTAGCCTTTCTGTCAAAGTCCAAAATTGTTAAAGCACCCAAGAAGACTACGTATCTATCTGAGATACCAAAGCTGGAGGAATCTGATAAGGAAGAGGGATCAGAAGAAGATGAAGATATCAAAATAATTGCTGAGAAGTTAGGTTTGTTGACTAACACTTTTAACAAGAGGTATGGAAAGGGTAAATTTCAGGGAAATTACAAGAGAGAGCAGGGAAATTCAGATTTCAAGAGAAGAGAAGAAAGAGGAGAGAGTAAAAATGAAAAGAAGGAAGAGAGAAGAGAAGAAAATAGAGAAGAGAAGGAAGAAAGAAAAGAAAAGAATCTGTGCTTCAAATGTGGAAAGTCTGGTCACTATGCAAAGGATTGCAAAGTAAAAATTGTGAAGGATTATGAGTACTACACCAAAAAGGCTCAGCTAGCCAAGAAAAGAGATGATGAAGTGGCAATGTTAGCTGAACAGGAAAATTGGTTGTATTACACTTCAGATGAAGATGACTGCATTCACTTTTCACAGATGCAGAGTTATATGGCAAAGATGAGGAATGAGGATGATTCTGACTTTGAAGATGCTGATTCTGAGTCATCCACTGAGGTACATTCTGCACTTGAAATTGATTTAATGACACAGATTGGTGACATGAAAACTGAGTTTGTTAAACTGAGAAAACAGATAAAAGGAGAAAGAAGTCTGGTTAACAAATTCAGAATTGAAAAAGAAGTAATAAGAGAACAGTATGAGGAATCTGAGGTTGAGAAACAGAAAGTTAAAACTAAAAATTCTGAATTGTTGAAAAATCTTTCTGAATTAAAAAATGAGCTTTCAAAGGTTAAAGATGAAAAGGGTGATTTACAAATAAAGTTTCATATTCTATTTGAGGAAAGAAAGAATTTGTACACCAAAATCAAAGAATTAGAAGATCTTAACTTGAAAAGAGGTCAGACTCAGCAAACATTAAAACTTTTAACAAGCAATGTTAAAGATACAAGATTTTATAATCCAAAGAATGGATTGGGATTAGAAGAAAATGTTGTTTTGAAAAGAGCTCCAGTCAACTTGTATGATTTTGAAAAGCTTCATGTTCCTAAACCAAAAATTCCAGAAATTGTTGAAATTTTCATCAGACCTGCAAGTTCTATAACAAGTTCTGATAATTTGCAGAAATCAAATTCTAAAAAGACAAAGGAAACAGTTTCTGAATCAAAAACAGAAAAATCAGATGTTTCAGAAGATAAGGTTAAGAAAGAAATTTCTAAACCAACAGAAGAGAAACCCAAATATAATGACACTAAATTCAAATATGACTCTCTAAATGTCAGTTACAAAAATAAACAACAAAGTTTTTCTCATTCTGACATAGAAAGTATATTTGATACTAGTAAGGTTTCTTAAACAGTTAGTCAGAAATCTGAATCTTCTAATCAGAATTCTGATTGTTCAAGTCAGATCTCTGATTCTGAAGGTCAGAAGTCTGAGTCTGTTAATCAGAATTCTGATTCAAAGAGTCAGAATTCTGAGTCAACTAAATATTCTGAAACAAAGTCAGAAGACTTTTTAGAACTTGAAAAGAGATTTAATCTTGTAAGTCATGAACTTGAGGACTTAAGGAAATCTTTTGATGAACTTGAAAATGATTATTGTGAAGTGGATTTTAAACTTGAAGAAGCTGTAAAAGAAAAGAGTGTCTTTATTCAGAAAATAACAGAGCTTGAGAAACTGAAAGCTGAATATGATCTTTTCAAGATTAATGCTCTAAACGTTAATGATAAATTCTTTAATGAATCAAGTACATATGAAAAAGGTGAATCATCTACTTCATCCTCTAACACAAACAAGTTGAATTTTTCAGAAAAAGAGGAAAGCAAAAGGAAAGATGATCTGAAAAGAGTTTCTGAGAAGATTGGATTGAATTCTGCTTCTGTACCAAAAGCACATAGTTTTTGTAATAAATGCTCATGTACTTTGAAAAATAGCAATAACAGTGAAAAGACTTATGGAACAGATCTGTTGTTACTTGCAAAGAAAAATCTCATTTGTGTTCAATGTAGTAGTGATTCTTTTCAATATTCTCAGAAATGTCCAATCACAATAACATTTGTTTCTTTTATAAGAAAAGATATTCAGAATACAGAAAAGAAGAATGTTTCTGTTCCTCAAACTCAGAGAAAAGAAAAGATAAAAGAAGAAAAGCCTCAAATTAAAATCAAAGGAAAGAATGAGAAAGAGCTTAATATGAAAGAAAAGAAAGTTGAAAACACCGCAACATCCAAATTTAAAACTTTCAAGAAGAAACTGAACAAGTTTGTGAACAGAAAATGTTCTGACTTCATAAAAGTTCAAGGTAAATGGTGTTTAAAGAAAGATTTTGAATGGAAAGTAAAAGGCACTTTTGTTAAATCAAATGACAAAGCTAACACAGAAGGACCCATTCCAAAATGGGTACCTAAAACTAACTGATTGTTTTTGCAGGGCTGTCATGTGTGGTTTTTAGATTCAGGAGCTTCAAGACACATGACAGGTCAGAAGTCTTTTCTATCAAATTTCACAGAAAAGGATGGAGGAGCAGTTAACTTTGGAAATAACAGCAAAGGTCAAGTTAAAGGTTATGGGGATTTAACAAAAAGAGATCTTACAAATCAAAAAGTTTTCTATGTTGAAGGATTACAACATAATCTTTTCAGCATAAGTCAATTTTTAGACAGTCTTTGTCAAATCAAGTTCAAAATAACAGGTTGCATGATTTTAACTGAGAATGATCTTAAAGTCTTCTGGGCCAAAAGACACATGGACTTATTTGTGGTTAACTTTTCAAAATTACAAACATTAAATCCTGTTTGTCTTTTATCAAATTCAACTGCAAATGAATGCTGGCTGTGGCACAGAAGATGTTCCCATTTAAACTTCAAAGATCTGAATAATCTTGTTGCAAAACATCTGGTTAAAGGTTTACCAAAGATTAAATTTGAAAAAGAATCATTATGCTCAGCTTGTGAAATGGGCAAGATGAAAAACAGTTCTCACAAATTAAAAATGGACTCATCTTGCAAAGCACCATTGGAAATGATTCATACTGATCTTTGTGGTCCTATTTCAGTTCAGTCTATGGGAGGAAAGAAGTATATGCTTGTAATTGTTGATGAATATTCCAGATACACATGGGTTGAATTCTTAAGAGCTAAGTCAGAAGCTGCTACTACCTTGATAAACTTTATCAAAAGAATTCAAGTGTTCTTACAACTTCCAGTTTAGAAAATCAGAAGTGATAATGGAACAGAGTTCAGAAATGAGACTCTTCAGAATTTCACAATTTCTCTACAGTCAAAACTCCTCAACAAAATGGTGTTGTTGAAAGGAAAAACAGGACTCTAGTTGAAGCTGCAAGAACTATGCTGGCTTATTCAAATCTTCCAACTTTCTTATGGGCTGAAGCAATTGCAACTGCTTGCTTTACACAGAACAGAACTTTAATCAATAAAAGATTAAATAAGACTGCTTATGAACTGATAAATAAAAGAAAACCATTAATCAAATTCTTTCATGTCATTGGTTGCAGATGCTATGTTCTTAAAGACAGAGAAAATCTTGGTAAATTTGATAAAAAGGCAGATGAAGGATAATTTGTGGGTTATTCATTAACTTCCAAAGCATTCAGAATCTACAACAGAAGAACCAAGAGGATGATGGAAAGCATCAATGTAACATTTGATGAAGCCAGAATGAAGACTTCTGAACAAGACAGTTCAGAACTCATGCAGAACAAGACAAAAATGACTTCTGATACAAATTCTAATCCTATTTGTTCAGAACTCAATTTATTGTTTAAGGATGCTTTTCTAGAACTAATTTCTGATTCATATGCAGAGTTTGAAAACCCAAAGATGGTTAAAGAGATGAAAAGAAGAACCCCAGAAGTAGCTCAATCAACTATAATTTCTGATAAAGATCCATCTGAGGATTGCCCAAATTTGATAAATACAAGTGATGAAAATTATGAACCTTGTACTCAGAATTCTGAACCTTATATTCAGAACTCTGAACAAGTCAATCAGAATTCTGACTTCATTGCTCAGAATCCAAACTTGGATGGGACACCTACACATATATCAGAACAAGGGGATAGTTCAGAATTGCAAGCCATCATTGATGAGAATGATACAAACAACAATTTTTCAGAGATTGATGTGCTTCCTAGTGCAAACAAGTGGACTAAAGATCATCCTATTCATCAAGTGATAGGTGATCCATCAGCAGGAGTAAAAACCAGATCAGCTACAGCAAATGAAGCAATGTTTGCTGGTTTCTTAAGTGTGATTGAACCTAAGAAAGCCAATGAAGCCCTAGAGGATCCAGATTGGATTTCAGCAATGCAAGAGAAATTGCTCCAATTTAAAAGAAACAAAGTCTGGAGACTAATTCCAAGGCCTGAAGGAAAATCTATCATTGGAACTAAATGGGTGTTCAGAAACAAAAAGGATGAGTCAGGTGTTGTTGTCAGAAACAGGGCAAGATTGGTTGCTAAGGGATACTGTCAACAAGAAGGAATTGATTATGATGAGACATTTGCACCAGTGGCAAGAATAGAGGCAATCAGAATATTTTTGGCATATGCTGTACACAAAAATTTCAAAGTATATCAAATGGATGTCAAATCAGCCTTTCTGAATGGTATACTTAATGAAGAGGTGTATGTTCATCAACCTGAAGGTTTTGTTGATCCAGAATTTCCTGATCATGTTTATATTTTAGATAAAGCTTTATATGGTCTAAAACAAGCACCAAGAGCCTGGTATGACACTCTTACTCAACACTTGTTAGTTTCAGGGTTCAAGAAAGGTAAGATTGACACAACTTTGTTTTTAAAGAAACAGGGTGAGCATTTAATTCTTATTCAGATTTATGTTGATGACATAATATTTGGCTCTACTAGTGCATAATTATGTGATGATTTTTCTAAAGTCATGAAATCTGAATTTGAAATGAGCATGATGGGTGAACTGAATTTTTTCCTTGGTCTTCAAGTCAAACAATTACCAAATGGTATTTTTATAAATCAAGGAAAATATGTCAGAGACATTCTGAAAAAGTTCAAGATGTCTGATTGTGCTTCTATGAGAACACCTATGGCAACTAACATAAAGTTAGCTGCTGATCTCAAAGGAGTTTCAGTAGATAACAAACTCTATAGAGGCATGATTGGATCTTTACTTTATATAACTGCAAGTAGGCCAGATATCATGTTTTCTACTTGTTTCTGTGCTAGATTTCAGTCTAACCCAAAAGAATCACATATGTTGGCTGTGAAAAGGATTCTAAGATATCTCAAAGGGTCATCTGATCTAGGTTTATGGTATCCAAAAGAAACTGACTTTAAATTGACTGCTTTCACTGATGCAGATCATGCAGGAAGTAGGTTGGACAGAAAAAGTACTTCTGGTGCTTGTCACTTTTTGGGGGATAAGATAGTGAGTTGGGCATCAAAGAAGCAGAATTGTGTGTCCACATCAACTGCTGAGGCAGAGTATGTTGCTGCTGCTTCTTCATGCTCTCAAACTTTGTGGATGAGAACACAACTCATGGATTATGGATATCAGCTCAACAAAATTCCTATCTACTGTGACTCAGAAAGTGCAATTGCCATTACTCAGAATCCTGTTCAACATTCAAAGACTAAACACATAGATGTGAGGTATCATTTTATAGAGGACTATGTGGAAAAGGGGACTATAGAGATGCACTTTGTGCATACAAAGTATCAATTGGCTGACTTGTTCACAAAGCCTCTTGATCACAAAAGGTTCTCTTTTCTCATATGTAAAATAGGAATGCTTAATCTAACTAATTGAGTATATTTTTTTGAAATGAAATATTTTTTCTAAAGTAAGATTTTCTGAGTAGTATACTCAGAACTCTGAATCTTGCATTCAGAATTCCGACTCTTGAGTTCAGAACTTCCGAGTCTTGAGTTCAGATATTCTGAGTCAATACTTCAGAAATCTAACTTTAAAATTTTCTTTCATTTCTAAGAAATACAAGTACTTCAATTTTGTGGATTATTTTCTTTCTATTATTTTTCTATCTCATCTCTATGTCTCATATATGTTTAAGTACATGCTAAAGTCAAGGGGGAGCATTAATATCTTCTGGAAATCATTTCAGAATGCTTAAAAGGTTTGTTTTCATTTCTTATCTCTGATCATTCTAAGACGAACAAGCTTTTGATGATAAAAGTTTTTGATTACTTGTTCAAACTATGTCTGAATTTAAAAAATCTTTCATATTCAGATGTAAGATTTTAAATGATTTCTTAATATCTCAAATCATCATTATTTGAACAGAATTATGATGATAAAATATTTTTCTATCTGTTCAAACCTCTTCTGAATAATAAAAGATTTTACATTCGTCAGAAGTTGATTTTAAATAAATTTGGTTACAAGGCAAAATTCTTCTGAATCAAGGACTCAGAACTCTGAGTAGAATAATCAGATCTCTGATAAAGGAAAGTCAATCTTCTGAGCGTGTTATTCAGATCTTTGACTTGTGTCAATATTCTATCCAATAACACGTGTCAGCTTCATATTTGGTTGATTATGCCACGTATTTCATTTAAATCGTCTGTGGCATTTCAAATGTGTTGACTCCGCTTTAACTTTGACATCGTTTTTTCGACAAACCCTTCAACTTCGCGGATTTTAAATAAGTCTTAAAATCCCTCTTTCAAATTCTTTCAAATTTCAGAGCAAAAAGTGAGATACGAATCAATCCAGAGTTCTTTGAGTTTGTTTTCTTCTTAATCATGTCTGGTTTCCGAAGAAGTAGTCAAATATCTCTGCATTCAGCTAAGTCTTTAATGGATTCATCCGATTCTGATAATGATGAAGTACAAAATAGAGCTGTTTAAGAAGTAGTAATAAGGATTGATGAAATAAATGCAGAAGATGAACAGATGGCCGAATCAGAAGGAAATGCAGATGAGGGAAACATGAATGTTGAACATGAACAGAGTGCTGCAGGGTCGATAATGTCAAATAGACCAATCTTTATGGAAAGGGTTGTACCTGAAGGCGAATGGTTGAAATTGTTAGAGAACAATTGTGTCTTATTATTTGAGGAGAGTAGATTTAAGCCTGAACACAGAATCATAATGGAGTTATTCAAATATCATCTCTACAGGAAATGGTTTACAAGGTGCAAAACAGTCCCTGTTCAATATATTCAACAATGGTGGAGATATCTTAGGTTAGAAGGAAACAAGTTTATATCTGAAATTGGAGGAGTAACTTTTGCCTTATCAATTTCTGCACTGAGAGAAATGCTAAATCTTCCAGAAAAAGATGATGTACAAAGAAGGTCAGATTTTGAAGACTCACCTTTAACTGAAGAATTAATTGCAGAGTTTATGAAGTTAGGATACAATGAAGGATTAAGGACTCTTAGTTTGTTCAGAAGGAACAAATTGCCACCAATTTGGGCATGTTTCTTTCATGTGGTGAATAAGTTTTTGTCAGGGAAGAATAGTTCTGCAGATCAAGCTTCAAAACAGATTCTTCAAATCTTTCAAGGTTTAGTAAAGAATAGGCATTATGACTACCCTGCTATACTTTGGGAAGACATGAAGAACACGTTTGAGAAAAATCAGAAGGCTATTCAAAAGAAAACAAAGGATACACCTATGTCATACATACCTTACATAAGGTATTGGCAACTTGTGATTTGGTATGCAATGCAAGAAAACAGAACCATTCCTAGAAGATCGAATGAACAGTATGGCCATATTTTCTATTTGGGTAAGATGTCTTCTGTTACTAATATTCAGCATTATCCTAATCATAAAATTTTGCCAAGATCACTTAGGAATTATATACCAAGGGAGAGTGAGATTTTAAAAGCATATTGCACCTCTATGGGAATTGAAGAACCTCAAATCCCTACCCAAGAGGACCAACCTAAGGAGAGAGGTGAGGGGTCTAGTCAAGTTAGAGAGGGGGAGGATGTTCAAATGGGTGAACATTCTGAGAGAAATGAGGGGCAAAATTCTGAGAGCTCGGTTAGAATATGTGAGGAAAAACAGAATGAGGGTGGTGAGGATGAGAGATTGTCACCAGAGGTTCAAATAGAAAGAGATGCCTCTGCACTAGCTAATCTTAACCAGGTAACCACATCTGCTATTGGTTCACAATTCTTGGGGTCCAATATTGAAAAAATCACCATGGACCTAGTGGTGGAACTTGAACAACCCATCCATACCCACTCAGAAGCATTTCAACATGCTACTGTTTCACATAAATCAGAGAAACCATCCCAAACTCATTTGGAGGGAGGTGATAAATACCAACCTGTTATTTATCACATTGAGTCTGGATCTCACAGTCCTATCCAATTTGAGCCTGAAATTCCTTCTAACACTTTCACAAATCAGGAATTTCGTATTCCTGATAGAACATTCATAGACATACCTAATTTTGGATGTCAAGGATTGGATGGAAGACATGGTGAGGTGAACATTTCAAAAGCCTCATTAAAATGTGCATATGTTGTACAAGATGACTTAGTGTTATCTACAGGCCATGAGCCCTCTGGGCACATGAAAACTGGACCATCTGTTGGTTCAGGTTCACAGTTAGACTCTTCTGAATTTGCAAAGATTCAGAATCAAAACAAGGTGCTGGGGGATAAAGTTGAAAAATTGGAGGGAAAGGTGGATAATCTGAATGATGAGGTGAAGGACTTGAAAAATATGTTGGAAGGAAGGATAACATCTGTTGAAACTAAAATGAATGATGTGAAGCTATCTTTGGAATCTCATAAAAAGGAGATCAAGGATATTGTGTCTGAATTTCAGAAGGATTTGGTTAAACAAATGCAGAATATGCAAGAGTCTGTACTTAAAGCACTGAGCACTTCTCTGGCTTCAACTTCAAAACCACTTCAAATTGTTCCACTATCAGAAGCTGAACCTGAAGGTGTTCCTGCTCAGAACCTCAAAAAGACGTTTGATGATAATGAGTTTCATGATCATCAAAAGGGGGAGAAAAAGCAAAGGTTAAGTTCTGATGATGATATTGGTATAGAAGATTTTGAAATAGCAGATATGCAATTGGTCAATACAAAGTGCACAGAAGTTCAGACAGATAAAACTGCTCAGATAGTGGATAATCAGATAGTTCAGATTGAAAGTTCAGATACAGAGGAAATGGAAGTTGAATGTACAAATGGTGGTGATTCTGATAAAACAGAAGAATTGAACTTAGATGCAGAGATGGAAGTAAATTCTGATGAAACTGAAGCCATTGAGGAACCTGTGTTGAGGTCAGAGGAAACAGTTGAGAGTTTAGTTGTTGAAAACATGTGTACAGAGATTGTTCCCTATGTCAAAGTTAGTTTGGTGGACTCTGAGTCAGAAGAAAGGAGACTGAATGAGGTATTGATCAAAAGGATGCACAGTGAATTAGTCAAAGCTCTAAATATTCAGAAAGTTCAAAAAGTTGTGAAGATGGTAAGGCCTATTGATCTGATGGGAGAAGAAGATAGTACTGTTGACTACTCTCAGAAATTTCAAGAGGAGTTTTAGTTTAACTATATTGATGATATTGGTGACAAATCAGAAGAATATGATAGAGTTGAAGAATACTTTATGCCTTCAGAATACCAATTCAGAAAGCCAATTGAAATTCCCAAGATTGACTTGCCAATCTTAGAGGAGCCTTTATGTGATTTTATTCTGGAATTAAGTGATGTACCACTTGCTAGACAATTTCATGATGATATCTTTCCAGAGGAAATATATGAGAATCTCTATCACATAGAAGGAGATTATGTAGTTTTGGAGAACAATATTGATGGTTTCATGGATGAGAGGTCCCAGATGACTTATGCAGAAGCTTCAAACAGATTCAGAATTCCTGATTCAAGATTGCATATTCAGAAAAAGATTGAGAAAGTGTTGATGTTTCAAACAGAAGAATTTGATGGTCTGATGTATGTAAGATTGGAAGTACTGAAAGAAAGAAGTGTAAAAGTTTCCATGTCCAGCTTTGATTTTCACAGATTAACTCTTGATGATCAGATCTTCCTAGTTAAGTTCTTTTCCAGTACTGAAGAGACCTGGATAGAGATTGAATGCAGAAGACTTTTGGGCATTTATGTTAGAAATATGCATATGTATGATTTTCAGTTGACTATTGAAGGAAGAAAAGAAAAATGCAACTTGAGTTGTCCAGCAAAGATTTCAGGGTTTGGTGTGAATTTGAAGGGATTTATAAATAAAGGAATGGAAACTGAAGGATTTGCATATACAGTTCAAAGAAGACTTGAAATATTCAAATTAAAGGAATTGGTGAAGTATAGTAATGCAACTTTGAGTTGGTTACTAAGTGAAATGAAAGGAAGTGCTACTACTGAAAAAGAAAATCTAAAGAAAAGATGTGTCAATTCTGTGGAAAGAAGATTAAATCTCAGAAGTAAGATCAGAAGCTGTGGTGAATGGTTGTTATCAGAAGTAAATCCCAAAAAGATGATGCACAGTGACTTTGTATTTCCTGCTGAATATGAAGTGAATGAAATACTTTCAGATGAAGTTGAAGAAGTTCAAGACATAACTCCTCAGAATATTCAAATGACAAGTGTTGATCAAGCTGAACAATCTGAACCAAAAGAAGATGAAATATCTATTGATTTGAATGGATATTTTCTTGAATTTGATCTACCCAAGTTTTTCAAGCCTAAAGAGATACATTTTCTGGATGTATATTATGACAGACCAAAAGAGACTCAGATCTGGTTGGCAGAGAAGTCAAGGTGTCTTGGGAAATCAAAACAAGCTGTGTATTCAGATTTCACAATAACAGGGATCAGAGAACTAAAGGTTAAGCAATTCAGAAAGCAAGAGTACTTGTCCTTTGAAGTTTTGAGAGAGGATGGAAAAGTGTACTATTTTACTGATGCAGACTTTGAGAAGTTGTCAGTAATTTATTTCTACAGATTACATAGTCTTTTATGCTTCAAAGATTCAAGCAAAGACAAGAATGAAAGAAAGGCAAGAAGTGTGGTGATTGAAGCTATGTTCTATATCTTAAGGTGGCATTGTTATACAAATTTTCAAATAGCCCTGTATCTACAAAGGCCATGTGTCTATCTTTCAAATCCCAACACAGATCATGATCAGAAAAATGTGTTGAAGACTGGAAGTGTATCTAAGCATCCAGAATTGGGAGTCTTTCTGAAGAACAAAAGTGAAAAGATATTCTTCAGAGCAAAGGAAACTGCAAAGTATAGTTCTGGAACTTAAGGATCGTTAAGCACAATTTGGAGAAAAAGATGCTGAAGGTGAAGCAAGCCAACATGACACAAGAAGTGATCAATCAGCAAGTTGAAACCATTCAAGAAATCATTGTTAAAATTGACAAGAGGCTTACTCAGAGAAATGTGCTTTTACAGAAGATTGTTCCTGCCTTGAAAGAATTGGATGATGCAAAGTATAAGTTTATTTGACAAAAAGGGGGAGATTGTTAGATCTGAGTTTTGTCAATAAACTAAGTGTTGAATTCTGACTAAGAAGGCTCAGAAGTTCTGAATTGAAGAGTCAGAGTTCTGACTAAGAAGGCTCAGAAGGAATGCTCTGAAAGTTTGCTAAGTACAGAAGTCTGAGAAGAAGAGTCAGAAGTCTGAGAAGAAGAGTCAGAAGTTCTGAGAAGCCTAATCAGAATAATGTTCAGAAGTTCTGAACAACATGTTCAGAACTTATAACTAGATGCTTTACTTTGTATTTAGTTAACTAATTAGGACACGTGTATTGTTCCTATTAGTCTTTCATATTTGTACTGTAGCTTTAGTATTTCCGTTACAGTATATATAGTGGTTAGCACTGTTACGCTAACTGACTTTCCCGCATATATTTGTATTCATCTTTTGTAATCTTTGAGATACTCTCTCTCCAAGATCTGTAAATCTGTTCTTCATTGAATACAAGTTGGCTTGATCATATTACTTCTCAATTACTGTTTCATACATTGATATATTGATTGTAAGAGTGAATCCTGGACTTTCAATGACTGGCTCTGGCATAAAAGATTTGCTCATCTTAATTTTTCAAACCTTGACAAGCTCGTGAAACTTAACTTAGTTAAAGGTCTGCCTTCACTTAAATTTGACAAAGACCATCTTTGTTCTGCTTGTGAACTGGGTAAGATGAAAAGAACTTCACACAGAACAAAAAGTGATCACAATTGTCCCAGACCTTTGCATATGCTTCACGTGGATCTTTGTGGTCCAATTTCTGTGCAAAGTCTGTCAGGTAAAAAGTATATTATTATTCTGATAGATGAATTTTCTAGATATACTTCGGTTGAGTTCATCATAGTAAAATCTGATGTCCCATAAATTCTAATAAACCTGTTGAAAAGGATACAGGTTCTGTTAGGTCTTAAAATCCAAAAGTTGAGAAGTGATAATGGGACAGAGTTTAAGAATGCCAGAGTTGATGCCTACCTAACAGAGGAAGGAATCTCCCAGAACTTCTCAGCTGCCAGAACTCCCCAACAGAATGGTGTTGTGGAGAGAAAGAACAGAACTCTGGTAGAAGCCGCTAGAACTATGTTGGCTGGTTCTATTCTTCCGATCAACTTCTGGGCAAAGGCAGTCTCAACAGCCTGTTTTACCCAGATCAGAGCAGTAATAGTAAAGAGATTCAAAAAGACTGCTTATGAACTCATCAACAACCGAAGGCCAAATGTGAAATACTTTCATGTTTTTGGCTGCAAATGCTATATCTTGAATGACAGAGATCAGCTGGGCAAATTTGATAAGAAGGCTGGCGAAGGAATCTTTATTGGTTATTCCTTAACCTCTAAAGCCTAAAGAATCTACAACACCAGAACCAGGGTCATTCAAGAGAGCATAAATGTATCCTTTGATGAAAACTCATCAAGTTCCTCTGATTGCAAATCACCAGAGGGGATACAGAATGAAGAGAAGCCAAGTTCGTCAAAGTCAAGGGAAGAAGATATCAATCTGATTTTCAATGATTTCTTCGATGATGACGATTCCTCTGACGACTTCACCAAAGGCAATCAGGCTCAGAACTCTGCTGATCAGAATCTAACAGGTACATCTCTTACAGGTCCCTCCAATTCTTCACCATCTACTTCTCTGTCTATAGGTCAAATTCAAAGAAATGAGGGACAAGAGTCAGATGTAAGAGAACCTGAACAAGAGCCATCATCACCCCCTCTGACGCACATTGGAAGAAATTCCTTGTATGAAAGCTCACCTTCTCAGAGCCCTGTTGGTACATCACAGAGCAATGAGGCCACTCTCCAGAGCTGTGTGACACAGAGCCCTGGTGCCAATCCTCAGAGCTTTGATGCTGACATACATCTTTTCCCATCAGAAGCACATACTCCACCTGTTGTCCACGCTCCAATGACCAGATGGACAAAGGATCACCCCCATCATCAGATTATAGGTGCTGCTAAAGATGGTGTCAAGAAAAGACCTGCAACAGTCAATGAGGCTTTCTTTGTAAATTTCCTAAGTATGATTGAGCCGAAGAAGATTTCTGAAGCCCTGGAAGACCCAAACTGGATTGAAGCCATGCAAGAAGAGATTCTGGAGTTTGAACGAAATAAAGTTTGGTCCTTGGTTCCACTTCCATAAAGTAAAGCCGCTATTGGAACCAAGTGGGTGTTCAGAAACAAAAAGGATGAAGATGGTATTATCATCAGAAACAAAGCTCGACTGGTTGCAAAGGGATATTGCCAAGAAGAAGGTATTGATTATGATGAAACCTTTGCACCTGTGGCTAGGCTAGAAGCAATCAGAATCTTCTTAGCCTATGCTGCCCATAAAGGTTCCAAGGTCTATCAAATGGATGTGAAATCTGCCTTTCTAAATGGCAAACTCCAAGAAGAAGTCTATGTCTAGCAACCACCAGATTTTGAAAGCCCAGAGTTTCTAGACCACGTATACAAGCTAGACAAAGCTCTGTATGGCCTTAAACAAGCCCCAGAGCCTGGTATGAAACTTTATCAAATTTTCTGTTGGTCAACCATTTCGAGAAAGATTCAGATTAATGACAGAAAGAGTACATATAGTAGCTGTCAATTGCTTGGAGATATACTAGTCAGTTGGACATCCAAGAAATAGAACTGTGTGTCAACTTCTACAGCAGAAGCAGAATATGTTGCTGCTGCTAGTTGTTGTTCTCAAGTAATCTGGATGAAAACACAGCTCAAGGACTATGGCCTGGAGTACAACAAAGTTCCAATTCTATGCGAATCCAAGAGTGCAATAGCAGTTACATCCAATCCAGTTCAGCACTCGAAGACAAAGCACATCGACATTAGGTACCATTTTATAAAGGATCATGTTGAAAAAGGGACGATTGAAATGTATTTTGTTTCAACCGACTTCCAACTTGCTGATTTGTTTACAAAAGCCCTTGATGAAAGGAGATTTAACTTCTTAATCAACAAGATGGGTATGCTAAACATGTCCTCCTAACTCTATTTAAAAATCACCAGAGCCTCTGATGTTCATCCCAGAGCTCTGCCAGCATACTTTTTTAATATTGTTCCTGTGTTTGAAATTGTAGAAACCAGGATTCAATCTTACAATCAATTACGAGCAATTAAGAACAATCAAATAGATAATTGGATCAACGCACTTGTATTCAATCAAGAACAGATTACAAATCTAGAGAGAGAATCTCTCAAAGATTACAAAAGTGAATACAAAGATATGCGGAAAGTTATGCCAAAGATTAGTTAGCCTACAATTGCTAACAACTATATATACTGTAAAGGAAAAGCTAAAGTTGCAGTACATATGAGAAACAGACTAATAGAACAATTACACGTGTCCTAATTCGTAACCGAATATAACTGAAAATATCCTAAGACATAAGTTCTGAACAACATGTTCAGAACTTCTGAACATCCTTCTGATTAAGCACTTCAGAACTTCCTTCAAGTACTTGTGATATTTTCATCTTCATCATCAGAAGTTCTGAGTCTCCTACTCAGAACTCTGACCCTTCTGTTCAGATTCCACACTTGTAATCTTTTCGAGACTTCTCAGATCAGAACTTCTGAGTCTTCTAACTCAGAACTCTGAGTCTTCTATTCAGATCCAACACTTGTAACTTTTGACAAAACTTCAGATCTAACAATCTCCCCCTTTTTGTCAAATAGTCCTGTACTTCTCATCATCATATTCTTTTAGTGCTGGAACAATCTTCAAAACTAGTACATTTCTCAGAGTAAGTCTTATGTTAATCTTTTCTATGATCTCTTGAATCTCTTCAACTTGTTTTCCCTTTTGTAACTTTTTCTCCAGACTGTGTTTGATGAACCTTAAAGTTCCTGAACAATACTTTGCCACTTCTTCTGGTCTGAAGAAAATCTTTTCATTTCTGTCATTTCTTAAGAAGACTCCCAACTCTGGATATCTTGTAACATTTCCACTTTTCAGAAGATTCAGATTTTCATGCTCATTGTTTGGATTTGAGAGATATACACATGGCCTTTGTAAATACAGTGCAATATGAAAATATGTATATGCATGCCATCTAAGAATATAAAACATAGCCTCTCTCACAGCAGCCAATGCTCCTCTCTCCTTCTTCAATTTACTACAGTCTTTATTTGACAAAAGTTTATACAATCTGTACAAATCTGTTACTGAGATCTTTTCAAAATCTGCTTCAGTAAAGTAGTAGACTTTTCCATCTTCTCTTAAAACTTCAAATGAGTAATATTCATGTTTCATGAACTTCTTCTCTTTCAATTCTCTAATCCCTGTGATTAAGAAATCTGAATACACTGATTCTTTTGGTTTTCTCAAGCGCTTTGACATTTCACCACGAAGACATTGATGTATCTATGTTCTGTCATGATAAACACTTAAAACGTTGACTTCTCTTGACTGAAAGAAGTTAGGAAGAGCATACTCCAGAAAGTAACCATTAACATCAACAGATATTTCTTCTTCATTTGCCTCCGACTTTTCTGGTTGATCAGCATCCTTCATTTGAACATCTTGTGAAGACACATATGGAATATCTTCTTCAACTTCTACTGAGTAAACACCATTTACTTGATATTCAGCTGGAAAAACAAAATCTCTGTGTAATAACTTCTTTGGATTTACTTCTGAAAGTAACCATTCATTGCAATTTCTGATTTTGCTTCTGAGTTCAAGTCTCTTAGTGACACATCTGATACATTTTTCTCTCACAGATACTCTGACATTCTCAACATAAGCTTGCATCTTCATTACTGTCTTCTTTAGAGTAGCATCACTATACTTTACTAGATCATTCAATCTGAATAGCATGACTTGGTTGAATTCTGAATGAATGAATCTTTCATTTCCAACTTCTTCACTCACAAAGCCATCAAAGTTGCTTATTACTTCAAGAGTTCTGATTGGACTTGTCAAATTACATTTCTCTTTCCTTGACTCAATTGCCAACTGAAAATCATACAAATACAGATTTCTGACATATATTCCAAGAATTCTTCTGCATTCAAGTTCTATCCAAGCATCTTCAGTACCATCAAAGAACTTCACCAAGAAAATTTGGTCTTCCAAAAACAATCTGTGAAAATCAAAACTTGTCATATTCACCTTTAAGTTTCCTTCTTTCAACACATTCGGACTAACATATCTCAGACCATCAAAATCTTCACTTAGAAAGTCTAACACCTTCACAATTATTTTCTGAACATGTAGCTTTTCATCAGTCTTTCTTAACCTGTTTGAAGCTTCCACATATATCATCTGAATCCTCTCATCCAAGAATCCATCAATGAAATTTTCAATGTCAACAAACTCATCATCTTCGCAGTAGACAGATTCATAATTGTCTTCAGGGAAAATACTATCATACAAGTCTCTTGCCAATGGTTCTTCAAGAATGGGTAAATCAATTCTGGGAATCACAATTGGCCTTCTGTAAGTGTAGAAAGGCATAAAGAAGTCTTCAAGTTTCACAAGATCTTCTTCTGATACATCTTCAAAGAAATTTTCTGCAATGTCTTTTCCAAACTGCTTTGTGTATTTTACAGAGTGATCTTCTTCTCCCAATAAGTCAATTGGCCTCACCAATCTGATAACTCTTTGAACATTCTGAATGTTAAGAGCTCTGACCAACTCACTATGCATTCTCCTTATCAAAATATCATTCAGTCTTCTCTCTTCATCTTCAGAATTAAGAAGTTCCCTTCTGGTATAAGGAACTATCTCAAAACAAGTGTTAATCTCAGAACTTTCAATCAATCTTTCTTCAGAGATATCTGCCATAGTTATTTCACACCATTCTTCAGAAGAATCTGTCATTTCTTCTATAACATAATTCTGATTTGATATAACCTCATCTGATCCAAAAATATCCATCTTTTCAGTCTCATCATTCTGATCAGTATCTGCCATAAGAATTTCAGTTTCATCAGAATTAATCTCCATTTCTGTATTCAACATCAATTCCTCTGTTTTACTTGAGTTGTCACTTCCCATCTTTTCCATTTCCATCTCTTCTTCAGTATCTGAACTAATAGTCTGAACCTCAACCAACTTCTCAACTTCTGTTGATTTTTCCACTTCTGCTGATTCATCAACTACTTGAATATTTTCTGAATTTTGAACCTCTGCAACTGCTAACTGCATATTAGAAATCTCAAAATCTGCTAAGTCAATATCAGCTGACTTTTCAACCTTTTCTAACTCATTAGTGCTTTGTTCAACAACCTCAGAATTATGCTTTTGCATTTTCTCCCCGTTTTGATGATCATGAGAATCATTATCATCAAACTTCCTTTTTAAATTCTGAGTTGATTCTGCTTCAGGTTCAGCTATAGACATAGGCATGATGGCTAATGGCTTTAAAACACTGGCCAAATTTGAACTTAAAACTTGTAACAATGAAGATTTCATATCATTCATATTCCTTACTAACTCCTTCTGAAATTCTGACATACTATCCTTGATCTCCTTTTTGTGAGATTCCAAGGACACTTTCATTTCATCCACCTTTTGTTCAACAGATATTGCTTTCCCTTCCAACAAAATCTTGAGATTTTTCACCTTATTTTTCAAAGAATCCACCGTACTCTCCAAATTTTCAACTTTTCCCCCAACACCTGATTTTGTTTCTGAATCTTTTCAAATTCAGAAGGTTCTAACAGTGAACCTGGATCAACAAATGGTCCAGTTTTCAAGTGTTCAGAGAACTCTTGGCCTGTAGGTGCCACAAAGACACCATGTACCACAGAGGCACTGTGTAATGAAGCTTTTGAGATGTTCACGTCACCAGAACTTCCATCCAATCCTTGACAACCAATATTAGGAGTGTCTATGGATGTTGTTACAGGAATACGAAATTCTTGTGATGTGCTAGTGTTGAAAAATTTTTCAGGCCCAAATTGGATATTACTGGGTAATCCAGACTCTATGTGTTGAATGAAATCTTGGGATTTATCACCTCCCTCCAAATGAGTTTGGGATGGTTCCCCTGTTTGTTTTGAAACAGTAGCATGTTGAAATGCTTCTGAGTGGCTAGGGATGGGTTGTTCAAGTTCCACCACTGGGTCCATGGTGTTTTCTTCAATGTTAGTCACCAAGAATTGTGAACCAACAGTAGATGTAGCTACCCGGATTAATTCAGCTGGATCAGAACCATCTCTTTCTGTTTGAGATTTTGTTAACAATCTCTCATCCTCACCACACTCTATCTGTTTTTCAACTTCCATACTAACCAATCTATCAAAAATTTCCCTCTCTATTCTCTAAGAATGTTCTCCCCCTTGAACATTCTCCCCCTCTCTATTTTGATTTGACCCCTCACCTCTCATCTCAGGTTGTTCCTCACGGGTAGGGGCTTGAGGTTGTTCAAGTCCCATTGAGGTGCAATAAGCTTTTAATATCTCACTCTCCCTTGGAATGTATTGCCTAAGTGACCTTGGAAGAGGTCTGTGATTTGGAAAATTTTCAGGTTTCAGAGTAGAAAACATTTTACCCATATAGAATATTGGTCCATGCTCCTCATTTGATCTTCTTGGAATGTTTTTGTCTTGATCCATTGCATGCCAAATTACCAACTGCCAATACCTCTGATATGGTATGTATGTGAGTACCTTATCCCTTGTTCTCTTTTGTTTTGCCTTATGATTTCTCTCAAAAGTGTTTTTCATATCTTCCCATAGAATAAAAGCGTAGTCATAGTGCCTATTCTTCACTAATCCATGAAAGATCTGTAGAATCTGCTTTGAACCTTGTTCTAGAGAGCTGTTCTTCCCAGAAAGATATTTGTTGATTATATTGAAAAAACATGCCCAAATTGGTGGCAATTTGTTCCTTTTGAACAAGCTTAGAGTTTTCAACTCTTCATTATACCCTAATCTTCTAATTTCAGCCAATAACTCCTCTGTTAATGGAGAATCTTCAAAGTCTAATCTTCCTTCTAAATCATCCTTTTCTGGTAGCCTCAACATTGTTCTCATAAACTGTATATTCAGAGTTACAGTGACTCCCCCTATTTCAGATACAAAATTGTTACCTTGTAACTCTAAATGCTTCCACCACTGTTGAATATACTGAACAAGAACCGATTTCTTCATTGTAAACCATTTCTTAAAAGGATGGTATTTCAGTAACTCTATGATTATCCTATGTTCTTTCTTGAACCTAGTTTGATCAAGTATTAACACACAGTTATTTTCAATCAACTGCAAATATTCACTCACAGGGACAATCCTCTCACCAGTATTAGATCTTCCAGACATTGCTGACCTAACTGCACTCTGTTTGTGTTGAATATTTTCATTTCCCCCCGTCAGCATCTCCCTCTGATTCATCCATGTTTTCATCCCCTGCTTCTTCTCCAACATTTTCTAGTACAATGTTTTCCCCTATTGCCCCTTCTGCGACGGCTCTATTTGCAGGTCTTTGAACTTCATCATCATCTGATTCTGATTCAAACAATGATTTTGATGAATGTAATGAAATGGCTTTATTTCTCCTTGAACCAGACATGATCGTAATGTGAAATTTTGAAAGAAAAACAAGATCAATGAACTCAGGAATTGTGCGTTTCTCACTTTTTCGCTCTTGGATTTCAAAAAAATTTGAAAGAGGGATTTTAAGAACTATTTAAAATCCGCGAAGCCGAAGGGTTTAACGGAAAAACGTTGCTTTTGTCAGTGTTATAACGGAGTCAAACACTTTGAAATACCACAAAAGATATTAAATGACACGTGGTAATTTCAATTGAATAAGAAGCTGCCACGTGTTATTGGATAGAAATTAACACAAGTTAAAAGTTCTGAATAACACGTTGTTAGAGCATTATTGTATTCAAGATTTATTGTAAAAGTCTTGTATAATGTCAAACATTGTAAAGTCAAAGTATTAGTCAAAATAGTCAAAGTCATGTAAAGTCAAACTAGCTTTAGTGTTTAAAGCTTTGTAATTAGGAGATATAAATAGGTTTTGTAAAGCTTAGTTTGTAAGTAAGTCTCAAGGAAGTCATTAGTTAATGATCTTAATTGTAATATTCTAGAGAGAGAAGTGAGAGCATTCTAGAGAGAGAAAGTGCTTAATTCCTATGTAATATCTAGATTCTTGAAGATCAATGGAAGAATTCATGATTACCTAATAGATCTGGTGTTTACAATTGGTATCAGAGCTTTGGGAGACCGAATTATGTGCAAAATTCGTCCAATTTGATGAAGATTTGAAGATATTTTGAAGATTTTTGAAGAAAATCTCCATTTTTTGAAGAACTTGAAGAACACAAATGGGGGATAATTCAATTTCATGTCGAAGATAATTCAAGATCAAAGAGATGAAGATACTAAGTTCAAGAAATCATTCAAAATACAAGAAGTCCAAAATTCGCATGCGGGACTCCGATTGTTCAAAATTGCATTGGTTTCGGATCATGTGCATTGGTTTCGGATCATGTGAAGTCTGAAATGTTGCTGAATTTGGCTATCTTAGTTTTGAGCGTTTCGGAATGTGCTTACACCTAAAAGTTCAACAATATAGATGATTTCGCATCCTTCTATCCTTCTGATTCAAATTAGTATGGTTTCGCACTTGCCTTGGTACGAATCCTCATGGTTTCGTATCCTTATTGATACGACTTCCATGGTTTTGTATCCAACTTGATCCGACATCTGTTGGTTTCGCATCTGCCTTGATCCGAATGCATATGGTTTCACACCCTTCTTGTTCCGAGATCTGATGGTTTCGCATCCTTCTTGGTCCGATATCTGATGATTTCACATCCTTCTTGGTCCGAGATCTGATGGTTTCGCATCCTACTGATCCGAGTTCTCTTGATTTCGGATCTGTCTACATCCAAATTGATGGTTTCGAATCCTTTTAATATGAGAAAATTAATATGAAGGATACGAGAAGTTACTGTTTGTCAAAGACTGATAAAGCTGCAAAGATCTGTTTTTCATGTACAAGACTTGAAGATGGTTTGATAGAGTGTCTGTTGGAGAAGATTGACTTTACAAAGAGCTGAAGACTGTTGTCATATTTTTTTTAAATCTTGAATCCAAAGGGGGAAATTGTTAGAGCATTATTGTATTCAAGATTTACTGTAAAGTCAATGTACTGTATTAGTTCGTAATGCCTTTATACCTTGTATGTTATGGGTATAAATAGGCATGTCTAGTTCATTTGTAGATAACAATCTAGAACACTTGAAGCATTGTGTCATTTGTACTCATTGATCAATATATGGATGACTTTTGCTCTCTAGATTCTCTCTCTATATTTGATTGCTGGATTCTGGGTTTAACAATTGGTATCAGAGCTAAACAGAAAATTCAAGAAGATCAAAGACCAAATTGAAGAAAATTTACACTGCAGCTGAGGATTTCGGACCCTTCATTCATTACTGTTCATCAAGATTTCTGATCCTTCTTTGATTATTGTTCATCCAAAATTCATCTTTTCTTTAATTTTTGATCTTTTGGTTTGATTCTTGACATCTCTGAACTCGTTTTTCATCCTTGATCAACTTTAATTCAAGGATCTATAGCAAAATCTGCACAGAATTTGCAAATCTGAGCAATTTGTATCTGTTTTGTTCGAAAAACTTTTCTTACTGTTTTTGATCTTAATTCGATTAAATTGATCGAATTAAGATTTGTGATCAACTAAGAAAGTGTGTGGATTCAAATTTCGAACAAATCTGTGCAAATTTCATAACAATTGATCAAGAATCGAAGAAGTTATGGTTGAATCTGTGATTTTCGAGTTCGAAGTGAAGGTTTCGGATTGTTCTTGATGGTTTCGGATCATTCATAGATGGTTTCGGATCCTTCTTCAATTACTGTTGGTTTTGAATCATTCATCATTTACTGTTGGTTTCGGATCCTTCATTGTTTACTGTAGCTTGGTTTCGGATCACAAAGAGAAGTGTTTTTTTGTTTAAGTTTTGGTTTCGGATCCTTATACATTCGGAATCCATTGATTTCGAACCCTTCTTGGTCCGAATCCATTGGTTTCGAACCCTTCTTGGTCCGAATCCCTTGGTTTCGCACCCTTATTGATCCATATTCGTGTTGATTAAAAAAAAAATTATTTCGAAATTTTTTCTATAGTGTTTTTCATACACTTTAAGAGCTTTTCAAAGAAAAATTTTATATAATTTTTTTTCAATAGTGTATTTTATACACTTTCTGCTTGATTTTCTGAAAGATCAACATCTAGCAATTCGAAAGAGAGAAATGGCTTTGAAGCAAATTATTATAACAGAAATACCTCCAACTCCACAAGTTTCTGTTAAATCAAATAATGAAATATATGCATACTTTCAGGGGGAGAAAACAAATTGCTCCAGAATTCTTATTTTGAGGGGGAGCAAGGTTATTCATTAAGGAGGAGATTGTTAGTAATATTCAGAGACGCGACTGAAATTGAAAAAGGTTTTCGATGATCATGATGCTCACTATCATTGAAAAAGGGGGAGAAATGTTTAAATCAATTTCATGTCGAAGACAATTCAAGGTCAAAGAGATGAAGATAGTTTTGAAGAAGATTGACTTTACATTGTGAAAGACAAAGATGTTTTCGAATCACTCATATATGGATTCGGATTGCTCAAAGTTGAAAATTTCGGATCATGTGAAGTCTGAAGTGTTTTTGAATATGATTATCTTAGATCTGAGAGACTCGGATTATGCTTACACCTAAATATTCAAAAATGTGAAGGCTTCGCATCCTTGTGTAGATTCAACTGTTTGAAGAGTGCCAAAGCTTCAATGTACAAAGCGGTCAAAGTTAAAGTTTTGAAGATCAAGAGCTGAAGACTGCTGCGATATTTTAAATCTTGAATCCAAAGGGGGAGAATGTTAGAGCATTATTGTATTCAAGATTTATTGCAAAGTCTTGTATAATGTCAAACATTGTAAAGTCAAAGTATTAGTCAAAATAGTCAAAGTCATGTAAAGTCAAACTAGCTTTAGTGTTTAAAGCTTTGTAATTAGGAGATATAAATAGGTTTTGTAAAGCTTAGTTTGTAAGTAAGTCTCAAGGAAGTCATTAGTTAATGATCTTAATTGTAATATTCTAGAGAGAGAAGTGAGAGCATTATGGAGAGAGAAAGTGCTTAATTCCTATGTAATATCTAGATTCTTGAAGATCAATGGAAGAATTCATGATTAGCTAATAGATCTGGTGTTTACACACGCTCAGAGTTCTGAAAATGCATACTCAGAAATTCTGAGTACATAGTTCAGAAGAAATTCCCTTAGAACCAAAATTCATTTAAAATCAACTTCTGATTATATAAAAACATTTAATCATCCAGAAGTAGTTTGAACAGATAAAAAATTATTTTATCATTAAAGATCTGTCCTTCTTTTGATGATTTGTGATTTCTGAAAAATCATTTAAAATCTAATATCTGAATTTTAAAACTTTTGAAACATTCAGAAGTAGTTTTGAACAAGTATAAAAATATTTTATCATTGAAAGCTTGTTCTCCTTAGAATGATTAGTGATAAGAAAAGAATATACAAACCTTATAAGCACCTCAGAACGATATCTGAATGATTTCAATGCTCCCCCTTGACTTTTGCATATACTCAAACACATATTATAAGGAATATAAACATATTGAAATATTTGTAATTTTCAGAAATGTGTTCTGAAAGGTAGTCAGAAGTTCTGATTAACCTATTCAGAATTAAAGAATTTGAAATTAGATTTCTAAAGTATTGACTAAGAAGTTCTGAACTCAAGACTCAGAAGTTCTGAGAACACTACTCAGAAAATCTTACTTGGAAACAAAAATTTCATTTATGAAAACTAACAAATATGTTCAATTAGTCAAATTAAGCATTCCTATTTTACATATGAGAAAGGTGAACCTTTTGTGATCAAGAGGCTTTGTGAACAAGTCAGCCAGTTGATACTTTGTATGCACAAAGGGCATTTCAATTGTTCCCTTTTCTACATAGTCCTTAATAAAATGATATCTTACATCAATATGCTTGGTCTTTGAGTGCTGAACAGGATTCTGAGTTATTGCAATGGCACTTTCTGAATCACAATATATTGGAATTTTGTTTAGTTGATATCCATAGTCCATGAGTTGTGTTCTCATCCACAAAGTTTGAGAGCAGCAGGCAGCAGCAGCAACATACTCTGCTTCAGCAGTGGATGTGGATACACAGTTTTGCTTCTTTGAAGCCCAACTCACAATCTTATCTCCGAAAAAGTGACAATCACCAGATGTACTTTTCCTGTCCAACCTGCTTCCTGCATGATCAGCATCAGTAAAACCAGTTAATTTGAAATCAGTCTCTTTTGGATACCAAAGGCCCAAATGTGGTGAACCTTTCAGATATCTTAAGATCCTCTTAACAGCTAGCAAATGAGATTCTTTTGGATTTGATTGAAATCTAGCACAAAAACAAGTAGCAAACATAATATCTGGTCTACTAGCAGTTAGGTAAAGAAGAGATCCTATCATGCCTCTATAAATCTTGTTATCTGCTGGAACTCCATTGAGATCAATATCTAACTTAATATTTGTTTCCATTGGTGTTCTCATAGAAGCACAATCAGACATCTTAAACTTCTTTAAAATATCTTTAACATATTTTCCTTGATTTATAAAAATACCAGTTGGTAATTGTTTTACTTGAAGACCAAGGAAAAAGTTCAATTCTCCCATCATGCTCATTTCAAATTCTGATTCCATGACTTTTGAGAATTCAGTACCTAACTCTGCACTAGTAGAACCAAATATTATGTCATCTACATATATTTGAATCAGAATTAAATCATCACCCTTTTTCTTTGAGAACAAAGTAGTGTCAATCTTACATTTCTTGAAACCAGATTTTAATAAGTGTTGAGTAAGAGTGTCATACCAGGCTCTTGGTGCTTGTTTTAGACCATATAAGGCTTTATCTAAAACATATACATGATCTGGAAATTCAGGGTCAACAAAACCTTCTGGTTGATAGACATAAACCTCTTCATTAAGTATACCATTTAGAAAAGCTGATTTGACATCCATTTGGTACACTTTGAAGTTCTTATGTGCAGCATATGCCAAGAATATTCTGATTGCTTCTATTCTTGCCACAGGTGCAAATGTCTCATCATAATCTATTCCTTCTTGTTGAGAATATCCCTTTGCAACCAATCTAGCCTTGTTTCTGACCACAACACCTGTCTCATCTTTCTTGTTTCTGAATACCCATTTTGTTCCAATAATAGTTTTTCCTTCAGGTTTTGGAACAAGTCTCCAGACTTTGTTTCTTTCAAATTGTAGCAATTCATCTTGCATTGCTAAAATCCAATCTGGATCCTCTAGGGCTTCATTGGCTTTCTTAGGTTCAATTACACTCAAAAATCCTGCAAACATTGCTTCATTTGTTGTTGCTGATCAGGTCTTAACTCCTACTGATGGTTCTCCTATCACTTGATGAATAGGATGGTCTCTAGTTCATATGTTTGAACTAGGAAGCACATCAATTTCTGAAAAATTGTTGTTTGTATCATTGTCATCAATGATTGCTTGTAATTCTGAATTATCCCCTTGTTCTGATACTTATTGAGGTGAAACATCCAAGTTTGGATTCTGAGTAGTAGAATCAGAATTCTGAATGACTTGTTCAGAGTTCTGAGGCACTTGTTCAGAAATCTGAGTAACTTGGTCAGAATTCTGATTGGCTTGTCCAGAATTCTGAGTACTAGGATCAGAGGTTTCATTATTTGTATTGATCAAAGTTGGACATTCCTCACATGGACCTGTATCAGAAATTACAGTTGTTTGAACCACTTCTGAAGTTCCCTTTTTCATTTCTTGAACCATTTTTGGATTTTCAAAATCTGCATTAGATTCAGAAGTTAGTTCAAGAAATGCATCCTTCAACAATATATTGAGTTCTGAACAGTTAAGATTAGAAGCTGTTTTAGAAGTCATTTTTGTCTTATTCTGTCCGAGTTCTGAACTGTTTTGTTCAGAAGTCTTCATTCTTGACTCATCAAAGGTGACATTGATGCTTTCCATAATTCTCTTGGTTCTTCTATTGTAGATTCTGAATGCTTTGGAAGTAAGTGAATACCTAACAAAGTATCCTTCATCTGCCTTTTTATCAAATTTACCAAGATTTTCTCTATCTTTGAGAACATAACATCTGCAACCAAAAACATAAAAGAATTTAATCAGTGGTTTTCTCTTGTTAATTAGTTCATAAGCAGTTTTATCTAATCTTTTATTGATTAAAGTCCTGTTCTGTGTAAAACAAGCAGTGGCTATTGCTTCAGCCCATAGGAAGGTTGGAAGATTTGAATATGCCAACATGGTTCTTGCAGCTTCAACTTGAGTTCTTTTCTTCCTTTCAGCAACACCATTTTGTTGAGGAGTTTTGACAGCTGAAAAGTTTTGAGAAATACCCAGGCTTTGCAAAAAGTTCTGAAGAGTCTCATTTCTGAACTCTGTTCCATTGTCACTCCTGATTTTCTGAACTGGAAGTTGTAAAAGGACTTGAATTCTTTTGATGAAGTTAATCAATGTTTCAGCAGCTTCTGACTTAGCTCTTAAGAATTCAACCCATGTGTATCTTGAATATTCATCCACAATAACTAGCATATACTTCTTTCCTCCCATATATTGAACTGAAATAGGACTACAAATATCTGTATGTAGCATTTCTAATGGTGATTTGCATGATGCGTCCATTTTTATCTTATGAGAACTTTTCTTCATCTTGCCCATTTCACATGCTGAACATAATGATTCCTTTTCAAACTTGATCTTTGGTAATCCTTTGCCTAGATGTTTGCCAACCAGATTGTTCAGATCCTTGAAATTTAAATGAGAACATCTTATGTGCCAAAGCCAACATTCATTAGAAACTGCATTTGATAATAGACAAACAGGGGTTAAAGCTTGAATTTTTGAAAAGTTAACCACAAATAAGTCCATATGTCTTTTGGTCGAGAAAACTTTTATGTCATTCTCAGTTAAAATCATGCAACCTGTTATGCAGAATTTAATCTGACAGAAACTGTCCAAAAACTGACATATGCTGAATAGATTATGTTGTAATCCTTCAACATAGAAAACCTTCTGAATAGTCAGATCTCCTTTTGTTAAATCTCCAAAACCTTGACTTGTCCTTTGCTGTTATTCCCAAAATTAACTGCTCCTCCAGCCTTTTCTATGAAGTTTGTCAGAGAAGACTTGTGACCTGTCATGTGTCTTGAAGCTCCAGAATCTAAAAACCACACATGACAGCCCTGCAAAAACAATCAGTTAGATTTAGGTACCCATTCTGGAATGGGTCCTACTTTGTTAGCTTTGGTATCTGATTTAACAAAAGTTCCTTTGACTTTCCATTCAAAATCTTCTTTTAAGCACCACTTTCCTTTTACTTTGATGAAGTCAGAACATTTTCTGTTCACAAAATTGTTTCTTTTCTTTTTGAAAACTTTTGGTTGAGACTGAGAAACATTTTCAGTCTTCTTTTCTTTAATTTTAAAGATATTTTCTTTCTTCTTTTCTTTTGGTTGAGATTGAGAAATGTTTTCAATCTTCTTTCCTTTTATCTGAGTTTGAGGAATCAAAACAGTTTTCTTTTATGAATTCTGATATGGTTTGTTTATATAAGAAACAGATGTTATTAAAATTGGACTTTTCTGAGATGATTGAAATGAATGACTACCACATTGAACACATATGAGATTTTTTCTTGCAAGAGACAATAGATCTGAAACATGAGTCTTTTTACTTTTATTGCAAGATTTCAGATTACAATTGCATTTCATACAAGTACTATTGACTCTAGGTTCAGAAGTAGTATTTAATCCAATCTCCTCAGAAACTCTTTTCAGATCATCTTTCCTTTTGCTTTCCTCTTTTTCTGAAACTGTAGAATCCAGATCCGTGCAACAGTTTAGAAATTGAATATGATAAAGCAATAAGAAATATGATTTCAACTGGTCATCCCTTTCATTAACTTTCAGAGAGAATATTACAGTACGAATTAGAAAGCTAAGAGATGATTAGCTTGTTTTTCCAAGCTTATCAACATTAAATACAATGGGCCCGTGGTTAACAAGCCCACGGCCCGTTCACTAATAAGGCTCAAAATGAATTAATACAAAGCAACCCTTGAACTTTAAATCAACATTAAAACCTGCCCTAACAATCTCCCCCTTTGATTTGAAGTTCGAGTTGGCACTCTAGATCTCTCCAGTTGAAGACATATATTTTGCGGAGCGCGAAGTGTACCTCGAACAATCTGATGGCGCGGCGATAGTCGATGCGATCTTCAATCATTTCCAAGGCATTCCGAGCAGTTACTTCATTCGGATTCGGAACATAAGAATACCTTGGATTCTCAGACTTGTGCTGAATAATCTTTCGAAGAGCATCTATGACCTTTAGAAGTGTGCCGTCGCAGAATCTTTCCACCTGACTGAAGCGCATGAATTTCTTCTCTTTTTGCTCGTTGAGGTAAACAATCCCGAATTCTAGTTCTAGAAGCATAGCGTTCTCGGGATACATGTTTAACTCGGGCACTTTCAGATTCGGGTTGATCAGATTTACCTTTTTCGCCTTGTTCTCGATAGCCATTTGGAAGTCCGATAGATAAGACATCATGATGGTGCGGACCATGTATCGACGAACAGCTTCGAGCGCCTTCGTAATCTCTAGCGGTCGGATGGTTCTTGTACGTAAGTCTTTTAGAATAACCAGAAAGTCGAGTGGTCGGAGGTTCTTGAAGTCAGCTTCTGAAAATTTCCATTCATTCCCATCTTCACGTCGAACAATGAAAACTGGGTAGACGACCCTCATAATGCGTCTTGAATAGATACTGATTACCTCTGTGATTCAAAGTTTGGTTCTGACTTGGTTGACTGAAAGACACCGCTGCATTGCTAGTATATATCGGCGTTGAAATTCTGGGCTAAAGTTGTAAATACCCAGACAGAAAGTCGGCTCGATCGGGCGAAGCTTGTGGACTAACAGCTTTTTCAAAGATTTCTCCAGATGAGGGATTAGTACCATGATCTTCTCCCAACGGATTTGTTGTTGTTGAGGAGGAGGAGGAAGATCAGAAGCTATCGTGGGAGGAGTAGTTGTCGGAAGATCGGAAGTAGTAGACTCGGGTCTTGTTGATGGTGTTCCGGCGGGTTGAGCATAGTGAACGGGGGATGTTCCATACAAATTTTGGAGCAGGAACTGATCATAATCAATGTTGTCGTCCTCATCAGTGGGGAAGACCAAATTTACCTGGAGATTTACGGCACTGGCGGCTTTTTCGTACGATGCATCTTCGGTCTCCGGGTTGGCTTCGCAATCTGGATCTATCATGTCCAGAATCGGTATGTCTGATGAGTCAAAATCAACCAGTTCATGTGTTGAACCCTCGGGCTTTTCAACCGTCGGGTCTTCTTCATCTGAAATCTCCATGTCTATAACCATGTCTGCTAAAGGCAACTCGGCTTCAGGTGCTTCTGTTGTAGTTGCCGCAGTTGGGGGTTCCTGATGAACCACAGTTGTAGCTTCAGACTGGATCAGGGAGGCGGTCTCGGTTTGGCGTTGTCGCTTCTCCCCCTCATGGTGATCAGGATCATCCTGGTCATCGTGTTTACGTTTCAGACCGCCAACTTGACTCTTACATGTGTCTTCGAGCGAGCGGACCCTCTCAGACAGCGTGGTGAGCGCTTTGTTGTAGTCCTTGAGGGTCGAGTCAATGGCATCCAAACGGGTGATAACAGATGATGAAGGAGCAGTGACCTGTGATTGGAGAACTGAGATCAGGTCTACTTCAATAGAGGCGGTTGTATCTGATTCCTGGAGCAGTTGGGCCAACAACATCGTCTTCAGGGTGTCCACCGAATAGATAGGTTGCGGTTGAATCGGTGGAGGTACATGGGCGGTTTCAGGTTCGACGAGGTGGCCTTTACCTTTGATAGCGCGCATCTCTTTGGCAAGTTCAGCGGCTACATGTTGCTGCATGTGTTGCTCCATATCCTGGCGGACAGCCTTAAGGGTGCTGTCCAGAGACCCTGGTGACACGAAGTCTGGGTTACTAACTCCGGGACCACTTAGGTTACCCGTTGAGGCATCTACCGCGGGGGTAGAGCCACCTACAGTCACAGTTGGTGTGATATTAGCTGTGGTAGGATTTCTGTCCGATCCTCGTGTTCCGGTAGACGGAGACACTACAGACGTTCCGGTCGGGTCACTAAGAGCCGCGACTTGGTGTTGTTCCGCATCAAGTGTCCTAGTCAAAGAATCTTCAATAACAAGTGGAACTAGACTCGATGGTGCACTGAAAGAAGTCGAGACCGGGGTTGCTGGTCTCTTGTTTCAACACCAGTTCTCTCCGAGTGAGAGACCGGTTGAAGTTGTCCTATATCCCCGTGATGTACTGAAACATCCGTCTTTTGAGAGACGGATGAGTGGCTATGAAGGGCGTACAATTGCTCCGCTGGGTCCACGGAGGCTTCTTCAATACCCCGTCCCAACAAATGAGACGGGATAGCAGATGTGGCTACCCAGATATGACGTGGCTGGTTTCGCTCAGGAGCCTCGTTATCTTTACGGCTCAATCTTTCTTGGTTTGCTTTTGACCTTAACTCCCTCCTTCTCACATGTTCTATGTCCCGGGGAAGGTCCCTCCGACGCTGGCTGGACCATGGGATTCCCTAACTCTCGTCTCTCGCTCAGAGATTATCTTGCTCCCCCTCAAAGCATGCATGGGGATTGACTTGCTCCCCCTCGGAGTGAGAGTGGGATTTAGTTAGGAGACATCAACACAAAAAAACATTTAGACTTTTAAGAAAACAGTGTGACGCTCCCTCTCAAGTGATAAATATAATGATGTTGCTCTTGATCCGCCATTGAATATCTGTAGAAACAAAGCACAGTTAGTAACTGAGACGGATGAACAAGTGTCGGTGCGTACCTTTGCATTAATAGGCTCAATTTGAGACAAATTGAGGACTGACAGCGATGAAACAGGTACAGGACTGAAAATAGCTGGGGCATCCGGACATAATAATGAAATTGCAAGACATTACGGACAACACAGGTATCCGGACAAAAGGTGTCCGGACAAAAGAGCATACCGGAGAGGATGAAAGTTTCCGGATAAAATAAGCAATCCGGACAAACGAGAATCCGGATGACATTTAAGAGAGACCAAGAGTCCGGATATGGTACCCAGGTTCCCTTCCAATCCGGATAAGGACCCGGTCCGGAAACCTATCCGGAAAGATAGGGTTTCCGGATACCTGTCCGGATACTTCTGGAATTTTCAAGAATTTCCCTGATTCTTGATATTTTGCAAAAATAAAGCTATATGGATTTCAGAAACGAACCTTCTCTCGCTCCCCCTCAAACGGAGCATGGGGAAGAATTTGCTCCCCCTCAGATAGTGCAATGAAGAGTCCGACACACATAAAAACTTGTAGGCATTGAAAGAAAATTTTGTGTCGCTCCCCCTCAAATGATGAGCATTAGATGACATGCTCCCCCTCAGAATGTGTGCGTAGAGTGAAGTGCACACGGGAGTATCCCCACACATAAAAAACTTTTTAACATATTTAAGAAAAAGTGTGTGTGACGCTCCCCCTCAACAGTAGAGTAACATAGCTGATAACTGATCAGGCTCCCCCTAAACACATGAGCAGCTTGTTAAAGCACAGGTATAGACAAATCTCACGTCTTCTTAATGTGTTTCCTTGTAGATCGTGAGCAGCTCCCTCCTTCCGGTCATGTGCGTGGAGCATCCACATTCTGAGTATCACACATGACCGTCCTGCAAAACAAGTTTAGCGGACCTTCGGTACCCAGATTTGCCTGGGTCTGGGAGGGTTAGGTTTGGCACCGTTCGGGGAAGCTTGCTTTGTCCCAGCTTTCCCTTTAGGTGTAGGATTTACACCAGTGGAGGGAACTGGTTTTGGCACTTGTTTCCTCTTCGGTGCCGAATTTACACCTTTAGGAGGAACAGATTTTGTAGCAGCTTTCCACCTGGGTGCCGGTCTAACCTCAGTAGAAGAAGCCCGTTTTGGAATGGGTTTGGTCTCCCGCTGTGGTTTAACCTCTGATTGGAAACCCCGTTGTTTATAGTATTTTCTTTTGTTATTACGGGGTTTGCGTTTGGGTGTCGAATTATACATGTGATATGACCCAAACCAATCATTGTTATGGATATTATCAAAGTCATTCCAACCACAACTAGAGCAACATAAACAATCATGCGACAATTGAATCAATTGTTGAGTGGAATAAATTTTCATCGGAAAATTAACATCTCTTTTAACAAAATCATTCCTATGATTCCAAGAACAATTGTTTTTGTTCATTCTAGGGTAAAACACAGTATTGAAAGACTTTGATGCTGCATCTTTGACAGATTCCTTGGCTAGCCACTTTGGTTTTTCTTGTTTAGCATGACCGTTTTTATCCGAAACAACAGGGACAGTGCGGTCAGTGACCTTTGAAGAAACAAGAATCTTAGCAGGTGGTTGACCGGTCTTTTGCTTCGGTTGTGATTGTTTTTGGGAATTTGAAGCATTTTTGAAAATCTTAATCATAGCCGGAGTCTTTAATTGAGAACTATCACCCTTTAGAAAATTGACCGGTCGATTTACTACTGGTGACAAAAAATCAGTATGACTTGGAAGAGGCTTGTCGAAGGGGAACGACTCATACTCTTCCTCAGAATTGCCTTCGGAGTTTATATATTCAGAAAAATCAACATCCGGAATTACATGACTTGGATCGGGTGAGGAAGGCGAGGAACACTATGTGCTTGTGTGCTTTGAGGAATTTGGTGCGGAAGCGTTTGAGAAATCAGAGTTTAAATTCCTTTTAACACATTCGTCTTGAGAGACATTACTTTCTTGAGAAGAGATATTTCCAATGAAAGATTTACACGAGGATGTGTCAGATGAGTTGGAAGAAAGATCAGGTGAATTCTGCTTTTGAGCTTGGAGAAAGTCGATCTGTTCTTGGAGTTGACCAATTCTCAGGTGATCTTTCATCGTTTCTCTTGTCATTTCAGACAGTTTTGATGAGAGCGTATTGATTTCCCACTGAAATTTTTCCTTTTCCTCACTTGACACACCGTCGGTTTTCTCAGATTTGAGTTTCTCAAGATCCTTAACTAGCTCTTTCTTCTCATTTTGAAAAACAAACCTTTCTTTCTCGAGTGACTCCTCCAACTCGACTATCTTTTCTTCCAAGATGAGAGGGGGAACATAGAGTTTAAACTCATCCGTCTCAGTCTTGACCTCGGTTGCTTGGTCCTCATCCTTTTTGGAGGAATCCTTGGGCGTAGCAACCTTGTAGCAGTCGAAGTAGTCATTCGAGAGGTATTTCTTTGGATTTTTCTTATAAGAATAATTTAAAGGTTCATAACAAAATGGAAGTTGTATTCCTCGTTTGTGTGTGCGCTTGTATTCCTCGGTTTCCTCTTCCTTTTCAGGTTCAAGAGGACCAGTCCATTGAATTGCATATTCTGGATACTTTTTATCTATTCCAAAACAAGCAAAATCATACAGAGTGGGTACATGCCATCTTCCCTTTTTCAAATAGTGTGGGTTATCATATCCGATTCCCCACTCTTTGTTACAGTATGTGAACTCTTTAGGTTTATTCAGAAAGATGGTTTGATCAGTTTGACCCCTTTTGTGGAGTTTGTTTTCAAGATCAAGGATTTTAGTCACAAACTCCTTGTGTTGAATTTGAAGAGAAGAACATTGATAAACAATTTCTTCTTTCTCATTCAAGCACATATCAAACTGAGACTGAAGATCAGATAACTTGGCCCTTAAGTCCTTAGGTGCTAATGAAAGATTTTGGCATTTGTCTTTTAGATTAGCATTTTCAGACTTATATTTTTCAGTTATTCTCCTTTGAACATCTAGCTTTTCAGATAGTGATCTAATCTCAAGCAGTTGTTCATTAGAGGTGGCCTCAAAGGAATCTACCCGTTCAGCAAGAGGTTTCATTCGGTCATAAAGTTCTGAAAAGATAGGTTCACATACCTGACACGACTTTGTCATGTCTTCTTCAGCAGGAGACATGTTCAGTTGCACTGGAGTGATCGTCAGACGATTGTTCGATTCAAAGTGTCACAGTATCACGAATACTTAAATGTCCCCCTCCTGCGACTTAGCACGGGGGTCCCGCTATGAAAATTGAGGTTTCAGAAAGCTCCCGGATTATGAAATCCGGGTGGTTTCCGGATAAAGAATCCGGAAAAATAAGCTTACCGGGTGAAGCGCAAGTTACCGGGTACAATGGATTGTCCGGATAAGAGGAAGAGTCCGGATAACTTGAGTTGTCCGGATAACCAAGGTTACCGGATGGCTTAAGTTACTAAACAAGATATTTCCGGATACACTGAAGATTCCGGGTACAATGGATTGTCCGGATAAGATATGTCCGGAAACACTGGGTTTCCGGATACAAATGTTACCCGGATAGTATAAGGAATAGTGACTTACCCGGATTGCAGAACTTACCCGGAAAAATGAGGAGTCCGGATGGTATTGGAGATGTCCGGATGAAAACACACAAATGTCCGGACACTATCAACTTGTCCGGAAACCGCGGTTGGTTTTATCCGGACTCTGCGGCTGTTAGCTTAAATCGAACGAATTTTCGATTAGAGTTGCCCAAAATCAATCCTGGAAGATTAGTAACAATGCCAAACACAAAAATAACACTAATCCAATCGATTTCAATACAAAAACAACAAGTTTTGATGGTTAAAAATCGGATTTTTGTCAAGAACACTAACAAAACTTTTGATCTTAAATTGCTAAATTAACCACTCAAACGGTCGAATTGGAATGCGAAAATTTGCAGAATTACTCACATGTATAACGCTAACACAACCCAATAAATAGAATAGAACAATTTGGCCAGAATCAATGTTAGATCTGAAGTTTTGTCAATAAACCAAGTGTTGAAGATCTGATAAGAAGACTCAGATGTTCTGAGTAGAGGAGTCAGAGATCTGAGAAGAGAAGTCAGAGTTCTGAGAGAAAGAGTCAGAAGCTCTGAGAAGCATTATCAGAAGAATGTTCAGAAGTTCTGAACTACCTGTTCAGAACTTATGACTACATACTTTACTTGGTATTTAGTAAACTAATTAGGACACGTATTATGTTCTTATTAGTCTTTCTTATTTGTACTGTAGCTTTAACATGTCCGTTGCAGTATAAATAGAGTGGTTAGCACTACGTTGCTAACTGATTGATTTTCCCGTATATCTTTGTATTCATTCTTTGTAGATTCTCTCTCTTAGATCTGTAATCCTGTTCATCATTGAATACAATTGGGCTTGATCATACAACTTCTCAATTACTGCTTTCTATATTGATTGTAAGATTAGATCTTGTACTTTCAATTGGTATCAGAGCCAATCAACAAACAAATTCATTCGAGATCATGTTCGTGTTCTTGAAGATTTCTTGATCAATTCGTCAATTGATTCCGCTGCTACTAGTAATTCTTGAATTCATTCTACATTTGTTCAAGAAATTAGAATTTGTCTTTCTGTTGAATTTTCTTACAATCATGTCTTCTAAAGAATATCTAGCCATGGGATCTGAAACCAAACCGCCTGTTCTTATACCTGAAGAGTATCAGCAATGGAAAATTCGTATGATCCAATTCCTAGACAACATTGATGAAAATCTTATGATCTCCATTCGAGAAGGTCCAATTGAAGTATATATCGATGTTGCTGCAACTCCTGCCATAGAGACTACTCCAGAAATTCCAGCTACAAGAGTGAAGAAGAGTTTTTCCCAGTATACAGCTGAACAGAAAAGCAGATATGCTATAGACAAAAGAGCAATTACTTTGATGACTTTGGCTGTCCCAAATGAGGTTCTTAACAGGATTGACAGTGGATCATCTGCTAAAGAAATGTGGGACGAATTGGAAAGACAGATGTTAGGAACTGTGAGATCTATTCAGGCAAAGTTAAATCAAAGCATAAATGCTTATGAAAGGTTCAAAGCATAAATGCTTATGAAAGGTTCAAAGCAAAAGAGTCAAAAAGTTTGACACAGACATACAGTAAATTTTGCACTATTCTAAATGACTTGAGAAGAAATGGACTGAAGAAAACGAAGTCAGAAATAAATTACAAATTTCTGAACAGTCTAAATTCAGAATGGTCATCATTTGCCATAAGTCTGCAAATGAACAAGGATATGTGTGAAGAAGACTTAAATGATCTGTTCTGTGTTCTTAATCAACATGAAGACTCTGTCAAGTTAGTTGTGGAAGAGAAGAAAAATGTTGCTGATCAGTTAGCATTCTTATCAAGGTCCAAAGCAATCAAAGCACCCAAAAAGACTGCATATCTATCAGAGATACCTAATCTGGAAGAATCTGACAAGGAAGAAGGATCAGAAGATGATGAAGATATCAAGATAATGGCTGAGAAACTAGCTTTGTTGACAAATACTTTCAACAAAAGGTATGGGAAGGGTAGATTTCAAGGAAATTATAAGAGAGTTGGGAGTTCAGATTATAAGAAGAAAGAAGACAGAGAAGAAAATAAGTTTGAAAAGAGAGTACAGAGAAGTGAAGAAAACAAAGAAGAGAAGGATGAGAGAAAAGAAAAGAATCTGTGTTTCAAGTGTGGAAAATCTGGCCACTATGCTAAGGATTGCAGAGTTAAAATTGTGAAAGACTATGAGTACTACACCAAGAAGGCTCAGCTTGCAAAGAAGAGAGATGATAAAATTGCTTTATTGGCTGAACAGGAGAATTGGTTGTACTACACTTCTGATGAAGATGATCATATCAACTTTCCACAGATGCAAAGCTATATGGCAAAAATGAGGAATGAGGATGATTCTGATTTTGAAGATGCTGATTCTGAGTCATCTGCGGAGGTACATTCTTCACTTGAAATAGAGTTAATGACACAGATTGGTGAAATGAAAACTGAATTTGCTAATCTAAGAAAACAGATAAAGGAGAAAGAAATTTGGTTAACAAATTCATAATTGAAAAAGAAGTAATAAAAGAACAATATGAAGAATCTGAGGCTGAGAAACAGAAAGTTAAAGATGAAAATTCTGAATTATTGAAAAAGATCTCTGAACTAAAAGTTGAGTTTTCAAAAATAAAGGATGAAAAAGGTGATTTACAAATAAAATTTGATATGTTATTTGAGGAAAGAAAGAATTTATACACCAAAATCAAAGAATTGGAAGATCTAAATTTGAAAAGGGATCAGACTCAGCAAACATTAAATCTTTTATTAAGCAATGTTAAAGATACAAGATTTTACAACCCAAAGAAGGGATTGGGATTGGAAGAAAATGTCACTTTAAAAAGAGCTCCAATCAACTTGTATGAAAAACTTCAAGTTTCTAAGCCAAAAATCCCAGAAATTGTTGAAGTTTTCATAAGACCTGCTAGTTCTATAACAAGTTCTGACAATTTGCAAAGACCAAACTCTAAAAAGTCAGATGAGAAAATTTCTGAGTCTAAAACAGAAAAGTCAGTTGTTTCAGAAGAAAAGGTTAAGAAAGAAGTTTCTAAACCAGCAGATGAGAAGCCAAAATACAATGATACTAAATTCAAGTATGATTCTTTAAATGTCAGCTACAAAAATAAACAACCAAGTTTTTCATATCATGACATTGAGAGCATATTTGACACAAGTAAAAATTCTGAAACAGTCAATCAGAAGTCTGAAACTTCTAGTCAGGATTCTGAACTTTGTAGTCAGAACTCTGAGTCTAAAGATCAGACATCTGAGTCTGTAAATCAGAACTCTGACTCAGGTAGTCAGAAGTCTGATTCAACTGGATTTTCTGAAACAAAGTCAGATGAATTTTTAGAACTTGAAAAGAGGTTTAATCTTGTGAGTCAAGAACTTGAGGACTTAAGGAAAGCTTATGATGAACTTGAAAATGATTACTGTGAGGTGGATATTAAACTTGAAGAAGCTTTGAAAGAAAAGAATATTTTTATTCAGAAAATAACAGAGCTTGAAAAACTGAAGACTGAGTATGATCTTTTTAAAATTAATGCTCTAAAAGAAAATGATAAATTATTTAATGAATCAAGTACATATGAAAAAGGTGAATCATCTAATTCTTCTAACAAACAGGAGTTGAATTTTTCAGAAAAAGAAGAAAGCAAAAGGAAAGATGGTGTGAAAAGAACTTCTAAGATGAATGAAGAGGTTCCTGCAACTGTACCAAAAGCACATAGTTATTGTGATAAATGTACTTGTACTTTGAAAAACAGCAATAAAAATGAAAAAGCTTATGGTACAGATCTGTTGTTACTTGCAAAGAAAAATCTTAGTTGTGTTCATTGTAAAAGTAACTCTTTTCAATATTCTCAGAAATGTCCAATCAAAATAACATATGTTTCTTTCATAAGAAAAGATATTCAGAAAACAGAAAAGAAGAATGTTTCTGTTCCTCAGAATACAGAAAAGAAGAAAGTTTCTGTTCCTCAGACTCAGAAGAAAGAAAAGATAAAAGAAAAGAAAGTTGAAAATATTGCAAAACCAAAAGTTACAACTCTCAAAAAGAATTTGAACAAGTTTGTAAGCAGAAAATGTTCTGACTTCATAAAAGTTCAAGGAAAGTGGTGTTTGAAGATAGATTTTGAGTGGAGAGTAAAAGGTATTAATGTTAAATCCAATGACAAAGCTAACAAAGATGGACCCATTCCAAAATGGGTACCTAAAACTAACTGATCCTTTTGCAGGGCTGTCATGTGTGGTTTTTAGATTCAGGAGCTTCAAGACACATGACAGGTCAGAAGTCTTTTCTATCAAACTTCACAGAAAAGGCTGGAGGAGCAGTAAACTTTGGAAATAACAGCAAAGGACAAGTCAAAGGTTATGGGGATTTAACTAAAGGGGATCTGACTATCCAAAAGGTTTTCTATGTTGAAGGATTACATCATAATCTTTTCAGCATAAGTCAGTTTTTAGACAGTCTTTGTCAAATCAAGTTTCAAATAACAGGTTGCATGATTTTAACTGAAAATGATGTTAAAGTCTTCTGGGCCAAAAGACATATGGACTTATTTGTAGTTAATTTTTCAAAATTGAAAACATTAAATACAGTGTGTCTTTTATCAAAGTCAACTGCAAATGAATGCTGGCTTTGGCACAGAAGATGTTCTCATCTAAATTTCAAAAATCTTAATAATCTTGTTGCAAAACATCTGGTTAAAGGCTTACCAAAGCTTAAATTTGAAAAAGAATCATTATGCTCAGCTTGTGAAATGGGCAAGATGAAAAAGAGTTCTCACAAATTAAAAATGGACTCATCTTGCAAAGCACCATTAGAAATGATTCATACTGATCTTTGTGGTCAAATTTCAGTTCAATCTATGGGAGGAAAGAAATATATGCTTGTGATTGTTGATGAATTCTCCAGATACACATGGGTTGAGTTCCTAAGAGCTAAGTCAGAAGCTGCTACTACATTGATAAATTTTATCAAAAGGATTCAAGTTCTCTTACAAATTCCAGTTCAGAAAATCAGAAGTGATAATGGAACAGAGTTCAGAAATGAGACTCTTCAGAATTTTTTAGAAAGTTCTGGGATTTCTCACAATTTTTCTGCTGTCAGAACTCCTCAACAAAATGGTGTTGTTGAAAGGAAAAATAGAACTCTAGTTGAAGCTGCGAGAACAATGCTGGCTTATGCAAATCTTCCTACCTTCCTATGGGCTGAAGCAATTGCAACTGCTTGTTTTACACAGAATAGAACTTTAATCAATAAGAGATTAAATAAGACTGCTTATGAACTGATAAATAAAAGAAAACCATTAATCAAATTCTTTCATGTTTTTGGTTGCAAGTGCTATATTCTAAGAGACAGAGAAAATCTTTCCAAATTCGATAAAAAGGCAGATGAAGGATACTTTGTGGGATATTCTTTAACTTCCAAAGCATTCAGAATTTACAATAGAAGAACCAAAAGGATGATGGAGAGCATAAATGTAACTTTTGATGAAGCCAGAAACAGGACTGCTGAACAAGACAGTTCAGAACTCATGCAGAACAAGACAAATATGACTTCTGATACAAATTCTAATCTTAATTGTTCAGAACTCAATTTACTGTTTAAAGATGCTTTTACTGAACCAAATTCTGATTCTTATGCAGAATATGAAAACCCAAAGATGTTCAAAGAAATGAAACATAAGACTCCAGAAATAGTTCAATCTACTGTAATTTCTGATAAAGGTCCATCTGAGGAATGTCCGAATCTGATAAATACTAGTGAAAATTCTGAACCATGCATTCAGAATTCTGAACCTTGTAATCAGAATTCTGAACCTTGTAATCGGAATTTTGAACCTTATAGTCAGAACTCTGGTCAAGTCACTCAGAAGTCTGACTTTATTGCTCAGAACCCAAACTTGGATGCAACTCCTACTCATACATCAGAACAAGGGGACAGTTCAGAATTACAAGCAATCATTGATGAGAATGATGCAACCAACAATTATTCAGAGATTGATGTAGTCCCTAGTGCAAATAAATGGACTAAAAATCATCCTATTCATCAAGTAATAGGTGATCCATCAGCAGGAGTAAAAACCAGATCAGCTACAGCAAATGAAGCAATGTTTGCTGGTTTCTTGAGTGTGATTGAACCAAAGAAAGCTAATGAAGCCCTAGAGGATCCAGACTGGATTTCAGCAATGCAAGAGGAATTGCTTCAATTTGAAAGAAATAAAGTTTGGAGACTCATTCCAAAGCCTGAAGGTAAATCTATTATTGGAACTAAATGGGTGTTCAGAAACAAAAAGGATGAATCGGGTGTTGTCATCAGAAACAAGGCAAGATTGGTTGCTAAGGGATATTGTCAACAAGAGGGAATTGATTATGATGAGACATTTGCACCAGTGGCAAGAATAGAGGCAATCAGAATATTTTTGGCCTATGCTGCACATAAAAACTTCAAGGTGTATCAAATGGATGTCAAATCAGCCTTTCTAAATGGCAAACTTAATGAAGAGGTGTATGTTCATCAACCTGAAGGTTTTGTTGATCCAGAATTCCCTGATCATGTTTATATTTTAGACAAAGCTTTATATGGTCTAAAACAAGCACCACGAGCCTGGTATGACACTCTTACTAAACACTTGTTAGGTTCAGGGTTCAAGAAAGGTAAGATTGACACAACTTTGTTTTTAAAGAAACAGGGTGATGATTTAATTCTGATTCAGATTTATGTTGATGACATAATATTTGGTTCTACCAGTCCAGAATTATGTGATAATTTTTCAAAAATCATGTCATCTGAATTTGAAATGAGCATGATGGGTGAGCTGAATTTTTTCCTTGGTCTTCAAGTCAAACAATTACCAAAAGGTATTTTTATAAATCAAGGAAAATATGTCAGAGACATTCTGAAAAAGTTCAAAATGTCTGATTGTGCTTCCATGAGAACACCTATGGCAACTAACATAAAGTTAGATGCTGATCTCAAAGGTGTTTCAGCAGATATCAAACTCTATAGAAGCATGATTGAATCATTACTTTATTTGACTGCAAGTAGACCAGATATCATGTTTTCTACCTGTTTCTGTGCTAGATTTCAATCTAACCCAAAAGAATCACATATGTTGGCTGTCAAAAGGATTTTAAGATATCTCAAAGGAACACCTGATCTAGGTTTATGGTATCCAAAAGAAACTGACTTCAAATTGACTGCTTTCACTGATGCTGATCATGCAGGAAGTAGGTTGGACAGAAAGAGTACATCTGGTGCTTGTCACTTTTTGGGAGATAAAATAGTGAGTTGGGCATCAAAGAAGCAGAATTGTGTGTCCACTTCAACTGCTGAAGCAGAGTATGTTGCTGCTGCTGCTTCATGCTCTCAAACATTGTGGATGAGAACACAACTCATGGACTATGGATATCAGCTTAACAAGATTCCCATCTATTGTGACTCAGAAAGTGCAATTGCCATTACTCAGAACCCTGTTCAACATTCAAAGACTAAGCATATAGATGTGAGGTATCATTTTATAAAGGACTATGTGGAAAAAGGAACTATAAAGATGCACTTTGTGCATACAAAGTATCAATTGGCTGACTTGTTCACAAAGCCTCTTGATCACAAAAGATTCTCTTTTCTCATATGTAAAATAGGAATGCTTAATTTGACTAATTGAAAATATTTGTTTTTCTTAAAAATGCTAAATTTTTCTAAGTAAAATTGTCTGAGTAGCGTACTCAGAACTCTGAGTCTTAAGTTCAGAACTTCTGAGTCTTGAGATCAGAACTTCTGAGTCTTAAGGTCAGAGATTCTGAGTCAATACTTCAGCAATCTAATTTTCAAAAATTTATTTTTGAGAAATACAAATACTTCAACTGTGTGGATTATGCTTCTTCTATTATCTTTTTATCTCATCTTTATGTATCATAAATAGTTAAATGCATGCTCAAGTCAAGGGGGAGCATAAAAAAAAATAAAAAAAAAATTTGTTTGGAAATTATTTTGTAATGCTTAAAAAGGTTTGTTTTCATTTCTTATCTCTGATCATTCTAAGAAGAACATGCTTTTAATGATAAATATTTTTTTGTTGTTGTTCAAACTATATCTGAATTAAATTTTTTTTTTGATTTATTTTAAAAATCATCATAATATGAACAGAATTTTGATGATAAAAAGTGTTTCTATCTGTTCAAACCTCTTCTGAATAATCAAAATGTTTTATATTTGTCAGAAGTTGATTTTAAATGACATTTTGGTTACAAGGCAAAATTCTTCTGAGTTATGGAATCAGAACTCTGAGTAGAACAATCAGATATCTGATAAAGAAAAGTCAAAACATCTGAGCGTGTTATTCAGATCTTTGACTTGAGTCAAAATTCTATCCATTAACACGTGTCAGCTTCATATTTGTTTGATTATGCCACGCATTTCATTTAAATCCTCTGTGGCATTTCAAATGTGTTGACTCCGTTATAACATTGATTTCGCTTTTCCGTTAAACCTTTCAACTTCGCGGATTTTAAATAGGTCTTAAAATCCCTATTTCAAATCTTTTCAAATTCCAGAGCGAAAAGTGAGATACGAATCAAATCCAGAGTTCTTTGAGTTTGTTTTCTTCTTAAATCATGTCTGGAATACGAAGGAGTGGTCCAATTTCGCTACATTCTACAAAATCGATAATGGATTCATCTGATTCAGATAATGATGAAGTACAGAATAGAGCTGTAGAGGAAGAGGCAATAAGAAATGATAAAGAAGATGAACAAATGGATGAATCAGAAGGAAATGCAGATGAGGTAAACATTAATATTGAACATGAACAGAGTGCTGCAGGGTCGATTATGTCAGATAGACCTATTTTCGTGGAAAGGGCTGTTCCTGAGAGTGAATGGTTGAAATTGTCTGAAAATAACTGTGTTATATTGTTTGAGGAAAGTCGATTTAAACCTGAACACAGAATTATCATGGAGTTATTCAAACATCATCCTTATAGAAAATGGTTTACAAGAAGCAAAAATGTTCCTGTTCAGTACATACAACAATGGTGGAAACATCTGAGGTTAGAAGATAATAAGTTTGTGTCTGAAATTGGAGGAGTGACATTTGCCTTATCTATCTCTGCACTAAGAGAAATGCTGAATCTACCAGAGAAAGATGATGTACAAAGAAGGACAGATTTTGAAGACTCACCCTAACATAGGAATTAATAGCAGAATTTATGAAATTGGGATACAATGAAGGATTGAGGACTCTCAGTTTGTTCAGAAGAAACAAATTACCACCTATTTGGGCTTGCTTCTTTCATGTGGTAAATAAATGTTTGTCAGGGAAGAATAGTTCTGCTGATCAAGGTTCTAAACAAATTCTTCAGATCTTTCAGGGCTTAGTGAAGAATAGGTATTATGACTATACTTTAATACTTTGGGAAGACATGAAGAATACATTTGAGAAGAATCAGAAAGCAATTTAGAGGAAAAAAAAGGATGCTCCACTGACATACATTCCTTATATAAGGTACTGGCAAATTGTTATTTGGTATGCCATGCAGGAAAACAGCACAATCTCAAGAAGAACAAATGAGAAGCATGGTCCCACATTTTATTTGGGTAAGATGACCTCAGTAACAACACTTGAAAACTATCCCATTCATAAATTGTTGCTAAAATCACTTAGGAATTATATTCCAAGGGAGAGTGAGATTTTAAAAGCTTATTGCACCTCTATGGGAATTGAATTACCTCAAATCCCTACCCAAGAGGACCAACCTGAGAAAAGAGGTGAGGGGTCTAGTCGAATTAGAGAGGGGGAGGATGTTCAGATGGGTGAGCATTCTGAGAGACTTGAGGGGGAAAATTCTGAGAGCTTGGTTAGATTTGGTGAGGAAAAACAGAATGAGAGTGGTGAGGATGAGAGATTGTCAACAGAGGTTCAAACAGAAAGAGATGCCTCTGAACCAGCTAATCTTGACCAGGTAACCACAAATGCTATTGGTTCACATCTCTTGGTGTCCAATATTGAAACAAACACCATGGACCTAGTGGTGGATCTTGAACAACCCATCCATATCCACTCAGAAGCATTTCAACATGCTACTGCTTCACACAAATCCGGGGAACCATCCCAAACTCATTTGGAGGGAGGTGATAAATCCCAATCTATTTTTCAACACATTGAGTCTGAATATCACAGTCCTATTCATATTGAGCCTGAAATTCCTTCTAACACTTGCACAAATCAGGAATTTCGTATTCCTGAAACAACATTCATAGACATACCTAATGTTGGGTGTCGAGGATTGGATGGAAGTTCTGGTGAGGTGAACATTACAAAAGCCTCATTCAAACGTGCATCTGTTGTACAAGATGACTTTGTGTTATCTACAGGCCATGAGCCCTCTGGGCACATGAAAACTGGACCATCTGTTGGTTCAGGTTCACTGTTAGAAACTTCTAAATTTGAAAAGATTCAGAAACAAAACAAGGAGATGGCGGAAAAAGTAGAAAATTTGGAGAAGACGGTGGAGGATTTGAATGATGAGATGTCAGATTTGAAAGTTGTGTTGGAGAAAAAGTTGATTTCTGTTGAAACCAAAGTAGATGATGTAAAGAAATCCTTGGATTCTCACAAAAAGGAGATCATGGATATAATGTCTGGTTTTCAAAAAGATATGTTAAAACAAATGCAAGGTATGCAGGAATCTATACTGAAAGCACTGAGTGTATCATTGGCTTCTACTTCAAAGCCTCTTGATCCTGTTCCTATTGCAGAAGCTGAACCTGAAGTTACTTTTAATCAGAACTTGAAAAGAAAGTTTGTTGATAATGAGCCTCATGATCATCAAAAGGGGGAGAAAAGACAGAGGTTAAGTTCTGATGATGACATTGGCATAGAAGATTTTGAGATAGCAGATATGCACTTAGCCAGTACAAAAAGTTCAGAAGATCAGACACAAGAAAAGTTAAAGGCAATAACTCAGATAGTTCAGATTGACAGTTCAGATACAAAGGAAATGGAGTTGGAAAGTACAGATGGTGGTGATTCAGATAAAACAGAGGAATTGAACTTAGACACAGAGATGGAAGGAAACTCAGATGAAACTGAAGCTATTGAGGAATCTGTATTGAGATCAGAAAAGACAGTGGAAAGTGAAGTGGTCAACATGTGTACAGATATTGTGGTGTATAACAAAGAAAATATGATAAGAAATTCTTTGAATGTACAGATATTGTGGTGTATAACAAAGAAAACATGTGTACAAATATTGTGGTGTATAACAAAGAAAATATGATAAGAAATATGATTAAGTGAAGAGTTGATCAGAAGGATGCATAATAATTTAGTCAGAGCTTTGAATGTTCAAAAAGTTCAGCAAGGAATAAAAATGGTAAGACCTATTGATCTAATGGGAGAAGAAGACAGAACTGTGAATTATACTCAGGATTTTGAAGATGATTTTATATTTAACTTTTGTGATGAGTTAAATACAGAAGAAGAGTATGTGAAAGTGAAAGACTACTTTATGCCTTCTGAGTATGTATTCAGAAAACCAATTGAGATCCCAAAGATTAACTTGCAAAGACTAGAAGAACCTGTATGTGATTTCATCCTAGAGTTAAGTGATGTGCCATTAGCCAGACAATTTCATGATGATATTTTCCCTGAGGAAATGTATGATAATCTCTACTACACAGAAGGAGAGTATGAGCTTTTGGGAAGTAACATTGATGGTTTTATGGATGACAGAGCTCAGATAGTCTACTCAGAAGCTTCTAACAGATTCAGAGTTCTTGACTCAAAACTGCATATCCAGAAAAGAATTGAAAAAGTTCTGATGTTTCAACAAGAAGAATTCAATGGTTTAATGTTTGTTAGAATGGAAGTGCTGAAAGAAAGAAATACAAAAGTTTCCATGTCTACTTTTGATTTTCACAGATTGACTCTTGATGATCAGATCTTTCTAGTCAAGTTCTTTGCCAGCACTGAAGAAGCCTTGATGGAAATTGAATGCAGAAGACTTCTGGGTATCTATGTCAGAAATATACACTTGTATGACCTCCAATTAGCTATTGAAGAAAGAAAAGAGAAGTGTAATCTGAGTTCTCCCACAAAGAAAACAGAAATTGGTTTAGATTTGAAGGGATTTGTGAATGAAGGAATGGAGACAGAAGGGTTCACATATACAGTTCACGGAAGGCTTGAAATGTTCAGATTAAAAGAGTTGGTGAAGTACAGTGATGCAACTCTAAATTGGTTATTGATTGAAATGGAAGTAAGTGTGGAAACTGAAAGAGAGAGTTTAAAGAAGAGATGTATGAACTCTGTGAAGAGGAGGTTGGATCTTAGAAGAAAAATCAGAAACTGTAGTGAATGGTTGCTATCTGAGGTGAATCCCAAAAAGATTCTACATAATGATTTTGTGTTTCCTGCTGAGTATGAAGTGAATGAAATTCTGTCAGATGAAGTTGAAGAAGTCCAGAACACAACACCTCAGAATGTGCAGATAACTAGTTTTGATCAAGCTGAACAGTCTGAACCCAAAGAAGATGAAATATCCATTGATCTAAATGGATACTTTCTTGAATTTGATTTGTCTGAGTTCTTCAAACCAAAAGAAGTACAATTCTTGGACGTGTATTATGATAGACCTAAGGAGACTCAGATCTGGTTGGCTGAAAAATCAAGATGTCTTGGCAAAACAAAGCAAGCTGTTTACTCAGATTTTCTAATCACTGGAATCAGAGAATTGAAGGTTAAGAAATTCAGAAAGATGGAGTACTTATCCTTTGAAGTTCTGAGAGAAGATGGCAAGGTTTATTACTTTACTAATGCAGATTTTGAGAAACTATCAGTGGTTGACTTCTACAGATTACACAGCTTTCTATGCTTCAAAGAGTCAAGCAAAGACAGAAATGAAAGGAAGGCAAGAAGTGTGGTGATTGAGGCCATGTTCTACATCTTAAGGTGGCACTGTTATACAGATTTCCAAATAGCTTTGTACTTACAAAAGCCATGTGTTTATCTGGCAAATCCCAACACAGATCATGAACAGAAAAAGGTGTTAAAGACTGGAAGTGTTCACAAATATCCAGATTTGGGAGTATTTTTGAAAAACAAAAGTGGAAAGATCTTCTTCAGAGCAAAGGAAACTGCAAAATACTGTTCTGGAACTTTAAGAATCATAAAGCATAATTTGGAGAAAAAGATGCTGAAAGTGAAGGAAGCAAATATAATTCAAGAAGTAATTAATCAGCAAGTTGAAATTATTCAAGAAATCATTGTCAAAATTGATAAGAGGCTTAATCTGAGAAATGTGCTACTTCAGAAAATCGTTCCTGCTCTGAAAGACCTGGATGATGCTAAATTCATGTTTATTTGACAAAAAGGGGAAGATTGTTAGATCTGAAGTTTTGTCAATAAACCAAGTGTTGAAGATCTGATAAGAAGACTCAGATGTTCTGAGTAGAGGAGTCAGAGATCTGAGAAGAGAATTCAGAGTTCTAGAGAAAGAGTCAGAAGCTCTGAGAAGCATTATCAGAAGAATGTTCAGAAGTTCTGAACTACCTGTTCAGAACTTATGACTACATACTTTACTTGGTATTTAGTAAACTAATTAGGACACGTATTATGTTCTTATTAGTCTTTCTTATTTGTACTGTAGCTTTAACATGTCCGTTGCAGTATAAATAGAGTGGTTAGCACTACGTTGCTAACTGATTGATTTTCCCATATATCTTTGTATTCATTCTTTGTAGATTCTCTCTCTTAGATCTGTAATCCTGTTCATCATTGAATACAATTGGGCTTGATCATACAACTTCTCAATTACTGCTTTCTATATTGATTGTAAGATTAGATCTTGTACTTTCAATCAAGATTTCGAAAAAGTCAATATGAACATATACAGGAAAAGTCAAAAACATACTAGAAATCACTAGAGAGCCTTTAAATCGAATCCGTCCGTCTGCTCTGATACCAATTGTAGAATCCAGATCCGTGCAACAGTTTAGAAATCGAATATGATAAAGCAATAAGAAATATGATTTCAACTGGTCATCCATTTCATTATTTTCAGAGAGAATATTACAGTACGAATTAGAAAGCTAAGAGATGATTAGCTTGTTTTTCCAAGCTAATCAACATTAAATACAATGGGCCCGTGGTAAACAAGCCCACGACCCGTTCACTAATAAGGCTCAAAATGAATTAATACAAAGCAACCCTTGAACTTTAAATCAACATTAAAACCTGCCCTAACAGAAACATTGAATTTCACAGAATTAGCAGATGATTTGGATGATTCACCATTTTCAAATGTACTTGATTCATCAAAGAATTTCTTATCTTCTTTTAAGGCATTAATCTTGAAAAGATCATATTCAGCCTTTATCTTCTCAAGCTCTGTTATTTTCTGGACATAAGTGTTGTTTTCTTTTAAAACTTGGTCCAGTTTAAAATCTACATCACAATAATCATTTTCAAGATCATCAAAAGTTTTTCTTAAGTCCTCAAGTTCTTGACTAACAAGTTTAAATCTCTTTTCAAGTTCTGAAAAGCTTTCTGATGTGACTTGAGAATTATCAGCTGAATCAGAACTTTGACTAACATTTTTAGAATTCTGACCTTCAGACTCAGAATTATGACTTGTGGAGTCAGAATTATGACTAGAAGACTCAGACTTCTGACTGACTGTTTCAGAAAACCTTACTTACATCAAATATACTTTCAATGTCAGAATATGAAAAACTTGGTTGTTTATTTTTGTAACTGACATTCAAAGAATCATATTTGAATTTAGCATCATTATATTTTGGTTTCTCTTCTGTTGGTTTAGAAATCTCTTTCTGAACCTTGTCTTCTGAAACTTCTGATTTCTCAGTTTTTGGTTCAGGAATTGTTTCCTTTGCTTTTACAAGACTTGATTTTTGTAAACTATCTGAACTTGTTATAGAACTAGCAGGTCTTACAAAAACTTCAACCATTTCTGGGATTTTTGGTTTAGGAACCTATAGTTTATCAAAATCATAAAGATTTGTTGGAGCTCTTTTCAAAACAACATTTTCTTCCAAACCTAATCCCATTTTAGGATTATAAAATCTTGTATCTTTAACATTGCTAGTGAGAAGATTCAAGGTTTGTTGAGTTTGACCTCTTTTCAAATTAAGGTCTTCCAACTCTTTGATTTTTGTGTACAACTTCTTTCTTTCCTCAAGTAACATATCATATTTAATTTGTAAATCAACCTTTTCATCTTTTATTTCTGAAAATTGAGTTTTTAATTCAGAAATCTTCTTTAAAAGATCATAATTCTCATTTTTGACTTTTTGTTTCTCAACTTCAGATTCTTCAAACTGTTCATTAATTATCTCTTTTTCTGTTCTGAACTTGTTAACCAGAATTCTTTCACCTTTTATTTGTTTTCTGAGTTTAACAAATTCATAATTCATATTGCCAATTTGAGTCATTAAATCAATTTCAAGTGCATAATGTACCTCAGCAGAAGATTCAGAGTCAGCATCTTCATAATCAGAATCATCCTCATTCTTCATCTTGGCCATATAACTTTGCATTTGAGAAAAGTGAATGCAATCCGCTTCATCTGAAGTATAATACAGCCAGTTCTCCTGTTCTGCCAACATTGCAATCTCATTATCTCTTTTCTTAGCCAGCTGAGCCTTCTTTGTGTAGTATTCATAATCTTTTACTACTTTCACTCTGCAGTCTCTGGCAAAGTGACCAGGTTTTCCACACTTAAAACACAAATCCTTCTCTTTTCTTTCTTCCTTCTCTTCTTTCTTCTCAAACTTACTTTCTTCTCTATCTTCTTTCTTCTTATATTTCTCTTCTGAACTCCCCTGTTCTCTTCTGAACTTACCCTGAAACTTGTTCTTTCCATATCTCTTGTTGAACGTGTTAGTCAACAAGGCCAATTTTTCTGCAATCAGCTTGATATCAGCATCTTCCTCTGATCCTTCCTTCTCATCAGATTCTTCTTCTAACTTTGGTATTTCAGACAAAAATACAAATTTCTTTGCAGTTTTAGTAACCTTGGTTTTTCTTTCTAAAAGTAAGGCTAGTTGATCAGAAACACTTTTCTTATCCTCCACTACTTGCTTAACCGAATCCTCATGTTGATTCAGAACACAAAATAGATCATTTAAATCTTCCTCACACATGTCTTTATTCATTTGAAGACTAATTGCAAAAGGTGACCATTCTGAATTAAGAGAATTCAGAAATTTGTAATTAATCTCAGACTTTGTCTATTTCAACCCATTCCTCCCGAGGTCATTCAGAATAGTGCAAAACTTTTCATAAGTTATATTTAAACTTTCACACTCTTTTGCTTTGAATCTTTCATAAGCATTGATGCATTGGTTTAACTTTGCTTGAATCGATTTTGTAGTACCAAGCATTTGCTTTTCAAGTTCATCCCACATTTCTTTTGCTGATGTTCTACTATCAATTCTATTAAAAACCTCATTGGGAACTGCTAAAGTCAACAGCGTAACAGCTCTTTTGTCAATTGCATGTCTGATTTTCTGTGCTTCCGAGTACTGTGAATTTTTTTTCTTCACCCTAGTAGCAGGAATCTCTAGAGTTGTATCAGTTGCAGGTGTAGCTTGAACATCGACATAAACTTCAATTGGACCTTCTCGTATTGAGATCATCAAATTCTCATCGATATTAGCCAAGAATTGTATCATTCCAATTTTCCATTGCTGATATTCATTAGGAATAAGAACAGGAGGTTTCGTCTCAGATCCCATTGAGAGAAATTCTTTCGAAGACATGATTAGTAAAACTGAATTTAATCGATTCAACAGAAAGACAAATCGAATTTCTTGAACAAACGCAAAACGAATTCAAGAATTACACAGAATTCAAGAATTTTGAGTAGCAGCGGAATCAATTGACGAATTGATCAAGAAACTTCAAGAACGCAATCAAGAAACCCTTGAGAACTCGATCTTGAACGAATATGTTTGTTGATTGGCTCTGATACCAATTGTAGAAACCAGGATTCAATCTTACAATCAATTACGTGCAATTAAGAACAATCAAACAGAGAATTGGATCAACGCACTTGTATTCAATCAAGAACATATTACAAATCTAGAGAGAGAATCTCTCAAAGATTACAAAAGTGAATACAAAGATATGCGGAAAGTTATGCCAAAGATTAGTTAGCCTACAGTTGCTAACAACTATATATACTGTAAAGGAAAAGCTAAAGCTACAATACATATGAGAAACAGACTAATAGAACAATTACACGTGTCCTAATTAGTAACTGAATATAACTGAAAATATCCTAAGACATAAGTTCTGAACAACATGTTCATAACTTCTGAACATCCTTCTGATTAAGCACTTCAGAACTTCCTTCAAGTACTTGTGATATTTTCATCTTCATCATCAGAAGTTCTGAGTCTCCTACTCAGAACTCTGACCCTTCTGTTCAGATTCCACACTTGTAATCTTTTCGAGACTTCTCATATCAGAACTTCTGAGTCTTCTAACTCAGAACTCTGAGTCTTCTATTCAGATCCAACACTTGTAAATTTTGACAAAACTTCAGATCTAACACAAATATTGTATATTCTTTAATTATCTTTGTAAATTCTTTAATCTTTCAAAAGTTGCATGAAAAGAAAAGGCTGAAAAGATAAATCCTTCAATAAAACTAATCATTGTAGGGGGAGGAAACAAAAGTGTTCTACTCTCTATGAAACCTTCTTCTTTGTTTCCTTATCAATGTCGATTTGTTTGAAGGGGAGCTTAAAAGGGAAATAAGCATGGTTTAAGGGGGAGCAAGTCAAAACAATTTCAAATCTAATTGACTCTGCTCGTTGAACATAAAGAAAAATCTTTTTAAGGAAGGGAAAACTTGTTCTAATGAAAACATTTCTGATAATGTCAAGAACTTACCAGAACTCTGACATTTCACCAGAGCCTCTGATGAAATTCACCAGAACTCTGTGAAATCTCTGAGACAATTCTTCTTTTGTTCTTTGACTATTCTTACATCAGATACAGGATATGCAAATGATTTTTGGGTAAAGGTGAAACACTTTGGGTTACTTGAAAGAATGGACAAAAATCAATCACCAGAGGGAAAATGTGCTAAGAGTTCCACCAGAGCTCTGCCTTTTCTCTGGTAATGGTCATCAGAGACGCGGGTTATTTCATGAGCGTCAACCATACGTCACCCACATATCTCTAACCATGACGGTTCTATTGCTCAAAAGTTGTCAGACCTAAAACCCACTTGGCATCCTCTGATTGAAAGACCAACCATTAGCTGTTTCCACGTTCTACTGTAGAGGTCGTTCCACTATCTGACACTCGAGTACCTACAGTACCTACGATGGTTATCCAACCAGATATTTCGAGTATAAATACCCATTCCCATGACCCATTTCATTTCTTACGCTTTCTAAGTATTCAAACCTTCCCTCCTTTGTTCAAATATCCTTGTGTTCTTCAAAAACCTAAAACCTACAACAATGGCAGAACAAGCAAACTCAGCAAAATCAAGCCGAATAGTGACTGTAGATCAAATCGTGATCGAACCCTATGATTTTGTAGATAACAACTACAGATTCGACGCCAATCCAGCCAACTATTTGCCTATCTACCATGCGTTCGTGGAGTTTTTCAGAAACTCTGAAATTTTCCAAGCCCTTACAAGGTTTGACGATGACCTTCCACAAATCTATGTCCAACAATGGTGGACAACATGCCAGTTCATTCAAGAGAGGAACGGTATTATTGGGAACGTAGATTCAGGAAGACAAGGAGGAGCAGGAACGATCGCATTCGTGACAAGACCCTCAGAAGAATTTTTGGAATGCAGACCACTAGACAGTTGGGGATTCCTGCATATGAAAAACCCCCAAAGGTCCCTATTCTTCTTGACTTTATTCGTTTCTTGGGCTACAACAAAACCCTAAACAAGATTGGTGATTTCAAGAGAGGAAATCTACCCCCTGTGGAACTTCATGTTTTCCACACTCAACAGAACCCTAACCTGTAAAAGTGGTAGCCAAGACCAAGCTAGCACTGAAATCCTTCAAATCATGTACGGCCTATACTTCCACAGGCATTTTGATTATGCCAACATCCTCTACAAAGAGCTTCTGACCGCTGTAACTACAAAGACCACAACTCTGGCGAGAGGAGGTGTTGTGGGAGACTACAAAAATCTGAAGCACATCAGATTTCCAAGGTTCATTAGCCTTGTCATCAGAGAAGCATTCCCAACTCTGCAACTAGTTCAAAAGGGAAATCCAACTCCTGTATGGGAAATGTCCAGATTCAGTCCAACAACCACAGGTGAGTACCCTTACACCAGGAGAGTCCCAACAACCATGTTATCTCTGATACATCCAACCCACATTTCTCTACAAAACTATAGACATGTTGCTCAACCTCAAGAACCTGAGGTGAGATCCCCAGTATACTTAGGTCCTGATGTAACGACCCGGTTTCCCAAACATACAACAATTAACATATATTGCATAACATCGTTACATTCACAACAAAAGATAATTAATAATTCACATACGGTCCCATAGTCTCAAAACTATACAATACAAAACATAAGCCTTTCCTAATCTTCGTCAGCTATCAACCGCATCCTACACTTTATCCTTTCCTTTATACCTTCTTGAACCTGGAATACATATTTTTTAAAACAAAATGAGGGTTAGACCAAACGGTCTAGTGAGATAATCCCTGTCAGTTTAGTAATCCTTTTTGTAAAAACACACATATATCACAAATACTTATATACCAAACAAGACTCGTGCATCGTGTACCACTCATCCTTCACATGGCCAAATTAGTTGGTTGCAAGCCAACTAATCAATTACTCCACCGTACGACAATTACAGCCAACACCGCCGTACGACAATTACAGCCAAAAGTCCACCGACTATTAGTTCGGTTAACGTATACTCGTGTAGTGCAATATACATATAAATACAATATATATCTCAATATATCATATTGTGATTTATAAACACGTCATCACGTTCCTACCACATATCCATCTCATATATATATATTTATATATATGTATCCCGGTTTGAAAACGTTTTTAAAGTAAAACTCACCTGATTGCTTTATTACAACTCTTCCAAGCCTTTTCCAAAGATTCAGTCTTTCAATCCAAATCCACTGAGTCTGAAACAGATTAAATACAAATATCCCCTTACTAATTAAACACATAAGACATACTAGGCTAAGAACTCGAGATAACTTAAATCCTCCAAAAGTGACCAAATAGCTCAAGTATCCGGACAACACACAAAGACAATCCGGACAGCAGATCTTTCCGGACAACATCAATAATCCGGACGCCATCCGGAAACCGAAGTAACCCGGATACCACCCGGTAACATAAATCATCCGGAAACTATAGAAAAGAGATACTTACCGGATACTTGTTCGTCCGGACACTAGCCATAGAAATTACCGGACACATTCAACAAGACTACCGGACACTACCATAAAGTGTCCGGAAACCTCTGTCGGTTTATGCAATTCTTACCCAGATTCGACAGGAATTACTACCAGGCTTGAAATCAACTATTCTAATCCGATAGAAACCTTCTACCATCAATTACAAACATAAAATGTAAAGGAACATACCTTAGAAATCACTTCCAAGCAACCAATTTGAATCCCTAACCTTTCTTTCCTTCTTCCTCTTCTTTTGTCTCAAAAAAACACACACACACACTGATTGTTTGCTGAGTTATAAAAATATCTGGAGTATAATGTGATAATATCAAACTTAATTACCATTTCAGCCCTTAAACCATTCAACAATGACCCAAACACCCTTAACTTGTAAATTTACCTAAACTTACCCTAAACCTCAAATTTTAAAGTTAACTTTATTTAACGGAAAAGGATTTTAACTAACGAACTTACCCGGGGTATTACATTATCTCCCCCTTAAAAGAATTCCGTCCCGGAATTCGGTTAAGCGAAAAGGTATGAATACTTATCACTACTACTTCGAACTCAATCAAAACCATGGAAACTAACTGAATAGACACCCCACACCCACCTATATCTCTAACACAGATAAGCAACAAAAGCACGGAAATACCAATAACCATTTTGCACCGAAGTCAGATAACACCTTAGCACGTATAGAGTTTATTAGAAATTGTTAGCTCCAAATATTCATAATATTAGAAGTATTGAAAAATAGGCTAAGTATGAAAGAGTTCCACAGAAACTCTGCGGTGCTCCACAGAAGCTCTGCCAAAGCAAACGATCATTCAAGGAACACCAAGTCCCAAGAAGAATCTACAGAAGACTACTCAAGAAGGATCTACAGAAGAATGCTCACCAAGGACCGAGCCGCAGAACCTCTGTCACCCTTGACAGAGCCTCTGCGGTTCAGATTAAAGACTTGGAAGATATTTATAATATCTTGCCACTATTGAAGAAATATCTTACTACTGTTCCAGGGTCCGTTCATCAACTTGTATAAGGCATGGTCCGACAACAAACACGTGTCAAACTCTGATAGGAATCCTTGCAAGTTGATATTAGCGCATTTAATGCATGCAGATTTCCAACTGTTCATGCCATCCCTTCTTTCCTGTAGCATTAGTCCTTTTGTCTAGAATAGTTCTTTTGTAGTAGTATAAAAGGAAGACTCATGTTGAGTTATTCCTTACCAGAAAATATACAAGAAAAACACACACACAATTAACGTCAAATCTATTATTAGTGTTCTTCATCAAATACAGGAAAACATTGAGATATTCATCTGTTCTTCATATACTGTTTATTTGATATTCTGTATTGTTTCTATACAAACATATCTGTTAGTTCTTCAAATACGCTTCCGCAACACATCTTACTTGAACTAATAGATAAGATAATCTTTGTTAATCAAATACGGGAACCAATAATTGGTATCAAAGCGAAGCTTGTTTTTCAATATCAAGCGATCCTCGTTTAACAAGATTATTGGTAGAAACATGGTCTGATTTTAACCTGTTATTCATTCCGTCAAACAGATTCTACTTTTCAGCCATTATCGATTTATTCGATATCTGGTAATTCAAGTGAAACTGTTTCTTTAGTTAAAACTCCATAAAAGTGCATTGTTAAGAACTTTCAAACCCAGAAAATCCTTCCAGTTTATTCTCTCGTACTTTTCGTGTCATATCGTCATTTTGAATCTTTCCACTCTTAAAATGACAAGTACACAAAACTTATTCACAGCTGGTTCATTAACCAAACCACCTTCTCTTCTAAGAAATGAGTATCCTCAGTGGAAAATAAGAATGATCCACTTCTTTGAGGGCACTGATAAAGAGCTCGTACAATACCTTTATAATCCTCCTCATGTTCCTATGTTAATAGTACCTCGTGTACCTGCGACAGCTGACACTCCTGAAATCCCTGAGCATCATAAACCTAAAACCAGGGATGGTTGGTAAGATCAAGACAAGGTAAAAGATGAACTCGCGCAGAAAACAAAAAGAATTCTGATTATGGCAATCCCCAACGAACTCTTCCAGTCTTTAGATGCATGCGAATCCTCGTATGATCTTTGGAAAGAACTGGAAAAACAACTTGAAGGGGGAGCTAAAAGTCAGAAAAAACCGAAGGGTTCAATACATAAACGAGTATTATGCTTTTAAGGCCCTGAAAAACGAATCTCTGCAGACAACATACGACAGGTTCAACTCTTTGATCAATAACTGCAAAAAGTTCGGCATCCACAGAACCTCTGAAGAGAATAATGTCATGTTTCTCAAAAGTCTGAACGAAGAATGGCTCCAGCTATCTATGTCTTTACAAACCAATCAAGATTTAGATTCCTGGACTCTTTCAGACCTCTACGGAACATTAGCTGGTCAAGAGCCTCAAATTGCACAAACAAAGACACTAACCACTGCACCTATTGCTTTGGTTGGCAAAACTACAGAAGATACAGAGAGGCCGAGGAAAGAAAGAACTACAGAGGAAAAGAAGAAGGAGAAAAAGAAAAAGATGGTAGTGGTTGACAACGAAGATGAAGAGATTGTGGAAGAAGGGGAAATTACTCTGGCATCAATAGCTACATCCTTAGCCTTATTGACAAGAGAATTCAGAGGAAACCAAAGGAATTCTGGTAATGATAAATATGGCAGAGAGAGAAGAGAAGATTGGAATAGAAGGGATCAAGGAAGAAGAGAAGAATCAGCTGACCGACAGAGGTCAAACGACAGAAGTAACGACCAACAGAGGTCGAGTGAAAGATACATCAGAGGAACTGACCGACAGAGGTCAGATGACAAGATAAGCTACACACCACAAGAATGCTACAAATGTGGCAAGCCTGGTCATTATGCAAATGAATGCAGATCGGAAAAAGGTGGTGACCGACAGAAGACCGACGATCGTGCGGGTAATAACTCCTAGAACCAAGGTTGCTACAACTGTGGGAAGCCAGGTCACTTTGCCAATGAATGTAGAAGCAGATCAAATCGCCCACAGAAGGACTCAGCTTTTTACAAAAAGAAAGCCGAGTATTATGCTAAAAAATCACTCATGGCGAACAAAGTGATGAACAAGGAAGATTGGGAGTCAGATACAACCTCTGATGAAGAGTTCACCAAAAATGCCTTGTTCTGTGGCATGGCAGACATCAGCTCCGACTCTGACAATGAGGTATCTACTTCAAACTCCATCTCTAGTACAACAGAAGTTGATTTGCTTATATTTAAAACTGAAAATGTTAAACTGAAAAAGACTTGTGATGATATTCAGAAAAAACTCACTTTTTATGAAAGAGAAGCTAGACTTCTCACTGAAGAAAAAGCAAAGATTTTCAAAGAAAAGGAAGAATTAGAAGCACACTGGAACAAGAATCTTTTTCCTTTAAAAGAGAAAATTTTTGAATTAAATACTTCGTTAAAATCCAAAACAAAAGAACTTTCAGATTCTGAGAGCAACAGACTTAACATTTTAGCTCTTAAAGTATATTTTCAAAAGGAAGGAGAAGTCCTTTGGCAAGATCTACATATAAGAGATGTTTTAATTAAAAATTATCGTGATGCTCAAAAGGTGTATGAGAAAATAAATACTCAAATAGGAAGGCGAGGTATTGGGTACAGTGATATTAATCAAGGTACAAAAAACGAGAAGAATAAACCTCTGTCATCTCTATTTACAGTAGGAAAAGTCAACAAACCTAATTTTACAAACTTAATCTTTGTAAGTAAGAGAGTAAAAGTCTCTGGGGAACCTCACTTAAGGAAACCCATGAAAATGATAAATGTGTGGTTTGAAAACACAGACTTATCACCTTCAACCTCTGTCAAAAGAGGATCCAAACCAAAGAGATATCTGAAAACTCAAGATCAGTTAGGAATCTTTAAGGTTGGTAAACCAGAGACTCAAACTCAAGTTGCCTTTGTCTGCACAATAGATTCTGAAAAGAAATTATCTGCAGAAGCACTTGAGTTTAAACCAAACCTTTCAGAAGAAAAACTAAGAAATATATTTGAAAAGGAAATTATGGAAATTGGGAAAATAGATATGTTGAAAAATTCATATACACCTTCTGTAGATCAATAACTCTCTGAAGAGATCTTGTCAGACACCTATGTTGACTTAGAAAGTAATCTTTCAGAGGAAGAAAGCAAGTATGACACATGCTCGGAAAGTCCAGCCTCTGTCGAAAGAAATATTGATGACTCAACCTCTGTATATGAGGACGATTCATCATCTGACGAATCAGAGGCTGGCAGAATATAAAAGTTTCCATGTGACACAGAGGTTGTTAAACAAACCCCTGAAGTTCTTAACAGAATTATTTCTCTAAAAGAGAAAATCACTGGAATTCCTATCTGTCCTGTCTTTATGAATATGTGCATACAAGCCAAAACCTCTATTGAGCTTGAAAAGTTGAAACAAAAGAAGTTAATGTCCTCTCAAAATCTAAAAGATTCAACATTTTTAAAACCCTTAAAAATAAAAGAAAAACCAACATGGCAACAAAAGGGTAAATGGACAAAACCTAACAAATCTTTTTCACATGTGACAGTGAAATCAACAGAAGTTCACCACAGAAGGGACTCACAGAAGGTTGCTACAAACAAAGATTTTTGCCAACAATCTAATCTACATAAATCTTCTTGTAATAGGAAGCCATATGCTAGAATAGAATGTAATGCCTATGTGGCCCAGTTTAAAGCTTTCAATAAAAATTTCAAGCAAATCACCTCTGATGTTCAATATTGTCATTGCTTTGATCTAATGTTCAGGTTAAATAACCATTTCTGTAGTTCAAATTGTTTTCTCTCTACAGCTAAATCAAATATGAAAGAGAAACAAACTGATTCTTCAACAAAAAATAAAATGTATTTCAAGAATGCCAAGGCAAACTTAAAAAATTCTGACGAAACTGGACCCATGTGGATATGGGTACCTAAATCTCTGTGATTGTTTTACAGAAGCAGTTTGTGCCAATATGGTATCTAGACTCCGGATGCTCAAGGCACATGACTGGCAACAGAAGTCTACTATCCACATTCCAAGAAAAACAAGATGGTGGATCAGTGACTTTTGGAGATAACAAAAAGGGGGAGCAGAGGAAAACGAACTTGATCTACAGAGGATGATTAGATCAAGGGGGAGCAAAAGGAAACCTTGCTTAATCTACATAGATTTATAAATCAAGGGGGAGCAGAGGAAGAGATGACAACAACAGAAGAAAAGAACATTGCCGGACAAAGAAGAACAAAAAGGTTAGTATCTCGAACAAATTCTTTTTGAAAATAATTTTCTAGGACACAAATTTCTAAATATGTTCTAGAAACATTATTAAACACATTCCAAATAAAATTTGATCAAAAAGAATGTTGAGTTTTCCATTATTAGAAATTTAAGGTCGTAGAGCCTCTGTTGAGTCCAACAGAGGTTCTGCAGGCAAAAGCTCTGATCTTAAATCAATAATTCTTGGAAACTCTGTAAATCTTTTTAGGTATCAAAATCAAAAAGAATCATCGCATACAAACACTGCAGAAGAAGTCATCAGTTACAGAGTTCTCTCCACAAGAAAGAACTTCTGTAGTCCAACACTTGTTTTAAAAGGACTTTTTGCTGCACAAAACCTTTTTCAAAAACAAATTTCTAGGACACCAGCTTTCAAAAAGGTCCTAAAAACATTGTTAAAAACAATCAAAAACTTGGATGATCAAAAATATTTATTAATTATAAGATATGAGAAATTTCTTGTCTCAGAGCCTCTGCTGGCTCTAACAGAGGTCCAAAAACCTCTGTAAAGGAAATTCTATGCTAATAACTTATCGATCCTCTCCATGGGCTTTTTAACTTTTCTTTGTAAAAATACAAACAACAGAGGCAAGAAAAACAAAGTTTTCAAATCACAGAGCCTCTGTCAGTTTTTACTTTGGGCATTTCTGTAAAAGTAACGGTAACTTTTCTGCGAGTGAGAATCATATGGAGGTAAAGAGGCCCACGCGCCTAGCATTTAATAAGGCCGCCCACGACGTCTCGTCATAACTGACACAGAGGACGTGTCATCTTTTCGTTGGACCTACATGCAACACGTTCCTATGGAAAGTTGAACCCGCCGTAACAACTCAAGTGCGGACCCCAATTATTATTTACCTCAAAATATTAACCCTTTCAGATTCTACGGCCACAAACTCAGTATAAAACCCAAGTTACCTTCCCTCACAAAAACTTTACTCACTCTCTTCTCCGACGAACCTACAACTATATTCAAATCATCATTTTACGTTGCAAAATGGCTTCCAGTTCCCACGCTGCTCGAAACTCTCCGGCAAACTCTCCTTAACACTCTCCAGTGCATTCAGAGCATTCCCAAAACCCTAACATCGCCACAAATGCTGAAAAAGAAAACTCCGGCGACTCTGCAAACTTTGCACCAACCACCAACCTTCAACACTTTTTGAACAAAGAACATTTTGAAGATGTTCTACCTTTAAAATCCAACAATTGCTACCTGGTACCCTCACCAACAGCCTTCGGCGAAGCACATGCTCTTCTACTAAATATCATGGAAAATCATTTCCTATACCCTCTCCTTTCCAAAACCCCAACCAAAATCCCTGCACGATATCTGAATCAATTTTGGCAAAGTTGCCGTTTTGATTCAGATGATTCTTTGATAAAGAGCTACATTTCAAAACCAGACAAGTCTGACTACCTAGAACTCATGTTTAACAGAACCATGTTCTCACTGGAGTTCAACCTGCCAACCGGAGGTCTTCTTGGAATCAAGAAATATGCTGAGGTTCCTACGGATGAGGAGTTCTGCCGATTCGTAGAAATGTTAGGGTATAACACAACCCTGAGGAAACGCAATGATTTCCACAGAGGCAGACTACCACCTCTGTGGAATACCCTATTCTCCATCTTGAATCGTTGCCTCACAGGAAAAACCGGTAGCCCTGACCAAAGCTCATTCCAGATCCTGACCATCATGTTTGGAATCTATTATGATATTCCACTTGATTATGCCACCATCATGATGCATGAGATAGTGAATACAATCGACAGAAAGCTCGCAACTCAAAGGGCCAAAAAGAATACACCAGGGTATCTACCTCCTCTGCAATACCAAAGAATATTAGGAGTAATCTTCGAACCTCTACTTCAAATGCAGAAGTGGCCAATGGAAGGGCCATCTGTAAAGCTTTACCCAATGAATAAAAATACTCCTACAGAACACGAAGACAGTTACCCCCACTGCAGACCTCTGTCAAAGAACCTTCTGACATATGCAACTGATGAGGATAGGAAATTAGAGTCTATACGCGTCCACAGGACTCCAGAACCAAGTCCTGTGACACCCCCGCGTGTAGGAGCCCCCTTAGGTGTAGATATAGTAGAGAGACTGACAGAAGAAGAATGTGCTATAGCCTTAGAGAAACATTACTCAGTCCAAAACCGTTTCAAAACCCAAAGAGAGAGCATTTACCCCTATTCTCCAAAAAGAAAAACCTCTGCAGCAACACCCAAGAAGAAAACAAAGAAAAGAAAACCAACAGAGGAAAGTACAACCTCTGTAGCTCAAACCTCTTCACCGCATGCTACAGAGACAAGAACTTCTGCACCTCCCTCACCTCCAAAACAAAAGAAAAGGAATCTAAATCCACAGAAGAGGGAGCTCCTAAGCCAAAGAAGAGAAGGTCAAAGAAGAAACCCAAATCACCTCTGCAGGTAATCACAGAGGATGTCGAACAAGAAGAGGAAGATCAGGCCATACCTCTGCAACCTCCCTCCCCAATAATATATGAAGATCAACAGGGAGATTTCAATGCCTTCCTCAACAATCCCGACATTGCTCAAACCTTAGATCCATCAGGATGGGTCGCAGAACCATTGGATCAGTCTACAGAGGCTATGCGGACAACATAAGTCATTTCTGCAGCTCAAGGTACACAAACCATGCACCCTCACGTATGAAAACTAATAGGATCTCATTTCATGTATGATTCCTTAAGAGCAGAAGCAGAAACAGTAGCGGCTACAGAGGAAACCTCAGAAGAAGAGGTAGACATAGACTTTTCTATAGAGAAAGAGGTTAGGATAGAAACAGCAGAGGGTTCTGCAGAAAAAGATGCCGAAGAAGAAGAAGGCACACATCCCCAACCCCCTCCTAGTGCAACCCACATTTCTGATACCGCCGGTCTAGCGGCAGAAGGTATCATTGAAATAGAGCAGCACAGCTCGATCCCAACCCATCCCAGCCAGCCAGAGGTTACTCTTTCGACCTCTGTGCCTTATAAAACCGGGGAAACCTTTCCTGGGGAGTCCTCTCGAAAGGACTCACCCATAGTTCGTGATTTATTGCCCCAAATCACATCTGACATCCTAGCAGAGAAATTCGTTTCCTCTGCCACGCACACCACAATAGGGCCAAACATCCCTTCAGAGGGGATTAGAGATCACAGAGACGAAGAGACACTAGACAAGTCTCCAAGTCAACAGAAGGATATTCCAATACCCACCTCTAGAGTGGATTTGGACAATGTTCTTCACATAACTTCTTTAGAGAATGAAACTCAAGTTTCTCCTCGAGGATCAGAAGGAAATCCTTCCACCCTCAACGTACAAACAGGGGTGAAAGAAGGTGTCCAAGGAACAAGGACAAACTCTGGAGACGAATGTGTTCCTCCAGAGGTTACCACGAGTTCACACGTATCAAGGGGTGAGTTCTAAACCCTTGTCACCTCTGTGAACCAAACATTGGAAGAGTTGAAAAGCTCTTTCAAATCTTTCGCAGAAGTTACATCCAAGGCCATCTCAGAACTAAACACCAAAATGGACAACTTGTCCACAGAGGTGCAATCTACTCTAGCCCAGATGAAGTCTGCTGACACAACTTCTGCCACCACACCTGCCTCTGCTGCTGATGATTTTGAAAAAGCTGCAACTTCTGCCTTCAACAACTCAATCAACATATATCTAGAAAAGATGAAAGAACAAGTGTCATCAAAAGTTATTACTCCAGAAGAACTGCAGAAGGCTTTACGACAAGTTCAGGAACAAACAACAGAAGCTACTCTAGCCATGAAGCCTACCGACTACATGACCAGAGCACAGTTTACAGAACTTGGGCAAAACATCTTAAATCAAATGACAGAATTTATCAGAGCCTTCACAATAGCCAACGCTTCTTATGTAAAAGACTTCAAAGCTAGTGTGGGAAAGATGCGGTTCAACACAGAGGCCGGAGTTCAAACTCTTCTTGGTTTTTGTGATGATCTTTGTGCCAAAATGATACCAGCCGGGGCGAAGAAACCAGACATTACTTGCAGAGCAGAGGGAAAAGAAGATAAGGGTCAGGGTGACTCTGAATGATGATGATTCATCAGAACATCCTGAGGGGGAGAAAGAAAGGGAAAAACAAAAAGATACAGCTGCAACCAGTCCTCCGATATCAGCAGTACCAATCTCATCTGCACCACCCACCCAAACCCAAACTCAGGAAAAACAACAGAGCCCCACAGAGGAAATACCAGCCTCTGTGGAAACCACCTCTGTCCTTGAAAAAGATGTCCCGGAAGTTCAAATCCTTACTTCTTCATCCTCAGAAGAACTTCCCTATTCTCCACCAAAATCCCAACCCAAAACTAACCCAAGAAGAAAATCTATTGCCCACAAACCAAAAACATCTAAACGTTCTGCTACGTATGTCCTAAAAAGAATGGAGTTCGTATCCGCTTTCAGAGGTGCAAAACGTTTTGATATCCCCCCACAAACCACAACTGAGCTCACAGAAGAAACATCAACAGAACCCAAATCCCCAATCAAACCAACATAACCATCCCCACCAAAGTCCTCAGAAACAGAAGTGTCAAAAACTACAGAGGAAATTCCCATCATACCAACAGAGACCTCAACAATCAAACCAACAGAAGAAATCCCACAGAGTCCAAAGCATACAACAAGTTCTGAGCCTTCCCAAACCAAAGCAGACAAAGGAAAGGGAATCATGACAGAAGAACCTTAGAAGAAAACGGAAATGCCATAGACAACAGAGAAGTTGATGAAGAGCTCATTCGATGCCTTTGTCACTCCTAAACCTGAAGACGACTGGGCAACAGATGGTAGGGTTGCAGAGATTAAACGACAAATGGATGCTCTGCGAAGACCAATACCACCACCAGATACACGACATGCAGAAATAGAAGAGGTGGTATATAGGTACCTTTACAAACAGCAATATCAGAACAACCCTATACCACACATCGAAGATCCTCAACTAAGAGCTGACCTTGACAACACCTTCAGCAAAACAAAGCCAAAATCAAGGGCATAAGTCTTCTCAGAGTCCAAAATAGAAAAGGTAATATACTGCAATTTCTCTCAAACGAGAACCTTTCCAAAGATCAGGTACAACATTTACAAAGTCAAAAGGGAGAACAAGTCCGAAAATCAATTTTCAGATGCCGATATAAGGAACTTGAACCCCTACGATCTGCCAGATCTTCTACTTTGGATGAAAGAAAACTTCGACAACGATGCTAATAGAAGGGCCTATCAAGTGTTCAGGAAAGCAATGAGAGAAAAGATTCTGTTGTATAGCATGATAGACTTTCAACTGGGAAGAGATCTTGGAGTCAGAAACCTGAGTCTGAGACCACCAGAGGATCACTGCCCACCTTCTGCAATACCCAACTCAATCATAACAACACCAAGGTACGGGTTAGTGTATAAGGATCCTGCTGGTCAAGTAAGACTTTTTGTGGAAATGGACTGTCAGAAGTATGCAACTAGTACTCTGAACAAGTTCAAATCAATCTTACAAGAGAACAGAGGTACTGAGCTTATGGATCAAGAATCAGCAGAAAGAACGATCAGAGATATAGATGCTACAATCGGCTTGAGAGAACTCTGCATCAATTTCTATCACGAGCTCAGAGAAGTAGGATTCGACAACAGAAGTTTCAATGACTTCAAAGATGCAAATGTCTAAATCTCTTTTACATATCTCTGTAACAGTAAAAAAGAAATAAAATGAAATTTTCGAGGTATTGTTTAACCTCTGTCTACTTTACTTAGCCTAATTATGCATAAAGTCAAATTTCCATTTTTCAATACTTAGGGGGAGATTGTTAGCTCCAAATATTCATAATATTAGAAGTATTGAAAAATAGGCTAGGTATGAAAGAGTTCCACAGAAACTCTGCGGTGCTCTACAGAAGATCTGCCAAAGCAAACGATCATTCAAGGAACACCAAGTCCCAAGAAGAATCTACAGAAGACTACTCAAGAAGGATCTACAGAAGAATGCTTACCAAGGACCGAGCCGCAAAACCTCTGTCACCCTTGACAGAGCCTCTGCGGTTCAGATTAAAGACTTGGAAGATATTTATAATATCTTGCCACTGTTGAAGAAATATCTTACTACTGTTCCAGGGTCCGTTCATCAACTTGTACAAGGCATGGTCCGACAACAAACACGTGTCAAACTCTGATAGGAATCCTTGCAAGTTGATATTAGCGCATTTAATGCATGCAGATTTCCAACTGTTCATGCCATCCCTTCTTTCCTGTAGCATTAGTCCTTTTGTCTAGAATAGTTCTTTTGTAGTAGTATAAAAGGAAGACTCATGTTGAGTTCTTCCTTACCAGAAAATATACAAGAAAAACACACACACAATTAACGTCAAATCTATTATTAGTGTTCTTCATCAAATACAGGAAAACTTTGCGATATTCATCTGTTCTTCATATACTGTTTATTTGATATTCTGTATTGTTTCTATACAAACATATCTGTTAGTTCTTCAAATACGCTTCCGCAACACATCTTACTTGAACTAATAGATAAGATAATCTTTGTTAATCAAATATGGGAACCGACAGAAATGTACCTGTAACCTCATCCGGAATTTCCTCTTCTTCTTGTGTTGTCATTTGGAAGACACGACCTTTTGCTTTCGGTACCTCAGACCCTTGTACCTCTCCCGAATTAACTCCCGTTGGTCTCATCGTTATACTACCCTGCTGTACTTTCCATTGTGGACAGTCTGATTGAATATGATCAGGGGAATTGCAAACGAAACAGAATTGAGTTACGTGACAGTCTTTAGCAATGTGACCAGTCTTCCCACACTTGTAACATCTTCGGGAATCCACATAACAGTTTCCTTGATGAACACGGTTGCATTTTGGACATAGTCTTTCAGCTGGTCTGAAAGGTGAATGACTATCAAACCTCGGGGATTCGTATTCCTCCAAATCGTATGTCATTTCTTCCAATTTTCCTTTTCCAGTACTCTTATCACCAACGTCTCTCCTATTATCCCGTTCCACATTTTCCGCGGCATCTACTGCGGCTGAGAAGGTATCAGGTCCTTTTGCAATCAATAGCTTTCTAATTTCTGAATTTAACCCGAAAATAAACCTTTCCATCTTCAGAGCCTCCGTGGCAACATAGTACTCCACGAAGCAAGACTTCTCCAGAAAAAGAGCAGTGTAATCCCTAACCGATACACTTCTCTGATGTAGGTTCATGAATTCCTCTTCCAGTTTTCTAACTGCTGCTTGAGGACAAAACTGTCTTTTGAAAGCTGTTGTGAATTCGTCCCAAGTAAAAGTTGAGTACACATCAGATCCTCTAGAGGTAATAAGAGCCTCCCACCAAAATAGAGCATCTTCCTTCAACATCGCGGTTCCGTATAGCACTTTATCTTCTTCTGCACACTTGCTGGTCCTGAAGACAGCTTCTATCTCTTTCAGCCACCTCATGGCCTTCACTGGATCTCTTTCTCCTTAATATGTCGGGGGTTTGCAATTTAAAAACATTTTATAGTCACACTTCCTTGGCACCGGTATGACAGTAGGTGTAATAGGCATCTCGTCTTCCAGATTAGGATCTGGTATATCAGTTCCATTGTGGCGAGTTCGATCAAACATAGTGTAACACCCCGCTTACCACGACACAATATTGTCCGCTTTGCCCCACTGGCTCACGGCTTTGTTCTTGGCGACCTGGCAAGGACTTCGCAAGGACTTCCCAGGAGGTCACCCATCCTGGTACTACTCCCACCCAAGCACGCTTAACCACAGAGTTCCCAAGGAACCCGCATGCTTGTGGCCCCAAAACGCGTTGTGTCTGGTAAGGCCAAGGTTTACTAATATACCCAGCATCTCTCCTGTCCACGACCGATGTGGGGGCACAACGCGTTTTGGGGCCACAAGCATGCGGGTTCCTTGGGAACTCTGTGGTTAAGCGTGCTTGGGTGGGAGTAGTACCAGGATGGGTGACCTCCTGGGAAGTCCTTGCGAAGTCTTTGCCAGGTCGCCAAGAACAAAGCCGTGAGCCAGTGGGGCAAAGCGGACAATATTGTGTCGTGGTAAGCGGGGTGTTACAAATGGTATCAGAGCCACTCCTGTGCCGTTCGAGATGTGGGGCAAACCTCATCGAGGACGATGAGTCCCTGAGGGGGGGTGTGTGTAACACCTTAGGCATATCCCACATCGGTCGTGGACAGGAGAGATGCTGGGTATATTAGTAAACCTTGGCCTTACCAGACACAACGCGTTTTGGGGCCACAAGCATGCGGGTTCCTTGGGAACTCTGTGGTTAAGCGTGCTTGGGTGGGAGTAGTACCAGGATGGGTGACCTCCTGGTAAGTCCTTGCGAAGTCCTTGCCAGGTCGCCAAGAACAAAGCCGTGAGCCAGTGGGGCAAAGCGGACAATATTGTGTCGTGGTAAGCGGGGTGTTACAAATGGTATCAGAGCCACTCCTGTGCCGTTCGAGATGTGGGGCAAACCTCATCGAGGACGATGAGTCCCTGAGGGGGGGTGTGTGTAACACCTTAGGCATATCCCACATCGGTCGCGGACAGGAGAGATGCTGGGTATATTAGTAAACCTTGGCCTTACCAGACACAACGCGTTTTGGGGCCACAAGCATGCGGGTTCCTTGGGAACTCTGTGGTTAAGCGTGCTTGGGTAGGAGTAGTACCAGGATGGGTGACCCCCTGGGAAGTCCTCGCCAGGTCGCCAAGAACAAAGCCGTGAGCCAGTGGGGCAAAGCGGACAATATTGTGTCGTGGTAAGCGGGGTGTTACACATAGCCTGTATATTGGCTTGTAGTCTTCCCATCTCCGCCGTCAAATCGTCTCTTGTAACAAACTCCGTACCTCGCCCCTGAACTCTGCCTCCAGTTCTGCCCCTACCTCTTTCTCCCCCTCTTCCCCTTCCCCGACTGGTGGATTGGTTCTATTAGGATTTCCTCCTCCCTCTCTATTCGTATTGCAAGTACCGTTGGCCATTCTGTAGATTCAGACAAGATTAATATACATGTAAGCACATACCCCGTATAATAAGGTATTCCAGTTCAAACATGTACCTGTAAGTTCACAATTACACTGGCCAAATGTAATTTGAATTTACCTTACATGATCTTCCTTCTACCTTTTTATACTTACCATCCCAAGGTTCTAAAATAATAGGGACATCCTACTTCACATTCAGTTTAAGTCTAGGTATGGATCCGAATACCTAAATCCCTTAAACTAGGGCTCTGATACCATCTGTAACGACCCGGTTTCCCAAACATACAACAATTAACATATATTGCATAACATCGTTACATTCATAACAAAAGATACTTAATAATTCACATACGGTCTCATAGTCTCAAAACTATACAATACAAAACATAAGCCTTTCCTAATCTTCGTCAGCTATCAACCGCATCCTACACTTTATCCTATCCTTTATACCTTCTTGAACCTGGAATACATATTTTTGAAAACAAAATGAGGGTTAGACCAAACGGTCTAGTGAGATAATCCCTGTCAGTTTAGTAATCCTTTTTGTAAAAACACACATATATCACAAATACTTATATACCAAACAAGAATCGTGCATCGTGTACCACTCATCCTTCACATGGCCAAATTAGTTGGTTGCAAGCCAACTAATCAATTACTCCACCATACGACAATTACAGCCAACACCGCCGTACGACAATTACAGCCAAAACTCCACCGACTATTAGTTCGGCTAACGTATACTCGTGTAGTGCAATATACATATAAATACAATATATATCTCAATTTATCATATTGTCATTTATAAACACGTCATCACGTTCCTACCACATATCCATCTCATATATATATATTTATATATGTATCCCGGTTTGAAAACGTTTTTAAAGTAAAACTCACCTGATTGCTTTATTACAACTCTTCCAAGCCTTTTCCAAAGATTCAGTCTTTCAATCCAAATCCACTGAGTCTGAAACAGATTAAATACAAATATCCCCTTACTAAATAAACACATAAGACATACTAGGCTAAGAACTCGAGATAACTTAAATCCTCCAAAAGTGACCAAACAGCTCAAGTATCCGGACAACACACAAAAACAATCCGGACAACAGATCTTTCCGGACAACATCAATAATCCGGACGCCATCCGAAAACCGAAGTAACCCGGATATCACCCGGTAACATAAATCATCCGAAAACTATAGAAAAGAGATACTTACCGGATACTTGTTCGTCCGGACACTAGCCATAGAAATTACCGGACACATTCAACAAGACTACCGGACACTACCATAAAGTGTCCGGAAACCTCTGTCGGTTTCTGCAATTCTTACCCAGATTAGACTGGAATTACTACCAGGCTTGAAATCAACTATTCTAATCCGATAGAAACCTTCTACCATCAATTACAAACATAAAATGTAAAGGAACATACCTTAGAAATCACTTCCAAGCAACCAATTTGAATCCCTAACCTTTCTTTCATTCTTCCTCTTCTTTTGTCTAAAACACACACACACACACTGATTGTTTGCTGAGTTATGAAAATATCTGGAGTATAATGTGATAATATCAAACTTAATTACCATTTCAGCCCTTCAACTGTTCAACAATGACCCAAACACCCTTAACTTGTAAATTTACCTAAACTTACCCTAAACCTCCAATTTTAAAGTTAACTTTATTTAACGGAAAAGGATTTTAACTAACGAACTTACCCGGGGTATTACACCTGAGCTATCGTTAGAGTCTGTGAGTGTTGTAAGAGAAGATGAAGAAGTACAAAGACCAGAGGTAAGAGAACCCGAAGTGGGGTCTTCCTCTGCAAATGTTGAGGAGGAGGAAGTAATGGACAGAGCATCCCCTCTGGAGGCTGTCCAAGAGGAAGTACGGGAAACTGCAGAGGAGGTGGCAGAGAGTTCGTCTTTCTCTGGCAGTAGTGAGGAAGAGGAGAGTGAGGGAGAGACATCTGAGTCTTCTGAATCCCTAAGAGCCGAGGGAAATGTGAGTTTAGCAGAAGATGTTCAAATGAACACATATGTGCGTTTCCCTAGCCCATTTCCTAGTGCTACCACACAACCTATCCTTGGTGATCAAGACCAAATGGATATTGAAACAGAGGTACACACCTCGAACCCTAACTAGAATGAACCACCAGAGGCAACTCTTCATGCCTCTGGTATGCATGAAACCGGGGAATCCATTTTAGAAGAAGATGTTCAAATGAACACACATGTGCGTTTCCCTAGCCCATTTCCTAGTGCTACCACACAACCTATCCTTGGTGATCAAGACCAAATGGATATTGAAACAGAGGTGCACACCTCGAACCCTAACTAGAATGAACCACCAGAGGCAACTCTTCATGCCTCTGGTATGCATGAAACCGGGGAATCCATTTTCGGTAATGATGTATGTTGGTCCCGAAGGGCTATATAAGTTTGTAGAAGGGGGGGGGGGGTTGAATACAAACACACATTTTTACTTTTCTAAATTGTTTATTGATAAATCAAGACAATTTACAACTTGTTGCGGAACAAGATTAAGGATAAACCTAATCTAAACAAGTCTTGAGAAACACTAAGTTTCTTGCACTAGAAAGAGTTAAAGAAATTACGAATAATAACTTAACAATAAGAGATAAATAAGAAGATGGTCCTAGCACACTTCAAAACTGAAGTAAGGTTTCTTCTTATATACTGCATGCATTTAATGCATGGCAGTATGGCTTTACATGTGGCAGCAGCTGAGTGGTTGCATGTCATTGACCTTTGTAGACAACCTTAGTAGCCGCATGGTGCACAGTGTAGAATCAGAGTTGTTGTACGATTACAGACAAAAGGGATGTCCGTTCTGACAGTTCGTACAGAGACGTGCAAGGGAGGTAAGACAATAGTAACATGCAGGGAGACTTCATGATCAACTTTCGTTGAGTCAGATCTTTATCAGCGAATGATAAAGTTCAGCGATTGCTGAAGTCTTCTACTTAATATTTCACGTTGAATGGGCAGGTCTTGCTTCGCTGATATCCGCATCAGTTCATGAGTAGACTTATCGCTGGTTCTTGAGCTTGATCTTCGAATTCAGCATAGAACATATGTTGACGTGAAACTTGTCTTCAGGGATTATAAGTAAACAAACTAAACTATCAGCGATCATCAATAGAACTGAACAGGCTCAGAGCTATATGATGATGAACAGTGTTCGCTGAATATCTAATCTAAAGAGTGAGAGTTCCTATCAGCGGTACTGTAAAGTCTTATTACTTATCAGCGATAGTGAAACTCTAATACATATCATTTACTTACAATTTTCACTAAGTGTTTAAGAGAGGGTCATTATCCAATCACTGAGGTTTTGGATCAACAATCTCCCCCGATTTGATTATGACATATCAACAGAGAAAATTGCTATTTAATGAAAACATGAGGTTAAAAAGAACTCATAAAATATTTGTCCCTTTTACTGTTTTCTGGGATCTTTTCAGTACTGATGGAGTAAAGTACATTCGCTGAAATTTTTCTTTAAACTTTGTAAAGATTACAGAGGGAAGTGGAAAAATTACAAGTACAACAAATAAAATTACAAGTATAAAAGATGTAGATAGATAAGGATAGAAAGAATTACAAGGCAATCCTATCCGTCAAAAGGTTCTTCCTTAATGAGAAGTTCATCAAGGGTCTTTGATGTGGGAATCATCCAGTCAGGGACTGTTACACCTTGATCCTTTTTGTTCTTTGCTTCTTCAAAGATCAGGGGCTTGAGGTGACGTGCTTGAATGTCACGTCTGACTTCACACCAGTATATGAGGTCTCTGAGTTGTTCGATGGGAGTGATTGGAAGCTCAGAGATGCGTTGAAAGTGTTGATTTCCATGGCAATCTAGAAAGAATATACCATAGGGATCACTTAGGACTTTTCCAGGGATGAAAGTTTCACCAGGTGGTAGGGAGGTGTCAAGCGCTGAGAGGTCAGCATCAGGACCAAGAACTTCAGCACGAGAGAAACCAATACGTGTTTCATTCCGTATAGGAGGACCTGAGTCTTTGGTTTTCTTTTTCTTTGCAGAGGCCCTTCCTTGTTGAGGTGGAAGAATAGTGGAAGGAGGAATATCCACAGCAGAAGAAACCAAGTCGATCTGAGAATTTAAAATTTTCTCGACATGGCTCTTGAACTTTGAGCGAGATCGCTGAATGGCTAATTTCACTTCCAACTATTCAGAGAAACCAAATTTCTCTAAAGTAGCAGCATAAAAAGTTTTCTTGGTTTTGTCTTCTTTGAATACGTCAACTTCAACAACAGGAACGTCAACGAACAGTTTTCCTCTGATATTTAGCATGATGATTTTGGATGGTCGAGATCGATAGTTCAGCATTTCTTTACACCATTCCAAAGTCAAATCAGACACTTTAATCTTTTCTTCAATGATCCTTTAGGCATCTTCCCATAGCTGACGTTGGACATCAATGGGAGTTCTTTTCAGCGCGGGGTCTTTCACCGATTGTTGGACAAGCTGGATGGCGAGAGCCTTATCTTTTTCTTCAGCTTCCTTCTGTTTGGCGAGTAATCTTTCAGCTCTTAGATGATCCTCATATTCTTTCCTTGATATCCTGAACTTTGTGGGAGCATGGATTTTGTCACGAGGAAAAATGATTCGCTGATCTTCAAGCTGTTTGATCATTGCATCTCTCTTTTCTTGATCCTCTTCACTTAGCTTTTGAGGAGCCAAGGAAGGTCTGTTTTTGTGAGAGAGCAACTGTTCTTCAGGTTCATCAGTCTCAGTGGTTAAATCCAAGACTGGGATTATTTCTTCAGCTCTTGTGGCTGGGATTATTTCTGGTGTAGTCGTGGGAGCTTCAGCGGGATCCTCAAACATGGGAGAGGACTAGCTGAAACACAACAATTGTTTAAGTAAGAATATGGGAAGAAAGAGATAGAGAAAAGAATGTGGTTAAGTGTATAGAGGTTTTAAGGATAGAAGGATTGAGATTGAGAAGGGATAGAGGAGGGATGCAGTGTAAGGGAATAGAAGGTAGTGTACCTGACAAACTGGCTTTTGAAGAAAGATCGTCAGATTGTCTTCTTCAGCGAGGCCTTTGTTTTTGCCTTTGTCAGCTTCAGACGCTGCAGGCTTTGTCTTGGTCCGCTCCCCTGAAGGGTCTTTTATCTCGATCCCTTTTTGAGCTGGGGCTTTTGCAACAGGCTGGATGTAGAAGAAATCGTCATTATCATCGTCATCATCATCATCATCTTTGGGGGATGATGATGGTTCTTCATCATAGATGTCGACAGGTTCATCATCTTCAGCTTCTTCTTCAGACTCGACCTCTTCAGCATAAGGTTCGGTCACGTCAGCAGCAACTTCCTTAAGTTGCTCATCGAGTTGCTCCCCTTCAGATACAGAGGGAGGTTTCTCGGTTTCCTCAGGGTTTTCAACTCCCTGAGGTTGTGAAGTAGAAGTAGCAGCAGTTTCAATACCCTCCCCCTCAGCATTATGGGGAAGGCCTTGTTTAGTCTTCTCCCCCTCTTCCACATTATGGTTGGGGGAGGTAACAGATTGTTCAGCAGCAGCAATGTGTATTTGGTCTCTGTCTTCCAGGCCAGCGATCCTAACACAGTTCTCAATCTTTGCAAATCTGACTTCCAAGCCAGTTATAGCAGGGTTGATCTTTTGAAGAGCTTCGCAATCGGCCTGAGTAAAATGAGAAGTTGGGGCGTTCAGGCGATTGAGTACTTTCTGAACAATTTCTTTGACGGCGGAGACCTCAGCCTTTATCGTGGAGACTTCACCCTTAAGAGAACCAACCTCTGTCTTCAATGATGTGACTTCATTGGACAGAGTGGTGAAGTTTGTTGAAAGAGAGGTGGTTGCGGTTGAATTGTCAGCGAGGGTGGTAGCAAACTGAGCAATGCTACCATCCACCTTCTCCAGATCAGTTTTGGAGGCTTTCGTATCAACGATCTCGGTTAACTTTTTGAGTTTCTCTCCAGCGTCTGTAACCGCTGAAGAGTTCGTGGAGAGAATGGTGTTGTAATTTTCCACCTTTGTTTCCAGGGCCTTCAGGGAGGTGTTGATATACCCTAAATTAGGACCTGAAACAATTATTAACTTATGAACAGAGGAAAGCTCAGAAGTTTGGGGTAGAGAGAGAGAGGAGTGTTTTGGATTGTGTTTATACCTGCAGGCAGGTTGGCGAAGTTGTCGAACCCATTGTGTCCTGAATGATATTCCATGTCGCCTTCAAGAGTACCTTGGCGCATGGTGGTGCCTGCAGATCCTAAGTTTGCATCCATCATCGTATTTAGAGTGTCTGCAGCTGAGTCATGTACGATGAAGGGTGTCCCTGAGAAAGTTGGGAAAATTGGTGGAGAGACCAAAGATTGAGTAGGAGGAATGAGGGATGAGAATGATGGTTGGGTGCAGGGTTCAGCGTTGGATCCGCTATCAATCACTTCAGTCTGTAGAGAGGCTGAAGGAGGTGGGTTCATTTCCAAGTTTATAACTTCAGCGTTTAGAGAGGCTGAAGCTGGGATGGAAGGGGTAGCTTGATCAGCTGTGGCAGAGCGTACCACGGAACTTTCCATCAGCTCTTCAAGTTGAGTTATGGAGTCTTCAGCGTGTAAATGCTGGGGGGGGGGGTTGCTCCTTGGTTTTCTTGATTCTTTTGGAACCAAGTTGGGAAGATGAGTGCTTCCTTTTTCGAGAAGGAGTGGAGGGTGCAGCGTGGGTATCAGCGGTGGGGATTTCCACTGAATGAGCTGCAGAAGTAGAAGAAGGAGGATTGAGAAGAGATAAGAGAGTAGAAAGACGTACCTCGTTTTCTAGCGGCTTGAAGTCGGGCACCTTAGGGGCAACCTGAGAGAGTCTCAAATCACCCTCTGTTGGGTACCTCTCGCCAAGTCCTTGTTGAAAGACGGCGCTGATGAATCTGGGATAAGGAACCCATGCAGATCTTTCAGCCATATCTACTCTGAACGCAAGGTCGTCGTAGATGATTGAGGCCCAGTCAACATTTAGACCTTTCAGCAATGCATAGCCCATTGCTTGCTGAGGTTGAGCAGCTTGATCAGAGGAGCGACTCTTCGCTGTCATGCAGCTTATCAGATGTGCAAAGATGAAGTTCATCTCGCTGGGCATTTTGGACTTCTTGATCAAGGCCAGTTTCTTCTCAGGCTTCTTGTCCCTTCCAGTGTCCCAAGCGTAACCCATTGCATCGAAGAATGCAGTGATGGCTTCCCCATCAGCATGGTTTTTGTGGTTTGGGAGAGGGACAAAGCGGTTTTCTTTGGTAGAGGTAGGAAGACTCAGTGCTTTCCTAATAATGGCAGGGTTGATTTTGGTGGTGCCAAATTTGGTGTCACACAGAATGGAGTCAACGATCTTCGTTGGGTCTTTGGCATGGGGTACCTAAGCTCTTCTGGCAGTATACCAGATCTGAGATAGTAGGAATTGATGAGCAGGGGGTGTAATAGTCAGGGATGTAGATAAGCAACATGTTTTGAGGTAATTCACAGCATCATCCAGATGTGTGACTTGCTTTCGAGGAGGAAACTCGAAAAGCGCATGGAGGTTGTTCGATTTTGAAAAATCGATTTCCTCAAGCTTGAACTTGACCTGAGGAGCTTTGACGAGAGTCAGTTTCTTTGCAACCGTGGATTTCTCAGCAGTAGGAGCAGGTGAAGAAGATGCCATTTCTGTTTAACATATCAACCATGAATCATAAAAAATACAGTCTTAATGTGGAAACATTTTCCAATAAGATGTTTTTTGAATTTTGTCCATTTCATTCAGACAGAAATGTCTTAATGAAGATTAGGGTTTTCTTGTTTTGAAAAAGAAAAAAAACCCAGTAAAAGTCTTGTTTTCCATTTTCCTTTAGATAAGGATTCTGGAAAAAACGAATGAATAACAAGTTTAAGATTTTGAGTTTTAAAACTTGAAGAACAACCATGAAAAGGTTGTGTTCATAAAACCATGAAAGAAATGATTTCATTTTAGAAAGGTTTCTTTTGTTTGATCTGTTAAAAGCAACAAGAAGATCAGAAACAAGTTATGCAGGTGAATAATAAGAATATTAACCTGGTAATCGTAGAAGAAGATGAACAGTTTTCTGGAAATAAGCAACAGTAAATCTTTTATTTCTTGGAGGAGAAGTATTGTTCGCGGAAAGAAAAAATATAAACTCGAAATAGTTTATATAGAGAGATTTGAGAGAGAGAAAAACTAGAGCGGGAAAGTTTTTCATCATGACACGGATACGTGTTTGCATTTGATTGGATGGTAAACGAAACGTGCAAACGTGTGTTAGAAAAAGAACGTGCCAGGGTTTATTCGTTGTGATGATGTCACAAACGTCCTTTCATATTTTAGGATGTCTCCGAGGTTTTGAAAGCTCAGGGACTATTTTGAAAAACATGAAGCACTGAATAGAAATATCAGTGTTAGTTTAAGAAATTTCAAAGTATCACTGTTAAGGAAGAGATATTCAGCGATACAATTTGTTTTGAAATGTTACATTCACATGCTAACGTCAGCGAGCAAGAGAGAAAACATACCTTGATATCAGCGAATCAATTATGTTCAGAGAGAGAATGATAGAATGGGTTATATAATTGTTTTATCCTATCGCTGATCAAATGTGATTAACTGAAGATCTTACTCTTCAAAGTTCAGCATTCCAAGCTCGCTGATGAGAAAGTTGAATCTTGTCTCATTAAGAGGTTTGGTGAACAGATCAGCTAACTGATAGTCAGTTGGGATAAAATGAAGTTCTATATCAAAATTCATCACATGATCTCTGATAAAATGATACCTGATTTCGATATGTTTGGTCTTTGAGTGAAGCACTGGATTGTTGGCTATAGCGATGTCACTTGTGCTGTCGCAATAGATTGGAATTTTCGAGAGCTGAAGGTCATAGTCTAGTAGTTGATTTCTCATCCACAAGACCTGAGAACAACAGCTTCCAGCGGCTACATACTCAGCTTCAGCAGTTGAGGTGGACACTGAATTTTGCTTTTTACTTGTCCAACTCACCAGCTTTCCACCTAGGAGCTGACAGCCTCCTGTGGTGCTTTTCCTATCCAATTTGCAACCTGCAAAATCACTATCTGAATAGGCGATTAGATCAAACCCTGAGTCTTTGGGATACCAAAGACCTAGGATTATTGTACCCTTAAGGTAACGAAAGATTCGTTTTACAGCAATCATACGAGATTCCTTAGGTTCAGCTTGATATCGTGCACACAAACAGGCTGCGTACATAATATCGGGTCGGCTAGCTGTAAGATACAAGAGAGAGCCGATCATCCCACGATACAGTGTGACATTAACAGGTATTCCATTTGAATCCTTGTTTAGTGTCAGCGGTGGTGCCATAGGGGTTTTCATAGCTGAACTCTGAGTTAAATCGAATTTCTTTAGCATATCTTTAACATACTTTCCCTGATTAATGAAAGTTCCTTTTTCATTTTGTTTTATCTGAAGACCAAGGAAATATGTTAGCTCACCCATCTTGCTCATTTTATACTCTTCTTTCATTCTATCAGCGAAACGAGTACAAAGGTCAGGGTTAGTAGAACCAAATATAATGTCATCAACATATATCTGAACAAGAATGATATGACCTTTCACTATTCTGAAAAATAGAGTTTTGTCGATTTTACCTCGCTCAAAATTTTCAATTAGGAGATAAGAGGATAGAGTGTCATACCATGCACGTGTAGCTTGCTTTAAGCCGTAAAGTGTCGTATCCAGTTTATAAACATAACCTGGATGCTTAGGATCTGAGAATCCTGGAGGTTGTTCCACATAGACTTCTTCATTCATCTTTCCATTTAGAAATGCTGACTTAACATCCATTTGATATACTTTGAAGTCTTTGTGTACAGCGTATGCTAAGAATAGACGAATAGATTCTAGTCTTGCTACTGGAACAAATGTTTCATCGTAGTTTATACCTTCCTTTTGTCTGTATCCCTGAGCAACAAGTCGAGCCTTGTTGCGGGTTACAGTTCCATGTTCATCCAACTTGTTTCGATAGACCCATTTAGTGCCTATCACTGTCTTGTCAGTTGGTCTTCGAACAAGATTCCAAACTTTGATTCTTTCGAATTCAGTCAGCTCTTCTTGCATTGCGTTGACCCAGTTTGGATCTTTAAGGGCATCATCTATTTTCTTTGGTTCAATCAGAGAAATAAAGTTAACAAATAAACAAATATTATCTGCACTTCGTCGAGTCTGAACACCAGCGTTTGGATCACCAAGGATTTGATCAATTGGGTGATTTACAGTCCATCGCTGAGCGGAGCACGAATTGCTGACTCAAATTGAACTGGAGGAGCTGAAGATGAGGCTTCAGCAACTTCTGGAATATCAGCCAAGAGAGGAGTAGGTGCCGATGTCATTTCATTCATTGATTGCTGAGAAGTAGATGGAATGTCTGAGACATTTGGTTCTGTTGGTCCCGAAGGGTTATACAAGTTTGTACAAGGGGGGGGATTGAATACAAACACACAGATTTTACTTTTCTAAATTGTTTATTGATAAATCATTAACAATTTACAGCTTGTTGCGGAATAAAATTAAGGATAAACCTAAATCTAAACAAGTTGGAACACTAAGTTTCTTGCACTAAGAAAGAGAATGAAATTACTAATAATAACCTATCTCAAGATAAGAAGGATGAACTTGTCCAGAGTTAGCAAGTTACTTCAAATGAAGTGAGTTCTTCTTCTTATATACTGCATGCATTTAATGCATGGCAGTTTACACTTTACACGTGGCAGCAGCTCATTGGTTGTATGTCATTGACCTTTGTTGACAACCTTAGTAGCCGCATGTTTGAACAGTGTAGTATCAGAGTGGTTGTACGATTTCAGACAATAAGGAGGTTCTTTTCTGACATATCGTACGGAGTCGTGCAAGGGTGGTTAAGACAAAAGTAACTTGTACGGAGGACTTCATGATCTGCTTTTCGTTGATTCAGTGGTTTATCATTCTATATCAGCGAATGATAAAGTTCAGCGATAGCTGAAGTCTTGTACTTGATACTTCACGTTGAGTGGACAAATCTGAGTCTTCGCTGATCCGCATCAGTTAATTAGGAGACTTATTGCTGGTTCTTGAGCTTGATCTTCGACTTCAGCGTAGAACCTATGTTGACGTGAAACTTGTCTTCAGAGATCATAAGTAAACAACTAACTTATCAGCGATCACCATAAGTACTGAACAGACTCAGAGCATTATGGTGAACAGTGTTCGCTGAATGTTTAATCTAAAGAGTGAGAGTTCCTATCAGCGGTACTGTAAGTTCTTTGTACTTATCAGCGATAGTGAAACTCTAATACATATTGTTTACTTACAATTTTCACTAAGTATATATGAGAGGGTCATTATCAAATCACTGAGGGTTTGGATCTACAATCTCCCCCTATTTGATTATGACATAGCAACAAAGAAAATTGCTATGTAATGAAAACATAAGGATAAAAAGAACTCATAAAATATTTGTCCCTTTTACTGTTTTCTGGGATCTTTTCTGTACTGATGGAGTAAAGTACATTCGCTGAAATTTTTCTTTAGACTTTGTAAAGATTACAGAGGGAAGTGGAAAAATTATAAGTACAGGGAATAAAATTACAAGTACAAAAGAATAACTGATACAATAGAAGAATGGGCGATCCTATCAGTTTATAAAGGTTCTTCCTTAATGAGTTGTTCATCAAGGGTCATTGATGTGGGAATCATCCAGTCAGGGACATTTACTCCTTGATTTCTTTTGTTCAGCGCTTCTTCAAAAATCAAGGGTTTAAGAAGCCGTGCCTGAATGTCGTTCTTGAAGTCACACCAGTAGATGAGATCTTTCAGCTGTTCGATGGGAGTGATGTGGAGCTCAGAGATACGTTGAAAACGCTTTCGTCCATCCCAGTCAATAAAGAATATCCCATAGGGTTTGCTTATGACTTTCCCAGGGATGAAAGTCTCATCAGGAGGAAGAGATGTGTCAAGTGCAGAAAGGTCAGGTTCAGGACCAAGGACTTCTTCCATAGAAAAACCAATACCTGTTTCGTTTCGAATACGAGGACCATCTTCTGAAGATTTAGACTTTTTCTTTGCAGAGGCCCTTCGTTTCTGACTTTCGAGAGGAGGAGGAGGAGGAATATCCACACAAGAATAGACTAAGTCGATCTGTTTGTTTATCAGCTTTTCAAAGTGATCTTTGTACTTAGACTGAGACTTCTGGATGGCTAATCTAATCTCCAACCATTCAGAGAGACCGTACTTCGTGACAGCTTCATCATAGAATTTTTCGTACTTTCCGTCTTCTCTGAACATCTCGATTTCAGCGATAGAAACTTTAATGGTTGATCTTCCAGATACGAGTACCTTGATTATTCTGGAAGGTCGATGTCTGAAGTGTACCTTTTCTTTGCACCAGGCTAGGGTAGATTGAGACACAATTCTCTTCTTTTCAACGATCTTTTTGGCGTCTTCCCATAGCTGACGTTGAACTTCGATTGGAGCTCTTTTCAGCTTGGGGTCTTTTATTGATCGTTGAGTAAGCTGGATGGCGTATTCTCTGTCTTTTTCTTCAGCTTCCCTTCTTTCAGCGATTAGACGCTCAGCTCTGAGGTGATCCTTGTATTCCCTTTTTGAAAGTTTGAACTTTGTAGGAATAGAAGGAAGTTGATCACGCTTCAGAATGATTCGCTGATCCTCGAATCTCTTGATCATTTCATCTCTCTTTTTCTGATCCTCTTCACTCAGCTTTTGTAGAGCCAAGGAAGGTCTGTTTTTGTGAGAGAGCATCTGTTCTTCAGGTTCATCAGTCTCCGAGATCAAATCCAAGACTGGGATTATTTCTTCAGCGGCAGCTAGGATTATTGTTGGTGAAGTCGCAGCTGTAGGAACTTCAGCGATATCCTCAAACATGGGAGAGGACTAGCTGAAACACAGCGATCTTATGAATAAGAACTTGGGTAAAAAGAGAGAGAGAGGGAGAGAAAATGGGATGAAGTGTATAGAGGTTTTAGTGAGTGTAGAACTGATAATGTGTATAGAGAGGAGGGATGTAGTGCAAGGAAGATTAGTATACCTGACAAACCGGCTTTTTAAGCAAGATCGTCAGATTTTCATCATCTTCAGCGACACTTTTTCCTTTGCCCTTGTCAGCTTCAGATGCTGATGGCTTTATCTTTGTCCGCTCCCCTGAAGGTTCATTTATCTTGATCCCTTTAAGAGCTGTGGTTCTCTGAGCAGGTTTGACGAGAAAAGAGTCATCATCATCATCATCTTCATCATCGTCATTCTTTGGAGAAGAGGATGGTTCGTCATCAGACAAGTCGATGGCTTCTTCATCTTCATCTTCAGAGTCAGATTCTTCAGCTTCTTCTTCGAGTTGTTCCCCTCAGATACAGAGGTAAGCTTCTCGGTTCCCTCAGGGTTTTCATCTCCCTGAGGTCCAGCGGCTGCTTCTTCAAATGTCTTCTCACCCTCTTTAGTAAAGGTGAGGTCTTCAGTCTTCTCTCCCCTGATAGATTCATCATGGGAAAGGTCTTCAGCGCTCTTCTCCCCCCCCCCCCCTTTTTCATAATGAATGGGGGAGGAATGTGATGACTCAGCAGCTGTTTTTGGTTCCTTGTCTTCTTGGCCAGGGATCCCCACACAAATTTCAATCGCTGTTAATCTGTTTTCTACACCAGAAATACCAGGATTGATCTTCACGAGTTCAGCACGATCCGCCGGAGTAAAATGCTAAGGTGCAGGAGCAGGGGCAGTCGTGTTGGTCAGGATTTGCTGCATCATTGTCTTCATCTCACCTACGTCAGTCTTTACAGAACCAACGTCAGTCTTTACAGCAGACATTTCACCCTGTAGTTTTCCAACAGATGTCTTCAGCGATGTGACTTCGCTGGACATGGAATTAACAGTCTTTTTGATAGAGATGTAGTCTGTGTAGATGTCAGAAAGAACTTTGGCAAATTTGCTGAGAGTATCATCAACCTTCTCCAAGTCAGCTTTGGAGGCATTCTTTTCGACCACGGTTGTTAGCTTTGTATGATTCTCTCCAGCGGTTGTTACAGCTGAAAAGTTGTTGGAAAGAGTAGTGGTGAGACCTGTCAGCTTCGTCTCAATTGTCTTTAGAGAGGCGTTGATGTCTCCCGAATTAGGATCTGTAACATATAAGAACTTGTGAACAGAGGAAAGCTCAGAAGTTTGGGGTTCAGTTACAGTGTATAGGGGTTGTTGTATACCTGCAGGAGGATTGGTGAATTCATCAAAATCTCGGTGTCCTGAGAAAAGTTCCATGTCGTCAGCGAGAGTGCGTGGACGTATGGTCATCTCTGCAGGTCCTATACCCATCACTCCTTGAAGAGTATCATCTTTAGCTTCTGGAGGAATGACGGGTGCTTCAGTGATAACTGGAGGAGAGTCCAATTGAGTAGAGGGAGAAGCGAAGGTTGAGAATGGAGGTTGGGTGCGGAGTTCAGCGTTGGATTCGCTGAGAATCGCTTCTTCAGTCTGTAGAGAGACTGAAGGAGGTTGGGTAGATTCCAAGTTTGTAACCTCAGCGTTTAGAGACGCTGAAGCCAGGATAGAATGGGTGGCTTGTTCAGCTGTGGCAGAGTGTACCACTGAACTTTCCTTCAGCCCATCAAGAGGAGCTGAGGAGTCTTCAGCAATAGATTGATGGGGTTGCTCCTTGGTTTTCTTAGTTCTTTTGGAACTAAGTTGGGTGGAGGAGTGTTTCCTTTTAAGAGAAGGAATGGAGGTTGCAGCTGGGGTATCAGCGGTGGGTTTGTCCGCTGAAGGAGATGCAGAAGTAGAAGAAGTAGGGTTGAGAAGAGTTAAAAGTGTAGAAAGACGTACCTCATTTTCCACTGGCTTGAAGTCGAGAACCTTAGGGCCAACCTGAGAGAGTTTCAGGTCACCCTCTTTTGGGTAGCTGTCCTTCAGGCATGTTTCGAATACGACACTGATGAATCGAGGATAAGGAACCCATGGAGATCTGTCAGCGGCGGAGTCCACTCTGAGTACCAGATCATCGTAGATAATCGATGCCCAGTCTATATGTAGACCTTTCAGCAGTGCATATCCCATTGCTTGATGAGGCTGAGCGGCTTGATCAAAGGAGCCGATCTTTGCAGTCATGCAGCTGATTAAGTGAGCGAAGATAAAATTCATCTCGCTGGCCATTTTAGACTTTTTGATGAGGGTCAGCTTCTTCTCGGGCTTCTTGTCCCTCCCAGTTTCCCATACATAGCACATTGCATCGAAGAATGCAGTGATGACTTCCCTATCTGAGTGTTTCTTGTGGTCAGGGAGAGGAACAAAAGGTCTTTCTTTTGAGGCGGTGGGAAGGCTCAAGGCTTTGCGAATAATGGCAGGTGTAATCTTCATAGTGCCATAGTCAGTATCGCAGAGGATGCAGTCGATTGTTTTTTAGGAGTCTTTGGTTGATGGTAGCTGAGAGTGTCTGGCAGAGTACCAGAATTGGGATAGCAGTAGCTGATGTGCAGGAGGTGTTATGGTCAGGGCTGTGGATAGACAACAATTCTTCAGGAAGTTCACAGCATCATCCAGATGTGTGACTTGCTTTCGAGGAGGTAACTCGAGAAGCGCATAGAGGTTATTTGACTTGGTCCAATCCAGTTCGTTAAGAGAGAACTTGACCTGAGGAGCCTTGATTATATCCAATTCCTCAGTAGCATCAGCAACAGTGTTCTCAGCGGTGGTGTTCTTGGAAGTGGAAATGTCAGTAGATGCCATTTTCTGTATTATCAGTTCAACCAAAGATTAACAAATAAGAATAATCTTAATGTGGAAAGATTTTCCAATAAGATGATTCGAATTTTGTCCATTTCATTCAGACAAGAATGTCTTAATGAAGATTAGGGTTTTTCTTGTTTTTGAAAAACGAAATGTAAACCCAATAAAAAATCATGTTTGCCAGTTTCCTTTGAAGATTAGGATTCTGGAAAAACGTATGAAGAACAAGTTTAAGATTTTGCGTTTAAACTTGAAGAACAACCATGAAAGGTTGTGTTCATAAAACCATGAAAGAAATGATTTCATTTTAAAAAGTTCTTTTGTTTGATCTTGTGAAAACAAAGAGAAAATCATTAACAAGTTTGAAGAAACAGGTAAAATAAAAGAATTATTAACCTGGTTCGTTGAAGAAGATGAAGTTCTTGAAAATTCGAGAGCACAAATGCGACAGTAAATTTTCTTTTTCTTGCTTGGAGAAGAAGTTCGCGTAAAAGAAAAATTAAACCCAGAATGAGTTTATATAGTGAGATTAGAGAGAGAGAAAATCTTGAGCGGGAAAAGATTTTCATCATGACACGGACACGTGTTTGCATTTGATTGGAAGGTAAACAAAACGTGCAAACGTGTGTCAGAAAAAAGAACGTGTCGGGGCTTATCCGTTGCAATGATGTTACAACTGTCCTTTCATATTCTTAGGATGTCTCTGTGGTTTTGAAAACTCAGGGACACTTTTGAAAACATGAAGCACTGAATAGAAATATCAGTGTTGGTTTTAGAAATTTCAAAGTATCGCTGATTAAGGAAGAGATATTCAGCGATGCACTTTGTTTTGAAATCTTGCATTCACATGCGATTGTCAGTGAGAGAAAAACATACCTTTGATATCAGCGAATCAATTTTATTCAGAGAGAAGATGATAGAATAGGTTATAAAAGTTGATTTTATCCTATCGCTGATCAAATGTGAACCACTGAAGATTTTACTCTTCAAAGTTCAGCATTCCAAGCTCGCTGATAAGAAAGTTGAATCTTGTCTCATCAAGAGGTTTGGTGAACAGATCAGCTAACTAATAGTCAGTTGGGATAAAGTGAAGTTCTATATCACCATTCTTCACATGATCTCTGATAAAATGATACCTAATTTCGATGTGTTTTGTCTTCGAGTGTAGCACTGGATTGTTGGCTATAGCGATGGCACTTGTGCTGTCGCAATAGATTGGAATATTTGAGAACTGAAGGTCATAGTCTAGTAGTTGATTTCTCATCCACAAGACCTGAGAACAACAGCTTCCAGCGGCTACATACTCAGCTTCAGTTGTGGAGGTGGACACTGAGTTTTGCTTTTTACTTGTTCAACTCACCAGCTTTCCACCCAGGAGCTGACAGCCTCCTGTGGTGCTTTTCCTATCCATTTTGCAACCTGCAAAATCACTATCTGAATAGGCGATTAGATCAAATCCCGAGTCTTTGGGATACCAAAGACCTAGATTTGCAGTACCCTTAAGATATCGAAAAAATCGCTTTACAGCGGTCATATGAGATATCTTAGGTTCAGCTTGATATCGTACACACAAACAGGTTGCATACATAATATCGGGTCGGCTAGCTGTAAGATACAAAAGAGAGCCGATCATCCCACGGTACAGCGTGACATTAACAGGTATTCCTTTTAAATCCTTGTCTAGTGTCAGCGGTGGTACCATAGGGGTTTTCATAGTTGAACTTTGAGGTAAATCGAATTTCTTCAGCATATCTTTAACATATTTTCCCTGATTAATGAAAGTGCCTTTTTCATTTTGCTTTATCTGAAGACTAAGGAAATATGTTAGTTCACCCATCATGCTCATCTTATACTCATCTTTCATTCTATCAGCGAAACGAGTACAAAGATCAGGGTTAGTAGAACCAAATATAATGTCATCCACATATATTTGAACAAGAATGATATGACCTTTTACTTTCCTGAAAAATAGAGTCTTGTCGATTTCACCTCACTCAAATTTTTCAATAAGGAGATAAGTAGAGAGAGTGTCATACCATGCACGTGGAGCTTGCTTTAAGCCATAAAGTGCCTTATCCAGTTTATAAACATAACCTGGACGCTTAGGATATGAGAATCCTGGAGGTTGTTCCACATAGACTTCTTCATTCAGCTTTCCATTTAGAAACGCTGAGTTAACATCCATTTGATATACTTTGAAGTCTTTGTGTACAGCGTATGCTAAGAATAGACGAATAGATTCTAGACTTGCTACTGGAGCAAATGTTTCGTCATAATCTATGCCTTCCTCTTGTCTATATCCCTGAGCAACAAGACGAGCCTTGTTGCGGGTTACAGTTCCATGTTCGTCCAACTTGTTTCGATAGACTAATTTAGTGCCTATCACTGTCTTGTCAGTTGGTCTTCGAACAAGTTTCCAAACTTTGTTTCTTTCGAATTCAGTCAGCTCTTCTTGCATGGCGCTGACCCAGTTTGGATCATTGAGGGCATCATCTACTTTCTTTGGTTCAGTTAGAGAAATAAAATTAACAAATAAACAAATATTACCTGCACTTCGTCGAGTCTGAACACCAGCGTTTGGATCACCAAGAATTTGATCAATTGGGTGATTTACAATCCATCGCTGAGCCGGAGCGTGAGACACTGACTCAAACTGAACTGGAGGAGCTGAAGATGAAGCTTCAGCGACGTCTGGAGTATCAGCCAAGAGAGGAATGGGTGCAGTTGTCATTATATTCACTGATTGTTGAGAAGTAGATGGAATGTCTGAGACATTTGGTTCAGGAGCAGGTATAGTGTTTAAAGGAACAACTATTGCTTTAGGTTCAGGTTCATTGATATTGGAATCAAATGTTTTAGCCATAGATTCATTTGAGAATAATAAACTAAATTCAGTTAGTTCAACCTTTTTGGTTTTGTAACTGGAATTTAGTTCATCATATTTAAAGTTTGTCGTATTGAATCTAGGCTTTTCTTCCGAACCTTTATCCGTCTTATCCTTATCTTTATTAGAATCCGGAGTTGAACATGCAGATTTAACAAAAATTTTGGATATAAGAGGTATTTCCTTTTTAATGGGTTCCTTTAAATCTTCATCCAATTTTGCAATTGTATAAAAATTTTCAGGCGCTTTCTTTGATACCTCTACATCAGATAAACCAAGTCCCATTTTAGGATTAAAAAATCGTTTATCTTTTGGATTATTGGTTAATAATCTTAGAGTTTGCTCAGTCTGACCTCTTTTATAGTTTAACTCTTCAAGTTCTTTGATCTTTGCAAGAGCTTCTATTCTTTCTGCAGTGAGAATCTTAATTTTAAATTGACAGTCTATATTCTCATCACTTATATCAATCATTTTCTTCTTCAATTCAGAAATTTCAGATTCAAGTGTTTTAACTTTTGTTCTAATAACTTCCTTTTCATTTTCTCTATCTTCAGCAAGACATTTGTAAAGAAGTGCCTCATCGTGATATTTCATCATTGAACTTTTCTTATTTTCAAGTTCCTTTTGAACTTTTTCAAATTTCTTATTAAGTTCAATTATCACGAGTTGCATTTCTTCATATCTGTCATCTTCAGTTTCAGACTCATTATCAGAATTATTAGAATTATCAGAAGAATAAAGAGATGATACCTCGGATTCCTGGTCATCTTCATCTAGTTTAGCCATTAAGCTATGCTTTACTTGAGTAAAGTGAGCTTCTTCATCATCAGATGAATCCATAAGCCAAATTTCTTCCTCAACATTGACTGGCTTTCCACTTTCTTTTGCTTTTGCCAGATGTGCCTTTCGCTAATAATAGTCAGAATCCTTCACCTCCTTTAGCTTACAGTCTCTGGCATAATGACCTGGCTTTCCACAGTTAAAACAGTTTCGGTCATCTCTATCATTCGATTCCTCTTTTTCCTTTTTCTCAACTCTCTCCTCTTTCTCCTCTTTCTTCTCAAATCTTTTATACTTGTTAGCTTTGTTGTATTCAGGTTTGGTTTTTGAATAAAACTTCTTTTTGCCAAATTTGTTTTGAAATCTGTTTGTTAATAAAGCCAACTTCTCAGCTATATCAGTCATTTCATCTCCAGAACTGCCACTATCATCATCATCAGAACTTATCTTCTTCTTGCTCATCCCAGAAATCAAAGCTTTTGTTTTCATAGCTTCACTCTTCTTATGTTTACTCAGAAGGGCTAAAGATTCTTCGACCTCTTTATCCTTTTCCTTAACAGTTTTTACTTTTTCTTCGTGTTGACCTAGAATACTGAAAATGTCGGTCAACTTTTCATCATCCATATCCCTTGACATTTGGAGCTGAATGGAGTAGGAATCCCATTCTGGTAGAAGATTCTTGACAAATTTGTAATTTATTTTTGATTCTGATTTGTCGACTCCATTTCTTCTCAAATTATTAAGGATGATATTGTATCTATTGTAGGTCTCTTTCAAAGGTTCGCCTTCTCTTGCTTTAAACCCTTCATAAGCATTGATGCTTTGATTCCTTTTGGTCTTCTTAGACTTTGATGATCCCTCAAACTGCCTTTCTAACTCATCCCATATCTCTTTTGCTGAGTCACGACTATCTACTCGATTGTAGATATCATTTGGAATTGCCATAGTCAAATAAGTCAAAGCCAGTTCATCAGTTGCAATCCTATCTTTGTCATATTGATTAAAAAATCTGGGTTCTTTATCAATGCTTCTAGGAGCAACATACTGACTTGTAGCAGTTTCAGCTTGACCACCAATATCCATTTTGGTGTGTGAGGACCTTCTTTGATTGAAACCATTAAATCTCTGTTCTGATGATTTAGAAACTGAGTCATTCTCTTCTTCCATTGGGCATATTCTTCCACTAGAAGAACTGGAGGCTTATTCTTTGATCCCATACTCATTAAATCTCTCGACATCTTTTCAAATAGCTAGGATAATTGATCGTTCAGAAGATCAAGCAGTAAGTGTAACAGAGATTACACTTAGAATCAACTGTTCAAGAAAGAAATCAGCACTTGGGTCCGAAACCAACACTTAGACAAATTCTGAGTGGTGCGAAACCTTCAGATTTCGGATGCTTTAGAATTCGAAACCTTAAGATTTCGGATGTAGTATGGTGCGAATTCCCTGAATTCGAATGCAACTGAGTACGAATTCCTTGAATTCGAATGCAACTGAGTACGAATTCCTTGAATTCGAATGCAACTGAATGCGAAATCCTTGAATTCGAATTTAGCTTGATGCGAAATCAATACTTAGCCAAAATCAAAACCAATTATACTCTTCAACTCAGAATTCGGATGTAGATGAGTGCGGAATCACGAAATTCGAACTTAACAGATACGAATTCAACACTTGTACACCAATTCGAAATCACCGGAATTTGAACTTAACTATGTTCGAAACTTCAAGAATTCGAACTTAACAGGGTGCGACACCACGGATATCGGGCTTAACTGGATCCGAAACCAATACTTGAGCACTTCGAAAATCTTGAATGATCCGAATTCACTATGAATAATCCGAATTCACTTTGAATAATCCGAATTCTGCACTTCGACCATCAAAATCACTAAATCTGCCATATCTTCCTCAATTCTTGATCAATTAACACGAACTTTGTACTGGTTTGCTCGAAATCAAAATCCACACACTTTCTTAGTTAATCACAAGATCTAATTCGATCAATTTAATCGAATTAAAGTCCAAAACAGTGAATTAGGGTTTTCGAACGAAAATTCAAAGAAATGAACAAATCTAATGATTCTGTTTAGAAAATGATGATGATCCAAGAATTAATGTTGTTCAAATATCAATTCCGAGTTCAGTGATGCCAAGAATTGATCCAAGAAATTAGAATCTAGAAAAAATCTATGTCTGAATGAAAAGTGATCAGATGAACAGTGATGAACACCAGATCTGAATTCTTCATGTTTAGTATAAAAATTCTTCAATTTGGTCTTCGATCTGCTTGAATCTCCTGTTTAGCTCTGATACCAAATGTTAGGTCCATGATCTTCATACAATCCAAGTATTGTGTAACAAGATGATGAAGAAAAGTGCGTGGATCTGAAGGAGAATATTTCAGATAGCGAGAATAGGAATACTGATACTGAGAAATGTATTTCTTCAAATAAAAATTGTATTCATTCATGTAATGTTTACAAAGTTTGTGAAAATAAAAATTCCGCAATTTCAAATTCTATCTTGTTGTCACAAGCAAAAAGAAGAATACATTGTGCTCATTGTTGGGATAACTATTTCAAGCTAAATAGAAATGATCCAAAGAACAAAAAATCTAATACTTCATCTTTTTCTCTAAAATCTTCAGCGAACAAATTTGCTAAAATGTTCGGTTTCAGATCAAAGAAACAGAATAAGAAGAAAGAAACAAAAACAGTTGATGTGAATATGGTTTGGATTCCAAAAGATCAACTTAACAAACCTAATTCACAAAATAACCTTACCTTTAAAGGCAAAATTCAAGGTTCATCAACTGTAATAAACAAACTGATCCGTACTAACAAGAAAGGACCCATACGAATATGGGTACCTAAGATCAGGTAATTATCTTTTTACAGGATCGTCATGTGTGGGTCATTGATTTGGGAGCTTCTAGACACATGACGGGGTACAAGCACTTATTGCACGATTTTACTGTACATCCTGGCGGATCGGTAGGTTTTGGTAACGATTCTAAAGGTCACGTTCGAGGCTACGGAACGTTGAAGAATGACTCAATGCAAATAGAAAAGATCTTGTATGTTGAAGGATTAGGGCATAACCTTTTCAGTAGTAGTCAGTTTTGTGACAAGGATTGTAAGGTAATTTTTGACAAAAGGTTTGGTTATGTTGTGGATGAGAATTGGTCAGAGATTTTCAGAGCAAAACGATGCGGCGATCTATATATGATGGATTTATCGACTCTTGTTGCTTCTAATCAAGTTTGTCTTGTTTCAAAAGCCTCTCAAGATGAATGTTGGTTGTGGCATAGGAGACTCTCACATCAAAATTTTCGAAGCATCAACAAGCTCAGAATAGATGGATTAGTTTCCGGGCTTCCTGAACTGAAGTTTGACAAAGTTTCTATCTGTTCGGCGTGTGAAATGGGAAAGATGAAACACGTCACGCACAAATCCAAAACTTTGTCTAACTGCAACAACGTCTTGGAATTAATTCATATGGATCTCTGTGGCCCTATGAGAACTCAATCAATGGGAGGAAAGAAATATATCTTGGTTATGATTGATGAGTATTCACGCTACGCTTGGTTGGATTTTCTTCGACTCAAATCTGAAGCACCTGAGCAAATAATTAAGTTCATAAAAAGGATTCAAATTCTTCTACAACGTCCAGTTCAAAAGATAAGGAGCGACAATGGAACTGAATTCAAGAATGCAACTCTTCAATCGTTTCTTGAATCCGTTGGCATCTCTCATAATTTTTCTGCACCAATTACTCCACAACAAAATGGAGTGGTTGAAAGAAAAAATAGGACGCTTGTGGAAGCAGCTCGGACTATGCTTGCTTATTCGGGTCTTCCACCAAGTTTATGGGCTGAAGCAGTGTCAACCGCATGCTTCACTCAAAACAGGACAATTATTATTAAACATCTTAATAAAACTGCATATGAAATAATCAATAATCGCAAACCTAACATCAAATTTTTGCGTGTTTTTGGATGCAGATGTTTTGTCCTAAAAGATAGAGAACACCTTGCAAAATTCCAAGTCAAGGCTGATGAAGGGATTTTTATTGGATATTCCTTGAATTCTAAAGCATATCGGATCTACAATAATCGTACAAAATCAGTCATCGAGAGCATCAACGTTACGTTTGACGAGAGTGTGACTTTGACTTCTGGACAACACAGTTCAGAACTCGAAAAAAAATCTGAAGTTTCTACTAAAAAAGGAGTAGAACCTGTGGCGAAAATGTTTTCTAATTCTGTATTAAATAATAATAGTACTAAGGATTTAGATTTGTTATTTCATGATGCATTTGTGGATTATTGTGCAGATATGGAACAACCCATCACATCTGTAAATGCATCTCCACAACAGACGAGTGTGAATGTCTCTGGTCCATCTGACGATGTCGGTGCTAGTACTTCTGGGACAACCAACGAAACTCCAAGTGAACCTACAACTATTCCAGTTTCTGAATCTGAAATTCAGCCTGAAGTTCCGGTTTCAGTAAACACATCATCGGAGGTTCCTATACATGAAATACAACAACCAGAAGTTAATGTACCAGAACCAACACATGTATCTTCAGCTGAATCTATTGAAGAGATTCTTGCAGTTATGGATGAGAATGATTCATCGAACACTCGTGTAGAGATTTCAACTCTTCCCAGTGTACATAAGTGGACAAAAGCACACCCCCAGCAGATATTATTGGTGATATCAATGATGGAGTGAAAACACGATCTGCGACTACCAACGAATGTTTGTATGTCAACTTTCTAAGCACGTTAGAACCCAAGAAAGCATCTGAAGCTTTACAAGATCCAGATTGGATAAACGCCATGCAAGAAGAGTTAAATGAGTTTAAGCGTAACGAAGTTTGGCATTTGGTGAAGCGTCCTAAAGACAAGACCATTGTTGGAACTAAATGGGTCTTTAGGAACAAGAAAGACGAAGCAGGAATTATAGTCAGAAACAAAGCAAGACTGGTTGCAAAAGGGTATAATCAACAAGAAGGAATAGATTATGATGAAACCTATGCACCAGTAGCAAGGATTGAAGCCATCAGAATTTTTCTTGCATACGCCGCACATAAAAGCATGAAGGTATTTCAAATGGACGTCAAATATGCGTTTCTGAACGGAATACTTCATGAAGATGTTTATGTAAGTCAACCTGAGGGTTTTATAGATCCAAAATATCCCAACCATGTCTATGTTTTGGACAAAGCACTCTACGGTTTGAAACAAGCTCCGAGGGCATGGTATGAGACTCTGACTATTCATCTGCTTAAAAATGGATACACCAAAGGTACAATAGATACAACTCTTTTTCTCAAAAGAGAAGGTAAAGATTTAATGTTAGTACAAATATATGTTGACGACATTATATTTGGATCTACAAATCCCGATATGTGTAAAGATTTTGAAGAGGTGATGAAAAGCCGCTTTCAAATGAGTATGATGGGAGAGTTAAAAAATTTTCTTGGTCTCCAAGTGACACAGTCAAAAGAAGGCATTTTCATTAATCAATCAAAACATATAAATGATATGCTTAAGAAATTTGACTTAAATTCCTCTTCCACCATGAAAACTCCCATGGCTACCGGTAAGCTTTTGAACGCTGATTCATCTGGTATATCAGTTGATCAAAAGTTATACCGAGGCATGATTGGATCTTTACTGTATCTAACGGCAAGTAGACCGGATATTTTGTTTGCAACATCTTTTTGTGCACGTTTCCAAGCAAACCCGAAGGAATCTCACATTGTGGCTGTAAAGCGAATCTTTAAATATCTCAAAGGCACAAAAAATTTGGGTCTTTGGTATCCTAAGGATTCTGGGTTTGAACTAACTGCTTACACAGATGCAGATCATGCGGGAAATATGATGGACAGGAAAAGCACATCTGGTGCTTGTCAATTCTTGGGAGATAAACTTGTAAGCTGGTCATCAAAGAAGCAAACTTGTGTATCAACATCTACGGCTGAAGCAGAGTATGTGGCCGCCGCTAGTTGCTGTTCACAAGTAATTTGGATGAAAACTCAGCTAAAGGATTATGGATATATCTTCAACAAGATCCCCATTTATTGTGATTCAAAAAGCGCAATTGCAATAACTGAAAATCCTGTTTAGCATTCCAAAACGAAACACATAGATGTCAGGTACCATTTTATCAAAGACCATGTTGAGAAGGGAACGATAGAAATGCACTTTGTACCAACAGAACTAGAACTTGCTGATCTTTTCACAAAACCTTTAGATGAAAAGAGGCTCAATTTTCTAATCAGCAAACTAGGAATGTTGAATCCTTAAGACATTGAGGGGGAGTTTGTGTTCTTGTTTATTTAAATCTATGATCATATCCTAACACACTAGGACCCAAGTGCCATTGGGTACCAAAATCTGCTTAATCTGTTTTGCAGGTTTATCATGTGTTGTACTGACTTGTAAATTCATACTACACACATGACTGAAAACAAAAGAGAAGCGGTGGATTTTTTTGAGGAATACTTGTACCATTAAGGGGGAGACAAAGAACTATGGCTTCTAAACATCTCGGTTTAGAACCCGTGCTTCAACGACTATGGCTTCTGAACAATTCAGTTCAGGACCCATACTTCAAAGACTAAGACTTCTAAAAAAATTAGTTTAGAACTCACACTTCTCAGGTAATATCCTTAACTGTTATATCTTTTTAATTCAAGGAACAAGTAGTGAAAGGTAACATTTGATTATATTTTATTTCTACTACTTTGAAAACTTGAAACTTTACAAATTTAATTCAATGACATGATATTTTCAATCTTCACTCAATGAATTAAATGTGTACTAAAAGACGCTTTTACAAGAAACTTTGTATTATCTGAGTTGGATCTGCTTCAATTTTCACCTCTGAAATAATCGAAAGGTCAGCAAAACATGAATGAAATTATGTTGAATGCTCAAAGTTATGTGAATCTGGATATATATAGAATATAATGCTCAAAAAAGCCTATATGTCAGAATGATGGATGGTAATGAAAAATTCTTCGATTTGGCTCTGATACCACTTGTTAGGTCCATGATCTTCATACAATCCAAGTATTGTGTAACAAGATGATGAAGAACATTATTGAAAAGGAAATCTAACCTAGAGAGAACACAAAGTGATTAGAGATCTACATCTTGTATTAATGAATTCACTTTGTGAAAACCCAGATCTCTAGCAATAAGATATGAATGTAGTGAGAGAGAATCTAGAGAGCAAATATGTCATCCATGTATTGAGCTCAAAGGATTACAAAAGGTTTCTAAAAGATTACTTAAGCTTTTGAAGTGTTACTAACAAATGGTCTAGACAAGCCTATTTATACCCATAACATACAAGGTATAAAGGCAATCACAATACTGTATAGACTCATACAGTACATTGACTTTACAGTAAATCTTGAATACAACAATGCTCTAACAATCTCCCCCTTTGGATTCAAGATTTAAAAAAATTGACAGCAGTCTTCAGCTCTTTGTAAAGTCAATCTTCTTCAACAGACACTTTATCAAACTATCTTCAAGTAGCTTTATCTCCACTAGTTCACGGCGAACTATATGCTTTGACACTCTTTAAGAACTCAGCTTTGAAGAATCTTCAGTCAAACATTAAAAGTCTTTGTCTTTCTCTTTGAAAAATCAATCTTCTTCAATAAAATCTTCAACAGATTGTCTTCAAGTCTTGAACATGAAATTCAGATCTTTATATAAAACCATCAATTCGGAACAAGATAAATCAGAAACGATTAGAGTTTGGATCAGAAAGATGTGAAACCAACCACATTGTTGAACTTTTAGGTGTAAGCGCATTCCGAGAATCACTCAGAACTAAGATAACCAAATTCGGCAACATTTGGACTTCACATGATCCTTCTCCCCAATCTTCAGTCTTTGTTCACGAATCTTTGACTTGAAATATCTTTGATTTGAAAATTCTTTGACATGAAATTGAAATTAAACTTTTCTCCCCCTTTTTCGATGATGGTGAGCATCATAATCATCGAAAACCATTTTCAATTTCAGTTGTGTCTTTGAGTATTGCTAACAATCTCCTCCATACAGAATAACCTTGCTCCCCCTCAAAATAATAATTCTGGAGCAATTAGTTTTCTCCCCCTGAAAGTATGCATATATTTCAATAACGTACAGTATTTGAAATTGTAGCACAAATTTTAAAACAAATTTACACAAGGAAAATAACATTCATTGAATTTTATTTTATAACTACAAACATTTGATCATTTGAAAGCTTTACAAAAAAAATTCAACTTAATGAAATTTAACAATATTTCAATCAAATGAAATCAAATGCATGTGTTTGGATTCAAGAACAAGTCATCATTGTATATCAAGTTAAAAAATGTTCAGTTTCAACCCCTTTATTAAATCTATTTGGTGTGCTAACATGCGAAATATGATTAGCATCAAGCATATGCAATTCTAAAACATATAAGAATACTTTGCTCTACTCACACTATTTGTCCAAAATCAGAATTTCATAAATTTACGGGTTTATCGCGACTTTGTATTTTCCCAAGTTTCAAGAGATGTGTGCTCATTGGCATCTTTTCTTTTGTGCTCATTGGCATCTTTTGATTTGTGCACATTGGCATCTTTTGATTTTGTGCTCATTGGCATCTTTTGATCAAAAAGTTTAGTAAGAATAAGATACACCGTTAAACATGACTTTCTATCTGGTTCTATAGCAGGATTTGGGTCAGCAGATCCCAGACCAGTTGGCCTTAGGTGCTAGGTGTCGAGCACCCCTTAGAACTTAATTTCCCAAACCAGAAAGGCCACATCGATATATCTTAAACCCATTTGTACCAGTAGAACATGGCTTTCTATCTGGTTCTATTGCAGGATTTGGGTCAGCCGATCCCAGACCAGTTGATCTTAGGGACTAGGTGTCGAGCACCCCTTAGGACTTACTCTCCCAAACCAGAAAGGCCACAGGCACAAACTTTGAAACTAAATGATATTCTATATAAGTTCGAATTTCCATCACAAAATATGAATGATATCTCAATCACTTGGTTCTTAATCATAGTGCTTCCCCCATATTTTCGTTTCCATTCATCATTCTGATAAATAGGCTTTTTGAGCATTATATTCTATATAAGTCCAGATTCACATATCTTTGAGCATTCAACATAATTTCATTCATGTTTTGCTTACCTTTCGATTTATTTCAGAGGTGAAAATTGAAGCAAATCTAACTCAGATAATACAAAAATACTTGTAAAATCATCTTTTAGCACACATTTAATTCATTGAATGAAAATTAAAAATTTTATCTCATTGAATTAAATTTGTAAAGATTCAAATTTTCAAAGTAGTAGACACAAAATATAATCCAATGTTACCTTTTACCACGTTCCTTGAAACAGAAAGATGTAACAGTTAAGGATATCACCTGAGAAGTGTGAGTTCTAAACTGATTTGTTTAGAAGTCTTAGTCGTTGAAGTATGGGTCCTGAACTGAATTGTTCAGAAGCCATAGTCGTTGAAGCACGGGTTTTGAACTGATATGTTCAAAAGCCAATTAATATTTGTCTCCCCCTTAATAGTACAAATATTCTTCAAAAAATACGCCGCTTCTCTTCTGTTTTCAGTCATGTGTGTGGTATGTATCTACAATTCAGTACAACACATGATGAACCTGCAAAACAGATTAAGCAGATTTTGGTACCCAATGGCACTTGGGTCCTAGTGGGTTAGGATATGATCATAGATTTAAGTAAGCAAGAACACGAACTCCCCCTCAATGTCTTAAGGATTCAACATTCCTAGTTTGCTGATTAAAAAATTTAACCTCTTTTCATCTAAAGGTTTTGTGAAAAGAACAGCAAGTTCTAGTTCTGTTGGTACAAAGTGCATTTCTATAGTTCCCTTCTCAACATGGTCTTTGATAAAATGGTACCTGACATCTATGTGTTTCGTTTTGGAATGCTGAACAGGATTTTCAGTTATTGCAATTGCGCTTTTGGAATCACAATAAATGGGGATCTTGTTGAAGATATATCCATAATCCTTTAGCTGAGTTTTCATCCAAATTACTTGCGAACAGCAACTAGCGGCGGCCACATACTCTGCTTCAGCCGTAGATGTTGATACACAAGTTTGCTTCTTTGATGACCAGCTTACTAGTTTATCTCCCAAGAATTGACAAGCACCAGATGTGCTTTTCCTGTCCATCATATTTCCCGCATGATCTGCATCTGTGTAAGCAGTTAGTTCAAACCCAGAATCCTTAGGATACCAAAGACCCAAATGTTTTGTGCCTTTGAGATATCTAAGGATTCGCTTTACAGCCACAATATGAGATTCCTTCGGGTTTGCTTGGAAACGTGCACAAAAAGATGTTGCAAACAAAATATCCGGTCTACTTGCCGTTAGATACAGTAAAGATCCAATCATGCCTCGGTATAACTTTTGATCGACTGATATACCAGATGAATCAGCGTTCAAAAGCTTACCGGTAGCCATGGGAGTTTTCATGGTGGAAGAGGAATTTAATTCAAATTTCTTAAGCATATCATTTATATATTTTGATTGATTAATGAAAATGCCTTCATTTGACTGTGTCACTTGGAGACCAAGAAAATTTTTTAACTCTCCCATCATACTCATTTGAAAACGGCTTTTCATCACCTTTTCAAAATCTTTACACATATCTGGATTTGTAGATCCAAATATAATGTCGTCAACATATATTTGTACTAACATTAAATCTTTACCTTCTCTTTTGAGAAAAAGAGTTGTATCTATTGTACCTTTGGTGTATCCATTTTTAAGCAGGTGAATAGTCAGAATCTCATACCATGCCCTCGGTGCTTGCTTTAAGCCGTAGAGTGCTTTGTCTAGAATGTAGACATGGTTGGGATATTTGGGATCAACAAAGCCTTCAGGTTGACTTACATACACTTCCTCATGTAGTATTCCATTCAGAAACGCAGATTTGACGTCCATTTGGAATACCTTCATGTTCTTATGTGCTGCGTATGCAAGAAAGATCCTTATTGCTTCAATCCTTGCTACTGGTGCATAGGTTTCATCATAATCTATTCCTTCTTGTTGATTGTAACCTTTAGCAACCAGTCTTGCTTTATTTCTGACTATAATCCCCGCTTCGTCCTTTTTGTTTCTAAAGACCCATTTGGTTCCAACTATGGTTTTGTCTTTTGGACGTTTCACCAAGTGCCACACTTCGTTGCGTTTGAACTCATTTAATTCCTCTTGCATGGCGTTGATCCAATCTGGATCTTGTAAAGCTTCAGATGCTTTCTTGGGTTCTAACGTGCTAAGAAAATTTACGTACAAACATTCGTTTGTAGTCGCAGATCGGGTTTTCACTCCATCATTCAGATCACCAATTATATCAGCCGGAGGATGTGCTCTTGTCCATTTATGACTACTTGGAAGAGTTGGTATATCCATACGAGTGTTTGATGGATTATTTTCATCCAATACTGCAAAAATCTCCTCTGTCGATTCAGCTGAAGATACATTTGTCGTTTCCGGTATGTTGACTTCTGTTTCTAATCCTTCAGATGTGGAAGTCTCCGATAAATGATTTTCTGAAACCTGAACAACTGGTTGAATTTCAGGTTCATAGACAGGAACGTGTTCACTTGGAATCTCATTAGTTTCTATAGAAGTACTAGTATCAACATCTTCAGTTGGACCGGAGATATTTGCACTCGTCTGATTCTGAGATGCATTCACAGATGTGATTGGTGGTTCCATATCTGCACAGTAATCCATAAATGCATCATGAAATAGTAAATCTAAATCAGTAGTATTATTATAATTCAAAGCTGAATTAGAAAACTGTTTCGTCACAGGTTCTACTCCATTTTTAGTAGAAGCTTCAGATTTCTGTACGAGTTCTGAACTAAATTGTCCAGAAGTCAATGTCACAGTCTCGTCGAACGTAACGTTGATACTCTCGATTACTGATTTTGTTCGATTATTATAAATCCTGTATGCTTTCGAGTTCAAGGAATAGCCTATAAAGATGCCCTCATCAGCTTTAACTTGAAGCTTTGTAAGATATTCACGATCTTTCATCACAAAACACCTGCATCCAAATACACGCAGAAATTTGATGTTAGGTTTGCGATTGTTGATTAATTCATATGCAGTTTTGTTAAAGCGTTTATTTATAATAGTTCTGTTTTGAGTAAAACACGCTGTGGATACTGCTTCAGCCCATAGACTTGGTGGAAGACCCGAGTAAGCAAGCATCGTCCTAGCAGCTTCTACAAGAGTTCGATTTTTCCTTTCAACTACTCCATTTTGTTGTGGAGTAATTGGGGCAGAAAAATTATGAGTTATTCCAACGGATTCAAGAAAATATTGAAGAGTTGCATTCTTGAATTCAGTTCCGTTGTCACTTCGGATTTTTCGAACAGGGCGTTGTAGAAGAGTTTGAATCTTCTTGATGAATTTAATGATCTGCTCGGGTGCTTCAGACTTGAGTCGTAAGAAATCCAACCAAGTATATCGCGAAAACTCATCAACCATAACCAAGATATATTTCTTTCCTCCCATTGACTGAGTTCGCATTGGGCCACAGAGATCCATATGAATTAATTCCAAGGCATTGTTACAATTAGACAAAGTCTTGGTCTTGTGAGAAACATGTTTCATCTTTCCCATTTCACAAGCTGGACACACAGAAACTTTGTCAATTTTCATTTCAGGAAGCCCGGAAACTAATCCATCAATTCGAAGCTTGTTGATGCTGCGAAAATTTTGATGCGAGAGCCTTCGATGCCATAACCAACACTCTTCTTGTGAAGCTTTTGATACAAAACAGACTTGATTAGAAGCAACAAGAGTTGTAAAATCAGTCATGTATAAGTCTCCGCATCTTTTTGCTCTGAAGATTTCTGACCAATTTGCATCCAAGATGTAGCAAAAATCTTTATCAAATAACACCTTACAGTTCTTGTCGCAGAACTGACTTATACTGAAAAGGTTATGCCCTAAACCTTCAACATACAAAATCTTTTCAATTTGCATTGAGTCATTTTTCAACGTTCCGTAGCCTCGAACGTGACCTTTTGAGTCATTTCCAAATCCCACTGATCCTCCAGGATGTACAATAAAATCTTGCAAGAAGTGCTTGTACCCCGTCATGTGTCTAGATGCTCCCGAATCAATGACCCACACATGACGGTCCTGTTAAGAAACAATTATCTTATTTTAGGTACCCATATCTGCATGGGTCCTTTCTTGTTAGTATGGATCAGTTTATTAATGACATTTGATGCCCCCTGAATTTTGCCTTTAAAAGTTAAACGATTGAGTAAATTTGGTTTGTTAACTTCATTTTTTGGAATCCATTTCCAATCCATATTTACTTCAACTGTTTTCTTTTCTTTCATCTTTTTATTCTGTTTGTTTGATCTGAAACCAAACATTTTGGCAAATTTGTTTGCTGAGGATTTTAAAGAGAAGGAAGAAGTTTTAGACTTCTTATTTGTTGGAGCATTTCTGTTTAGCTTGAAATAGTTATCCCAACAGTGAGCACAATGAATTCTTCTTTTAGCTTGTGACAATAATTTGAAATCTGAAATTGCGGAATTATTATTGCCACAAACATTGCAAACATTACAAGAATGTATACAATTTTTGTTCAAAGAACTACTTTTCTCAGAGTCGGTGCTTCTATTCTTGTTATTCAGAACTTGTTCCTTCAAATCCACATACTTTTCTTCATCCATTTCTGAGAATGAAGAAGAAACATTGTCAGAACCTTTAGAGGTAGAAGGATCACTTGAAAACAAATTAGATTTATTTTCGGATGATTTTTCTTTCTCTTTTCCTTTTGAAACTGGATCACTTGAAAACAAATTAGATTTATTTTCAGATGATTTTTGTTTCTCTTTTCCTTTTGAAGCTGGTTCTGTTTTTAAATCAGATACCTTTGATGAAAACTTTTTATGGTAGACTTCACAAAACTTTAATTCTATTTCAAATTCAGTTCTTTCTTTCTTCTGCTTTTCTTTTTCTAGAAATAGAACTTTTTCAAAATCTGAAATTTGTTTCGAAAGTTCTACACATCTTAATTCAAGATTTTTCTTTTCTTTAAAAAATTTGAGCTTTTCAAAAGGATCAAACATACTTGAAGATTTATTTTGATCTTTGGATTCAGCTTGTTTTGAACATTTTTCACAACTTTTTGAGGCCTTAGAGTTTGATATTTCATCTAATTTGGATTCTAGTCTTTGAATCTCACTCTTAAGATCAAGATTGATCCTTTTTGTATGATCAAATTCTAGTCCAATATTATCACGATCATCCTCTAATTTTTCAAAATCTAATTGCCATTTGGAAATTTGATTTTCTAAATCAACAATTTTAAGTAAAGCTGAGTCCAAATTAGGAAATTCAGAAGAAGTTTCTGGAACAAACTCCCTTTTGTCAGAATCTGATGTATTATTTGACTCCATTTCAACGTTAGATTTAGTTTTAACAGATATAGGTTCATTGATTTTGTCAACAATTGTTTTAGCCATAGATTCATCGGAAAACAACGAACTAAATCCAGTTGGTTCAAACATTTTGGTTTTGTAACTGGAGTTTAATTCATCATATTTAAAATTTGTTATATTGTATCTAGGCTTTTCTTTTGAACCTTTGTCTGTTTTAGCTTCATCTTTCTTTGAAATTGGAGTTGAAGAATTTGAAGCATTATCTTTGATAGGAGTTTCTGATTTAGGAGATGTTTCTGATACAATAACTTGTTGCAAAATTCCATTACTTGCCTTTGCTTTTTCTTGTGTCTTTGGAGGTGTTTTTGTTATTATGACTTGTTGCAACACTTCATTATTTGATTTAACAGATACAGGTGAATTAACAGGTGTTTCTGTTATAATGACTTGTTGCAACTTTACATTTGCTGGTTTAACAAAAACTTTTGCAATTGGAGGAATCTCCTTTATCAGAGTTTGCTTCAAAACTTCCTTTTTCTCATGAGGTTTTATTGTTTTGAAACTCTTGTCATCAGATAATCCTAGACCCATTTTTGGATTATAAAATCGTTTATCTTTTGGGTTGCTAGTCAACAAACTCAGCGTTTGCTCAGATTGGCCTCTTTTGTAATTTAAATCTTCAAGCTGCTTAATCTTTTCAATTGCTTCTTTTCTTTCATCAGTTATTTTCTTTTTTAACTCAGAAATTTCAGATTCAAGTATTTTAACATTTGATCTAATAATTTCTTTCTCCTTTTCTCTATCTTCAGCTAAACACTTATAAAGAAGTGCTTCATCATGATATTTCAGCTTTGAGCTTTTCTCATCTTCATATTGCTTTTGCACTTTTTCAATTTTCTTTTGTGCCTTTTTAAATTTCTCGTTAAGCTCAAATATCACAACTTGCATTTCTTCATATTTGTCATTTTCAGTTTCAGATTCATTTTCAGAATTATCAGAATAAAGAGAAGTGTTATCATAAAGAGAAGGATATAGAGATTGTACCTCAGATTCCAGATCTTCCTCATCAAGTTTAGCCATTAAACTGTGCTTCACTTGAGTGAAGTGAGCTTCTTCATCATCTGAAGAATCCATCAGCCATATTTCTTCTTCAGCATTTACTGGCTTTCCGGTTTCTTTGGCTTTTGCGAGATGTGCTTTACGCTGATAGTATTCAGAATCCTTAACTTTCTTCAACTGACAATCTCTGGAAAAATGACCCGGCTTACCGCAGTTATAGCAGTTTCGGTCATCCATATCCTTCTTTTCTTCCCTCTCCTTTTTCTCAACTTTCTCCTCTTTTTCTTCTTCCTTTTGATCCTTGTTCTCATACCTTTTCTCAAACCTTTTGTATCTGTTCACTTTGTTGTAATCAGGTTTGCTTTTTGAATGAAACTTCTTCTTTCCATATCTGTTTTGAAATCTTGTAGTTAACAAGGCTAATTTTTCAGCTATCTCACTCATTTCATCTCCAGAACTGCTGCTTTCATCATCATCATCAGAACTTATCTTCTTTTTGCTTAACCCAGAGATCAAAGCCTTTGTTTTCATCGCTCCACTTTTCTTGTGTTCACTTAGAAGGGCTAAAGATTCTTCAACCTTTTTCTCCTTTTCTTTGACCATTTTTACCTTTTCTTCATGTTGACCCAGAATGCTGAAAATATCGGTCAACTTTTCATCATCCATATCCCTTGACATTTGAAGCTGAATAGAGTATGAATCCCATTCCGGCAGTAAATTCTTGACAAACTTGTAATTAATCTCTGATTCAGACTTGTCAACTCCATTCCTTCTTAAATCATTCAGAATGATGTTGTAACGATCATAAGTATCTTTCAACGATTCTCCATCTCTAGCTTTAAACCCTTCATACGCATTGATGCTCTGATTCTTTTTGGTCTTCATTGATTTTGATGAACCTTCAAACTGCCTTTCTAGCTCATCCCAAATATCCTTTGCTGAATTTCGGCTGTCTACGCGATTATAGATATTGTTTGGAATGGCCATAGTCAAGTATGTCAATGCTTGCTCATCAATTTCAACTCTAGCTTTATCAGCATCACTGTAATATTTGTATTCCTTTTCTATTCTTCTTGGAAGAATCTCTTGACTTGTTTCTGTTGCAGCAATGCCACCAACCTCTATGTAGGCTTTGTAAGGACCGTTCTGAATGGACAGCATAAGATCTCTGTTCTGATGATTCAGAAATTGAATCATTCTCCTTTTCCATTGAGAATATTCTTCAGCTATCAATACCGGAGGCTTATTCTTAGAACCCATGCTCAGCATATCTCTCGACATCTTCTGATAATTGGCTAGATAAACGATCGTTCAGAAGATAAAGCAGTTAGTGTAAGAAAAATTACACTTATGAGAATTTAATCAACATTCCTAAGAATTCGGATGCTCAATTCAGATGCTCAATTCGGATGATCAATTCGGATGATCAATTCGGATGCTCAATTCGGATACTCAATTCGGATAATCAATTCGGACTTGATAGATTTCGAAATCCTCCAATTCGAACTTAACAGCGTTCAAATTCACTCAATTCGGATGTACTAAGGTTCGAATTCACTCAATTCGGATTATGTTGAGTGCGAATTCACGCAATTCGAATGTAACTGGATTCGAATTCACTCAATTCGAATTTACTTAGGTTCGAATTCACTCAATTCGAATGTAATAGGGTTCGAATTCTCTATGAATGTTCCGAATTCTCTTTGAATGATCCGAATTCACCAAGAAGGATCCGAATTCTGCACTTCGAACTTCAAAATCACTTAATCTGCCATAACTTCTTCAATTCTTGATCAATTGTGATGAATCTTATATCAAATTGTTCGTAATTGAAATCTGCACACTTTTCCTGTTGATCACAATTCACAATTCGATCAATTTAATCGAATTAAGATCCAAACAGTGAACTTGAAGTTTTTGAAAAAATATTCAAGAATCGATCAGATCTGTCAATTCTGTGCAGATTTTGATGTTTATGCAAGAATTAAATGTGTTCAGAATCCAAATCCGAGTTGAACGATGCAAAGAAATGATTCAAAAACTCAAAATCTAGAAAATCTTCATGTCTGAATGTTAAGACTTCAGATGAACAGTAAACTTCTCTTGGTCCGAATTCTTGATGAACAGTGTAAAAATTCTTCAATTTGCTCTTTAATCTGCTTGAATCTTCTGTTTAGCTCTGATACCAATTGTGAAAACCCAGATCTCTAGCAATAAGATATGAATGTAGTGAGAGAGAATCTAGAGAGCAAATATGTCATCCATGTATTGAGCTCAAAGGATTACAAAAGGTTTCTAAAAGATTACTTAAGCTTTTGAAGTGTTACTAACAAATGGTCTAGACAAGCCTATTTATACCCATAACATACAAGGTATAAAGGCAATCACAATACTGTATAGACTCATACAGTACATTGACTTTACAGTAAATCTTGAATACAACAATGCTCTAACACACTTCTTACAAACTACAAGTAAAGACCTATTTATAGTCTTCATACTTGCTACAACAATTAAGCATAAGCCCTTTAACACAGCTATTGCTTTACAAAACTTTCTATTATAAAGGACAACTTCAGTGTCCTAACACCCATGATGTTTCAGCTTCACTATTCTGCATATTTGGTATGATAGGACTATCATCTTCAACTGTGTGAGTACGAGGAGTGGGAATATCTTCTGAATCACCAAGATGAGAGAACATCTATTGATTCAGTTCTTCAGTATCAGCGGACGGTTTAGAGTTCGCTGAACGGGATTCGTCAAACGTGACGTGAATAGTTTCTTCCATAGTTTGTCTTCTTCGATTGAAGACTCTGAAGGCTTTGGAGATTGAAGAATATCCAAGAAAGATTCCATCGTCAGCCTTAGGATCAAACTTTCCAAGGGCATCTCTGTTATTCAGTATGAAACACTGACATCCAAAGATGTGAAGAAAGCTGATTGAAGGCTTTCTCCCATGAAAAAGTTCATAGGCAGTTTTATTGAATCTTTTGACTATCAGCGACCTGTTTTGCGTAAAACAAGCAGTGTTGACAGCTTCTGCCCAAAACTGAGTAGGCAGGTGAGAATCGCTGAGCATTGAACGTGCAGCTTCAATAATTGTTCTATTTCTTCTTTCAGCGACTTCATTTTGTTGCGGTGTTCTCACTGATGAAAAGTTGTGAGAAATACCCTTACTCTCAAAGAAGGAATCAAGAGAACTGTTTTTGAATTCAGTCCCATGATCACTCCTTATTGAGCGAATGGTCAAGTTGTTCAGGGTTTCCATCTTCCGAACAAAGGTGATGAGTTCTTCAGGGGTGTCACTCTTAGAACGGAGAAACATTACCCATGTAAAGGGAGAGAATTCATCAACTATGACCAGTGTATATTTCTTTCCAACGATGGATTATTTGTTAACAGGGCCAAACAAATCCATATGGAGGAGTTGTAGAGGAGATGACACTGAGGCTACTTGCTTTGACTTAAAGCTTGCTTTGGTCTGCTTCCCTTTCTCACACACTGAACATAAAGACTCTTTGGCATATGAGTGTTGAGGTAGACAAGTGACTAACTCTTTTGAAGAAAGAGTGTTCAGTGTCTTCAAATTTAGATGAGAGAGCCTCTTATGCCATAGCCAGTTGACATCAGATGAGGCTTTTCAGAAGAAACATGAGTTCTCAGTGGTTGTTGAGTCCATGTTTATTACATAAACATTTTCCAAACGATAACCGCTGAGAGCTATGTTCTCCTTTTTGTCAGTGACAAAGCAGGATTCCTTAGTAAAGAATACTTTGTTATCCTTGTCGCAGAGCTGACTGATGCTTAGAAGATTATGCTTCAGCCCTTCAACATATGCGACTCTTCTGAAGGTGGTTGTACCATTTGAGAGTACACCAAACCCTCGGGTATGTCCTTTTCCATTTCCACCAAAAGTCACAGAGGGACCCTTCTTTTCCTTGTATTCAGCTAGCAGGCTTTTCTTTCCAGTCATGTGTCTAGAGCATCCGCTATCGAGATACCAGATACCCTTCTTAACCTGAATTGCAGAGGTTGAAGTAGAGGGAATGTCTGAACTTTCTTCCTCATCTTCAATCTTTGCCATAAGACAGAGATTGGCTTCACCATCTTCAGAGTCAGATGATGATTCTTCTTCATCAGAGGCAGCCCAATCATAAGCCATCAGGCCTTTGCCTTTCTTCTTAAAGCTTTTCAGCTTCGCATACTTTTCTTTCAGCTTAGCGTATTTGTCATCTTTATTCCTGGGAATAAAGTTTTTCTTTGGAAAAGCTTAGGGTCTAGAGACTTTCTTTGACCTGCACTCGTTAGTGAAATGTCCTATCTTTTCACAGTTAAAACAAGTAGCAGTAGCCTTATCAACAGGAGCTGATGATCTTGGCTTGTCAGTTATGGAAAGAGGTTTGTTCTTTCTGAACATTTTCTTTTTGGCGAATTTCCGGAACTTTTTAGTTAGGAGAGCCAAAGATTCATCATCATCTGAAGAGTCAGAATCTGATGACCTTTCAGAGTTACTTTCCAACTCAGTGATAGTGACCGAGGGTCGCTGAGTGGAAGGTTCCTCTGAGATTAAAGCAACAAGGATGCTTTTGGAATCTTTTACAAGATTCTTCTTAAGATGATTCGATTGCTCATGATTTAGCATCATGCCATATAAGGTAGCAAGGGTAATTGATCTTAGATCCTTTGACAACTTGAGACACATAGAATAACTGTCCCAGCTTTCAGGTAAACATTCTAAAAACTTTGTCAGCACTTCAAAGTTAGAATATTACTTACCAACAGTTTTCAGATCTATTATTAAACAGTTAAAACGTTGGTGAACTTCAGAGAGAGTTTCATTCTTACCACAAATGAAGCTTTCGTACTGTCTTACCAGATTGATCTTTCGAGAGTCCTGGACTTCAGCAGTACCTTCATACTGAACACAGATTGTGTCCCACATGGCTTTTAAGGATTTCAGGTTCTTGACGGAATGGTAGACTTCGTCAGGAAGAGCCATGGATAGTATGGATCTGGCTTTAGTATCGATAGCCACTTTCTTCTTATCTTCGTCAGTCCACATATGAACTTCCTTAGGAACCAACCTTTCTGGAATAGCCGGTCTATTCTCAGCGGCTGGAACTGCAACATCAATTCTTACAGGAATATATGGGAAGTTTTCAAGATAATAAGGCATAGTATGGTCTACACCTTCTAAGAAGAGAGTCATCCTATTTTTCCATAGATTAAAATTATCTCTGGAGAATCTAGGGGGTTTTGCAAGAGAACCATTGTCAATATAGTTTGTGTTTGTGTTGGTGGCCATTTTAGGAAATAGCAAGGAAGAGAAATCTTAGTATAGATTAGATCTTGTTTATGAGATTAAACAAATCGGCTCTGATACCACTTGTTGGTCCCGAAGGGTTATACAAGTTTGTAGAAGGGGGGGGGGGGGGAGGGGAGGGGGGGGGGGGGTTGAATACAAACACACAGATTTTACTTTTCTAAATTGTTTATTGATAAATCATTAACAATTTACAGCTTGTTGCGGAACAAGATTAAGGATAAACCTAAATCTAAACAAGTTGGAACACTAAGTTTCTTGCACTAAGAAAGAGAAGGAAATTACTAATAATAACTTATCTCAAGATAAGAAGGATGAACTTGTCCAGAGTTAGCAAGTTACTTCAAATGAAGTGAGTTCTTCTTCTTATATACTGCATGCATTTAATGCATGGCAGTTTACACTTTACATGTGGCAGCAGCTCATTGGTTGTATGTCATTGACCTTTGTTGACAACCTTAGTAGCCGCATGTTTGAACAGTGTAGTATCAGAGTGGTTGTACGATTTCAGACAATAAGGAGGTTCTTTTCTGACATATCGTACGGAGTCGTGCAAGGGTGGTTAAGACAAAAGTAACTTGTACGGAGGACTTCATGATCAACTTTTCGTTGATTCAGTGGTTTATCAATCCGTATCAGCGAATGATAAAGTTCAGCGATAGCTGAAGTCTTGTACTTGATACTTCACGTTGAGTGGACAAATCTGAGTCTTCGCTGATCTGCATCAGTTTATTAGGAGACTTGTTGCTGGTTCTTGAGCTTGATCTTCGACTTCAGCGTAGAACCTATGTTGACGTGAAACTTGTCTTCAGAGATCATAAGTAAACAACTAACTTATCAGCGATCACCATAAGTACTGAACAGACTCAGAGCATTATGGTGAACAGTGTTCGCTGAATGTTTAATCTAAAGAGTGAGAGTTCCTATCAGCGGTACTGTAAGTTCTTAGTACTTAACAGCGATAGTGAAACTCTGTAACATATTGTTTACTTACAATTTTCATTAAGTATATAAGAGAGGGTCATTATCAAATCACTGAGGGTTTGGATCAACAGGTTCAGAAGCAGGCATAGTGTTTAAAGGAACATCTGAGACCCATGAAGTTTTAGTTTCACTATTCTGCATGTTTGGGATGATAGTAGGACTATCATCTTCATCGGTATGAGTATGAGGAGTGGGAATATCTTCTGAATCACCAAGATGAGAAAACATGCATTGATTCAGTTCTTCATTATCAGCAGAAGGTCGAGAATTCGCTGAATGGGATTCGTCAAAAGTGATGTGAATAGTTTCTTCAACAGTTTGTCTTCTTAGATTGAAGACTCTGAAGGCTTTGGAGACTGAGGAGTATCCAAGAAAGATTCCATCATCAGCCTTAGGATCAAACTTTCCAAGGGCATCTCTTGTTCAGTATGAAACACTGACATCCAAAGATGTGAAGAAAGCTAATTGAAGGCTTTCTCCCATTAAAAGGTTCATAGGCTGTTTTATTAAATCTTTTGACTATCAGCGACTTGTTTTGTGTAAAACAAGCAGTGTTGACAGCTTATGCCCAAAACTGAGTAGGCAAATGAGAATCGCTGAGCATTGAACGTGCAACTTCAATAATAGTTCTATTTCTTCTTTCAGCGACTCCGTTTTGTTGCGGTGTTTGTTAGCCTCAAGTATCCACTATGTAAAAGTATTGAAAATAATTCAAGATAGAAGACCAACAGAGATCAGACAGAAGACATGGAAGAAGTTCATCAAGAAGACCAACAGAGCTCAACAGAGCTCTGTCGGATCCAACAGAAGAATAAATTCAACAGAGGAACAAGTAGTCATCAGAAAGACCAACAGAGCTCTTTCGACAGAGCTCTGGTGAAGTGAAGACCTCTGTCAACCTAAGCCTCGAAGGAAAGCCCAAGTGTTAGACAAGTGTCCATACTTTCCACGTATGCCCTAAAATAGGAGACACACTTTCCACGTGTCATTCCAGGGTACGATAGTACACTGTCTATACTTTTTGAGGGCTATAAATAGTGAGGTAGTGGGACAAACATTTGTAAGCTTTGGGAAGAGTAGTTTTTCCACAATTGTTTAAGCACATACTGCAGCAATCCCGAGCACTACCTCCGTACGATATTGTTGTCCTATGAGATTTCCGAACACACTTTAACTTATTCTTGGTGTGATTCATTATCAATATATGAGCAGCTTTTATATCTGATCTTGTTATCATTTTACTGTTCAATATTTGATTCTCATAGTTCACTTATCGTTTACACAATCACTCATTTTAATGGCTTTATTTAATATGCTTCTGCTGTCTATTTTACTACCATTAATATGATACAACGTGAATCTGGGAACCTACAATTGGTATCAGAGCTTCTTTGGTTTTCTTAAGCCAAACGATCCAATCTACCAAGGTTGATTCACTGTTGTTGATTGTGTCCGTGTGTCCTTAAAAGATTCATTGTATACTCTGTTTTTACTGCTTTCTAGTCCAGACAAGTCTTCATAGCTCATATAACTGTGTTTAAAGCTTTCTAGTTTAGCTTAAAATCTTCTCAAAAGTTACTGTTCCATTGGTTACTGTTTGAAACTCTGTTTCTAGCCGAAAATCGTTTTGCAACAAACTGTACTCTGTTTTTTTTTTAAATGGCTAACAACGGTATAAATGCTATCTATACTGCTGGCTCTTTAACAAAACCTCCTACTCTTCTGAGAGATGAATATCCTCAGTGGAAAATCAGGATGGTTAATTTTTTTCGATGGTATGGATAAAGACCTCATGCGATCTGTCACGGATGGACCATTCCAACACATGGTTTTTGTTCCTCGTGTACCCGCAACAGGAACTACTGCTGAGATTCCAGCTCATTATGAAGTTAAAACAACAGGTTTTACTGATGAGGAAAATCTAAAAATGGAAAATGATCTTAAAGCAGTTAGACTACTGATTATGGCCATTCCAAACGAAATATTTCAAGAACTAGATTCATGTGTTACTGCTAAGGAAATCTAGGATCAACTTCTTAACCAACTTGAGGGTGGTATCAAGACCCAAAAGAACATAAGGACCCAATGTATAAATGAATACAACGATTTCAAGGCACTTCCTGAGGAAACCTTACAGCAAACCTACAACAGATTTAATTTGTTGATCAATAAATGCAAAAAATGTGGGGTTGTTAGGTTGAAGGAAGATAACAATGTTCTGTTTTTGAAAAGTTTGAATGATGAATGGTTAAATCTGTCCATGTCTTTACAAGCTAACCAGGTCTTAGACGTATGGTCTTTAACGGATGTGTATGGCACTTTGGCCGCACAAGAAAAGGAGGTTGTCAAGCAAAAAGGCAAATCCATCAGTGCTGGTCCAATCGCCTTAGTTTCTGATTCTAAGAAAACCACATCTGAAAGGTCCAACAGAGAGAGTTCAAGCAAAGAGAAAACGAAAGAAAAGTCTGATAAGAAGAAAGGAAAGAAAAGTTTGATTGCAGAAAGTGAAACAGATGAGAGCTCATCAGAGGATGATGACATTCAAGCCTTTGCCCAATCTCTTGCTTTAATAACTCAGCAATTTAACAAGAGATTTGGCAATAAGTTCGACAGAAGAGGAAGATATGAGAGAGAAGGAAGGGAAGACAGAAGAGGATATACAGCACCAGAGCAAAGTTCCAACAGAGTTGCCACAGAAATAGGGAAACCTCCACAAAGAAGAGAAAATCCACCAGCACAACAGAAGGCCGATGCTGCCCAACCCATCAATCAAAATGATGGACGCTGCTTCAGATGCGGCAAACCTGGACACTTCTCTGTTAATTGTAGAGGCAAACTGGTAAAAGACCAGGACTACTACAAAAACAAATACAAGTACAATTACAGAGAAAGAAGTTATGTTGCTGAAATGGAAAATTGGGTTTCTGATTCATCCTCTGATGATGAACCAGAACAAGCCAACTTCTGTGGAGTTGCTGTGGATGATGAAAGTTTAGAAGAAGCTGTTGACTGGATGACTGGAGAACCAGAAATAACGAAGGGAACAACAGAAGAAGAAGATCTATCTCATGCATTTGCTCTCACCACGACAGAGTCTAACGACAAAGCGCTGGAGACCACCAGACCCAGTGCCAAGAAACCTCATGTGCAGATCTGGTACTTGGATTCTGGATGCTCCAGGCACATGACGGGGAATAAGGAGCTGTTAACTTCTTTTAAAAACAAAATTGGAAGTGCAGTAACCTTCGGAGGAGACAATGGCGGACAGATTAAAGGTTATGGTACATTAGTAAATGGTGGTGTTTCAGTCTCTGAAGTTGCTTATGTTGAAGGATTAAATCATAATCTTCTCAGTATAAGTCAACTCTGTAATCACGGATTTGATGTCAATTTCAGGAAGAAATATTGTTCCTTGTTACTTTCCGAGACTGGTCAAGAACTCTTAAGAGCTGACAGAAAAGGCAATCTTTATAAAATGAACTTTAGACCAAACCAAAACTCTACAACAGAGAAACTCTGTTTAGTGTCTTTGAAAAATGAAGATGCCTGGCTCTGGCATAAAAGATTTGCCCATTTGAACTTTCAAAACCTTGACAAGCTTGTGAAACTGAAATTGGTAAAAGGACTACCTTCCCTGAAGTTTGACAAAGACCATCTATGTTCTGCTTGTGAGCTGGGCAAAATGAAAAGATCTTCACACAGAACAAAGAGTGATCATAGTTGTCCCAGACCTTTGCATATGCTTCATGTGGATCTCTGTGGTCCAATCTCTGTGCAAAGTCTATCGGGACAGAATTCAAGAACGCCAAAATTGAGAAGTGATAACGGGACAGAAGTTGAAAAGGATACAGGTTCTGTTAGATCTAAAGGTACAAAAGTTGAGAAGTGATAACGGGACAGAATTCAAGAACGCCAAAATTGATGCCTACCTAATAGAGGAAGGTATTTCCCAAAACTTCTCAGCAGCAAGAACTCCACAACAAAATGGAGTTGTGGAGAGAAAGAACAGAACTCTAGTAGAAGCCGCCAGAACCATGTTGGCTGGCTCTGTTCTTCCAATGAACATCTGGGTAGAAGCAATCTCAACAGCATGTTTTACCCAAAACAGAGCTGTAATAGTGAAAAGATTTAAGAAGACTCCCTATGAACTCATCAACAAAAGAAGACCAAACGTGAAATTCTTTCATGTTTTTGGCAGCAAGTGTTACATATTGAATGACAGAGATCATCTTGGAAAGTTTGATAAGAAAGCAGACGAAGGAATCTTTATTGGTTATTCCTTAACCTCTAAAGCCTACAGAGTCTACAACTTCAGATCTCGGGTCATTCAAGAAAGTGTAAATGTGTCCTTTGATGAAAGAACATCAAGATTCTCTGATCAAAAATCAACAGAGGGGACATATACAGAGAAGGTGACGACAAGCTCTTCAAAGACAAGAGAAGAAGATATAAATCTCATGTTCAACGATTTTTTCAATGATGATGATTCCTTTGATAACGTCAACAGAGGAGATCAAGCTCAGAACTCAACAGAACAAAATCTGACAGGTACAACTCTTACTGGGCCCTCAAAATTTTCACCATCTACTTCTTTGTCTACAGGAGTAATTCAAAGAAATGAGGAACCACAACAGAGCGAAAGAGAACCTGTTCAAGAACCATCATCACCTTTGCTAACTAATATTGGCAGAGACTCCTTGTTTGAAAGCTCACCTTCACAGAGCCCTGTTAATGACTCTCAGAGCAATGAGGCCACTCTCCAAAGTTGTGTGCCACAGAGCCCTGGTCCCATTCAACAGAGCTCTGATGCTGAAGTTCGTCTTTTCCCATCAGAAGCACAAACCCCGCCTGTTGTCCATGCTCCCATGACACGATGGACAAAGGATCATCCTCATCATATTATCATTGGTGATGCTGAAGATGGTGTGAAGACAAGATCAGCCACAATCAATGAAGCTTTCTTTGTAAATTTTCTAAGCATGATTGAGCCGAAGAAGATTTCTGAAGCCCTAGAGGACCCAAATTGGATCGAAGCTATGCAAGAAGAGCTTCTGGAATTTGAGAGAAATAAAGTCTGGTCCTTGGTTCCACTCCCAAAAGGAAAAACAACCATTGGAACCAAATGGGTGTTTAGAAACAAAAAGGATGAATATGGGATTATCATCAGAAACAAAGCCCGTCTGGTTGCAAAGGGATACAGACAGGAAGAAGGAATTGACTATGACGAAACCTTTGCACCTGTGGCTAGGCTAGAAGCCATAAGAATCTTCCTAGCCTATGCTGCTCATAAAGGTTTTAAGGTCTATCAAATGGACGTCAAGTCTGCCTTTCTAAATGGCAAACTGCAAGAAGAAGTTTATGTCCAGCAACCACCTGGTTTTGAATGTTCAGAGTTTCCAGACCACGTTTACAAGTTAGACAAAGCTCTCTACGGCCTTAAGCAAGCTCCCAGAGCCTGGTATGAAACTCTGTCCAAATTTCTGTTGATCAATCACTTCGAAAAAGGTACTGTCGATAAAACTCTATTCTTTAGAAGGTATAAGAATGATATACTTCTGGTACAAATATATGTTGATGATATTATTTTCGGGTCTACTCGGCAAGAGTACTGTGACAAGTTTGAGAGTTTAATGAAAAGTGAATTTAAAATGAGCATGATGGGAGAACTTTCATTCTTCCTTGGTTTACAAGTTAAACAATCTGACAGAGGGACTTTTATAAGTCAGTCCAAGTATATCTCTGATATGTTGAAGAAATATAAGCTCAATGATTCAAAACCCATGAAAACTCCTATTGCCACTGGAGTTAAACTTGATCTTAAGAGTGAACCAACAGATGTCAAGCACTACAGAGGCATGATAGGGTCACTTTTGTACTTAACTGCTAGCAGACCTGATATAATGTTTGCAACCTGTCTCCATGCCAGATTTCAGGCTAATCCAACAGAAACTCATTTAACTGCTGTCAAACGTATTTTTAAATATCTGAAAGGGACTCAATTTTTGGGTCTCTGGTATCCTCTTAACTCTGGTTTCGAGCTTGTAGCATACACAGATTCAGGCTATGGAGGATGCAAGAATGACAGAAAGAGTACTTCTGGTAGCTGCCAACTGCTTGGAGATAAGTTGGTAAGTTGGACATCCAAGAAACAGAACTGTGTCTCAACTTCTACAGCAGAAGCAGAATATGTTGCTGCTGCTAGCTGTTGCTCTCAAGTAATCTGGATGAAAACTCAACTCAAAGATTATGGTCTGGAGTATGGTAAGATTCCAATTCTATGCGACTCCAAGAGTGCCATTGCCATAACATCCAACCCAGTTCAACACTCGAAGACTAAGCACATCGACATAAGGTATCACTTCATAAAGGATCATGTTGAAAAAGGGACTATTGAAATGTACTTTGTTTCAACAGACCTCCAGCTTGATGACTTGTTTACAAAAGCCCTTAATGAAAGGAGATTTAACTTCCTAATCAGCAAACTGGGTATGCTGAACTTGTCCTCCTAACTCTGATTAAAATCAACAGAGGCTCTGATGTTTCTACCAGAGCTCTGTCAAAAAGTTGGGTAGGATAGTTCAACAGAGTTCTGTTGTACACAAGAATTATGTCGCGCATTTTTTTCTTGGTCGTACAAAAGTTATTTTGTTTAAAAAAAAAAATCAAAGGAAGGGAAGGCTCATCTGTCGAGGGGGAGCTTATAAAGGAAAATTGCATGGTTTTAGGGGGAGCAAGTCAATAATCAAATTTCCAAAACCAAATTGACTTTGCTTTTTGAGCTTAAAGCTAAATCTTTTAGAGAACCAGTCAGAACTCTGACATCTCATCAGAGCCTCTGTTGCTTCTCATCAGAACTCTGTTTGATCATGTAAAGTTCTGACCATCTCACATCAGAACAAGTTCTGGTAAAGGTAACGGTAAGAAATGGAGGCCACGCAACAGAAGCAACTTAACACAGCTCTATCAGAGCTCTGTAGTCTGTTCTGCCACGTCATCAGAACACGTCATCAAAAGTAACGTCTTCAGAGGTGCGGGTTATTTCTAAACGTCAACCACTTGTAACCCACACATCTCTAACCGCGACGGTTTACTTGCACAAAAGTGGTCAGAACAAATCCACGTGGCAATCTCCAATTGAAAGCTAAACCACTAGCTGTCCCCACGATACACATTTCAGGCCACTCCACCTTCTGACACTCGAGTGCCTACAGTATCTGCGGCGATTACTCAGCCACAAGCTCAGACTATAAATATCCAAAACCTTGACCCACTTCTTTTCTAAACTTCCTAAACCTTTCACCTTTCCCTCTTTTATTTAAACCCTGTTCATCTTTCCTCTTCATTCAAACCTTCAAAACCCAAACCTGCAAAAATGGCAAACCCTCAACACTCAACAGATTCAAGTCGTATTGGTCCCGTCGACCAAATTGTTATTCTCCCATACGAGTTTGCTGAAAGCAACCATCGATTAGATCCAAACCCTGCTCTCTATCTACCCACATACCACATATTTCTGGAGTTCTTCAGAAACTCAGAAATCTTCAGAGCCCTAACAGACTTCGACGACAACATTCCTGAGCTCTACATCAAGCAGTGGTGGACTACTTGCCAACACGTAGAAGAGCTAAACGGAATCATTGGCAATGTGGATTCTGGTCGAGATGGAGGTTCAGGAACGATCAGAATCAGAGCAACTACCCTGCGGAGAATCCTCGGAATGAAGAGCAAGCGACAGCTCGACATAGAAGCTTTCGAGAAGCCACCCAATACCGCTGTCCTTCTGGAGTTTGTACGATTTCTAGGCTACAAGAAAGATATCACCCGCATCGGAGCATTCAAAAGACAGAATCTACCACCAGTGTGGAATTTCATGTTCTCCACACTGAACCGAACCCTCACAGGAAAATCTGGTAGTCAAGATCAAGCCAGCATAGAAATCCTACAGATAATGTATGGATTGTTCTTTCAAAGAAACCTTGACTATGCCAGCATTCTCTACACCGACCTTCTCACTGCTGTTAATCTCAAAACCTCTGCCATTGCCAAAGGAGGAGAAGTTGGGTAACATAAATTTCTGAAGAACATCAAGTTTCCAAGGTTTATCGGGTTGGTAATCAGAAGAGCATTTCAGAGTCTGGAATTGACTCAACAAGGCAATACGTTCAGGAACTGGGTCATGACCAGATTCAATCCCCCCACTTCAGGAGAATATCCCCTCATTCGACGCGTTCCAGGTACAATGCTCGCTCTAATAAGCCCAGACCACATTTCTATCCAAAACTATAGACATGCTGCTCAACCTCAAGAACCTGAGGTGAGAACCTCAGCATACTTAGGCTCTGAGCCATCTGAGGAGAGTACGAGTGAGGAAATAGGAGTGGAAGAAGGAAACAGACCAGAGGTAAGAGTACCTGAAGTGTGGTCTTCCTCTAGAGTGATGATGGAGGAGGAAGTAGGGAACAGAGCATCCACTATGGAGACTGTTCATAAGGAAGTACAGGAGTCACCAGAGGTAGAAGTTCTTTCCTCTGATACTGGTGAGAAAGAGGATAACAGAGAGGAACCCGAGTGTTTCACAGCCTTAGGTGTCGAGGAAAATGTGAGGATAGAAGAAGGTGTCCAAGATGACACATCTGAGGGAAATCCTAGCCCACATCCCAGTGCTCCCACACAATCTAATCCTGGTGATCAAGACCAAGGGATTATTAAAACAGAGGTGCACACCTCGAACCCCAACCAGCCTATACCATCAGAGGCACTTCTTCATACCTCTGATACGCACGAAGCCGGGGAAACTATCTTTGGTAGTGATGTTCATTCGCCCCAGAACATTAATAGGTCACCTCCACATGATGATGCCTCTGTGGCTCATTTAGAGACTACACAAATTAGACCAGAGATCTTTGTAATCTCACGTAGCATCTGTCCGACTCAGGGATAATGGGAGACCATAGTAGAACAAGGGAAGACATTGCTTGATCCAAATGCTTCCCATCACACCAGATTTCCTTCTTCAGAACCTGAGCTGGAAGAGGAAACTCTGGTCAGAACACCCGTAGTTGTTTCCCCTCAAAGGGAACATCAAGGATCAGGTGGAAGTCCTCCAAGAGCCAACATCGAAACAACTCTTGACGGAGGCGCCTCTGAACTCGAGGCAGAATTGGAACCATGTGTTGGAACCAAGGAGACCCCCGTTGACACTGTCACAAGAGCAGAGTTCGAAAGCTTCTGTGACAGTATCAACAACTCTTTGAACGAGTATAAACTTATCAATGAACAAAAGGAGGAGCTGATCCGCAAGGAAAATGCTTCTCTTAGGGAAGAACTGCTGAACATCTCAAACAAGCATGCTGATCTAACTCGAAGGTATGACGAAGCTGCAACACTCAGAACAGAGTCTGAAAGGGTCAGAGGAGAAGAGATTGCAAAGCTGACGACAGAGATAGCCGACCTACGATCAGTCAGAGCAGAGGAAGTTACAAAGACTTCGAGAGAACTTGCAAACCTAAAGCGACTTATAACAGAGAACCACACATCGCAGATGAACAGAACCCTTCCCATCCCCACGGTTATTCTTTCAGAATCTAATATCAGAACCTTGACAGAGCTAATTACCAACTCTGTGAAGGAATCTATAAAAGAAGCAACCACTTCATCTGCTACTCAACTCAACATCTCCAGCCCTAACCCAAATGACCTACCCATGACAGTTGGGCAAATGGGAGACTTCAGAAGATCTGTTCTAAGCCGGATGATGACGATCTCATCTAAATTCGTAATGAAGGCTAAGGCAACAGAGCAACATGTGAAAGCGTCTCTTGATACTCACAAAGTCAACTTCGAGGCTCAAGTAGAAGAAATCAGAGCCGCTGCAACAGAGGTAGAAGATGTGATGAAACAGGCAGCCTCAAACTTTACTAATATCATCTTACAGACTGCCTCTACATCAAAAAGATCTGCAGAAGAAGCACCCACAGACGAACCCACAAGCAAGAGACAGAAAACTGGTCTGAAGTTTGTTGTTCAGTCCTCACCAAAAGCTCGAATTGAATCCTCTGACGATGATGATGACTTTGAAGACGCTCAAGAAGGTCAATCTGACAATCAATTGGGTGAGTCCTCAGAACAACCAAAGGGGGAGAAGGAGAAGGAGAAGGAGAAAGAGAAGGAGAAGGAGAAGGAGAAGGAGAAGGAAGAGGTAGAAAAGGAGAAAGAGGTAGAGAAGGAGAAAGAGGTTGAAAAAGAAGCCAAGGGTAAAGGGAAAGTCACAGAAGCAACTGAGGCAGAGACTACAGAAGGAGAAAAGGGGATGACAGATATGACTGAAGTGGCATTCGACTACATGTTCAAGAACAGAGTCATCAAAGCGACAGAAGAGTCATCGCAAGAACCACCAGAGATCATCTGCCTAGACACCCCTCCTACTTCTCCAACAAAAGAACCAGAAAGGACAGACCAATCCTTTGCTGAAGAACAAATAAGTCAAGCCGAATCTGCTCACATCGACACCCTTATGGCAGAGACCCACAATGACCCAAACCCAACCGTAACAGAACAGAACCCAGAAACCTCTACCTTTCACACCGAAAAACCTGCATTAGAAACGGTATTTGCATTTCTCTATGCTGACAGAGACATCATCCCTGTAAATGCCGTACCCATCAACCCATACCTCAACCCAATCAGGATAAACACCATCTCTGATGCAAGGCTAAAGTTCATCCAAACCAAGTCAAATCATAACAGAGCCATCAATATAAACTTCGGTATACGCAGAATTCTAGACATCAAGCACAAGAAGTTTCAACACGACAGGGTCACATACCATGAATACACTGTGGAATCAACAGAAGGCAGAAATGAAATCTTCAATGACAATGATCTAGTCCTTCTGAATCCATATGACCTGATCTTACTCCACGCATATTGCTTGAACTTCTTAGAAAGATACACACCGGCCAGAACTGCGCTACCAGAAGTCAGATTTGCTATGCAAGAACACATCAATCTCAGAATACAGATTGATTATCAACTTGGCATAGAGTTTGAAGTGGAGAAACTAGCGATTGCACCTCCTAACGAAAACCTTGAGGGTTATGGTCATCACAGAACTGGAACTGTAGTAGAAGATTCTCCAGTCTTTTTCTGCAGACAGAAGGGCATAAAGAAGGCCATCAGAGCAAATGAAGCCCACAAGTACTCAAGTGAATCGCTGGTATACATCAAGAACATAATCCAAGATCTCCCAAGAAACAAGTGTCCTGAAAAACAGCAGAAACTCTTCATCGACCAGATTGATCTGATGCTGGATTTACGAACTCTTATCAGAAGATTCGACAGAATTCTTAGGGGAGACAACTATGCTTAAAATGTACTGATCTTTTAATCTTCTTGTAATATCCCAAAAGATTAGTGCAAGGTTTCGACAGAGGTAAAAGTTCTCTGTTCTTTTGTTTAAATCTCTGTCAAATGTAAATTTTTATTTTCAATACTTAGGGGGAGATTGTTAGCCTCAAGTATCCACTATGTAAAATTATTGAAAATAATTCAAGATAGAAGACCAACAGAGATCAGACAGAAGACATGGAAGAAGTTCATCAAGAAGACCAACAGAGCTCAACAGAGCTCTGTCGGATCCAACAGAAGAACAAATTCAACAGAGGAACAAGTAGTCATCAGAAAGACCATCAGAGCTCTTTCGACAGAGCTCTGGTGAAGTGAAGACCTCTGTCAGCCTAAGCCTCGAAGGAAAGCCCAAGTGTTAGACAAGTGTCCATACTTTCCCCGTATGCCTTAAAATAGGAGACACACTTTCCACGTGTCATTCCAGGGTACGATAGTACACTGTCTATACTTTTTGAGGGCTATAAATAGTGAGGTAGTGGGACAAACATTTGTAAGCTTTGGGAAGAGTAGTTTTTCCACAATTGTTTAAGCACATACTGCAGCAATCCCGAGCACTACCTCCGTACGATATTGTTGTCCTATGAGATTTCCGAACACACTTTAACTTATTCTTGGTGTGATTCATTATCAATATATGAGCAGCTTTTATATCTGATCTTGTTATCATTTTACAGTTCAATATTTGATTCTCATAGTTCACTTATCGTTTACACAACCACTCATTTTAATGGCTTTATTTAATATGCTTCCGCTGTCTATTTTACTACCATTAATATGATACAACGTGAATCTGGGAACCTACAGTGTTCTCACTGAAGAAAAGTTGTGAGAAATACCCTTACTCTCAAAGAAGGAATCAAGAGAACTGTTTTTGAATTCTGTCCCATGATCACTCCTTATTGAGCGAACGGTCAAGTTGTTCAGGACCTCCATCTTCCTGACAAAGGTGATGAGTTCTTATGGGGTGTCACTCTTAGAACGGAGAAACATAACCCATGTTTATCGAGAGAATTCATCAACTATGACCAGTGTATATTTCTTTCCAGCGATGGATTGTTTGTTAACAGGGCCAAAAAATCCATATGGTGAAGTTGTAGAGGAGATGACACTGAGGAAACTTGCTTTGACTTAAAGCTTGCTTTGGTCTGCTTGCCTTTCTCACACGTTGAACATAAGGATTCTTTGGCGTATGAGTGCTGAGGTAGACCAGTGACTAACTCTTTTGAAGAAAGAGTGTTCAGTGTCTTGAAGTTGAGATGAGAGAGCCTCTTATGCCATAAGCAGTTGACATCAGATGAGGCTTTTGAGAAGAAACATGAGTTCTCAGTGGTTGTTGAGTCCATGTTTATTACATAAACATTTTCCAAATGATAACCGTTGAGAGATATCTTATCCTTTTTGTCAGCGACAAAGCAGGATTCCTTAGTAAAGATTACTTTGTTATCCATGTCGCAAAGCTGACTGATGCTTAGAAGATTATGGTTCAGCCCTTCAACATATGCAACTCTTCTGAAGGTTGTTGTACCATTGGAGAGTACACCAAACCCTCGGGTATGTCCTTTTCCATTTCCGCCGAAAGTTACAGAGGGACCCTTCTCTTCTTTGTACTAAGTGAGCAGGTTCTTCATACCAGTCATGTGTCTAGAGCATCCGCTATCGAGATACCAGATACCCTTCTTAACCTGCATTACAAAGGAAGATTAGTTTGTCTTGGGTACCCACTTAACCATGTGTACACATTTGTCAGTGGGGGCAGAAGAGGAGGTGGAAGTGTTAGCTTCAATCTTCCTAATCATAGAAGTATTTAGAAGTAGTGAAAAATAGGCTAAGTGAAGAAAGCCTCTTACAGAGGCTCTGCCGGACTTACCGAGGGATAAAGATCAAGAATCTACAGAAGCTAAAGAGGCACGCTACAGAAGCTCTGTCATACGCGCAAAGAAGACCAAAGACTCGGAATCCGGGGAAGACTGCTCCACAGAGGACCAGACCGCAGAACCTCTGTAACTCATTACAGAGCCTCTGTGGTCCTCACTGAAAGACTTGAAGATATTTATAAATATCTTGCTACTGTTACAGGACCCGTTCATCAACTTGCATGGTAGCATGCCCTATCCAACGTCGACGTGTCAAACTCTGATAGGACTCAGTAGGGCTTAGTACATAATAGACGTCTGCTGCATTAAATGCAATACAACACGTCTTACTGTTCATGTCGTTCTTGCAACTGTTCACGACATCCGTTCAACTATTCATCAGTACCGTCTGAATAGTAGCATATGCTTTATGGTCCCCTTTAGAGTAGTATATAAGGAAGACTCATGTTGAGTTCTTCCTAATAATCAAAAAAATCAATCAAATAAATCGACCATCTTAAGAACACAAAAAGCTTATTCACCTTAAGAGTCATATCTATTTTGAAGCTTTTCTTACTCATTGTTCTTAAATCTGTTCATAATATATATTCAGTAAACTTTGAAATATTATTTCCTGTTCATTGTTTATTTATATTTTGGTCTAAATCTATCAAACTTATCTGTTAGTTCTTCAAATACGCTTCCGCATCAAACATTAACTTGAACTAATAGATCTGATAATCTTGTTTAAAGCAAAACGGGAACCAACAATTGGTATCAGAGCGAAGCTTGATTTTTAATATCAAGTGATCCTCGTTTTACAACTTTTTTTCTGATAGATTATTTTCTCTATTCATCACCAGATTTCTGGATATTAGTTGTACCCAGAAAAACTTTCAGATCTTCATACTCATAAATCCTCCATCAGATTATCCTTTTCTCAAAATGACAAATACCAATAACTTTTTTACTGCTGGCACATTAACTAAACCTCCTACTCTTCTTAGAGATGAGTATCCTCAATGGAAAATAAGAATGGTTCATTTTTTTGAGGGTACTGAAAAAAATCTCAAACAATATCTTTATAATCTTCCTCCGGTTCCTATGATAACTATGCCACGTGTACCAGCTACTAACGAATCTCTTGAAATCCCTGAACATAAGAAACCTAAGCCGAAAGTAGACTGGTCAGATGAAGATAAGGCAGAAGATGAAGTTGCACAGAAAACGAAAAGAATATTAATCATGGCTATCCCCAACGAAATATTTCAATCTTTAGATGCATGCGAAACAGCGCACGATCTTTGGAAAGAATTAGAAAGACAACTGGAAGGGGGTGCTAAAACACAGAAGAACCGAATGGCACAATACATAAACGAGTATCATGCCTTCAGAGCCTCTGCAACAGAATCACTTCAAACAACATACGATCGGTTCAACTCTCTCATAAACAAATGCAGAAAGTCTGGTATTCACAGAACCACGGAAGAAAATAACGTCATGTTTCTAAAGAGCCTGAACGATGAGTGGCTTCAGTTGTCTATGTCTTTACAAACAAATCAAGATCTAGACTCCTGGACACTCTCTGATCTCTATGGAACACTAGCCGCACAAGAGCCTCAAATAGCTCAACCTAAAACACTAACCATTGTACCATACGCATTGGTTAGTAAATCTACAGCGGCTACGGACAGACCAAGAAATGAGAGATCTATAGAGGAGAAAAAGAAGGAGAAAAAGAAGATGGTAATGATTGATAGCGAAGAAGACGAGCTGAAAGAGGAAGAAATAACTCTTGCGTCATTAGCTAAATCAATGGCTCTATTGACAAGAGAGTTTAGAAATAACCAAAGGAATTCTGGTAGAAGAGATGATGGTAGAAGAGATGATGGTAGAAGAGATGAAGGAAGAAGAGAAGAATCAAGTGACTGACAGAGGTCAGACTACAGAAATAATGACCGACAGAGATCAGATGACAAGGTAGGCCACACACAAGAATGCTACAAATGTGGTAAGCCTGGTCATTACGCAAACGAATGCAGAACAGAGAAAGATCCAACATCCAAGACTACAGAACCTCCAACAGAGGTTACAGAGCCAACTAAACCAACAGAGCAGAAGTCCTCTCGCGCTCAAGTATCAGAACCAACAGAGGCAACTCCCATCAATCTAAAAGATCCAACATCCAAGACTACAGAAGCAGCAGTCTCAGAACCACCAAAGGCAAGAGACAAGGGAAAGGCAAAAGTAACAGAAGAGCCAAAGAAGAAAAATTGCCTAACCCCACAGAAAAGCTAATGAAAAGCGCCTTCGATGCCTTCCATACCCCTAAACCTGAAGAAGAAGATTGGGCGTATGGATTAAAGCCTATGACTGATATTCCACTGACAGGCAGAGCTGCAGAAGTAGTGCAACAGATGGAGAGCCTAAAAAGACAACCACCTCCACGTAGTCAAGCACTCGAAGAAATGGAAGAAGAGGTCCACAAAAACCTCTACAAAGCTCATTATCAGACAAATCTTCAAATTGACTACGTCTCTGATCCAAGAATCAGACAAGAGTTTGAGAACATCTTCTGCAGAACAAAGCCAAGATCAAGAGCAGAAGTCTTCTCAAATCACCAGATCAAAAAAGTGATCTCCTGCAGGTTCTCTGTCACCAGAACTTATCCAAGGGTCAGGTACAACCTCTACAAAGTCAAAAGGGACAACAACTCAGAATCTACCTTCACAGATGCTGACATAAGGAATCTGAATCCATACGATCTACCTGACCTTCTGAAATGGACGAAGGAAAATTACAACACAGAGCCAAACGTCAGAGCCTACCAAGTGTTCAGAAAGGCAATGAGGGAAAAGCTCATGGTCTACAGCGTGTCAGACTTTCAGCTTGGATTAGATCTCGGCGTCAAACACACCTTCGTCCACCAGAAGATCGCTGCCCACCTGATGCTGTGCCAAACTCCATATCTACAGAACCAAGGATTGGGTTAGTGTATCTAAACCCCAAAGGCGAAGCCAAACTTTTTATTCCTCTTGAATGCCAGAAGTACTCGACAAAAACTCTGCACAAATTCGGAGCCACTCTGGGGGAATACAGAGGTACAGAGATGATGAAGAGGGACACAGCAGATGCCTTCATCGCAGAAATTGATGCCACAATACGCTTGAGAGAGCTTTGCATCAGTTTCTACAGAGAGATCAGAGAAGTCGGCAATGACAACAGAATCTACAATGATTTCACAGATGCCAAAGTCTGATCTCAAAACAGACAATCTCTGTAAATTTTCTAATGTATCTTTCAATGTACTCAAATGTAAAATGCCTATGGCACTTCTTTGAATGAAAGAGCATTCGAGGTATTGTTTAACCTCTGTAATTTAAATACTTAGCCTTAAAAGAACTTAAGAGTCAATTTTTTTATTTTTCACTACTTAGGTGGAGATTGTTAGCTTCAATCTTCCTAATCATAGAAATACTTAGAAGTAGTGAAAAATAGGCTAAGTATAGAAAAGCCTCTCACAGAGGCTCTGCCACTTCTTCCAGAAGATCAAGTCCAGAAAGCCACATAAGCTAAAGAGGTAATCACAGAACCTTTGTAGTGCGCAAGAAGAAGATCAACTCGGAAACAAGTGGACTGCTCCACAGAAGGTCAGACCATAGAACCTCTGTAATGCCTTACAGAGCCTCTGTGGTCTGCTATGAAGACTTGGAAGATATTACTGGATACGTTCATCAACTTGCATGGAAAAGTACTGTCAAAACACGTGTCAAGCTCTGAGTGGACTCAATAGGGCATGGTACAAAATAGACGTCTGCGCCATTTAATGCATTTACCAATAGTACATCTGCTCCATTAAATGTGCATGGCTCAAACAACTGTTCACACCATCCAGTTCACTATTCATGCCGTAAAAGGAACAGTGACCTACTTCATAGTCTTTTAAGAGTAGTATAAAAGGAAGTCTCATGTTGAGATCTTCCTAAGGACGAATACACAAGGAATCACTAATACTCTCAAGCTTTATTGTCAAATATCTGAGTGTTATATTCTCACACACACCAACAGTTCTTAATCTGTTCTTCGTGTTGTTATTATATATTGAATAACAGTAATTGTTCAAGAAATCCTTTTTCATTCTTTACTGTTTTCTTTATATGTGTGCGTTCTAATATCTATCAAACATATCTGTTAGTTTAATACGCTTCCGCATCAAACTCTAAACTCAACTAATAGACTGTTAATCTTGATTAAGTGTATCTGGGATCCAACAAAAGAAATTTTGGAAGTTTTAAAATCAAATGTTTTAGAAAATCTCAGCACATCTTCTATAGATCAAATTCTCGCTGAAAAGATCTCATCAGATACCTCTGCCATCTATGAAAGTCATTCTACAGAGGAAGAAAACTCGTACGATACTTGCTCAGAAAATCCAGCCTCTGTCGAAAGAGATGACTCAACCTCTATATATGAGGACGATTCATCCTCTGAAGACTCGGAGACTGATTCTAAATCAGGGATAGTTCACTATGACACAGAGGATGTTAAAATCTCCTCTGAAGTTCTTAACAGAACTATTTCTCCAAAAGAGAAAATCACAGAGATACCTATCTGCCCAGATTTTCTGAACATATATTTAAAAGTCAAAACCTCTGCTGAGCTTGATATGTTAAAGAAGACCTCTGTAGATCCTAAAAGTTCAAAATTTTCAAAACCTTCAAGGAAAATTAAAGAGAATCTCACTTGGCAACAAAAGGGAAAATGGCCTGAAGCTAACATATACTTTTCCTCTGTGACAGTGAAGAAAGATGTTCACCACAGAAGAGAGTCACAGAAGGCAGGACCTAAACAAGACTTTTGCAAACAACATTCTAGTATTCATAGATCTTCTTGTAATAGGAAATCTAATGTTAAGAAAGAATGTAATGCCTCTGTGGTTCAATTCAATAAATTCAATGAAAAGTTCAAACAAATCACGTCTCATATTAAATACTGTCATTGCTTTGATCTTATGTTCAAATTGAATAATCACTTCTCAAGTCCAGATTGCTTACTCTCCACTAAAATTCAAACTCCAAAGTGAAAACCTCGAGAGAAACAATCTGATCTTTCTACAAAGGATAAAATGTATTTCAAGAATGCTAAGGCAAACTTGAAAAATTCTAACAATATTGGACCCATATGGTTATGGGTACCTAAGTCTCTGTGATTGTCTTGCAGAAGCAACATGTGCCAATTTGGTATCTTGACTCCGGATGCTCAAGGCACATGACTGGCGACAGAAGATTACTATCCACATACAAAGAAACACATGATGGTGGATCTGTAACTTTTGGAGACAACAAGAAGGGACACATGAAAGGCTATGGAGTCATACAGAAAGAAAATATCTCTGTATACAAAGTTGCATATGTGAATGGCCTCAAACACAACCTACTAAGTGTAAGTCAACTCTGTGATACAAGATTCAATGTGTTATTCAAAAGAACTTTCTGCTCTCTACAAAGTGAAAACACAGGAATGGAACTTCTGCGAGCTGAAAGAAGAGGTGATCTATATCTAATGAATTTTACTTCAAAATCCAAGGACAAAGTTTGCCTAGTAGCCTGCAAAAGTGAAGAAGCGTGGTTATGGCACAACAGGTTCTGTCAGCTCGCGACCAAACCTCTGCCGCACGCGACCAACTTCTGCCGTGCAGCGACAACCTCTGTCGAGCCGCGACCAAACCTCTGCAGAGCCTTTGTCAAGCGTTTGTCAAGCCACGATCATTTTTTTTGTCGACCACTCAGACCAACTTCTGGCGACAACTCATACTTTGGCTCAGATTTTTGCGACCACCCTCTGTGGAACCGTTCACCACAGAGCCTCTGTGAAACCCGATAGAGCCTCTGTGGACTCAAACCTCCGTGACCGAACCTCAGAGCCCATAGCGCAACGTCTTAGTTCTTGCTGTCAGCTTTGCGCACCTGTCGTATTTTCAACAGAACTCCCTCCTCGAAGCTCCAAATTTGATGAGTCTAGATGCGTTGGATTCCTAAGACAAAGATGAAACTTTTTCATGTTTTGAGTTTGGTCTGAATCGGTGTTCTTCTTGGTCAGAATCTCTGCTAAAGTCAGTATACATCTGCTAGACAGAAAGTTGTGTTTCACAAAAATCATCATCAGAGCTCTGTCGGCACTACGAGCAACCTCTGCCGCACAACCTCTGCCGACCAACCTCTGTGGTACTGTTCACCACAGAACCTCTGTGAAATCCGACAGAGCCTCTGTGGACTGAACTGTCAGGATCGATTCTTAACAAGAATTAAACTTCTTAGAAACAGAATTTAGAGAATCTTGCGGAATAGAACTCTAAATTAATTAAAGAACAATCAATAGAATTCAACACACTGTATATATCAAACTGTATTACTCACAAGCTTTACACCAAACCTCAATCTTGTTGAACAGGCTCAACAAGACGACTTCTACTTCTCTAGAAATAGGGTTCTTGCACCTTGAGGTTAATTCTCTCTTGATCAACATCGAATTCTATTTCACTCGTATTTCTTCTATATGCTAATAGCTATCTATCAATACTATATATACAAAAGTAATTACAAGATAACTATCAAAAGTAAATTGATCTTCTGAATCTTCGTTAAACATATCTTGATCAATTCCTTATTTGTCTCCAAAAGTATCGCATCCCAAACTTATCAAGTCAGCAGTATTAACAATGATTTGACATAGCAGCATTAACGACCTTCAGCAGTATTAACCTTCACAGTCTTCTAGCAGTAGTATCTCAGCTCAGCAGTATTAACCATGTCTAGCAGTAGTAATTTGGTCTAGCAGTACTAACCGTGTCTAGCAGTAGTAACTTCGTCTAGCAGTAGTAAGTTTGACTAGCAGTAGTAACCTTGACTAGCAGTAGTAACCTTGTCTAGCAGTAGTAACGAAGAACTGGCAGTAGTAACATTGTCTTGGCAGTACTAACCATACTTAGCATATCTTCAGTTCCCAACAATCTCCCCCTAACTTGACTTTTAAGAAAAGAAGTCAAGTTCTTCAGATGATGCTTCCAAAACCTAATCATACATGCCTAGATTATGATTCAATCCCAGACTTTGATTGAGAATCCTTTTTACCAAGAATTTACCCATTGCTGAATCCTTGTTGCAGGTCAACTTAGCATGTAGCATTCCGTTCAGCCTCTTCATGCTGTGATTGTATATTTCATCCACCAGATAGTATTCTTGAGTCGCAGAGTCAAGGGAGATGACATATACTCCACAGTTTTCATAGAGCATCCAGTTGGTAATGGCTTGAAACTGTGTGTTTATCCTATGCTGAACTGCTTCAGGTTTGAACATTTGGCACAAGAATTCAAGTACCATTTTAGAGATTGACATCCCTTGCTCAGTCAGCATGTTTTCATATAGCCTCATCCCAACTTTGAACATCTCTTCTAAGTCTGATCTTGAGCAAGTTCTGACAATTTTTCCCCAAGTTGAAAAGACTTCAAATTTTCCATCTGCTCTTTTTATCCTAATGAACTCCTTTCTACCATCTTTCAAAGTGTCCCAAAAGATGATTTCAGGAGCCTTAGATGATATTGGTTCAGCCTGAATTGGAATTGGGTTAGAGTCAACACCAGTAATATACAAATCACATTGGGCATCAGTTTGTGATTGTACATTGCTTGATTGCCCTGATGGAGTTGCCACTTCTTCTTCAGCAACTTTTGGATCAGATTTTTCTTTCACTGTTTCCTCCTGGGCCTCTTCTGCAGTTGGCTCCACCCTTGGCTTCTTTTCATTTTTCTTCTGTGAAGTTATGGGCTTGGTGCTTGGTCTTTTCTTTGACATCATCTTGGTTCTTTTAAGAGTTTTAACAGCTTCAGGAGTTGGTTCAGCTGTTTTAAGTTTTTCAGCAGCAATAACCATTTCTGCTGCTATGGCTGTTACTGCTTCTCTTAGAACATGTAATGATGCTGCTTCAACACTGTTCTTCACAATCCAGTATACTTCTTCATCAATTTCAACTTGAGATGTAGTCACTGCTTCCTGCTCAGTTTCTGCTGCTTTTTCTGTTTGGCCTTCAGCAGCATTAACTGTTTCTGCTGCTTGTTCAAACTCAGCAGTATTAACAGTTTTTGCTGCTGTTGTAGTTTCTGCTTCTTTAATAAGCTCTTCCCCCTTTTCTGTCTCCCCCTTATTCTGTGCACTGGACTCCCCCTTAAACTGTGCATTCTCAATTTCCATCTCAGTCTCCATCTGAACTGTCTCCCCCTCAACTTGTAGACCCTTCATATTCAGTTCTGCTTCTGACTCTGACTCCCCCTTTTTGGGAGCATCATCGGTTGGAGTTCTTCTTCTCAGCACAAATCTTGCCTTTTTCTTTCTGTGCAACAACTTGGTGACCATCTTCTTGAGCTTCTCAATTTGAGACTGTTGGTAGGTGACCACAGTCTTCAGTTGCTCAATCTCCTTCTTCTGTGCCATAACATCCAAGTTGACATTTCCAATGGTTTCCATCAATTCAGCATAGTTATATCTATCCTCACCTTGTTTAGAAGTGTTTACCTTCTTTAAAGGATCCTTGGAAGTTTTAGCAGAAGCCTTCTGCCTAGCAGAAGCACTAACTGCCCCCTTGGTTTCTTGGCACCTGGGTCCTCCTAATGATTTCTCATTTAGAGTTGCCATGGGGAAGGTCTTATTTATGTTACCACTGTCCTTCTCTGTGCTAGCAGAAGTAGTGGCAGCCTTAGCACCCATATGCTCATCCTTCTCCTTAGAGAGCACCTTCTTGGGGTTGGGAGACACCCCTGTGGTTTCCCTGTTGATATTCTCAATTGGAGAATGCTCCAACTGAGGGCTTAAAGGCTTAGGGCTCAGAGTAGGTACATCAAGGGAAGGAACCTTGTGCACCTTTCTTCTTTGAAACTTGTTGGATAAAGCAGGAGTGGGCTTTTGAAGTATGTGCTGAGGGATATTTATAGTGAGTGAAGGTGGGGTTTGGTCATCAGTGGGATGATCTAATGAGGGCCTTGATCCTGATGCCATACCTTCAGAGGGGTGGGACACAACCATCATTGTAGAGAACAATGGTGTGTCAACTCCTTCCGAGTCCCTAGGAAGTCTTTTCATATTTGAAAAAACCTTCCCTTTAGGGGATTTGGGTACATATACCTCATCAAACTGAGGTAAGTCCATCAATTCCTTGTTAATAACTTCTTGCACAAACCTTGGATACATGTAAAAGCTCTTTTTGGATTCCAAGTTTGATACAAGATCATTAAAGATCATAGCTGAAAAATTGTACTTTCTGGCAGTGGATAAGCAGACCAAGGTATATGCAATGGGACTGCTGAACTCACTCCATCCAGTAGTTTTCTTGGAAATACAGTGCATCAGGGTATGAACAAGAAATCTCCATTGGTTGAAAATTTTTGACTTGTAGAATTTAAAAACACCAATGGGACCTTCATACCCCATTCTTTGTAAAGTCGAATATAAGTCATCAGAAGATAGAGAGGTTATACCTGAGGCATCATCCAAGTGAAGAGAGATGCGAATAACCTCCTCTGTGACTTTCAAGGGTTTATCACAAACCCTTGTTCGAATGGTTTTCTGCCCTTCTTCGAAACTAACAGTGGCATTCCCCCAAAATTGCGTCTGATGTTCGATATAGATGGTTGGGCTCACCGTTAGGGCATAGGAGATGTGCGAGGATTTAAGAAAATCGACGATATCGTGGAATCCCGCAGCTTGTTTCGGCTTCTGAAGCATGGCTATTTCATTGTGCTCATCAACAAACTCCATGATTCCTGAGGATTCTTGAAAGAAAAACACAAAGATTCTGGGGAGACTATGTTAGAACGAGAGAGAAGAAGTTAATGCGAAGAGTCGTTATGAACTTTGGCGGGCAAACAGGGGTATTTATATGCCCTAGATTATCAAAAGCAGTATTAACGACATAGGCAGTACTAACTACCGAGCAGTATTAACTGCAAAGCAGTATTAACTACACAAGCAGTATTAACGACTGGGCAGTATTAACTACACAAGCAGTATTAACTACTTGAACACAGGCAGTAGTAACTCTGCACTAGCAGTGGTAACTCTGCACTTTGCATTACTAGTCAAATATTCAAATGTCATCTTACCTTCTGACATATCACCTTTACCACTTCTCTTACCTTCTGCAGGATTATTTCCAAGAGTAACATGTCCTCCATCAATCTTTTTGAAATTTTTTGAGGCAGGCCATGTTACCTGTCATGTGCCTGGAGCAACCACTATCAACATGCCAAATGCTCTTCCCCTTGAGCTGTTGGTTGCCCTGCACATCTGATAAAACAGTTAGTTTTTGTTAGGGACCCAAGCCATAGTGGTCTTGGGTCTCCCTTGATCATCAAAATACTTACATTCTGTTTTGATGAGCTTGTCAAAGTGAGGAACATCAGTGCTTGAGTACTTTGTTTTGATGATAGATCTAGAAGCAGTACTAACTGATGCAGAAGTACTAACTTTGTTAGCAGCACTAACATTGTTAGCAGCACTAACACTGCTTCCAGAAGTACTAGCCTTCTCAGCAGTATTAACTAACTTAGCAGTACTAACACTAGAAGCAGTATTAATTGTTGAAGAGGTACTAACTGTGTTAGCAGTACTAACACTGCTAGCAACATTATTGCTTCCTGCAGTACTAACATTGTTAGCAGTACTAACTGAGTTGGCAGTATTATCATTAGTACCTTTAGGCATCCATACTCTAACACTTTCTGTTTCTGCCTTTTTTCATGTGGCTTTTGGTTTTAACTTGATTCTTTGCCACAACTTTCCTCACAGGCTTTTTATAGCCACCATTCTTTCTGTAACCACCAGGTTTTTGAAAAGATCTTTGAGCATTAAACCTTTGGTTAACAGGATTGAAATAACAGTGTTTGGCTAAATGATTTAGCTTACCACAGATGAAACAAGGTTTTGGCCTGTTAATTCTGTTCAGATCAACTCCTTGTCTCATAGCCCACTGGTTATTCCAATTTCTTTGATTACCCCTTTTGTTATCATGTTTTTGGGGCTTAAGCTCTTGAGATTTCTTACAAGAACAATGTTTATAGGTATTGGGAGCCACAACTGTGGTCTGTGTGTAATGGACTCCCTTTTCTGTTTCTTTCCTTTTTATCCCATTGTTCTTAACTCCCTCTTTTGTTTCAGTCCTTTTTATCTCATTGTTCTTAACATATGGACTTTCACATTCCTCATCAGATCCTGCTTTGTCAGTCTCATCCTCAACAACTACTTCTTCTTCACAAGGATCTATATTAATCTTTAATTCAGGATCCTTCCTATCCTTGGTCTCTAACAAATCAGACTTAGGAGGTATGTAGTTGTTATTGTAGGGTGGAGGTGTGGCATTGTACCCTATCCCTACTTTCATATTGTCATGGATTTGAGCCTTAATGATGGTATCCATGGTTTTAGAAGCATAGGTAAACTTTTCAACATCAAGTTTAACCTTCTTAAGCTCTTCTTTTAATTTCTCATTCTCCTCCCCAGACACTTTCAGCTTAATCTCATACTCATTCTTCTCCCACTTCCAATAGTTAGTATCATAGTGGTGTTGAAGTTCATTAGCTTGAAAAGCTCTAATCTGTTCCTCAAACCTTTCTACAATCCTAACATAATCTTTCACATCTTTCTCTAGCCTCTTAAGGTTATCACACATACCCTGATTGTGATCCCTATATCTTTTAACAGCATCAATGCAAGCTTGAGAACAGAGTTTAGATTGTACCTCAGTGGGAATATCAGATACTTCTGCCATAAGAGCTTGATTCTGACAGGCTTCCTCAGCTTGATCACTCCAATCAAATCCCATTCCTTGTTGAGAAACAAGGGCTTGAGAGGAGCTTCTGTTTTGGTTTCCATTTGGAGCCTGTTGATGTGATCCTCCACTTCTGCATTCTCTGGCAAAGTGTCCCATCTTGTGACACTTATAACACTCAACCTTGGACTTGTCAAAGCCTGCACCATCTTCTCTTCTCTGGGAAAAGTTATTTCTCCCAGTCCTTTTGATGAATTTCTTCACCCTCATTGATAGCATAGCCATCTGCCACTTGATGTCCATCTCTTCCAGATCATCAGCATTAATCTGCTCTAAGTCATCATTGATTAGAGAAGAGTGAACATGACTAGAAAAGAATGCTTCTAGTACAGAATCTGTAGTCTTCTCTTGATTAGTTCCACCAGCAGCATTAACAGAACCTGCAGTATTAACAGAATCAGGGTTGGCAGCATTATCAGAGGATGAAGATAATAAAGCAGCATTATAAACAAATCCAGATGGCTTTTTCTTGGCTTCAATTTCAGCCTCAAATACTCTCGGATCATTGTAGAGGTCATCTAGCTCTTTGTCCTCCAATTGGTCATTCTGTCTGAATGAGACTGTGTACATGGTCCATTCTTCTCCCAATGACCTAAGGAACTTTCTATTGACATCATCAGCATCCATGTGTACACCCACAGTAGCTAATTCTCCAATCAACTTGTTAAATATGTCAAAAGTTTGAGTCATAGACTCATTCTTTGCAGACATGAAGTTCTCATATTGTTGCCTGAGAATAGCCTTTTGATTTCTCTTTGTGCTCTTTGTGCCAGTAAATCTTTTCTCCAGAGCATTCCACAACATCTGTGCATCTGTGCAGTGTTGGATTGATGTTGGTACTCATTAGGAATAGCCAAAAGCAGAGTGCTTAAGGCCTTCATCTCTATTTGTCTGACTTTCTTTTCAGCATCTGTCTTGGGAGGAGGTCTCTTTCCATCTGCTCCAATCTTTCCTTCATTACATGGGCCATTTTCTATGATGTCCCATATTGCATAATCAGTAAGAAGAATGTACTGCTTGATTCTCAGTTTCCACATGTCAAATTCATTGGGTTTGAGCATGGGAACCTTTGAAACAAGAGTACTGTGAGTATCCATTGAATTGTCCATAGCTTCTAAGATACCAACGCTCTGATACCACTTGTCAGGATCGATTCTTAACAAGAATTAAACTTCTTAGAAACAGAATTTAGAGAATCTTGCGGAATAGAACTCTAAATTAATTAAAGAACAATCAATAGAATTCAACACACTGTATATATCAAACTGTATTACTCACAAGCTTTACACCAAACCTCAATCTTGTTGAACAGGCTCAACAAGACGACTTCTACTTCTCTAGAAATAGGGTTCTTGCACCTTGAGGTTAATTATCTCTTGATCAATATCGAATTCTATTTCACTCGTATTTCTTCTATATGCTAATAGCTATCTATCAATACTATATATACAAAAGTAATTACAAGATAACTATCAAAAGTAAATTGATCTTCTGAATCTTCGTTAAACATATCTTGATCAATTCCTTCTTTGTCTCCAAAAGTATCGCATCCCAAACTTATCAAGTCAGCAGTATTAACAATGATTTGACATAGCAGCATTAACGACCTTCAGCAGTATTAACCTTCACAGTCTTCTAGCAGTAGTATCTCAGCTCAGCAGTATTAACCATGTCTAGCAGTAGTAATTTGGTCTAGCAGTACTAACCGTGTCTAGCAGTAGTAACTTCGTCTAGCAGTAGTAAATTTGACTAGCAGTAGTAACCTTGACTAGCAGTAGTAACCTTGTCTAGCAGTAGTAACGAAGAACTGGCAGTAGTAACATTGTCTTGGCAGTACTAACCATACTTAGCATATCTTCAGTTCCCAACATGAACCTCTGCGACTCAACCTCAGAGCCCGATTTTTGTTTACTTGCTGTCAGCTTTGCGCTGCTTCAGAAACATGCGCATAACTATTGACTCGGTGCTCCAAATTACTCAATTCCAGTTGCATTGGAAAGATAATTCACAGACGCACGACTTTCATACTTTGCGTTTTCTCAAATTATGTGTGCTGATATGCCTAAAACAGCTTCAAAGTCTGCTGTAAGGTGCTGGACCGAAAGCATTGCATTTAATTCTTGCTCCTTCCGCTTTCAAGAACGGTGTTCTCTCGACGTTTCTACACACAGCAGTGTAGAACCAGTACCTCATCAGAATTGATTCTTCTACACACAGCAGTGTAAAACCAGTACCTCATCAGAATGTTTGTTTCTACACACAAAAGTGTAGGACCAGTACCTCAACAGATCAGACTTTGACTGGTATTTCTAATCTCTAACCCCCAGCACCATGATTCCTTTTAATTTGAATTAACTGTGCTTCTGGATATTCCTAACAAATGTGGAATCATCAAAGATGATTACCAACACTTTTTTCTTACAGGGTATCTGATTACAAATTGAGCCTAAATGAAATTTACTGCTCAATTTGAGGGGGACAAAACAAATCCGATCTGACCATGTTCGTATAAAGGTAAAATTTCTAAACCTTTAAACTCATTATCATTTTTAGAGAAAGGCCATCTTTAGATTGATAAAACCTCTTTCAAATGGTCAAACCACTTCTACATGCTAAAATGCTTTATCTGCTATAGAAGTTTGGATTTTAAATGCTTTTCTGAGACTTCAAAGAGTCAGTGTGTGGAACAATACCCTTTAGGACAACAATTTCATGGGATCAATGTGTGAGCATATATAGCACTTCTATGGATTCACTTAAACCTGTGTTTCCTACCAAAGAAGTAAACCCTGAGTGTTTAAGAGGTGAAGGGTCTACATCAAAGAGTGGGGGAGATAACTCTCTGAGTTTTTCTCATTGTGCTTAAGAGGTAAAAATTGAAAAGAGAGTTTGGTTAGATGTGAGTTACATGATAAAAAGAAAGAGGGTGTGAGAACAGAGTCAAAAGAAATATACAACTCTGCACTATCTTTTTCTGAGCCGGGCAAGCCACATTACTGATTTATCACGACTCTTTGGTGATTATCATTGAAACAAGCAATTAGCCCATGCCAACTCTTGTATTAACCCCACTAGCTACTTATTTCCTTCTCAACAGGGAAATACTTCAATTTTTCACGGGGAAGCAGCACATATGCTATCTGATCTTTATTTGGAAGGTTAGATATTGAAAAGAAGGAAATTTGCCCCACCTTCACACTTCACTCATGCACATTGAGTCTGTGGACACTTGTTATGTCCAAACAGTTTACACACTTTTGAGCCTAATAGATAATATTCTATTTTCTTCCACACAATATCACGAATCTTTGTGATTCCACATGCTTATCTATGTGATATTGCCAAGAACAGTTTGAGAAGTTTATTTTTTAATTTACTTCAATGATAACTGGAAGTCCTGTCAGAGCTTCATCATTGCCAACTCTGAGCATAGGCCACACAATTTTTTAATTGTTGTGATAATAGTTGCTATTGTGCTTCTATGTTAGATGATTACCCCTGGTTACTTATTTTTTAATACAGATTCTCATGAGCCGAATATGCTTGCTACTCAACCATCTTATCAGTTTATCTACCAACGACTATTACTCAAACTGGTTATACAAGCTTCCGCACTTTAAATCGTTCTTTGATTGTTTGAGTTTAATCTATGGGAGATAACTGGGATCTGAAAAGCAAAGCAACATTCAAGGGGGAGTATGCAACGATCAAGGGGGGGTTAAAGAAGAAATTGAAGCAACTGACATTGTGGAAGATCAGGAAAAGAAGACTCTCACAAGACTTGAAGATTGACACTTCAACGCTTGTAAAGAAAGCAAGGGGGAGACTACAAGATGATGCTTTCTTTATAAAACATTAGGGGGAGATTGTTAGCTTTATTAGCCCCTAATTTATATAAATGTTTTATAAAGAATAGTGTCAAGGACTTATTTGTATTTGTTGAGTGTCAAGGGCTAAAATTGTAAATAACCAATTGTTGTATTGGTTATAAAGTCATGTTTTAGAGTAATTTTAGGTAAAGCCTCTATTTTCAATATTCATACATACGCAGAAAGCAATAGAGCTTCAAAGAGAGAATGTTCATCAATCTTATCAAGTAAACTCTTCTCTTTATCAATCAATACAAAGATTATGGCTATTATTATTGTTACTTGTTATATCTGGGTTCCAACAATTGGTATCAGAGCCTGCCTTGATTTTCAATATCAAGAAATCCTCTTATCAAGATTCGTGATAAATATTATTCTAAATCGTTATTCTTTTCTCTCTCGATCTTTCAAACATCAATAATGTCTAAACTAAAATTTAGTGCTGATGCTGATTCTCTTTTTTATTCAAGACTCAGTACAAATTTTAGGAAAATAATTCCTTCTCTTGAGAAAGAATTAGAGGAAAGAAACAAGATCATTCTTATTAACTCAGACAACATTGCCAAGCTTGAAGAATCTGTTAAAATCTTAAACTATGAAAATCTTGAACTAAAAAGGAACTTATCTATGTCAGATGAAGAAAAGAAAAGACTTGAACTAAAATGTTTAAATTTCTCTAAACTAATTTCCAATTTTGAAAAGATTGTGGTAAACGAAAGAGGAAATTATGAAGAGAAGAAAACTGTTCATGAAACAAAGTCTATGGAGCTTACATGTAAAATCTCATAATTGCAGAATATTCTTGAAAAAGAAAGGAAAGAATCTGACTCTGAAAGAAAAGAATCTGAACAGCTGAAGGTTCAAAGATTTCAAGATTTAAGTCAAAAAGATGACTTTGAAAAAGAGAGAAGGATCTTTAAAACAGAAATATCCAAACTAACAAAAGGACTCTCTAATTTATCAACTGAAATCATGTTGGAGAAAAGATGCAAATCTAATCTCCAAAAGATGTTTGAGGAAAATTTAAGGAAAAATAAATTTTTTGCTAAACGGATCAAGAAATTTAATTTTGAAAGATCTTTTAAGCCAAATATGTTTTCAAAACTTCAGACCTCTACATCAATTTTTTTTTATGATCATAGGTTGGACAAATTAGTTAATCAAACTTTTAAAAAGGTGAAAAAGGTTTGGATAGTGAAAGGCTCTATACCTGTTCAAAATATTCAAAATGACAAAAAGCCTTTTATTTCTGGTATGTATGACAAGTGCATAAAGGCATTTCATACAATAGGACCGATTCGAATATGGGTACCCAAAACCTCTGTAAGTATAACCTAGATACTCTGTATTTTCTGTAAATAATAAGTAAATACATTGCTTAATTTATTGCTTTGATTGATTCTACTTCTGTATGTAAATTCTTAAAACCTTCAATAGTTCTTGAAACTACAGAGCTTCTGTAAGGTCTGCTCAGAACCTCTGACAACCTTCACAGAACCTCTGATAGACTTGACCTATGTACTATGCAAAACTTATCATATTCTGATCCAAGCATAGGTCAAGGGGGAGAAGCAGAGAAAAATCTTGATCTAAAGAAGTGATTAGATCAAGGGGGAGCAGAGGAAAGGTGTCAACAAGTCTATCAACAGAAGCAAGACATCTCTTCCGAGAAGAAGAATCAAAAGGTATGTCGTACAAAAGATTTTTGAAAACAGTATTTTGGGACAAAAGTTGTCAAATACGTCCTAAACATACTGGGGATACCATTTCAAAAACTAAAATTTCAAAACTTTTGAAAATTCTTGGGTTATGAGAAATTTGAGGTAAAAGAGCTTCTGCTAAGCTCAACAGAGCTCTGCCAGAACCAAGCTCTGGAATAGCAAATTTAGCTCGGATATCAGACAAAAACCATGACCTCGGACAAAACTTTTTCCAAAATAGTTTTCTCGGACACCAACTTTCAAATATGTCCGAAAACCATTTGTAAATGCATATCAAAACTTGGATGATCAAATTGATTAATAGATTTTTAGTTATGAGAAATTTTCTATCAAAGAGCTTCTGCTGGCCCTGACAGAGCCTCTGCAAGTCTTTTCAGAGCCCCAAAACCTCTGTGATCTAAAACTCCACACTAAACTCCTATTAATCCTCTCCAATGATGGTATAAATGTTTTGGTCAAGAGAACCTACAGAGTCATGATATCCAGAAGATATGAGAAGGGGTAAACATCCACGATTTTGAAAACCACAGAACCTCTGTAAAACAACAGAGCTTCTGTGAAAACGGTGTTTACCATTCTGTGAAGTAACGGCTACTTCTTATTGCGAGTAAACTATCTGTGGCCCACGCGCCTAGCATTAATGGAAGAAACATTCCAAGAAGAGAACTGCAGAAGGCACTTCTATGGATGTTACAGAAAAATCCTCTCCCACCAACGAAGGTGGTTCCTCTGCCCAACCCTCTTCTTCTTCAAAACCAAAGAAGAAGCGAAAGTCAAAACCTAGAGAGGAAGGGGCCCCCAAACCAAAAAGGAGAAAGACCAAGCAGAGGTTGAAAACCATAGCAGAAGAAGGGCCAACAGCGGTGTTTGAAACAGAGGTCACAGAATCCATGGTAGAAGCCATCGCAGAAGAAGAACCTGCAGAGCAAGATGCAGAACGTTTTCCTGATCAAGGAAGTTTGAGTGCCTTCCTTGAACATCCCGAATTTGCCGACACCCTCAATACGGCCGGATGGACTGCAGAACCTCTCGACCACCACACCACAGCAGATCAGGATTTTTCTACCTCAGGAGTGGATACGACTCTGCGACATGACCAAACTCCGAAAGACGACAGAGGCGACACTCCAAACATCTTGCAAGATCCTTTCATCCAAAAGGGTATGGACGTTCACAGAAAGAGTCCAGTTACAACTTCTACAGATGCCGACGAAGAAATAGACACAACAGCAGAAGCCATAAGGGCAAGAAATCAGTCTATGCCTGAGTGGGCTGTAACAGGGATTGAAAAGGTACTAGAGCCAGTGGGAGGAAAAGAAAAACAAAAGGAAAAAGATGCCGCAGAGGAAGAAGGCACACATCAATCACCCCCTCCCAGTGCAACCCACATTTCTGACACCGCAGGTCTAGCTGTAGAAGGTGTCATTGAAAAAGAGCAGCACAGCTCGAACCTCACCCAAACCATCCAGCCAGAGGTTATTCTTTCAACCTCTGTGCTCACAAAAACCGGGGAAACCATTCCTAGGGAGTCTCCTCAAAGAGACTTACCTATAGTTCGTGATCAATTGCCCCAGATCACAGAAGAACACCCAACAGAGGAATTTGTTTCCTCTGCCACGCACTTATTAAGACCCACACTTCTTTCAGAGAGAAGTAGATAGCACAAAGACAAAGTGACTCTAGACAAGTCTCCTAGTCAACAGAAGGATATTCCAATACCCACCTCTGGAGTGGATTTGGACAATGTTCTTCTCAGAACTTCTGTAGGGATTGAAACTCATGTTTCTTCTCAAGGATCAGAAGGAAATCCTTCCATTCTCAACGTACAAACAGGAATGAAAGAAGGTATCCCAGGAACAGGGATTCACTCTGGAGACGAATGTGTTCCTCCAGAGGTTACCACCGGAACACAAGTTACAAGGGATGAGTTCCAAACCCTTGAGACCTCTGTGAACCAAACCTTGAAAGAGTTGCAAAGCTCTTTCAAATCTTTTGCAGAGACAACATCACTGGCACTGCTAAACCTGAACACCAAAATGGACAACATGTCCACAGAGGTGAAAACTGCCATCTCACAGATGAAGTCTGCTGCTACCACATCCACCACTTCTGCCGCAACAACTACTCCTTCTTCGATTGAGAACTCCATCAACAAGTTCCTTGATCAATTGAACAAACAGACTTCAGTGTCATCGGGCATCACTCCTGCAGATCTACAGAAGGCCCTACAAAAAGTTCAAGAAGAAGCCATGCGAAATACCATGCTGATGCAACCCAAAGACTACATGATAAGAGCACAGCTGACAGAGCTTGGGCAGAACGTGATTACTCAAGTGACAAAAGTCATCCTTTCCTTCACCACTGCCAATGCTAACTTCGTCAAAGATTTCAGAGCAAGTGTAGGAAGGATGAGATTCAAAACAGAGGCAGAGTTAGCAACTCTTCTTGGCCTCTGTGATGATGTCTGCGCAAAACTGATCGCTGCTGGAGCCACAATACCAAAGAAACCCGATGCTTCCTGCAGAGCAGAGGGTACATCAGACAAGGGTCAGGATGACTCTGATAATGATGACCATCCTGGTCCATCAGATCATCCTGAGGGGGAGAAAACTACAGAGAAAGCTGCAAGCAGAGGACTTACAGGTCCACCAATAGCCGCAGAACCTCTGAGTCAAGCACCTCCAGAACAGACCCGACAACAACAAACTCAACAGACCACAGAGACAATACCCACCTCTGTGGAATCATCTACTCAAGAAGCTGAGACTACAGAAAAGACACAAGAGGCTACAACCTCCCCAGAGGTAATAATCCTAGAAGAAAGCCCAACAAGTCAACACAGAGGTACAGAAGCACAGAAGACCACAGAGGCAGCACCCACCTCTGTGGAGTTTCCTTCAGTGTTTGGCAAAGATGCCCAACACTTGACATCTTCTGAAGAAGATCTTCCCTCCCAACCACCACAACCAACAGAAGTACCCAAAACCTTCCCGAGGAAAAAGTCGATTGCCCACAAACCATCAAAAACAAAAACCTCTGCTTCTTCTGTTCTAAGAAGAATACACAATACAATGACTGAAAGAATGGCAAGAAGAGCAGAAGAAAGCCACAGGTTTACATCAGTATTCAGAATGTCAAGGCAATACGACTTTCCTCAATCACCAGAACCAGGGCTCACAGAAGAAGTCACTAAAGAACCTCCAACAGAGGTTACAGAGCCAACTAAACCAACAGAGCAGAAGTCCTCTCGCGCTCAAGTATCAGAACCAACAGAGGCAACTCCCATCAATCCAAAAGATCCAACATCCAAGACTACAGAAGCAGCAGGCTCAGAACCACCAAAGGCAAGAGACAAGGGAAAGGCAAAAGTAACAGAAGAGCCAAAGAAGAAAAATTGCCTAACCCCACAGAAAAGCTAATGAAAAGCGCCTTCGATGCCTTCCATACCCCTAAACCTGAAGAAGAAGATTGGGCGTATGGATTAAAGCCTATGACTGATATTCCACTGACAGGCAGAGCTGCAGAAGTAGTGCAACAGATGGAGAGCCTAAGAAGACAACCACCTCTACGTAGTCAAGCACTCGAAGAAATGGAAGAAGAGGTCCACAAAAACCTCTACAAAGCTCATTATCAGACAAATCTTCAAATTGACTACGTCTCTGATCCAAGAATCAGACAAGAGTTTGAGAACATCTTCTGCAGAACAAAGCCAAGATCAAGAGCAGAAGTCTTCTCAAATCACCAGATCAAAAAAGTGATCTCCTGCAAGTTCTCTGTCACCAGAACTTATCCAAGGGTCAGGTACAACCTCTACAAAGTCAAAAGGGACAACAACTCAGAATCTACCTTCACAGATGCTGACATAAGGAATCTGAATCCCTACGATCTACCTGACCTTCTGAAATGGACGAAGGAAAATTACAACACAGAGCCAAACGTCAGAGCCTACCAAGTGTTCAGAAAGGCAATGAGGGAAAAGCTCATGGTCTACAGCGTGTCAGACTTTCAGCTTGGATTAGATCTCGGCGTCAAACACTTGAACCTTCGTCCACCAGAAGATCGCTGCCCACCTGATGCTGTGCCAAACTCCATATCTACAGAACCAAGGATTGGGTTAGTGTATCTAAACCCCAAAGGCGAAGCCAAACTTTTTATTCCTCTTGAATGCCAGAAGTACTCGACAAAAACTCTGAACAAATTCGGAGCCACTCTGGTGGAATACAGAGGTACATAGATGATGAAGAGGGACACAACAGATGCCTTCATCGCCGAAATTGATGCCACAATACACTTGAGAGAGCTCTGCATCAGTTTCTACAGAGAGATCAGAGAAGTCGGCAATGATAACAGAATCTACAATGATTTCACAGATGCCAAAATCTGATCTCAAAACAGACAATCTCTGTAAATTTTCTAATGTATCTTTCAATGTACTCAAATGTAAAATGCCTATGGCACTTCTTTGAATGAAAGAGCATTCGAGGTATTGTTTAACCTCTGTAATTTAAATACTTAGCCTTAAAAGAACTTAAGAGTCAAATTTTTTAATCTTAGGGGGAGATTGTTAGCTTCAATCTTCCTAATCATAGAAATACTTAGAAGTAGTGAAAAATAGGCTAAGTATAGAAAAGCCTCTCACAGAGGCTCTGCCACTTCTTCCAGAAGATCAAGTCCAGAAAGCCACAGAAGCTACAGAGGTAATCACAGAACCTCTGTAGTGCGCAAGAAGAAGATCAACTCGGAAACAAGTGGACTGCTCCACAGAAGGTCAGACCATAGAACCTCTGTAATGCCTTACAGAGCCTCTGTGGTCTGCTATGAAGACTTGGAAGATATTACTGGATACGTTCATCAACTTGCATGGAAAAGTACTGTCAAAACATGTGTCAAGCTCTGAGTGGACTCAATAGGGCATGGTACAAAATAGACGTCTGCGCCATTTAATGCATTTACCAATAGTACATCTGCTCCATTAAATGCACATGGCTCAAACAACTGTTCACACCATCCAGTTCACTATTCATGCCGTAAAAGGAACAGTGACCTACTTCATAGTCTTCTAAGAGTAGTATAAAAGGAAGTCTCATGTTGAGATCTTCCTAAGGACGAATACACAAGGAATCACTAATACTCTCAAGCTTTATTGTCAAATATCTGAGTGTTATATTCTCACACACACCAACAGTTCTTAATCTGTTCTTCGTGTTGTTATTATATATTGAATAACAGTAATTGTTCAAGAAATCCTTTTTCATTCTTTACTGTTTTCTTTATATGTGTGCGTTCTAATATATATCAAACATATCTGTTAGTTTAATACGCTTCCGCATCAAACTCTAAACTCAACTAATAGACTGTTAATCTTGATTAAGTGTATCTGGGATCCAACAAAAGAAATTTTGGAAGTTTTAAAATCAAATGTTTTAGAAAATCTCAGCACATCTTCTATAGATCAAATTCTCGCTGAAAAGATCTCATCAGATACCTCTGCCATCTATGAAAGTCATTCTACAGAGGAAGAAAACTCGTACGATACTTGCTCAGAAAATCCAGCCTCTGTCGAAAGAGATGACTCAACCTCTGTATATGAGGACGATTCATCCTCTGAAGACTCGGAGACTGATTCTAAATCAGGGATAGTTCACTATGACACAGAGGATGTTAAAATCTCCTCTGAAGTTCTTAACAGAACTATTTCTCCAAAAGAGAAAATCACAGAGATACCTATCTGCCCAGATTTTCTGAACATATATTTAAAAGTCAAAACCTCTGCTGAGCTTGATATGTTAAAGAAGACCTCTGTAGATCCTAAAAGTTCAAAATTTTCAAAACCTTCAAGGAAAATTAAAGAGAATCTCACTTGGCAACAAAAGGGAAAATGGCCTGAAGCTAACATATACTTTTCCTCTGTGACAGTGAAGAAAGATGTTCACCACAGAAGAGAGTCACGGAAGGAAGGACCTAAACAAGACTTTTGCAAACAACATTCTAGTATTCATAGATCTTCTTGTAATAGGAAATCTAATGTTAAGAAAGAATGTAATGCCTCTGTGGTTCAATTCAATAAATTCAATGAAAAGTTCAAACAAATCACGTCTCATATTAAATACTGTCATTGCTTTGATCTTATGTTCAAATTGAATAATCACTTCTCAAGTCCAGATTGCTTACTCTCCACTAAAATTCAAACTCCAAAGTCAAAACCTCGAGAGAAACAATCTGATCTTTCTACAAAGGATAAAATGTATTTCAAGAATGCTAAGGCAAACTTGAAAAATTCTAACAATATTGGACCCATATGGTTATGGGTACCTAAGTCTCTGTGATTGTCTTGCAGAAGCAACATGTGCCAATTTGGTATCTTGACTCCGGATGCTCAAGGCACATGACTGGCGACAGAAGATTACTATCCACATACAAAGAAACACATGATGGTGGATCTGTAACTTTTGGAGACAACAAGAAGGGACACATCAAAGGCTATGGAGTCATACAGAAAGAAAATATCTCTGTATACAAAGTTGCATATGTGAATGGCCTCAAACACAACCTACTAAGTGTAAGTCAACTTTGTGATACAGGATTCAATGTGTTATTCAAAAGAACTTTCTGCTCTCTACAAAGTGAAAACACAGGAATGGAACTTCTGCGAGCTGAAAGAAGATGTGATCTATATCTAATGAATTTTACTTCAAAATCCAAGGACAAAGTTTGCCTAGTAGCCTGCAAAAGTGAAGAAGCGTGGTTATGGCACAACAGGTTCTGTCACTTAAACTTTCACACCCTGGATAAACTAGTAAAACTCGATCTAGTTAAAGGTTTGCCAAATGTTAAATTCAATAAGGATCACTTGTGTTCGGCCTGTGAAATGGGAAAACACAGAAGGGCTTCCCACAAAGGCAAAACAGACATGTCTTGCACTAGGCCTCTGTACATGCTTCATGTCGACCTCTGCGGTCCCATTGCTATACAGAGCCTAGGTGGCAAGAAATACATACTTGTCCTAATTGATGAGTATTCACGTTTCACATGGGTTGAATTTATTAGAAAGAAATCATATGTTCCAATTATACTGATAAATCTAATGCAAAGAATTCAAGTTCTTTATGACTGCAGAATACAGAAGTTAAGAAGTGACAATGGCACAGAATTTAAAAACTGTGTCATTGAAGCCTATCTTTCTACAGAAGGAATATCACAGAACTTCTCTGCCGCTCGAACTCCACAACAGAACGGTGTAGTCGAAAGAAAGAATCGAACACTTGTCGAGGCCGCAAGAACTATGCTATCTGCATGCGGATTATCAATGAACTTTTGGGCAGAAGCAATTTTTACTGCGTGTTATACACAAAATCGTTCAACCATTGTGAAAAGACAACTCAAGACGCCTTACGAATTACTTCACAAAAGGCGGCCAAACATCAAGTTTTTCCATGTATTCGGATGCAAATGCTTTGTTTTAAACGACAGAGATTCGAGAGGAAAATTTGAAGTAAAAGCTGATGAAGGCAAATTCATTAGATACTCTGCCACTTCCAAAGCCTACAGAACCTTCCTCACAAAGTCTCGCAAGATTGTAGAAAGCATTAATGTTTCTTTTGATGATTCATTCCAAATGACTTTTGAACAAATCAGTTCAGAACTCGGAATTAAAGGGAAATCCTCTGACATCTCAAAAACAAAAGAAGATTTGGATCTTCTATTTTTAGAGATGTTCAACAATGACATTGATCCTTCTGTTGGAACCATAAGAATTTCTGAAGAACCATCCTCTGTCGGACAAAATCCTACAGGTATGACTCTAACAGGTCCAAATAATGCTTCATCTTCTTCTATAAATACTACAGATGCAATTGCCGAAGAAGAATATGCAGAGGATGAAACATCAAGAAAAACGACCACAGAAGTTGCTGAAAAACAAACTCCACAATCCACAGAAGAACCAATTATAGAGGAAATCGAGGACCAAGACTATACGTCCTCAGAGGAACAAACTCCACCACCACTCATACCAATATTTCCACAAACGGTAGAATAAACTACCAAGACACGAAGAACGACAGAGGCTACACAAGAAGAAACACAAGAAGCCGTTGACGAAAGGTTCGAGGACATTGATGATCATCTTCCACGCACAACTCAGTGGACAAAAAGCCATCCTCCAAGCCAAATAATCGGAGAACCTTCTGACACAGTAAAAACCAGGTCTGCCACTGCTAATTTTTGTTTTTTTTACTAACTTTATCAGTGTGATAGAACCAAAGAAGATTTCTGAAGCCCTAGATGACCCAAATTGGGTAGACGCCATGCAAGAAGAACTTCTGCAGTTTGAGCGTAACAAAGTATGGACTTTAGTACCTCTGCCACGAGGGAAACAGGCCATTGGGACTAAATGGTTCTACAGAAACAAGAAGGATGAAGATGGAGTGGTCATCAGAAACAAAGCAAGATTAGTAGCAAAGGGATATAGACAAGAAGAAGGCATAGACTACGATGAGACTTTTGCCCCTGTCGCACGACTCGAAGCAATAAGAATATTCTTAGCCTTCGCAGCCCACAGAGGTTTTAAAGTCTATCAGATGGACGTAAAATCAGCTTTTCTAAACGGTGAAATCCAAGAAGAGGTTTACGTAAATCAGCCACCAGGGTTTGAAAGCTCAAAGTTTCCAAGGCATGTATACTACCTTGAAAAAGCTCTATACGGACTGAAACAGGCTCCAAGAGCATGGTACGAACGACTTTCTACCTTCCTTCTAGTCAATGGCTACAACAGAGGTACAACAGATACTACCTTATTCTATAAACATAAAAAGAGTGAGATAATGCTTGTACAAATCTATGTGGATGACATAATTTTCGGGTCTACTAATTCAGAAGAGTGTAAATGTTTTGAAAAACTCATGCAGAGTGAGTTTGAAATGAGTATGATGGGAGAATTAACATTCTTCCTCGGACTTCAAGTCAAACAAACTTCAGAGGGAATTTTTATAAATCAGGCCAAATATGTCTCTGACATTCTTTCCAAGTATAGCCTCTCTGATACCTCTGCAATGAAAACTCCAATGGCCACTGGAAATAAGTTATTCTTAGATCCAAATGGTATCTCTGTAGAATGCACTCTCTACAGAGGCATGATTGGATCTCTGTTATACTTAACAGCAAGCAGACCTGACATCATGCATGCCACATGTCTTTGTGCACGTTATCAAGCTAATCCTAAGCAATCACATTATGATGCGGTGAAGAGAATCTTTAGATACCTAAAGGGGACCAAAAATATCGGTCTCTGGTATCCACAGAACTCTGGTTTTAGTCTTAAAGCTTATACAGATTCAGACTATGGAGGATGCATGCTCGACAGAAAGAGTACCTCTGGGAGTTGCCAATTCCTAGGTGGTAAACTAGTCAGTTGGACCTCCAAGAAGCAGAATTGTGTCTCAACATCCACTGCAGAAGCTGAATACGTTGTTGCTGCTAGCTGTTGTTCTCAGGTTCTATGGATGAAAACTCAACTAAAAGACTATGGCCACATTCTATTCAAGATATCCATCTTCTGTGATTCCAAAAGTGCCATTGCTATCTCTGCCAATCCTGTGCAACACTCGAAAACCAAGCATATCGATATGAGGTACCATTTCTTGAAACATCATGTTGAATACGGTACAATTGAAATGCATTTCGTGCAAACAGAATATCAACTCGCTGACTTATTCACCAAAGCACTAGACGAGAAAAGATTCAATTTCTTGGTGGGTAAGTTAGGAATGATAAACATGGTGTGACAATCCTCTGTAAGTATAGCTTTATCTTCTGTAAATATGTACAAATTTCCTTTATTTTTGCTTTAAGTTAATTTATTTCTGTTTGTAAGTTCTCAATCTTAAATAGTTCTTAAAATCACAGAGCTTCTGTAAGTCAACTCAGAACCTCTGACGACCCCTACAGAACCTCTGAAAAACATGATCTATGTTCTATGCAAAACTTATCATTCTTTGATCCAAGCATAGGTCAAGAGGGAGCAAAAGGAAATTACTTGATCTACAGAGGTGATTAGATCAAGGGGGAGCAGAAGGGAATCCTGAAATGATCTAAAGAGATAAAACTTTCAAGGGAAAGCCAAAAAAAAATGTCAATGACTCCATATCGACAGAAGTCAGATATCACTGCCGAGAAAAGAAGAACCAAAAGGTATGTCTCTCGCACAAAAGGTTTTTGGAAAACAATTTTCTAGGACAAGAATTGTCAAATATGTCCTAAATATACTGTGAATAACATTTCAAAAATCAAAAGCTCAAAAAGTTTCACAAAATTCGAATTAGGAGAAATTTAAGGTCATAGAGCTTCTGATGAGCTCAACAGAGGTTCTGCAAGAAATATGCTCTGTGATCACAAATTAACCCTCTGTCGATCTTTTGGAATGTTATCTCGGAAACCGAAAACACAGACCATGACCTTCTCGAACAAACCGTTTTCTTTAATAGTTTTCTCGGACACAAACCTTCAAATATGTCCGAAAAACATCTCTTGAACCAAATCAAAAATTGGATGATCAAAAATTTTAATAAAATTTTTGTTATGAGATTTTTTCCCTCATAGAGCTTCTGCTGGCCCTCACAGAACTTCTGCAAGTTCCAACAGAGCCACAAAACCTCTGCGAAGCAAATTTCTTGACAAACATCCGATTTTATCCTCTCCAATGCCTTTACAAATGTTTTGGTTAAAGAAGAACCCCACAGAAGTCATGATAACAATGAGATATATGAAAGGGATAAACAACAAAGATTTTCAAGTTCACAGAGCTTCTGTAAGGTACAGAAGTTCTGGAGTAATAACGGTTACTTTTACTGAGAGTGAATTACATATGGCTAAGAATAACCCCACGCGCCGAGCATTAATGGGCCGCGCACGACGTCCTGTCATCTTCTGACATGGCCTACGTGCTCATTTTCATTGGGCGTACATGGAACGTTTTCTGTGGAAAGTTGAACCCGCCGTTCTAACTTGAGTTCGGATTCCAAATTTTAATCCATTGCCATATATTTTACTCTTTCGAATTCTACCGTTTTACCCTCCTATAAAAACCAAGCTTACCCTCTCATAAACCTTTTACAAACTCTCATTCTTCTCCGGCGAAACCTTGCAAAAACCTGCAAGTTTCTTATTCTCAGTATCAAATGGCTTCATCTTCTCAAGCTATCTCCCCTGCACACTCTCCGGCGACCTCACCAGAACATTCACCGGCTCATTCTGAACATTCAGAAAACCCCAACCCTGCCCAGAACAGTGAACTAGAAGATTCCGGCGACTCAGCAGACTTTGCTCCGACAACACATCTGCAAAACTTCATAGTTAAGGATCACTTCGAAAAGGTACTACCAATCAAATCCAACAACTGCTATTTGGTCCCCTCACCCACCGCTTTCGGCGAAGCCCACGCCATTCTTCTGAACATAATGGAAAATCACATCCACTTCCCTCTACTCTCAAGAACCCCAAAGAAAATACCAGTCAGATATCTGAACCAGTTTTGGCAGAGCTGCCGATTTGATAAAGACGACTCTATTATCAAAGGGTACATTTCAAGACCTGACAAATCTGAACATCTTGAAATCAAGTTCAACAGAACAATGTTCTCACTTGAGTTCAACCTACCCACGAGGGGTCTTCTTGGTTTGAAGAAATATGCAGAGCAACCAACAGATGACGAGCTCTGTCGCTTCGTAGAAATGCTTGGGTACAACACACAACTACGGAAGAGAAATGACTTCCGCAGAGGCAGATTACCACCTCTGTGGAACACCTTGTTCTCTATTCTTAACAGATGCCTGACAGGGAAAATAGGCAGCATTGACCAGACCTCGCATCAAATCTTAACCATCATGTATGGGGTGTACTATGATCTTCCACTCGATTACGCGACGATAATGATGCAAGAGATCATCAACACCATCGACAGAAAGAACAACACCAAACGGGTCAAAGAGAACGATCCCAACTTTCTACCACCTCTGCAATTCCAAAGAATATTGGGAGTATTGTTCGAACCTCTGTTGCTGATACAGAAATGGCCAATGGAAGGGCCAATTCCCAAACAGTTTCCAATGAGCAAAAATGTCCCCACTGATCATATAGATGGCTACACACACTGCAGACCTTTGTCAAGGAAACTTTTGAAGTATGCCTCGAATAAAACCCTTAAGAAAGAGTATATACGCGATCATAGAACTCCTAAACCGAGTCCTATGACACCCCCGCGTTTAGGTGTCCCCCTAGGAACAATAACAGCATAACCTCTTTCGACTCAAGAAGAAAAGGATCACAAATTAGCAAAACACGTGGCTATTCAACTTAGCTTCATAGCCAATCGTGCAGAACTTCTGGGAAAGAAATCTTCTTCAAAAACCTCTGCATCTACTCCAAAAGCAAAGAAGAGAAAAACTGCAGAAGGAACCTCCACAAGCGCTGCAGAAGATCAACCCTCACCTCCCCATGCCACAGAAATTGGCTCCTCTGCTCCTCCCTCTTCTCCAAAACAGAAGAAGAAAAGAAAATCGAAAACCACAGAGGAAGGGGCACCAAAACCCAAGAGGAGGAAAACCAAAAAGAAGCATGGTAAATCACTTGATAAATTGGTTACCATTGCAGAAGAGGAACCCGAAGTAGAAGAAACCGCATAAGAAAGAACTGCAGAAGAAGATGCAAAAGAAGGAATGGCAACAGAGGAATATCAATCACCCTATCAATCTCCAGATAGATTTGCTCACCAAGGAGATCTGAACGACTTCCTACAGAACCCTGACATTGCCAATACCTTATATACAGCAGGGTGGACGGCACAACCTCTCGACCACCACTCTCCAGAAGAACAATATTTCTCCATCTCTGGCATTGACACACATCTGCAAGAAGATGACACAACGCCCAAAGATCAACCAGCTAACACACCTGTTATTTTACAGAACCCTTTCATTCAGGGATTGGATGTCACAGAAGAAGTCCAAACCCAGCTTCAGAAGAAAAAGAACTAACAGAAACTGAGTGGAATAGAGGTGAAGTAACCGAGGCTTCGGAGACAAGGATAGAGGTCTCAAAGGTAGATTCAGATGAAGAAGAAGCTGTCTGGATACGAAAAGGTCTCTATCATCCACATGTCATGAGATTATACGGCTCTCATCAAATGTACGACTTCTTACGCACAGAGCAAGGAACCTCAACAGAAGCAAGGGAAGAAGCACCAAGCCGTAGGACAACTATAGAGGCTGAAATAATAGACGGTGATGTAGTGCTTGGGTGCTTAACAGAGGAAGAAACAAGAAAAGATGCCTGGATTAATAGAGGCACACAACCACTACCAACTCCCAGTGCAACCCACATATCTAACTCCGCAGGTCTAGCTGCAGAAGGAGTTATTGAAAAAGAGCAGCACAGCTCGATCCAAACCCAACCCATCCAGCCAGAAGTCACTCTTTCTACTTCTGCGCCCACAGAAACCGGGGAATCCATTCCTAGGTAGTCTCCTCATAGAGACTCACCTACAGTTCGTGATCCATCGCCCCAGATCACAACAGAACACCCTACAGAGGAATTCGTTTCCTCTGCCACACACACACTAGGGCAAACACTTCTTTCAGAGAGAAGTAGTGAGCACAACGACGAAGAGACTCTAGAGAAGTCTCCGAGTCAACAGAAGGATAATCTAGTACCCACCTCTGAAGTGGATCTAGACAATGTCATTCACAGAACTTCTGTAGAGTCTGAAGCACTAGATGCTTCTACTCAAGGATCAGATGGAAATCCTTCCACCCCTATCGTACAAACAAGGGTGAACGAAGGTGTCCCAGGAACAGGGACTCACTCTGGAGACGAATGTGTTCCTCCAGAGGTTACACAAGGAACACAAGTATCAAGGGATGAGTTCCAAACCCTTGTCACCTCTGTGAACCAAACAATGAAAGAGTTGCAAAGCTCTTTCAAATCTTTTACAGAGACAACATCGACGGCCATCCCGAAACTAAACACCAAAATGGACAATCTGTCCACAGAGGTAAAATCTGCCATCTCAGCGATGAAGTCTTCTGCCGAAACTACTGCCAAAGCAACAACCACTTCTGCCGCTCAAGAATTCAGAACAACTGCATCTTCTGCGTTCAGGGACTCTGTCAAAAACTTCCTTGAACAAATGAATACGCAATTCAACAGAGCAGAGGGCATTACTTCTGCAGATCTACAGAATGCCCTAAAACAAGTACAAGCAGAGGCAATGCGCAACACGACAATGATGCAGCCAAAAGACTACATGACCAGAGCACATCTAACAGAGCTAGGACAGAACGTCATAAACCAGGTCACAGAGGTCATTGTCTCCTTCACAAAAGAAAATGCCAACTTTGTCAAGGATTTCAGAAGCAGTGTTGGCAGAATGCGTTTTAAAACAGAGGCAGAACTTGCAACTCTATTGGGCCTCTGTGATGATATCTGTGCAAAGTTGATAGCAGCAGGAGCAGAATTACCGAAGAAAACCAAAGCTTCTTGCAGAGCAGAGGGTAGTTCTCATAAGAGTCAGGATGATTCTGATGATGACCATTCTGGTCCATCAGATAATCCTGAGGGGGAGAATACAAGGGAGAAAGCTACGAGCAGAGGAATACAAACTCCACCAATCGCAGCAGAACCAATCAGTCAAGCTCCTCCAGAACAAACCCAAGATCAACAACAAACTCAACAGCCCACAGAGACAACACCCATCTCTGTGGAATCAAGTCCTGAAGAAACAAATATTCCAGAAGCTGATCAGCAACCTACAGAGGCAACAACCACCCCTGTGGTAATCATTTTGGAAGAAAGTCCTTCAACAAAATCAACAGAAAAACCCCCAACCATACCAAGAAGAAAGTCAATTGCCACCAAACCAAAAAGAGCAACGACCTCTGCTTCTGACATTCTGAAAAAGATGCACAATACAATGACTGATCGAATGTCACGGAGAGAAGAAGAAAGGCACAGGTTCACACTAGCGTTCAAAATGGCAAGAAGATTCGACATACCGAAATCCACAGAAACCGAGCTTACAGAAGAAGTCACCAAAGAACCTCCTACAGAGGTTACAGAGCAAAGAAAGCCAACAGAACCATCGCCACAAAAGTCCTCTAAATCACAAATGTCAAAACCTACAGAGGCAACCCCCATCAAAACAACAGAAGCACCAACCTCCAAATCTACAGAAGCAACAGCCTCTGCCCCGCCAAAAGGAAAAGACAAGGGCAAAGGAATACTGACAGAAGATCCTAAGAAAAAGAAATCATTACCAAAGCCTACAGAGAAACTAATGAAGAGTGCGTTTGATGCCTTTCAAACTCCAAAGCCTGAAGAAGTTGACTGGGCATATTGATTGAAGCCTCTGTAAGACATTCCTCTAACTGGTAGAGCAACAGAAGTTGTTCAAGAAATGGAGAGTCTCAGAAGACTAGTACCACAACCTGGTCCAACACATGAAGAGATGGAAGAAGTGGTATACAAATACCTCTATAAACAATCCTTTCAGACCAATCATCCAACAGATCATGTGACAGATCCAAGGATCAGAGAAGAATTAGAGAACATCTTCACAAGGACAAAGCCAAGAACCAAAGCAGATGTCTTCTCAATCCACAAAATCAAAAAGGTAATCTTCTGCAGATTCTCCTTCACAAGAACCTATCCAAGGGTCAGGTACAATCTTTACAGAGTCAGAAGAGAAAACAATTCAGAGACCACCTTCGCTGATGCTGACCTAAGAAATATCAATCCTTATGATCTACCTGACCTTCTGCAATGGACAAAGGACAACTACAACACAGAGCCAAACACCAGAGCCTATCAAGTGTTGAGAAAAGCGATGAGGGAAAAGCTTCTGCTCTACAGCATGATAGATTTCCAGCTGGGAAAGGATCTTGGTCTCAAGCATCTGGATTTACGACCACCAGAGGATCGCTGCCCACCGGACGCCGTACCTAACTCAATCATCACAGAACCACGATTTGGGTTAGTATTTCAAAACCCACAAGGCGAAATTAAACTGTTTGTATGCATGGACTGTTAGAAGTACGCAACTAGTACTCTGAACAAGTTCAGAGCAAGCCTTGTGAAATACAGATGTACAGAGAAAATGGATAGAGATGCTGCAGATACTTTCATCAGAGAGATTGATGCCACAATCCGCCTAAGAGAACTATGCATCAGTTTCTACAAAGAGAGCAGAAGAGTCGGAAGAGACAACAGAAGCTACAACGATTTCAAAGATGCCAAAATCTGATTCTCAGACCTTCAATCTCTTCAAACCAAATCAAAGTTCATCTTTCATTGTACTCAAATGTAAAAATGCCTCTGGCATATTTCTAAATGAAAGAACCTTCGAGGTATTGTTTAACCTCTGTCTTATCTAACTTAGCCTAACTAAACTCAAAGTTAAATTTTTTATTTTTCACTACTTAGGGGGAGATTGTTAGCTTCAATCTTCCTAATCATAGAAGTATTTAGAAGTAGTGAAAAATAGGCTAAGTGAAGAAAGCCTCTTACAGAGGCTCTGCCGGACTTACCGAGGGATCAAGATCAAGAATCTATAGAAGCTAAAGAGGGACGCTACAGAAGCTCTGTCATACGCGCAAAGAAGACCAAAGACTCGGAATCCGGTGAAGACTACTCCACAGAGGACCAGACCGCGGAACCTCTGTAACTCATTACAGAGCCTCTGTGGTCCTCACTGAAATACTTGAAGATATTTATAAATATCTTGCTACTGTTACAGGACCCGTTCATCAACTTGCATGGTAGCATGCCCTGTCCAACGTCGACGTGGCAAACTCTGATTGGACTCAGTAGGGCTTAGTACATAATAGACGTCTGCTGCATTAAATGCAATACAACACGTCTTACTGTTTATGTCGTTCTTGCAACTGTTCACGACATCCGTTCAACTATTCATCAGTACCGTCTGAATAGTAGCATATGCTTTATGGTCCCCTTTAGAGTAGTATATAAGGAAGACTCATGTTGAGTTCTTCCTAATAATCAAAAAAATCAATAAAATAAATCGACCATCTTAAGAACACAAAAAGCTTATTCACCTTAAGAGTCATATCTATTTTGAAGCTTTTCTTACTCATTGTTCTTAAATCTGTTCTTAATATATATTCACTAAACCTTGAAATATTATTTCCTGTTCATTGTTTATTTATATTTTGGTCTAAATCTATCAAACTTATCTGTTAGTTCTTCAAATACGCTTCTGCATCAAACATTAACTTGAACTAATAGATCTGATAATCTTGTTTAAAGCAAAACGGGAACCAACAGGAAGGTTCAGCATCTTCGCAGCATTTGAAGATTCAGCTTTGTCAATCTTTACTTTGGTTAATTTCTTAACCTCAGTGGTCTTCTTTGCCTTGGGGGCAATGATCTTCACCTTAGCTATCTTTTCAGCTTGGGTGGTGGTGGGGCACTTACTAGCAATATGATTGGTAAGTTCACAATGATAACATTTCCTATAACTAAAAGTAGTTCCAGGACCATTTGCATGCTGAGCTTTTGATTTTGAATTAGAAGGACCAGCACCAAGTAAGCTATTGGCTTTTGAAATGGGAGGAACATTCAGTTCTTCGGATTTCTTACCAATAATTTCCACTTTGATTCTAGGAGTAGATCGCTGAATAGATCCACGCTGAATAAATCCAGGGATCTTATTCTTTGAACCAGAGGGATAAGTTACTTAAGCTTTAGAAGCATTCAGCTTTGGTACAGAGGTACCCTTCTGAGGATTTTGGTTAAAAGCAATTCCTTTACCTTTGTTTTTAAAGATTGAGGTAGGTTTTGGATAAACAACTTTTTCTCTACCTTTAGAAGTTAAGGTAGAGATTTCCTCAGGGATAGGCGGTTTAGAAGAGGAACACTGAGATGAGAAAGTGTCAGGGATAGAGGATGTTGGGTTTTGTTCAAAACAATATTTCAAAAATCATAAAATATGCAACGGAAGCTTAAAGACGAACAACATTAAAACAAGTTTAACACCCATCAAGGATCCATTTACATCAACATGAAAGATAAAAACCATACATAGGGGGGTTTTAGTAATAACAACCTTTGGAGTCTTTGATAAGTCTTCTAGTTGATGAAGATGAAGATGGCAAAGAACTCAAAGAAGAGTCCCTCTAGAGAAGTCCACCACAAGCAACGACACCTTCTTCTCGGAATGCTAGTTCCTCTTTTATCTTGATGTAAGAACTCTAACAAGCACTACAATAGTCTTGAAAGGAAGAACACAAAACACACACACACACACACTATGTGTGTGTGTTTCGGCCGTGAACAATGAGAGAGGGGAGAGAGAGAGTAGCTTGGTTTGTTGTGTTGTCTAATTACTCTCTCTTGAAAATGCCAAGTATATTAAAAACAAGGGCAATTTCTATTGGACCATAAAAAGGGTCCAATGAGGGTCCATGCAATATTACAAAATAAACCCTCCTAATTTAAGATGGTTAAAATCATATTTTAAGTATCTTAAACTTTCTCCTCAAGTCCCTCCTTTCAATTTTAGTTATAAAATAAATCCATCATATGTATTATTTTATATAACCAAAATTTATTATTTGCATCTAATATTATAAATCATATTCATTAATATTTTCAAGAATTAATTAATATTTATCAAGAATCAAATTCTTATAAATATCAATTCGGTGTCTACTTGTTGTTCGGTGTGACCCTATAGGATCATATATTACCGGTAATATTATTTTATAATCATTCTTAAGCATATAGAACCTGTAGAATCCAGATCCGTGCAACGATTATGTTTGTGAAAAAGCAAATAAGAACAGTTGATATGATTCACAAAGGCTGCCCACTTAGCTATTGATTTAGAGAGAATTACAATGTAAAGTAGAAAAGCTAAATGAGACAACTAGTTAATTTTCTAAGCTAATTGCACTTTATATACGCTGGGCCCGTGGTAACAAACCCACGACCCGTTCACAATGGACTAAGTTTAATCTATTACAAATTAACCCTTGAACTTTAAATCAACACATATTTTACCCTAACAATCTCCCCCTTTGATTTGAAGTTCGAGTTCGCGCTGGAGCTCTTTCCAGTTGTAGATGTAACGATGGCGCGGCGGTAGTCGAGACGGTAGTCGAGACGTTCTTCAACCATATCCAAAGCAGTCTGAGCAGTTCTTTCATTCAGATTGGGCAAATAGGATACCTTTGTATTTTCGGATTCGTGTTTGATGATCTTTCGAAGAGCTTCTTGAACTTTGAGCAGTGTGCCGTCGCAAAATCGATCTACCTGACTGAACCTCATAAACCTCTTTTCTTTCCGAGCGTTGAGGAAGACAATCCCAAATTCTGGTTGAAGCAGCATGGCGTTCTCGGGATACATCGTCCGTTCAGGAGCTTTCAAATTCGGTTTGATCAGGTTTACCTTCTTTGCTCGGTTCTCGATAGCCATTTTGAAGTTCGTCAGATAAGACATCATGATAGAACGGACAAGGAATCGACGAACCGCTTCTAGCGCCTTTGTTACAATAAGCGGTCGGATGGTTCTGGTGCGAAGGTCTCTAAGAATAACCAGGAGGTCGAACGGATGGAGATGCTTAAAGTCAGCTTCAGAAAAAATCCATTCTTTTCCGTCTTCACGTCGAACAGTGAATACGGGAAAGACGATCTTCATAATTCGGTTTGACTGAATCTTTAGCACTTCTGAGATCTTATTCTTAGTTCGAACCTGGTCTCTCGGAAGACACCGCTTCATGGCTTCTACATATCGGAGTTGACGTGCCGGTTCAGGACTGTAGATGCCAAGGCAGAAGGTCGGCTCAATCGGGCGAATTCTGTGTACAAACAGCTTCTTCAGAGATTCTTCCAGATGAGGAATGAGGACCGTGATCTTCTCCCAACGATTTTGTTGCTGAGGAGGGGGAGGAAGATCAGGAGCCGTCGTTTGCTGAGGAGATGTCGGGATTTCTGCATTTGAGCTTTCGGGTTGATCTGTAGTCGTAGTGGGTTGGGTCGAGTGAACGGGAGGCGTACCATAGAAATTATGAAGCAGAAATTGGTCGTAATCAACGTTGTCGTCTTCATCAGTGGGAAACACCAAGTTTACCTCGACGTTTACGGCTCTGGCAGCTTTTTCGTACCATGCGTCTTCGGTTTCCGGGTTGGTTTCACATGCAGGATCAATCATGGTGAGCGTCGGCATGTCTGATGGTTCTTGTGCGACCAATTCCTATGTTGTACCCTCGGGCTTTTCAACCGTTGGGGCTTCATCATCTGAAATATCCATGTCGATGACCATCCGTGCTAATGGCAACTCGGCTTCGGGTGTTTCTGTTGAAGCTGCCGCAGTTGGGGGTTCCTGTTGGACCACTGTTGAAGTTTCGGCAGTCATGATCTAGACGGTCTCGGTTTGGCGTAGACGCTTCTCCCCCTCACGGTGATCAGGATCATCCTGGCCATCGTGCTTGCGTTTTAGACCATCGGCTTGACTCTTACATGTTTCTTCATGTGTGCGGAACCGCTCGGACAGAGTAGCGAGTGATCGGTTGTAGTCCTTGAGGGCTGAGTCAATGGCGTCTAGGTGTGATGTAACAGATGATGGGGCAGTGACCTGGATTTGGAGAAGTGAGATCAGGTCTGCGTCGGTAGGGGCATCAGCTGCTGATTCCTGGAGCAATTGAGCCAGGAGCATGGCTTTCAAAGTATCTACCGAGTAAGAGGGTGGAGGTGCAGGTGTGGATTCGGAATCAACGGCATGGCATTTACCTTTAATTAGGCATTTAACGGCGTCGATTTCGGCGGCTATGTGTTGCTGCATGTTTTGCTCCATCTCTTGGCGGACAGCCTTAAGGGTGCTGTCCAGAGACCCTGGTGACACAAAGTCGGGGTGAATAACTCCGGGACCACTTAGGTTACCCGTTGAGGCGTCTACCACAGAGGTAGAGCCACCTACGTTCACAGTTGGCGTGATGTTAGCTGTGGTAGGATTTCCCACCGATCCTTGTGTTTCACCAAGAGGTGAAGACACTACGGTGGTTCCGGTCGAGTCACGAAGAGTCTCGACTTGGTGTTGCTCAGCTTCGAGTGTCCTAGCCGAAGAATGTTCAATATCAAAAGGCGCTAGACTCGATGGTGCACGAAATGAAGGCGAGACCGGGGGCTGTTGGTCTCTTATTTCAACACCAGCACTCTCCGAATGAAAGGCCGGTGGAAGTTGTGCTTGTTCCCCGTGTAATATTGAAACATCCGTCTGTTGTGAGACGGATGAGTGGATAAGGGGGTCGTGCAATTGCTCCGCTGGGTCCACGGAGTCTTCTTCAATACCCCATCCCAACAGATGAGACGGTGTAGTAGATGTGGCTACCCAGATATCGCTCGTTTGGGGTCGCTCAGGAGCCTCGTTATCTTTACGGCTCAATCTTTCCTTGTTCAACTTTGAACGCAGTTCTCTCCGGCTCGCATGTCCTAACTCCTCTACTTGTTCTCCCTTAGATGTCCTAATGGGTTCGGTTCCAGTATATGGAGGTGAGTCAAGTGGGATTCCAACGGTAAAATCAGGGTTGGGTCCGATACCGCGAGGTATGTGTGTCAGGCGTAAGGTACGGGTGGTATCGGAGTCCGTGGAGTCAGATTCCACGTCTTCCACATTGTGAGATGGTGAGGGGGGTTCGGTGATATACGGCTCGGTCGAGTGATGTAGTATTGGTCTAGAGGATGGACCGGCTTGGGCTGAGCTGGAACCGGGTTGCGATTCCACTGCACCACCTACTCTCATTCCCCTTCCTCTCACAACTAACGCTCCCCGCCCGACAGCCCCTGCTTGTCGGGCCCTTCCACCTCTTACTCTCGGACCCTCACGTCTCTCGGGTCTAAGTCCCTGGGCAGGTCCCTCCGGCTCTGGCTGGACCATGGGATTACCTAACTCTCCCCTATATGCAACTACCCCTGGTGCAGTGGGATCGGCGATGGCCAGTAGGGCTTCAGCTGAATTGAAAGCATGGATATTATCCTGCTCCCCCTCAAAACATACATGGGTATTGACTTGCTCCCCCTCGGAGTGAGAGTGATATCAACACAAGAAAAAAATATTTAGACTTTGTAAGAAAAAAACAGTGTGACTCTTCCCCTCGGATTGAGGTTGTTGATCCGCCATGGAATATCTGTAAAAAGACCCAAAGTTAGAAACTGAGGCGGATAAACAAGTTCCGGTGCGTACCTTTGCATTAAGTGGATCAATCTGGGACAGATTGAGGATTGGCAGTGACATAACAGGTACCGGATAGATCAAAACAGGGGTGTCTGGACAAGGATTTGAACAAAAAAGACTTTCCGGACAAACACAAGTAGCCGGACAAAGGGTGTCTGGATAAAAGGTGTTCCGGACAAAGGGTGTCTGGATAAAAGGTGTTCCGGACAAGCATGGTTTCCGTATACAGTTGAGCATTCCAGACAAACATGGTTTCCGGATACAGTTGAGCATTCCGGACAAAAATAAGACTGTCCGGATACTCTGGGATTTTCAAAAAAAAATGCTCTGTCCTTGTAGATTTTGCCAAAATAGGACTGTTTGGATTTAAAAATGAACCTTCTCTCGCTCCCCCTCAAACTGAGCATGGGGATGGCTTTGCTCCCCCTCTAATATTGCAAAAATTGTGCAGTGGAGAGTTCGACACACAAAAACGTTTAGACATTTAAAGAAAAACTTGTGTCGCTGCCCCTTAAATGGTGAGCATAAGATGACATGCTCCCCCTCAGAATGTGCTCGTAGAGTGAGATGCGCACAGGAGTATCCACACACACAAAAAAAACTTTTCAGCATTTAAAAAATTGCGTGTGACGCTCCCCCTCAATAGTAGAGTATACTTACCTGATGGCTGATCATGCTCCCCCCAAACACATGAGCCGCTTGTTAAAGCACAGGTATGGACAAACCTCACGTCTTCGCAATATGATTCCTTGTAGATCGTGAGCAGCTCCCTCCTTCCGGTCATGTGTGTGGAGCATCCAGAGTCTAAGTACCACACATGACCGTCCTGCAAAACAAGTTTAGCGGACCTTCGGTACCCAGATTTGCCTGGGTCCAGGAGGGTTAGGTTTGGCACCGTTTGAGGAAGCTTGCTTTGTCCCAGCTTTCCCTTTAGGTGTAAGATTGACACCGGTAGAGGGAACTGGTTTTGGCACTGGTTTCCTCTTCGGTGCAGAATTTACACCTTTAGGAGGAACAGATTTTGTAGCAGCTTTCCACCTGGGTGCCGGTTTAACCTCAGTAGGAGCAACCCATCTAGGAGCAGGTTTGGTCTCCCGCTGTGGTTTAACCGCTGATTGGTAACCCCGTTTTTGATAGTGTCTTTGCTGGTTATTACGGGGTTTGCGTTTGGGTGTCGAATTATACATGTGATATGACCCGAACCAATCATTGTTATGGATATCATCAAAGTCATTCCAACCACAACTAGAACAACACAAACGATCGTGCGATAATTGAATCAATTGCTGAATGGAGTAAATTTTCATCGAAAAATTATTATCTCTTTTAACAAAATTATTCCTATGATTCCAAGCACAATCGTTTTTGTTCATTCTCGGGTAAAAGATAGTATTGAGTGACTTTGATGCAGCACCCTCGACAGATTCCTTGGCTGGCCTCTTTGGTTTTGCTTGTTTGGCGTGACCAGTTTTATCCGAAACAACAGGGACAGTGCGGTCAGTGACTTTTGAGGAAACAGGAATCTTTGTGGTCGGTCGTTCGGTCTTTTGCTTCGGCTGTGATTGTTTTTGAGAATTTGAAGCATTTTTAAGAATCTTGATCACAGCCGGAGTCTTGGATTGAGAACAGTCGCCCTTTTGAAAATTGACCGGACGATTAACCACTGGAGACAAAAAGTCAGAATGACTTGGAAGAGGTTTGTCGAAAGGGAACGACTCAAACTCTCTATCATAATTACCTTCGGAGTTCATATATTCTGAAAAATGGACATCCGGAATTACTGGACTTGGATCGGTTGAGGAAGGCGAGGAACACGTTGTGCTTGTGTGCTTTGAGGAATTCAGTGCGGAAGCATTTGAAAAATCAGAGTTCAAATTCCTCAACAAACTCTCGTCTTGAGAATCTTGCCTATAAACGCTTTACACGAAGACGTATCAGATGAACCTGAGGAAAGTTCGGGTGAAATCTGCTTTTCAGTTTGGAGTTGGTCAATCTGCTCTTGAAGCTGACCATTACTCACTTTCTCTTGCATCACTTATGTTGCCAAAGCAGACAGTTGTGATGTGAGTCGATTGATTTCAGACCGAAGAATCTCCTGTCCTTCATCAGACACAACTTCGGTTTTGACCGGTTGTTGATTCTCATGTTTTTCAAGTAAAGCTTGCTTTTCCATTTGAAAATTGGACCTTTCTTTTTCTAATGACTCCTCCAACTCGACTATCTTTGCTTCCAAGATGAGAGGGGGAACATAGAGTTTAAACTCATCCGTCTCAGACTTGGTTGCGGTTGCTTGGTCCTCATCCTTCTTGGAGGAATCCTTGGGCGTAGCAACCTTGTAAGGGTCGAAGTAGTCATTGGAGAGGTACTTTTTGTCCTTTTTATAAGAATAATTTAAAGGCTCATAACAAAATGGAAGTTGTATTCCTCGTTTGTTTTTGCGTTTATATTCCTCGGTTTCCTCTTCCTTCTCAGGTTCAAGAGGACCAGTCCATTGAATTGCATATTCCGGATACTTTTTGTCTAACCCAAAACAAGCAAAATCATACAAAGTTGGTGTAAACCATCTTCCCTTTTTCAATTAATGTGGGTTACCATATCCGATACCCCATTCTTTGTTGAAGTAAGTGAACTCCTTGGGTTTATTCATGTGTATGGTCTGATCAGTTTGACCTCTTTTGTGGAGTTTTGTTTCAAGATCGGTGATTTTGTTAACAAACTCCTTGTGTTGAATTTGAAGAGCAGAGCATTGATAAACAATTTATGCTTTCTCATTCAAGCACTGATCAAACTGTGACTGAAGTTCAGATAATTTGGCCCTTAAGTCTTTAGGTACTATTGAAAGATTTTTGCATTTTTCTTTTAAAATAGCTTTTTCAGACTTGTATTTCTCAGTTATTTGCATTTGAACATCTAACTTTTCAGATAGTGATCTAATCTCAAGTAGTTGTTCATTACTGGTGGCCTTGTAGGAATATATCCGTTCAACAAGAGGTGTTATTTGGTCAGAAAGTTGTAAATATATAGGTTTACATACCTGACACAACTTTGTCTTGTCTTCTACAGTAGGAGACATCTCCAGTTGCACTAGAGTGATCGTCAGACGTGTAGATTGATTCAAAGTGTAAAACCTAACGCAAGGCACTAAGAGTGGAGTCCTAACGCAGGTTCTATGAGCGATCAGACAATAACTTAGCTTACTGGATAGGAATCCAAATAGGGGATCTGATCTAGAAGTGTCGGGACCAGAATTATGAAAAACAGTTCAAAATTGCAGAGTTGTCCGAATAGGCAAAAGAGTCCGGATAACTTGAGTTGTCCGGATAACCAAGGTTACCGGATGGACTAAAGATACCGGATAGAATCAACAGGATAAACAAAGTTTACCGGATGCAATAGAGTCCGAAAAGTATGAGATTTCCGGGTACTTTGAAGTTTCCGGAAACTGTGAGGTGTCCGGATACTACGAAGATTCCGGGTAAACGAGGATTTCCGGATAAAATGAATTCCGGATACTTTGAATTATCCTGAATAAAATTACCCAGAAAGATTGAGATTAAAGAGAACTTACCCGGATGACTGACTTACCCGGATGATTGACTTGTCCGGAAGAATTGAACTAGTCCGGATGGAACCACAAACGTCCGGACACCTTGATCTGTCCGGAAAACGCGGCAGGTTTATCCGGACACTGCGGCTGTTTGCTAAAATTGATCGAAAACTCAACTAGGGTTACTCTAATGTGTTTCTGAAAGGTTAGAAACAATACCAAGTACAAAAACAACACTAATCCAATCGATTTTAGAGCAAAAACAACACCTTTTGATATCAAAAATCCGATTTTTAAATAAGAACACAACCAAAAGTTTTTGAACTTATAATGCGAAATTGACCAATCAAACGAACGAATTAGGATGTGAAAATTTGCAGAAACACTTATAATGATAATGCTAACACAACCCAATAAGCAAAAACTATCAATTTCGACTGAATCAAATTTTCAAGAATTCAAGAATGGTCAGACGGGTAAAAGTCAAACTAACCAGAAATCGATGAATGAAGCTTTCAATCGAATCCGTCTGTCTGCTCTGATACCAATTGTAGAATCCAGATCCGTGCAACGATTATGTTTGTGAAAAAGCAAATAAGAACAGTTGACATGATTCACAAAGGCTGCCCACTTAGCTATTGATTTAGAGAGAATTACAGTGTAAAGTAGAAAAGCTAAATGAGACAACTAGCTAATTTTCTAAGCTAATTGCACTTTATATACGATGGGCCCGTGGTAACAAGCCCACGGCCCGTTCACAATGGACTAAGTTTAATCTATTACAAATTAACCCTTGAACTTTAAATCAACACATATTTTACCCTAACAGAACCAACAGAGGATACGAACATTCCAAACTTAAGCATGGAATGGTCAGTGGTTGGTTCTAGAGTATCAGCTTTGTAACCAAGACCACGTTTATCACTCAGGGGAATCTGAGACTTAATTATCTCAGTGATCTTTGTTGAGGAATTATACCATCCATCAACAGTAGCTTTTTCAGCTTTTAATGCAGCGATAGCTTCTTCGCGCTCGATTTTGACTAGCTGATTAAAGTGAACTTGATCTTTAAAATCTTCTTCAATTTTAGAAAGATTTTCTATTTGAAGGTGACAGTTTTTAAGCTGTTCAGCGAGATCAAGGTTTTGATTTTCAACCACAGTTTTGCCATTCATGGCTTCATATAAACTTCTAGTCAAGAGAACGATCTTTCGAAGACTATCAGCTTCATCAATATTTAAAATATTGGTAAAGAAGAAAGGTGATACCTTAGTAGCAGAGGTTGAAGTAGAGGGAATGTAAGAATTTTCTTCCTCATCTTCAAGTTTGGCCATGAGACATAGATTGGCTTCATCATCATCTTCAGAGTCAGATGATTCTTCTTCGTCAGAGGCAGCCCAATCATAGTAAGTGTAATACCCCGAGTAAGTTCGTTAGTTAAAATCCATTTTCGTTAAGTTTAGTTAACTTTAAAGTTGAATATTAGGGTAAGTTTGGGTAAATTATAAGTTTAGGGGTGTTTGGGGCATTGTTGAGAAGTTCAAGGTCTAAAATGAAAAACTAGGTTTGATATACCCTTTAGAACTTCAGATATTTCATAACTCAGTAATTCAGAAAATATCAGCTGAAGGTGTGTGTGTGTTTTGGGAAGAAAAGAAGAAAAAGAAGAAAAGCTAGGTTAAGGCTTCAATTGGTGTGCTTAGAAGTGATTCAAGGTATGTTTCCTTTACATTTTATGTTGGTAATTGCTATTAGATAGTTCCTATCGGAGTAGAAACATCATTTACACATCTGGGTTGATTCAGTCGGTTTTCTGGGTAAAAAGCACCAAACCGACAGTAGTTTCCGGATAGAATGAACGTGTCCGGATACTTTTGTTGGTAGTGTCCGGGTAGCTTTGATGATGGTGTCCGGACGATTCAAGTATCCGGGTAAGTCCCTCTTGTTATACTTTTCCGGATGGAATGGGATACCGGATGGTATCCGGATTGCTCTGTTGTCCGGAATGTCTGTTATCCGGATTAAATGTGTTGTCCGAATAGTTCAGGTTGTCCGGATTACTTTGTTGTCCGGGTAGTTTGAGGTGTCTGGATACTTTAGCTGTTTGGTCATTTTTTAGGATAAGAGTTATATAGAGGTATTTAGAGTCCTTAGCCTGCTAGTAAGTTTTATACATGAGTTGGTAAGGAGATATTTGTATGTAAATGGTTTCAGATTCTGAGAATTTTGGATAAAGGATCGGATAGCTCGGAGAAAGGCTTGGAAGCGTATTATTAAGCATTCAAGGTGAGTTTTACTTTTAAAACGTTTTCAACTGGGATACATATATATGTTATATATATATATATATATATATATATATATATAAGATGGATATGTACGGATTGAGATTTTGATACCTGATGTGATTATGTGTTTATATTGAGACGTATATGTGGTAGGAACGTGGTAACGTTTTTATAAAAGAAAATGATATATATATGGTTGGAATGTGATGAAAGGTTTTATAAATGACAATATGATATATTGGTACATATATATATTGTACTTATATGTGCATTACACTACACGAGAGCACTTGCCGAACTATGCCGGCGGATGTTTGCTGTAGTTGTTGTACAACGGTGCTGTTGGCTCGCTACCAACTAATATGGCCATGGGGAATGAGGATGAGGAGTTGTGCACGATATACGAGTCTTATTTGGTATTTATTTATTTGTGGTATATGTGTATTTTATAAAAAAGGACTTCTAAACTGACAGGGACTATCTCACTAGACCGTTTGGTCTAACCCTCATTTTCCTTTCAAAAATATGTATTCCAGGTCAAGGATCTTTGGTTAGCAAAGGGAAGAATAAAGCATACGAGGCGATTGCTAGCTGACGAAGATTAGGATATGTTTACATTTATGTATTGTATGGTTTTGAGACTTTGGGACCGAATGTGAATTATCATGTATTTTGTTATGAAAGTAACGACGTTGTGCATGAAATGTTAATTGTTATATATTATGTATATTTTGGGATACCGGGTCGTTACAGATGGTATCAGAGCCCCAGTTTAAGGGATTTAGGTATTAGTATCTGTACCTAGACTTAAACTGCATGTGAAGTAGGATGTCCCTATTATTGTAGAACATTGGGATGTTAAATATAAAAATGTAGAAGGAACATCATGTAAGGTAATTTCATTATTACACCTGGCCAGTGTAATTGTGATCTTACAGGTACATGTTTGAACTAGAACACCTTGTTATATGGGGTATGTGCTTATGTGTATATTAACCTTGTCTGAATCAACAGAATGGCAAGTGGTACTAGACAAACGAATCAGGGAGGACGAAATCCTAATAGAACAAATCCCACAGCCGGAGGAAGGGGAAGAGGGGGAGAAAGAGGTAGGGGCAGAACTAGAGGTAGAGTTCAGGGGCGAGGTACCGAATTTGTTACACGAAATGATTTGACGGTGGAAATGGGAAGACTTCAAGCCAATATACAAGCTATGTTCGATAGAACTCGTCACACCGAAACTGGAATACCAGATCCTAGTCTGGAAGATGAGATGCCCATTACACATGCTGCTATACCGGTGCCAAGGAAGTGTGACTATAAAATGTTTTTAAATTGCAAACCCCCGACATATTCAGGAGAAAGAGATCCAGTGAAGGCAATGAGGTGGCTGAAAGAGATAGAAGCTGTCTTTAGGACCAGCAAGTGTGCAGAAGAAGATAAAGTACTATACGGAACCGCGATGTTGAAGGCAGATGCTCTATTTTGGTGGGAGGCTCATATTACCTCTAGAGGATCTGATGTTGTAAAGTCCGTACTCCGGTATGCCTTTTCTTTATTATTTTTATTAATTTCTTTTTAAACCTTCTCCCTAGCTTGGTGTTCGTTAACGGAATTAGATGAAATGGGATAAAAAGTTAACGGGGTCAACCTTGTTTTGGTCTTTGCAAGGAAAGGAAGTTGAGGGGCCATTTGGGTTAATGCACCAAACTTGTGCAAGGGACCAGCCATATGACCGATCACCTCCCCCTTCCCCTTTCATTTTCACTTAAACAACTCCCAAAAACCTTTTCCCCATCCCCCTTTGTTGTGTGTTCGGCCAAGAAGAGAACTAGAGAGAGAGAGAGAGAAAGAAAGAAGCCGAGAGAGTGAGAGAGAAACCGAGAGGGTGATAGAGGTTGCTGCCGGCGACGAGGAGAGAGGAGGAAGGAGGCGATCGCCGGCAAGTTTGGTCGGAAAAGAGGAGGAAGAAGGGTTCGTCGAGGTAAGTTCGTCTATTTCTCGTTTGTTGTTATCGTATGTCAAAGAAACGCCGCCAACCACCACCGCCGCCGGAGGCGGCAGGGGGTGGTACACGGCTGTTGTCCAGCCTAGGGTAACCTATATTCAGTAGTTCATATGATTTTCGGGTCTGTTGGGATTAAGCCACGACTTAATGGGTTTATAATCAATAGTGTCATTTCATGTGAAAATTTAGTAATCTGCCACTGTTTTGCTTAAACCGTAACCCTTTCCTTGTAACTCGGATTGGGGCGAAATCAATGCCAGCAGTTCCCATTTTGAGTCTAGTAACTTTTCTATGTTTTGTGCAAAAACCAGTTCGGAACGTAGCTTAGGTCAAATCGTCGTTTTGTACTGAAAGGTTCTGTTTTCGCTGTTCTGCGAACCGTTTTTGTAAAATCCGTATTAAACTGTAGAAAAATCGTTAGGAGGAGTATAATATGTCCTTGGAACCCTAACTCAGAGCACTTTCTGGTGATGTAATGTAATTGAGGAATTTCTGTGTTTGGGGAGGTCGGAACAGGTCCCGAACAGGTCCCGAACAGACCTGTTTGGCTAGACAGAAAAGTCATTTTAGTGACAGTTTAAGCGTGTGTCGTGTTTTAGGGTCCGGGTCTCTCTTTAATACATTTTAACGTTCGTTTAGGTGTTGGGAAGTGATTTTGGATTGTGGAGCTTGGACTATTGTTTGTGAGCTAGGCGCGCATTCGAGGTTAGTTCTCTCACCGCGTAGTTAGGAATTTCATGTATGTCATTCTTTTGTGTTACGTGTTATTACGTGTATTTATGTGCTTATATGAACTAGTTGGGATGTGATAACTGGTTGTGATTTGTTGAATTCGTATGTGGAATATTTATGCATGTGTACACCTCGGTGGGACTGATGGGCTCGGTGGGACCGAGGGCTTGGGGGGACTAAGCTAGTACAGTAATCTTTACTCGATGGGACCGAGGGCTCGGTGGGACTAAGCTTGTATTAATGTATTTTGTGTACTCGGTGGGACCGAGGTTCGTACTTATATAATAATCATTATGTGGTTTGATATTCGTGGTGATGGTAATGTTGCCTACTTGCGAGTAGGGGTGATATGCGTGGGGTTGCTACCTACGTGTGTGGTTGGATTCACTAAGCGTTTAGCTTACCCCTTTCCCATTTTGTTGTGGTTTCAGGTGCGAGTGGCGGTCGGGCATGACGGTACACACACACTACGCGCGGGCGCCGAGAATTGTTGGAATTTACGCTTTTAAACTTTTAGACTTTATTTATAATATTTCCGCTGCATGAATTCTTTTGACTGTTTGAGTTGACGATATTAACTTAAATTGAGTTACGGTTTATTAAAATGTGGTTGTTTTAAAATGGAATATATGTTTTAGAAAATTTAAATTTCCTTGTAATTTTTGGGACGTTACAACTTGGTATCAGAGCACAGCTTGAGTGAATCAAACACATCTCTGTGTGTTTGGTCTCAAGTTGCGACTATGAAGTTTTAAACTCTTTTACTAAAATCTTTGAGAATAAAGGAAAAAGGAAAACCCGTTTGGGAAACAGTGATCGGGGGCGCAGTGTGTACAGTCAGTCGACGCTATGTGGGAAGGTACAGTGCTTAGTGTATTTATTGCTTTCTAGGCATAGGGTATGCATGCTAGATTGCCTATGTTGTTTACACTGTACTGTATGATGACTGCTTGCTAGTAGGAATCAATGCTAGTTATAGTAGGTTGTTAAGTGAAGGCCCTATAGGTTGTATGCAGTCAGAATCATATTGCCTCAGAATATTTGATTTAGTTCTATTGCGCAGCTCTTGTTTGAGTCCAACCATTCTAGGATAGAATCTTGTATTCGAATGTCTATTTGATTCACGCTGCATGCGACTGGGTATTCGCGAGGCAACTCGTTATGGCTAACAGGGATTCCGTTGTAGCAAGGGTAGTGGGATGAGATGAAATTCCTAATGAGCTGGGAATAGCGTTTACATATGAGTACGTATGCAAAATTTCTTTCTAGAACATAGGAGTATGTATGCTAGATTGCTTGGTGCTTAATACACTGTATTGTATGGTTGTTGCTTGCTATTAGGGACTTATGCTAACTTTGATAGGTTGTTAAGCGAATGCACTATAGGTTGTATGCGGTAGGAACCGAATAGCCTTAGAATGTTGGATTTAGTTCTATTGCGCAGCTCTTGTTTGAGTCCAACCGTTGTAGGATAGAATCCTATATTCGAATGTCTATCTGGTTTCACTGTATACGACTGTGCGTTTACGAGGCGACTCGTCAGGGTTAGTGGGGGTCCCGTTCTAGCAAGGGTAGTGGGTTGTTACGACTTTTCTAGGGATCTAGGAAAAGTGTTTACATATCTCGGAGTGTACATATGTGTTTGTTTGTGGTAAGCAACTACTTGGACGTCCCGGGACAGGACTCGAAACGAGTAAGGATAGGTGTGAAGGGTAGTAGCAGAGCTCCTACTATCTGAAGCACAGGATCCATACTCGAGTCGGGGAGAGTCACGAGGAAGCCAAGGAGTGGAGCGTGAGTGTAGTTTGATAGCGGGGCTACTCACTCGGATGAGGCGCAGGCGACGCCTGCGGTTGTGATGTTTGATAGCGGGGCTACTCACTCTTTTGTGTCTCGCACTTTTAGAGAGGGTTTGGGCCGAGTGGTAGGACGTTTGAGTCATTCTCTTGTTGTTGTGGTGGCTGATGATAGGACCTTGACGGTCACGGACGTGTTTCGCGGGTGCACTTTAGAGATCTCAGGAGTGCGGTCTCCCATTGACCTGATCCCGATCGCTATGCGGGAGCTTTGTGTGATTGTGGGCATGGATTGGATGGATAAGTTCGACGCGGAGATTGTTTGTCGTCACAAACAAGTGCGAGTTCGAACCCCAAGCGGGGGAGAACTGTTAGTGCAGGGAGATTCGTTTAGACGGACTACGGCCATATGTTCGGCTGCGAGAGCTCGGAGGTACCTTCGGCATAGTGGTCAGGGATATTTGGCATACGTGATAGACACGCGTGTTGGGGAAGCGAAGGAGTCTACGGAAGACGTGCCAGTGGTACGGGAGTTTATCGACGTATTTCCCGAGGATTTGCCGGGGATACCTCCCGAACAGGTAGAGTTTCGGATCGATCTGATCTCGGGTGCTGCTCCGGTGGCCAACGCACCCTATCGCCTGGCTCCACCAGAAATGAAAGAGCTGTACGCCCAGTTGCAGGAACTTCTCGAGAAGGAGTTCATTAGACCGAGCTGTTCGCCGTGGGGAGCACCTATCTTATTCGTGAAGAAGAAGGACGGGTCGCAGCGGATGTGCATAGACTACCGGGAGCTGAATAAGCTTACGGTAAAGAATCGTTATCCTTTACCAAGGATTGACGATTTGTTCGACCAGCTTCAGGGGGCCTCGTGGTTCTCCAAGATTGATTTACGGTCGGGGTACCACCAGATGCGGGTCAGGAGTGAGGACACGGAGAAGACGGCCTTCCGTACGCGGTACGGTCATTACGAGTTCGTGGTGATGCCTTTTGGGCTCACCAATGCACCGGCAACATTCATGGATCTCATGAACCGAGTGTGTAGCCCGATGTTGGACCGATCGGTGATTGTGTTCATCGACGATATTCTAGTGTATTCAAAGTCCAAGGAGGAGCACGAGGTGCATCTTTGAGAAGTGTTGGAAGTATTGAGGCGAGAGAAGTTATACGCTAAGTTTTCCAAGTGCGAGTTCTGGTTGCGAGAGGTCCAGTTCCTAGGACATGTCGTGAATCAGGATGGCATTATGGTCGACCCAGCTAAGATTTCAGCAGTGATGCGGTGGGAAGTGCCGAAGACTCGTACTGAGGTGCGAAGCTTTCTAGGTTTGGAAGGGTATTACCGAAGGTTTATTCAGGATTTTCCAAGATCGCGATGCCTATGACGCGATTGACGAAGAAATCTGCGGCGTTCAGTTGGGGTGAGGAACAACAGAAGGCGTTTGAGGAGCTACGCAGGCGTTTGTGCGAGGCTCCTGTGTTAACCTTGCCCGAGGGCATGGAGGATTTGGTAGTATACTGTGACGCTTCACACCAAGGTTTGGGTCCCGTGCTTATGCAACGCGGCAAGGTCATAGCCTACGCTTCGAGGCAGCTTAAGCCTCATGAAGCGAATTACCCGACTCATGACCTGGAGTTGGGAGCGTTGGTGTTTGCCCTTAAAATTTGGAGACACTATCTCTATGGTGTCAAGTGTATGATCTACACAGACCATAAGAGCCTCAAGTACTTGATGGATCAGCAGAACCTTAATATGCGTCAGCGAAGGTGGCTCGATGTGGTCAAGGATTATGACTGCGAGATACTTTACCACCCGGGTAAAGCGAACGTGGTTGCGGACGCACTCAGCCGACATCCGGTCGGTGAGCCACTGTGGGGTTTATGTCAGCGATTGACAGTGGTTACACCGATTCTAGAGTCGATAGGAAGCGCTCAGGAGGTGGCTGTTTTGGAGGAAAATGCAAAGCGGGAAAGAGTGTCGGGGGAAATCCCGAATTTTGTTCGTGACAGTCGGGGGTTGCTAACTCGACATGGTAGGGTTTGGGTTCCATTCATCGGTGGGAACCGGCAGGTACTAATGGATGAGGCACATAAGTCCAAGTTCTCGATTCACCCGGGAGCTACAAAGATGTACAGAGACTTGCGTGAAGGTTATTGGTGGCCCGGCATGAAACGGGATGTTGCTAGATGTGTTGAGGTATGTATGACCTGTCGGAAGGTCAAAGCGGAACATCAACGACCACATGGGAAATTGCAGCCGTTGGAGGTCCCGGTTTGGAAATGGGAAAATATTACTATGGACTTCATAACGAAACTCCCAAGGACTCCCCGTGGGAACGATGCTATTTGGGTGATCGTTGACCGTCTGACTAAGAGTGCTCACTTCTTGGCCATCAGGGAGAGCTCCTCGGCGGAGAAACTTGCGGAGGTGTTTGTACGTGAGATCGTGGCCAGGCACGGGGTGCCAGTTTCGATTGTCTCTGACAGGGACACTCGTTTTACCTCCCGGTTTTGGGAGAAGTTCCAGTCAGAGATGGGTACCCGGTTACACTTTAGCACGACTTTTCACCCGCAGACGGACGGACAGAGCGAGCGAACCATCCAGACCCTCGAGGATATGCTTCGAGCTTGTGTTATCGATTTTGGAGGTAGCTGGGATCAACACCTTCCTCTAGCAGAATTCTCCTACAACAACAGTTTTCACTCTGGTATTGGCATGCCGCCGTACGAGTTGTTGTATGGTAGGAAGTGCAGGACGCCCGTTTTCTGGAGCGAGGTTGGTCATCGGGTGTTAGGGAGTACTGACATTGTGTTGAGAACGACCGAGATGATTCAGATGGTGCGGGACCGTTTGGTTACTGCACAGAGTCAGCAGAAGAGCTACGCCGACAAAAGGCGATCCGACTTGGAATTTCAGGTGGGTGATTATGTATTGTTGAAGGTTTCACCATGGAAAGGGGTGATCCGGTTTCGTAAGCGGGGGAAGCTAGGGCCTCGTTATATTGGGCCTTACCAGGTCATCGCCCGTGTGGGGAAAGTGGCTTACCGGTTAGAGTTACCTGAAGAACTGAGTTTGATTCACAGCACCTTCCATGTGTCCCAATTGCGGAAGTGTGTAGTGGACGAGGCTGCAGTGATCCCTCTCGAGGACATTCAGATTGACGAGAGGCTCAACTACGTGGAGAAGCCGATAGCTGTCGATGAGAGGAAGACGAAAAATCTGCGCAGCAAGGTCATTGGACTGGTGAAAGTTCAGTGGCCGCACCGGAAGGGTTCAGAGTGGACGTGGGAGCCCGAAGCGGAGATGCGCGAGAATTATCCCGAGCTATTCATCGGTCAAGACTTCGAGGACGAAGTCTAATTTCAAGCGGGGGAGAGTTGTAAAGTCTGAAAAATCCCAGATTTCTAGCAATAAGATATGAATGTAGTGAGAGAGAATCTAGAGAGCAAATATGTCATCCATGTATTGAGCTCAAAGGATTACAAAAGGTTTCTAAAAGATTACAAAAGCTTTTTAAGTGTTACTAACAAATGGTCTAGACAAGCCTATTTATACCCATAACATACAAGGTATAAAGGCATTCACAATACTGTATAGACTCATACAGTACATTGACTTTTACAGTAAATCTTGAATACAACAATGCTCTAACAATCTCCCCCTTTGGATTCAAGATTTAAAAAAATATGACTGCAGTCTTCAGCTCTTTCTAAAGTCAATCTTCTCAAACAGACACTCTATCAAACCATCTTCAAATAGCTTTATCTCCACTAGTTCACGGCGAACTATATGCTTTGACATTCTTTAAGAACTCAACTTTGAAGAAACTTCAGTCAAACATGAAAAGTCTTTGTCTTTCTCTTTGAAAAATCAATCTTCTTCAATAAAATCTTCAACAGATTATCTTCAAGTCATGAACATGAAATTCCGATCTTTGTATAAAACCATCAATTTGGAACAAGATGAATCAGAAACAATTAGAGTTTGGATCAGAAAGATGTGAAACCATCCACATTGTTGAACTTTTAGGTGTAAGCGCATTCCGATAACCACTCAGAACTAAGATAACCAAATTCAGCAACATTTGGACTTCACATGATCCTTCTCCCCAATCTTCAGTCTTTGTTCACGAATCTTTGACTTGAAATATCTTTGATTTGAAAATTCTTTGACATGAAATTGAAATTAAACTTTTCTCCCCCTTTTTCGATGATGGTGAGCATCGAAAACCATTTTCAATTTCAGTCGTGTCTTTGAGTATTTCTAACAATCTCCTCCTTACAGAATAACCTTGCTCCCCCTCAAAATAAGAATTCTGGAGCAATTTATTTTCTCCCCCTGAAAGTATGCATATATTTCAATAACGTACAGTATTTGAAATTGTAGCACAAATTTTAAAACAAATTTACACAAGAAAAATAACATTCATTGAATTTTATTTTATAACTACAAACATTTGATCATTTGAAAGCTTTATAAAAGAAATTCAACTTAATGAAATTTAACAGATTTTTCAATCAAATGAAATCAAATGCATGTGTTTGGATTCAAGAACAAGTCATCATTGTTTATCAAGTTAAAAAATGTTCAGTTTCAACCCCTTTATTAAATCTATTTGGTGTGCTAGCATGGGAAATATGATTAGCTTCAAGCATATGCAATTCTAAAACATATAAGAATATTTTGCTCTACTCACACTATTTGTCCAAAATCAGAATTTTCACAAATTTACGGGTTTATCGCGACTTTGTATTTTCCCAAGTTTCAAGAGATGTGTGCTCATTGGCATCTTTTCTTTTGTGCTCATTGGCATCTTTTGATTTGTGCACATTGGCATCTTTTGATTTTGTGCTCATTGGCATCTTTTGATCAAAAAGTTTAGTAAGAATAAGATACACCGTTAAACATGACTTTCTATCTGGTTCTATAGCAGGATTTGGGTCAGCAGATCCCATACCAGTTGGCCTTAGGTGCTAGGTGTCAAGCACCCCTTAGAACTTAATTTCCCAAACCAGAAAGGCCACATCGATATATCTTAAACCCATTTGTACCAGTAGAACATGGCTTTCTATCTGGTTCTATTGCAGGATTTGGGTCAGCCGATCCCAGACCAGTTGATCTTAGGGACTAGGTGTCGAGCACCCCTTAGGACTTACTCTCCCAAACCAGAAAGGCCACAAGCACAAACTTTCAAACTAAATGATATTCTATATAAGTTCGAATTTCCATCACAAAATATGAATGATATCTCAATCACTTGGTTCTTAATCATAGTGCTTCCCCCATATTTTCGTTTTCATTCATCATTCTGATAAATAGGTTTTTTTGAGCATTATATTCTATATAAGTCCAGATTCACATAACTTTGAGCATTCAGCATAATTTCATTCATGTTTTGCTGACCTTTCGATTTATTTCAGAGGTGAAAGTTGAAGCAAATCTAACTCAGATAATACAAAGATTCTTGAAAAAAAAACATCTTTTAGCACGCATTTAATTCATTGAATGAAAATTGAAAATTGCATCTCATTGAATTAAATTTGTAAAGATTCAAGTTTTCAAATCAGTAGAAACAAATATAATCCAATGTTACCTTTTGCCACGTTCCTTGAAACAGAAAGATGTAACAGTTAAGGATATCACCTGAGAAGTGTGAGTTCTAAACTGATTTGTTTAGAAGTCTTAGTCGTTGAAGTACGGGTCCTGAACTGAATTGTTCAGAAGCCATGGTCGTTGAAGCACGGGTTTTGAACTGATATGTTCAAAAGCCAATTACATTTAAGCACGGGTCCTGAATTGATGTATTCAGAAACCATAGTCGTTGAAGCACGGGTTTTGAACTAATATGTTCAAAAGCCATTAATATTTGTCTCCCCCTTAATGGTACAAATATTTTTCAAAAAATATGCCGCTTCTCTTCTGTTTTCAGTCATGTGTGTGGTATGTATCTACAATTCAGTACAACACATGAAGAACCTGCAAAACAGATTAAGCAGATTTTGGTACCCAATGGCATTTGGGTCCTAGTGGGTTAGGTGTAGATTTCTTACAAGGAATACTGTAAGAACCATACCAATAAGAAGTATAATCTTTATGCACAAAATCATTTGATCCACAGTAAGAACAACAGATTTTCTTATGTGCCAACCTAATCAGATGATTTACATAATGAATAGGATTAGGTTTAGCATAAGATTTACCTTTTGGCGTATTGTTCTTCTTTGCATTTGATGTGGATACAGATGATTTTGGCACTTCTTTCTTTGGAACTGTTGTGCCTTTTACTCTCCATTCCATCTTCACCCTCTTGAAGACTGGAACTTCTTCAGGTTTGGAAGTATTAACTTTAGGCATCTTAAGAATATCATCCGATTTATCAAACAGAGGATTATAGAAAAGATTAGAAGAACGAATCTGACCTTTTGAGAAATCTGTTGATCTATTAAATTGTTTAGAAGGAATGTTTTTAAAACTTGAACTTGAAGCAGTTTTAAAAGAACATTCAGAATCATTTGAATCAACAAATGGAGTCTGAAAGATAGAATTATGACTGGCCTGCTTTGAGACATCAAATTTAAAAATGACGTCTTCAAGTTCTTTGACTTTGTTTATTAAAACATTTTTCTCTTTAGAAATTAGATCAAATTTCTTTTGGAGATCAGATTTGATCAACTGATCCTTCATAATATCAGCTGATAAACCAGATAATCTTTTGGTAAGATTAAGAATCACATCTTCAAAATATACACGTTCCGATTCAAAATCTTTTTCCAAAAACCTTCTTTTATCAGTAATCTCTTTGAAAATTTCCATATTTTTCTTTTTAAGAGTTTTACTTTCCTTTTCAAAGAGATTTTTCTTTTCCGTGAAATCTTTTCTTTCCTTTTCCAAAAGATTTTCTAATTCAGAGATTTTCACGGAAAGTTCAGAACTTTTAATCTCAAAAGATTTGCGTTCAGTTTCAAATTTAGCTCTTTCTTTTTCGAGCTTGTCTTTTTCTAAAAATAAAACTTTCTCAAAGTCTGAAACTTGTTTTGAAAGTTTTATACATTTCAGCTCAGTCTCTTTCTTTTCTTCAAAAACTTTCTTTTCTTCAAAAGAAAAATTAGACAGTTTTCTCTTTAGATCGGCATTTTCACTGTCCAAAATTTTCCCTATATCTTTAACTTCTTTTAATTGAGCATGTAACTTTAAGTTCCACTTCACTCTCTTTTCTTCTCTACTCTTCAAATCGGCATTTTCTTTTTGAAGAGTTGTTACTTTCTCTTGAAGATTCTCGATTTGATCGTGCAGACTTGAGTTGTCTTTCTTTGCTTCAAGATCTGTAATATAAACTTCAAGATCAGTTATTCTTTTAGTAAGTTTAGCATTTGAAGAAGAAATGTCTAAAATTTGTCTTTTCAGATCAACATTTTCTTCTTCCAATGCTTTATTTAAAATAGGAGTTGAAGAATTTGAAGCATTATCTTTAACAGGAGTTTCTGATATAGGAGATGTTTCTGATAAAATAACTTGTTGCAAAATTCCATTATTTGCCTTAGCTTTTTCAAGTGGCTTTGGAGGTGTTTTTGTTATTATGACTTGTTGCAACACTTCATTATTTGGTTTAACAGATACATGTGAATTAACAGATGTTTCTGTTATAATGACTTGTTGCAACTTTACATTTGGTTTAACAAAAACTTTTGCAATTGGAGGAATCTCCTTTTTCAGAGTTTGCTTCAAATCTTCACCACTGCTTTTAACAATAACTTGTTGTAAAACCATTTTGAATATTGCTAGAAATTGATCGTTCAGAAGATCAAGCAGACAGTGTATGAAAATACACAAAAAAAATATATAAAAATTTTTCTTGAAAAGCTCTTACAGTGTATGAAATACACTATAGAAAAAATTTCGGGATAAAAAATTTTCTCAAAAAACTCTAAAATTTTTCTTGAAAAGCTCTTAAGGGTTCGAATTCAACGAATTCGGATGAAGAAGGGTTCGAATTCAATGAATTCGGATGCTGAAGGGTTCGAATTCACTCAATTCGGACTTAACTTGGTTCGAATTCAATGAATTCGGATGCTTAAGGGTTCGAATTCAATGAATTCGGATGCTTAAGGGTTCGAATTCAATGAATTCGGATGCTTAAGGGTTCGAATTCTATGAATTCGGATGCTTAAGGGTTCGAATTCTATGAATTCGGATGCTTAAGGGTTCGAATTCAACACTTGGAAAATTTAATCAACTCAATTCGAATCTAACACGGTTCGAATTCTCCTCAATTCGAATCTAACACGGTTCGAATTCTCCTCAATTCGAATCTAGCTGGGTTCGAATTCAATCAATTCGAATCCTTCTTGAGTCGAATTCTACACTTGTATTTCCAAGAACACTCCGAATTCTTCTTTGAATGATCCGAATTCACCAAGAATGATCCGAATTCACCAAGAATGATCCGAATTCTACACTTCGAACACGAAAATCACTAAATCAGCCATAACTTTTTCAATTCTTGATCAATTGTTATGAAATTTGCACAGATTTGTTCGAAACTTGATTCCACACACTTTCTTAGTTAATCACAAATCCTAATTCGATCAATTTAATCGAATTTTGATCCAAAAATAGTAGAAAAAGTTTTCGAACAAAAATGATATAAAATGATCAGATCTGCAAATTTTGTGCAGATTTTGGTGTTGATCCAAGAATTAAAGATGTTCAGGAATCAAATCCGAGTGCAATGATGTCAAGAATCAATCCAAAAGATCAAAAATTAAAGAAAAGATGAAATCTGGATGAATAGTAAATGAAGAAGGGTCAGAATTCTTGATGAACAGTGATGAATAGTGATGAACACCCAATCCGAATTCTTCAGCTTTAGTGTAAAAAATCTTCAATTTGGTCTTCGATCTGCTTGAATCTTCTGTTTAGCTCTGATACCAATTGAAAAATCCCAGATTTCTAGCAATAAGATATGAATGTAGTGAGAGAGAATCTAGAGAGCAAATATGTCATCCATGTATTGAGCTCAAAGGATTACAAAAGGTTTCTAAAAGATTACAAAAGCTTTTTAAGTGTTACTAACAAATGGTCTAGACAAGCCTATTTATACCCATAACATACAAGGTATAAAGGCATTCACAATACTGTATAGACTCATACAGTACATTGACTTTTACAGTAAATCTTGAATACAACAATGCTCTAACAAAGTCCGTACTCCGGTATGCCTTTTCTTTATTATTTTTATTAATTTCTTTTTAAACCTTCTCCCTAGCTTGGTGTTCGTTAACGGAATTAGATGAAATGGGATAAAAAGTTAACGGGGTCAACCTTGTTTTGGTCTTTGCAAGGAAAGGAAGTTGAGGGGCCATTTGGGTCAATGCACCAAACTTGTCAAGGGACCAGCCATATGACCGATCCCCTCCCCCTTCCCCTTTCATTTTCACTTAAACAACTCCCAAAAACCTTTTCCCCATCCCCCTTTGTTGTGTGTTCGGCCAAGAAGAGAACTAGAGAGAGAGAGAAAGAAAGAAGCCGAGAGAGTGAGAGAGAAACCGAGAGGGTGATAGAGGTTGCTGCCGGCGACGAGGAGAGAGGAGGAAGGAGGCGATCGCCGGCAAGTTTGGTCGGAAAAGAGGAGGAAGAAGGGTTCGTCGAGGTAAGTTCGTTTATTTCTCGTTTGTTGTTATCGTATGTCAAAGAAACGCCGCCAACCACCACCGCTGCCGGAGGCGGCAGGGGGTGGTGCACGGCTGTTTTCCAGCCTAGGGTAACCCATATTCAGTAGTTCATATGCTTTTCGGGTCTGTTGGGATTAAGCCACGACTTAATGGGTTTATAATCAATAGTGTCATTTCATGTGAAAATTTAGTAATCTGCCACTGTTTTGCTTAAACCGTAACGTTTTTCGTGTAACTCGGATTGGGGCGAAATCGGTGCCAAAAGTTCCCATTTTGAGTCTAGTAACTTTTCTATGTTTTGTGCAAAAACTAGTTCGGAACGTAGCTTAGGTCAAATCGTCGTTTTGTACTGAAAGTTTCTGTTTTCGCTGTTCTGCGAACCGTTTTTGTAAAATCCGTATTAAACTGTAGAAAAATCGTTAGGAGGAGTATAATATGTCCTTGGAACCTTAACTCAGAGAAATTTCTGGTGATGTAATGTAATTGAGGATTTTCTCTGTTTCGAACCCCAAGCGGGGGAGAACTGTTAGTGCATGGAGATTCGTTTAGACGGACTACGGCCATATGTTCGGCTGCGAGAGCTCGGAGGTACCTTCGACATAGTGGTCAGGGATATTTGGCATACGTGATAGACACGCGTGTTGGGGAAGCGAAGGAGTCTACAGAAGACGTGCCAGTGGTACGGGAGTTCACCGACGTATTTCCCGAGGATTTTCCGGGGATACCTCCCGAACAGGTAGAGTTTCGGATCGATCTGATCCCGGGTGCTGCTCCGGTGGCCAAGGCACCCTATCGCCTGGCTCCACCAGAAATGAAAGAGCTGTACGCCCAGTTGCAGGAACTTCTCGAGAAGGAGTTCATTAGACCGAGCTGTTCGCCGTATGGAGCACCTATCTTATTCGTGAAGAAGAAGGACGGGTCGCAGCGGATGTGCATAGACTACCGGGAGCTGAATAAGCTTACGGTAAAGAATCGTTATCCTTTACCTAGGATTGACGATTTGTTCGACCAGCTTCAGGGGGCCTCGTGGTTCTCCAAGATTGATTTACGGTCGGGGTACCACCAGATGCGGGTCAGGAGTGAGGACACGGAGAAGACGGCCTTCCAGACGCGGTACGGTCATTACGAGTTCGTGGTGATGCCTTTTGGGCTCACCAATGCACCGGCAGCATTCATGGATCTCATGAACCGAGTGTGTAGCCCGATGTTGGACCGATCGGTGATTGTGTTCATCGACGATATTCTGGTGTATTCAAAGTCCAAGGAGGAGCACGAGGTGCATCTTTGAGAAGTGTTGGAAGTATTGAGGCGAGAGAAGTTATACGCTAAGTTTTCCAAGTGCGAGTTCTGGTTGCGAGAGGTCCAGTTCCTAGGACATGTCGTGAATCAGGATGGCATTATGGTCGACCCAACTAAGATTTCAGCAGTGATGCGGTGGGAAGTGCCGAAGACTTGTACTGAGGTGCGAAGCTTTCTAGGTTTGGCAGGGTATTACCGAAGGTTTATTCAGGATTTCTCCAAGATCGCGATGCCTATGCCGCGATTGACGAAGAAATCTGCGACGTTCAGTTGGGGTGAGGAACAACAGAAGGCGTTCGAGGAGCTACGCAGGCGTTTGTGCAAGGCTCCTGTGTTAACCTTGCCCGAGGGCATGGAGGATTTGGTAGTATACTGTGACGCTTCACACCAAGGTTTGGGTCTCGTGCTTATGCAACGCGGAAAGGTCATAGCCTACGCTTCGAGGCAGCTTAAGCCTCATGAAGCGAATTACCCGACTCATGACCTGGAGTTGGGAGCGGTGGTGTTTGCCCTTAAAATTTGGAGACACTATCTCTATGGTGTCAAGTGTACGATCTACACTGACCATAAGAGCCTCAAGTACTTGATGGATCAGCAGAACCTTAATATGCGTCAGCGAAGGTGGCTCGATGTGGTCAAGGATTATGACTGCGAGATACTTTACCACCCGGGTAAAGCGAACGTGGTTGCGGACGCACTCAGCCGACATCCGGTCGGTGAGCCACTGAGGGGTTTATGTCAGCGATTGACAGTGGTTACACCGATTCTGGAGTCGATAGGAAGCGCTCAGGAGGTGGCTGTTTTGGAGGAAAATGCAAAGCGGGAAAGAGTATCGGGGGAAATCCCGAATTTTGTTCGTGACAGTCGGGGGTTGCTAACTCGACATGGTAGGGTTTGGGTTCCATTCATCGGTGGGAACCGGCAGGTACTAATGGATGAGGCACATAAGTCCAAGTTCTCGATTCACCCGGGAGCTACAAAGATGTACAGAGACTTGCGTGAAGGTTATTGGTGGCCCGGCATGAAACGGGATGTTGCTAGATGTGTCGAGGTATGTATGACCTGTCGGAAGGTCAAAGCGGAACATCAACGACCACATGGGAAATTGCAGCCGTTGGAGGTCCCGGTTTGGAAATGGGAAAAGATTTCTATGGACTTCATAACGAAACTCCCAAGGACTCCCCGTGGGAACGATGCTATTTGGGTGACCGTTGACCGTCTGACTAAGAGTGCTCACTTCTTGGCCATCAGGGAGAGCTCCTCGGCGGAGAAACTTGCGGAGGTGTTTGTACGTGAGATCGTGGCCAGGCACGGGGTGCCAGTTTCGATTGTCTCTGACAGGGACACTCGTTTTACCTCCCGGTTTTGGGAGAAGTTCCATTCATAGATGGGTACCCGGTTACACTTTAGCACGGTTTTTCACCCGTAGACGGACGGACAGAGCGAGAGAACCATCCAGACCCTCGAGGATATGCTTCGAGCTTGTGTTATCGATTTTGGAGGTAGCTGGGATCAGCACCTTCCTCAAGCAGAATTCTCCTACAACAACAGTTTTCACTCTGGTATTGGCATGCCGCCGTACGAGTTGTTGTATGGTAGGAAGTGCAAGACGCCCGTTTGCTGGGGCGAGGTTGGTCATCGGGTGTTAGGGAGTACTGACATTGTGTTGAGAACGACCGAGATGATTCAGATGGTGCGGGACCGTTTGGTTACTGCACAGAGTCGGCAGAAGAGCTACGCCGACAAAAGGCGATCCGACTTGGAATTTCAGGTGGGTGATTATGTATTGTTGAAGGTTTCACCCTGGAAAGGGGTGATCCGGTTTCGTAAGCGGGGGAAGCTAGGGCCTCGTTATATTGGGCCTTACCAGGTCATCGCCCGTGTGGGAAACGTGGCTTACCGGTTAGAGTTACCTGAAGAACTGAGTTTGATTCACAACACCTTCCATGTGTCCCAATTGCGGAAGTGTGTAGTGGACGAGGCTGCAGTGATCCCTCTCGAGGACATTCAGATTGACGAGAGGCTCAACTACGTGGAGAAGCCAATAGCTGTCATTGAGAGGAAGACGAAAAATCTGCGCAACAAGGTCATTGGACTGGTGAAAGTTCAGTGGCAGCACCGGAAGGGTTCAGAGTGGACGTGGGAGCCCGAAGCGGAGATGCGCAAGAATTATCCCGAGCTATTCATCGGTCAAGACTTCGAGGACGAAGTCTAATTTCAAGCGGGGGAGAGTTGTAAAGTCCGTACTCCGGTATGCCTTTTTTTTATTATTTTTATTAATTTCTTTTTAAACCTTCTCCCTAGCTTGGTGTTCGTTAACGGAATTAGATGAAATGGGATAAAAAGTTAATGGGGTCAACCTTGTTTTGGTCTTTGCAAGGAAAGGAAGTTGAGGGGCCATTTGGGTCAATGCACCAAACTTGTGCAAGGGACCAGCCATATGACCGATCCCCTCCCCCTTCCCCTTTCATTTTCACTTAAACAACTCCCAAAAACCTTTTCCCCATCCCCCGTTGTTGTGTGTTCGGCCAAGAAGAGAACTAGAGAGAGAGAGAGAAAGAAAGAAGCCGAGAGAGTGAGAGAGAAACCGAGAGGATGATAGAGGTTGCTGCCGGCGACGAGGAGAGAGGAGGAAGGAGGCAATCGCCGGCAAGTTTGGTCGGAAAAGAGGAGGAAGAAGGGTTCGTCGAGGTAAGTTCGTCTATTTCTCGTTTGTTGTTATCGTATGTCAAAGAAATGCCGCCAACCACCACCACCGCCGGAGGCGGCAGGGGGTGGTGCACGGCTGTTGTCCAGCCTAGGGTAACCCATATTCAGTAGTTCATATGCTTTTCGGGTCTGTTGGGATTAAGCCACGACTTAATGGGTTTATAATCAATAGTGTCATTTCATGTGAAAATTTAGTAATCTGCCACTGTTTTGTTTAAACCGTAACGTTTTCCTCGTAACTCGGATTGGGGCGAAATTGGTGCCAAAAGTTCCCATTTTGAGTCTAGTAACTTTTCTATGTTTTGTGAAAAAATCAGTTCGGAACGTAGCTTAGGTCAATTCGTCGTTTTGTACTGAAAGATTCTGTTTTTGCTGTTCTGCGAACCGTTTTTGTAAAATCCGTATTAAACTGTAGAAAAATCGTTAGGAGGAGTATAATATGTCCTTGGAACCCTAACTCAGAGCACTTTCTGGTGATGTAATGTAATTGAGGATTTTCTGTGTTTTGGGATGTCGGAACAGGTCCCGAACAGACCTGTTAGGCTAGACAGAAAAGTCATTTTAGTGACAGTTTAAGCGTGCGTCGTGTTTTTGGGTCCGGGTCTCGCGTTAATACATTTTAACGTTCGTTTAGGTGTTGGGAAGTGATTTTGGATTGTGGAGCTTGTACTATTGTTTGTGAGCTAGGCGCGCATTCGAGGTGAGTTCTCTCACCGCGTAGTTAGGAATTTCATGTATGTCATTCTTTTGTGTTACGTGTTATTACGTGTATTTATGTGCTTATATGAACTAGTTGGGATGTGATAACTGGTTGTGATTTGTTGAATTCGTATGTGGAATATTTATGCATGTGTACACCTCGGTGGGACTGAGGGGCTCGGTGGGACCGAGGGCTTGGTGGGACTAAGCTAGTACCGTAATCTTTACTCGGTGGGACCGAGGGCTTGGTGGGACTAAGCTAGTACAGTAATCTTTACTCGGTGGGACCGAGGGCTCGGTGGGACTGAGCTTGTATTAATGTATTTTGTGTACTCGGTGGGACCGAGGTTCGTACTTATATAATAATCATTATGTGGTTTGATATTAGTGGTGATGGTAATGTTGCCTACTTGCGAGTAGGGGTGATATGCGTGGGGTTGCTACCTACGTGTGTGGTTGGATTCACTAAGCGTTTAGCTTACCCCTTTCCCATTTTGTTGTGGTTTCAGGTGCAAGTGGCGGTCGTGCATGACGGTACACACACACTACGCGCGGGCGCCGAGAATTGTTGGAATTTACGCTTTTAAACTTTTAAACTTTATTTATAATATTTCCGCTACATGAATTCTTTTGACTGTTTGAGTTGACGATATTAACTTAAATTGAGTTACGGTTTATTAAAATGTGGTTGTTTTAAAATGGAATATATGTTTTAGAAAATTTAAATTTCCTTGTAATTTTTGGGACGTTACAGATGTATACTCAACTTTTACTTGGGACGAATTCACAACAGCTTTCAAAGGACAGTTCTGTCCTCAAGCAGCAGTTAGACAACTGGAAGAAGAATTCATGGACCTACATCATAGAAGTTTATCGGTTAGGTATTACACTGCTCGCTTTCTAGAGAAGTCTCGCTTTGCGGAGTACTATGTTGCCACGGAGGCTCTGAAGATGGAAAGGTTTATTTTTGGGTTAAATGGAGAAATTAGAAAGCTAGTGATTGCAAAAGGACCCGATACCTTCTCAGCCGCAGTAGATGCCGCAGAAAATGTGGAATGGGATAATAGGAGAGACGTTGGTGATAAGAGTGCTGGGAAAAGAAAATTGGAAGAAATGACGTACGATTCGGAAGAATACGAATCCCCGAGGTTTGATAGTTATTCACCTTTCAGGCCAGCTGAAAGAAGACCATGTTCAACATGTGACCTTATTCATCAAGGAAACTGCTATGGTGATTCCCGAAAGTGCTACAAATGTGGAAAGGCTGGTCATATCGCGAGAGATTGTCGGGTCACTCGATTTTGTTTCGTTTGCAACTCCCCTGAATATATTCAGGTTAATTGTCCACAGTGGAAAGCACAGCAAAGTAATATGATAGTGAGACCAACGGGTGGTAAGTCGGGAGGAGTACAAGGGTCTGAACTACCTGGAATCCAAGGTCGTGTTTTTCAGATGACGGAACAAGAGGTAGAAGAAAGTCCTGATGCTGTTACAGGTATGATTCTAATAAACTCTATACGTGCTAAAGTGTTATATGACTTCGGTGTAAAATGATTATTAGTATTTCCGTTCTTTGTTGCTTATCTGTGTTAGAGATATAGATAGAGGTGGAGTGTCTATTCAGTTAGTTCTATGGCTTTGATTGGGTTCGAGGTAGCAGTGGTAAGTGTTCATACCTTTTCGCTTAACCGAATTCCGGGACGGAATTCTTTTAAGGGGGAGATAATGTAATACCCCGGGTAAGTTCGTTAGTTAAAATCCCTTTTCGTTAAGTTTAGTTAACTTTAAAGTTGAATATTAGGGTAAGTTTGGGTAAATTATATGTTTAGGGGTGTTTGGGGTATTGTTGAGAAGTTCAAGTTCTAAAATGAAAAACTAGGTTTGATAGACCATTTAGAACTTCAAATATTTCATAACTCAGTAATTCAGAAAATATCAGCTGAAGGTGTGTGTGTGTTTTGGGAAGAAAAGAAGAAAAAGAAGAAAAGATAGGTTAAGGCTTCAATTGGTGTGCTTAGAAGTGATTCAAGGTATGTTTCCTTTACATTTTATGTTGGTAATTGCTATTAGATAGTTCCTATCGGAGTAGAAACATCATTTACACATCTGGGGTTGATTCAGTCGGTTTTCTGGGTAAAAAGCACCAAACCGACAGTAGTTTTCGGATAGAATGAACATGTCCGGATACTTTTGTTGGTAGTGTCCGGGAAGCTTTGATGATGGTGTCCGGACAATTCAAGTATCCGGGTAAGTCCCTCTTGTTATTCTTTTCCGGATGGAATGGGATACCGGATGGTATCCGGATTGCTCTGTTGTCCGGATTGTCTGTTATCCGGATTAAATGTGATGTCCGGATAGTTCAAGTTGTCCGGATTACTTTGTTGTCCGGGTAGTTTGAAGTGTCCGGATACTTTAGCTGTTTGGTCATTTTTGAGGATAAGAGTTATATAGAGGTATTTAGAGTCCTTTGCCTGCTTGTAAGTTTTATACATAAGTTGGTAAGGAGATATTTGTATTTAAATGGTTTCATATTCTGAGAATTTTAGATAAAGGATCGGATAGCTCGGAGAAAGGCTTGGAAGCGTATTATTAAGCATTCAAGGTGAGTTTTACTTTTAAAACGTTTTCAACTGGGATACATATATATGTGATATATATATATATATAAGATGGATATGTACGGATTGAGATTTTGATACCTAATGTGATTATGTGTTTATATTAAGACGTATATGTGGTAGGAATGTGGTAACGTTTTTATAAAAGAAAATGATATATATATATGGTTGGAATGTGATGAAAGGTTTTATAAATGACAATATAATATATTGGTACATATATATATATTGTACTTATATGTGCATTACACTACACAAGAGCACTTGCCGAACTATGCCGGCGGATGTTTGCTGTAGTTGTTGTACAACGGTGCTGTAGTTGTTGTACAGCGGTGTTGTTGGCTCGCTACCAACTAATATGGCCATGGGGAATGAGGATGAGGAGTTGTGCACGATATACAAGTCTTATTTGGTATTTAATTATTTGTGGTATATGTGTATTTTATAAAAAAGGACTTCAAAACTGACAGGGATTATCTCACTAGACCGTTTGGTCTAACCCTCATTTTCCTTTCAGAAATATGTATTCCAGGTCAAGGATTGTAGAATCTAGATCCGTGCAACAGTTTAGAAATTGAATATGATAAAGCAATAAGAAATATGATTTCAACTGGTCATCCCTTTCATTAACTTTCAGAGAGAATATTACAGTACAAATTAGAAAGCTAAAGAGATGATTTTTTGGTTTTTCCAAGATAATCAACATTAAATACAATGGGCCAGTGGTTAACAAGCCCACGGCCTGTTCACTAAAAAGCTCAAATTGAATTAATACAAAACAACCCTTGAACTTTAAATCAACATTAAAACCTGCCCTAACAATCTCCCCCTTTGATTTGAAGTTCGAGTTGGCGCTCTAGATCTTTCCAGTTGAAGACATATCTTTTGCGGAGCGCGAAGTGTACCTCGAACAATCTGATGGCGCGGCGATAGTCGATGCAATCTTCAATCATTTCCAAGGCATTCCGAGCAGTTACTTCATTCGGATTCAGAACATAAGAATACCTTGGATTCTCAGACTCGTGCTGAATAATCATTTGAAGAGCATCTTAGACCTTTAGAAGTGTGCCGTCGCAGAATCTTTCCACCTGACTGAAGCGCATGAATTTCTTTTCTTTTTTGCTCGTTGAGGTAAACAATCCCGAATTCTGGTTCTAGAAGCATAGCGTTCTCGGGATACATGTTTAGCTCAGGCGCTTTCAGATTCGGCTTGATCAGATTTAACTTTTTCGCCTTGTTCTCGATAGCCATTTGGAAGTCCCATAGATAAGACATCATGATGGTGCGGACCAGGTATCGACGAACAGCTTCGAGTGCCTTTGTAATTTCTAGCGGTCGGATGGTTCTTGTACGTAAGTCTTTCAGAATAACCAGAAAGTTGAGTGGTCGGAGGTTCTTGAAATCAGCTTCTGAAAATTTCCATTCCTTCCCATCTTCACGTTGAACAATGAAAACTGGGTAGACGATCCTCATAATACGTCTTGAATAGATACTGATTACCTCTGTGATTCGAAGTCTGGTTCTGACCTGGTTGACTGGAAGACACCGCTGCATTGTGTTGATATATCGGCGTTGAAATTTTGGGTCAAGGTTGTAGATACCCAGACAGAAGGTCAGCTCGATCGGGCGAAGCTTGTGGACGGACAGCTTTTTCAAAGATTCCTCCAGATGAGGGATTAGTACCATGATCTTCTCCCAACGGATTTGTTGATGTTGAGGAGGAGGAGGAAGATCAGAAGCTGTCGTGGGAGGAGTAGTAGTCGGAAGATCAGAAGTAGTAGACTCGGGTCTTGTTGATGTTGTTCCGGCGGGTTGAGCATAGTGAACGGGGGTTGCTCCATATAAACCTTGGAGCAGGAACTGATCGTAGTCAATACTGTCGTCCTCATCAGTAGGGAAGACTAAATTTACCTGGAGATTTACGGCACTGGCGGCTTTTTCGTACCATGCGTCTTCGGTCTCCGGGTTGGTCTCACACTCTGGATCTATCATGTCCAGTATCGGTCTGTCTGACGAGTCAAAATCGACCAGTTCCTGTGTTGAATCCTCGGGCTTTTCAACCGTCGGGTCTTCTTCATCTGAAATCTCCATATCTATGACCATATCAGCTTCAGGTGCTTCTGATGTAGTTGCCGCAGTTGGGGTTTCCTATTGAACCACTGTTGTAGTTCTTGCAGTCATGATCTGGGCGGTCTCGGTTTGGCGTAGACGTTTCTCCCCCTCACGGTGATCAGGATCATCCTGGTCATCATGCTTGTGTTTGAGACCGCCGGCTTGACTCTTACAAGTTTCTTCTAGTGAGCGGACCCTCTCAGATAGCGTGGCGAGCGCTTTGTTGTAGTTATTGAGGGTCAAGTCGATGGAGTCGAGGTGAGAGGTAATGGATGAAGACGGAGCAGTGACCTGTGATTGGAGAACAGAGATCAGGTATGCTTCGGTAGATGCGGTGGTGTCGGATTCCTGGAGCAGTTGGGCCAACAACATCATCTTCAGGGTCTCCACCGAATAGATTGGTTGCTGTGGAGTCGGTGGAGGTACGGAGACGGTTTCGGGTTCGACGACGTGGCCCTTTCCTTTGATAGCACGCATCGCTTTGGCAAGTTCAGCGGCCACATGGTGCTGCATGTGTTGCTCCATATCCTGCCGGACAGCCTTAAGGGTGCTGTCCAGGGACCCTAGTGACATAAAGTCGGGTAAATTAACCCCGGGATCACTTAGATTGCCTGTTGAGGCGTCTACCACAGGGGTAGAGCCACCTACGTTCACAGTTGGCGTGATGTTAGTTGTGGTAGGATTTCCCGTCGATCCTTGTGTTTCACCCAGAGGTGAAGACACTACGGTGGTTCCGGTCGAGTCACGAAGAGTCTCGACTTGGTGTTGCTCAGCTTCGAGTGTCCTAGCCGAAGAATGTTCAATATCGAAAGGCGCTAGACTCAATTGTGCACGAAATGAAGGCGAGACCGGGGGAGGCTGGTCTCTTGTTTCAACACCAGAACCCTCCAAATGAGGGACCAGTGGAAGTTGTGCTAAATCCCCGTGCAAGACTGAAACATCCGTCTTTTGAGAGACGGATGAGTGGCTGGGGGGGTCGTGCAATTGCTCTGCTGGGTGCACGGAGGCTTCTTCAATACCCTGTTCCAACTCATGAGACAGGATAGCAGATGTGGCTACCCGGATGTCACTCATTTTGGGTCGCTCATGAGCCTCTTTTTCTTTACGGCTCGTTCTTTCCTGGTTCAACTTTAAACGCAGTTCTCTCCGCCTCGCATGATCTAACTCCTCTACTTGTTCTCCCTTAGATGTCCTAATAATAGGTCCGGTTCCAGTATGAGGAGGTGAGTCAAAAGAGATTCCACCAGTGTAATAATCTGGGTTGGGTCCGATACCATGAGGAATGTGTTTCAGGCGTATAGAACGGTCGGTATCGGAGTCCGTGGAGTCAGAAGCCACGTCTTCAACATGGTGTGATGGGGAAGGGGGTTCGGTAACATATGGTTCGGTCGAGTGGTGTAATCTCGGTCTAGAGGATGGACCGGTTTGGGCTGAGCTGGAACCGGGTTGCGATTCCACTGCACCACCTACTCTCGTTTCCCTTCCTCTCACAACTAACGTTCCCCGCCCGACAACATCTGCTTGTCGGGCCCTTCCACCTCATACTCTCGGACCCTCACGTCTCTCGGGTCTAAGTCCCTGGGCAGGTCCCTCTGGCTCTGGGTGGACCATGGGATTTCCTAACGCTTCCCTGTATGCTACTACCCCTGGTACAGTGGGATCGGCAATGGCTAGTAGTGGTTCAGGGATGGGCATGGCTACCGCATCAGATGGATTGCGTATAACCATGAACTGTAAGTGGTGATGGGGACATACCGGATGGTTCAGGCGGCGAGGGATGGCAGGATTCGCGTCCATGTGTTAACGCACCGCAAGCGAAAGGAAACGTGGATACGAAAGAAACTTCTTCTGTTTGGACCCTCCGATGTGGCGAATAGCGGTGACAAGCTCCCTCCAGATGATCATTGCGAAGTCGATGTGGTGGTTATAGCACACAGCATGAACTAAGCGAAGAAAGTCGCTGGTGCACTGACCAATGCCTGTCCATCGCGAGGAAAGACATCGGTTTAGGATCGTAAAGAGGGTGTACCATATCAGAGCCAGGTACTTGCGATTGAATGCGGACGACCGGTTGAGGTCATGGTTGTAGCCAAGTGCGGGGATTTGAGTGCAATGTGTGTCATCATTTATGGCAGGATCGTACCGTTCATGATTGTTGGCGGTGGCCTCCGGAAGTGATAGAAGATGGCGGAATGTGTCCGGCGTGAGCATGAAGGGTTGGTTATCGATCTGAGCGGTGATCGACTGCGAGTTACCGGCTGTGACGACTCGGGCGGTGAGCCATACCTGCAGAACGTACATGACTGGGACATCGGCTGTGCTGGTAAGGGCCTCACGGAGAGGGTGATTCATGAGAATGTCTAGGAGCACCCGATGAAGTGGTTGAGGTCTGAACAGTGTCGGGTCCAGGTGGTGATTGTTGGCCTCCAGTTCAGTGCCATGGTTAGGGTCAACCAATGCAGCATCTGCTTCGTCGTTAATGATATCCTCCTCTTGAGGTATTTGCTCTTGAGGAGGTGGTTGTGGGTCTCCTTGTTGTTCGGGACGAGGTTGTTGTTGATCCGCCATAGATAATCTGTAAAATAACAGCACGGTTAGTAATTGAGACGGATGACCAACTGTTGGCGCGTACCTTTGCTGTGAGTGGCTCAATCTGAGACAGATCGAGGACTGGTAGTTACAACATAGGTACTGAAATGGCAACAGGGGTGTCCGAACAAAAATGGGAATGCCATGTTTTCTGGACAAAATTGTATCCGTACTACAATGTGTCCGGATGTTAGAGGTAACCGGATGAAGATGAGAATGTCCGGATAAAGTAGGGAATCCGGATTAGGGAGTCCGGGTGTCAGAGGTTACCGGGTACACTATTGTCCGGAGAACATTAGAGTCCGGACACCAATCTAACCGGTAGTTGAATTTACCGGAAACCCTAAGGTTTCCGGACAACTAGGTCTCTGGGTGATGGTAGTTTTCGGATGGATCAACATGTGGTTGGAGGTGTCCGGACAGGACGAATGTGTCCGGACGAAAATTAAATCGTTCATATTGGCAACCAGGGGATCCCAAGCACTTGTACAGGTTGTTGAGAGTCGAATATCGGCGCATGGAAGCATTTACAACTCTCAAATCACACTCAGTGGTCCGAAATAGACGAGAAACCCTTAAGAGGTTTCGGCACTGTTGGTTCGACCAAATCAGGGGTCGGTTTGCGGTGTGATGTGTGCAGAAAGAGTCGAAATATGATTGAGAGAGAGAGAGACTAGTAACATACCTGAGGATTAGAGCTAAAACACTGGTGAATCGTGAAAGGGGGGGGTCCGAGTGCGATAGAGAGAGAAAATAGGTGTTAAATCCCAAATCTCTAGCAATAAGATATGAATGTAGTGAGAGAGAATCTAGAGAGCAAATATGTCATCCATGTATTGAGCTCAAAGGATTACAAAAGGTTTCTAAAATATTACAAAAGCTTTTTAAGTGTTTCTAACAAATGGACTAGACAAGCCTATTTATACCCATGACATACAAGGTATAAAGGCATTCACAATACTGTATAGACTCATACAGTACATTGACTTTACAGTAAATCTTGAATACAATAATGCTCTAACAATCTCCCCCTTTGGATTCAAGATTTAAAAATTTTGACAGCAGACTTCAGCTCTTTGTAAAGTCAATCTTCTTCGACAGACACTTTATCAAACTATCTTCAAGCAGCTTTATCTCCACTAGTTCACGGCGAACTATATGCTTTGACACTCTTTAAGAACTCGGCTTTGAAGAATCTTCAAACAAACATGAAAAGTCATTGTCTTTTTCTTTGAAAAATCAACCTTCTTCAATACAATCTTCAACAGATTGTCTTCAAGTCTTGAACATGGATTTCATATCTTTATATAGAACCATCAATTCGGAACAAGATAAATCAGAAACGATTAGAGTTTGGATCAGAAAGATGTGAAACCATCCACATTGTTGAACTTTTAGGTGTAAGCGCATTCCGATAACCACTCAGAACTAAGATAACCAAATTCAGCAACATTTGGACTTCACATGATCCTTCTCCCCAATCTTCAGTCTTTGTTCACGGATCTTTGACTTGAAATATCTTTGATTTGAAAATTCTTTGACATGAAATTGAAATTAAACTTTTCTCCCCCTTTTTCGATGATGGTGAGCATCGAAAACCATTTTCAATTTCAGTCGTGTCTTTGAGTATTTCTAACAATCTCCTCCTTACAGAATAACCTTGCTCCCCCTCAAAATAAGAATTTTGGAGCAATTTATTTTCTCCCCCTGAAAGTATGCATATATTTCAATAACGTACAGTATTTGAAATTGTAGCACAAATTTTAAAACAAATTTACACAAGGAAAAAAAACATTCATTGAATTTTATTTTATAACTACAAACATTTGATCATTTGAAAACTTTATAAAAGAAATTCAACTTAATGAAATTTAACAGATTTTTCAATCAAATGAAATCAAATGCATGTGTTTGGATTCAAGAACAAGTCATCATTGTATATCAAGTTAAAAAATGTTCAGTTTCAACCCCTTTATTAAATCTATTTGGTGTGCTAGCATGGGAAATATGATTAGCTTCAAGCATATGCAATTCTAAAACATATAAGAATATTTTGCTCTACTCACACTATTTGTCCAAAATCAGAATTTTCACAAATTTACGGGTTTATCGCGACTTTGTATTTTCCCAAGTTTCAAGAGATGTGTGCTCATTGGCATCTTTGCTTTTGTGCTCATTGGCATCTTTTGATTTGTGCACATTGGCATCTTTTGATTTTGTGCTCATTGGCATCTTTTGGTCAAAAAGTTTAGTAAGAATAAGATACACCGTTAAACATGACTTTCTATCTGGTTCTATAGAAGGATTTGGGTTAGCAGATCCCAGACCAGTTGGCCTTAGGTGCTAGGTGACGAGCACCCCTTAGAACTTAATTTCCCAAACCAGAAAGGCCACATCGATATATCTTAAACCCATTTGTACCAGTAGAACATGGCTTTCTATCTGGTTCTATTGCAGGATTTGGGTCAGCCGATCCCAGACCAGTTGATCTTAGGGACTAGGTGTCGAGCACCCCTTAGGACTTACTCTCCCAAACCAGAAAGGCCACAGGCACAAACTTTCAAACTAAATGATAGTGCAACTATTTTATCTCAATCACTTGGTTCTAAAACATAGTGCTTTGCCCATATTTTCATTTCCATCCATCATTCTGACATATAGGCTTTTTGAGCATTATATTCTATATATATCCAGATTCACATAACTTTGAGCATTCAGCATAATTTCATTCATGTTTTGCTGACCTTTCGATTTATTTTAGAAGTGAAAATTGAAGCAAATCTAACTCAGATAGTACAAAGTTTCTTGTAAAATCATCTTTTAGCACACATTTAATTCATTGAATGAAAATTGAAAATTTCATCTTATTGAATTAAATTTGTAAAGTTTCAAGTTTTCAAATCAGTAGAAACAAATATAATCCAATGTTACCTTTTGCCACTTGTTCCTTGAAACAAAAATATATAGCAGTTAAGGATATTACCTGAGAAGTGTGAGTTCTAAACTGATTTGTTTAGAAGTCTTAGTCTTTAAAGTACGGGTCCTGAACTGAGTTGTTCAGAAGCCATAGTCTTTGAAGAACGGGTTTTGAACTGATTTGTCCAAAAGCCATAGTCGTTGAAGCACGGGTTTTGAACTGATATGTTCAAAAGCCATTGATATTTGTCTCCCCCTTAATGGTACAAATATTTTTCAAAAAATACGCCGTTTCTCTTCTGTTTTCAGTCATGTGTGTGGTATGTATCTACAACTCAGTACAACACATGAAGAACCTGCAAAACAGATTAAGCAGATTTTGGTACCCAATGGCATTTGGGTCCTAGTGGGTTAGGTGTAGATCTCTTTGAAGGAATACTATAAGTACCGTACCAAAAAGAATTATAATTTTTATGCACAAAATTATTTGTTCCACAGTAAGAACAACAAATTTTCTTTTGAGCCAACCTAATCAGATGATTTACAGAATGAATAGCATTAGGTTGAACAGAAGATTTACCTTTCGGCGCATTGTTCTTCTTTGCATTTGATGTGGATACAGATGATTTTGGCACATCTTTCTTTGGAACTGTTGTGCCTTTGATTCTCCATTCCATCTTCACCCTCTTGAAGACTGGAACTTCTTCAGATTTGGAAGTATTAATTTTAGGCACCTTAAGAATATCATCCGATTTATCAAACAGAGGATTATAGAAAAGATTAGAAGAACGAATCTGACCTTTTGAGAAATCTGTTGATCTTTTAAATTGTTTAGAAGGAATGTTTTTAAAACTTGAACTTGAAGCAGTTTTAAAAGAACATTCAGAATCATTTGAATCAACAAATGGAGTCTGAAAGATAGAATTATGACTAGCCTGCTTTGAGACATCAAATTTAAAAATGACGTCTTCAAGTTCTTTGACTTTGTTTATTAAAACATTTTTCTCTTTAGAAATTAGATCAAATTTCTTTTGGAGATCAGATTTGATCAACTGATCCTTCATAATATCAGCTGATAAACCAGATAATCTTTTGGTAAGATTAAGAATCACATCTTCAAAATATACACGTTCCGATTCAAAATCTTTTTCCAAAAACTTTCTTTTATCAGTAATCTCTTTGAAAATTTCCATATTTTTCTTTTTAAGGGTTTTACTTTCCTTTTCAAAGAGATTTTTCTTTTCCGTGAAATCTTTTCTTTCCTTTTCCAAAAGATTTTCTAATTCAGAGATTTTCATGGAAAGTTCAGAACTTTTAATCCCAAAAAAATTTCGTTCAGTTTCAAATTTAGCTCTTTCTTTTTCGAGCTTGTCTTTTTCTAAAAATAAAACTTTCTCAAAGTCTGAAACTTGTTTTGAAAGTTTTATACATTTCAGCTCAGTCTCTTTCTTTTCTTCAAAAACTTTCTTTTCTTCAAAAGAAAAATTAGACAGTTTTCTCTTTAGATCGGCATTTTCACTGTCCAAAATTTTCCCTATATCTTTAACTTCTTTTAATTGAGCATGTAACTTTAAGTTCCACTTCACTCTCTTTTCTTCTCTACTCTTCAAATCGGCATTTTCTTTTTGAAGAGTTGTTACTTTCTCTTGAAGATTCTCGATTTGATCGTGCAGACGTGAGTTGTCTTTCTTTGCTTCAAGATCTGCAATATAAACTTCAAGATCAGTTATTCTTTTAGTAAGTTTAGCATTTGAAGAAGAAATGTCTAAAATTTGTCTTTTCAGATTAACATTTTCTTCTTCCAATTCTTTATTTAAAATAGGAGTTGAAGAATTTGAAGCATTATCTTTAACAGTAGTTTCTGATATAGGAGATGTTTCTGATAAAATAACTTGTTGCAAAATTCCATTATTTGCCTTAGCTTTTTCAAGTGGCTTTGGAGGTGTTTTTGTTATTATGACTTGTTGCAACACTTCATTATTTGGTTTAACAGATACATGTGAATTAACAGATGTTTCTGTTATAATGACTTGTTGCAACTTTACATTTGGTTTAACAAAAACTTTTGCAATTGGAGGAATCTCCTTTTTCAGAGTTTGCTTCAAATCTTCACCACTGCTTTTAACAATAACTTGTTGTAAAACCATTTTGAATATTGCTAGAAATTGATCGTTCAGAAGATCAAGCAGACAGTGTATGAAAATACACAAAAAAATATATAAAAATTTTTCTTGAAAAGCTCTTACAGTGTATGAAATACACTATAGGAAAAATTTCGAGATAAAATTTTTTCTCAAAAAACTTTTTTTTTTTTTTAAATCAATGAATTCGAATGTATAAGGGTTCGAATTCAATGAATTCGGATGTATAAGGATTCGAATTCAATGAATTCGGATGAAGAAGGATTCGAATTCAATGAATTCGGATGAATAAGGGTTCGAATTCAATGAATTCGGATGAAGAAGGATTCGAATTCACTCAATTCGGACTTAACTTGGTTCGAATTCAATGAATTCGGATGCTTAAGGGTTCGAATTCTATGAATTCGGATGCTTAAGGGTTCGAATTCTATGAATTCGGATGCTTAAGGGTTCGAATTCAACACTTGGAAAATTTAATCAACTCAATTCGAATTTAACACAGTTCGAATTCTCCTCAATTCGAATCTAACACGGTTCGAATTCTCCTCAATTCGAATCTAGCTGGGTTCGAATTCAATCAATTCGAATCCTTCTTGAGTCGAATTCTACACTTGTATTTCCAAGAACACTCTGAATTCTTCTTTGAATGATCCGAATTCACCAAGAATGATCCGAATTCACCAAGAATGATCCGAATTCTGCACTTCGAACACGAAAATCACTAAATCAGCCATAACTTTTTCAATTCTTGATCAATTGTTATGAAATTTGCACAGATTTGTTCGAAATTTGATTCCACACACTTTCTTAGTTAATCACAAATCCTAATTCGATCAATTTAATCGAATTTTGATCCAAAAATAGTAGAAAAAGTTTTCGAACAAAAATGATATAAAATGATCAGATCTGCAAATTCTGTTCAGATTTTGGTGTTGATCCAAGAATTAAAGATGTTCAGGAATCAAATCCGAGTGCAATGATGTCAAGAATCAATCCAAAAGATCAAAAATTAAAGAAAAGATGAAATCTGGATGAATAGTAAATGAAGAAGGGTTAGAATTCTTGATGAACAGTGATGAATAGTGATGAACACCCAATCCGAATTCTTCAGCTTTAGTGTAAAAAATCTTCAATTTGGTCTTTGATCTGCTTGAATCTTCTGTTTAGCTCTGATACCAATTGTTAAATCCCAAATCTCTAGCAATAAGATATGAATGTAGTGAGAGAGAATCTAGAGAGCAAATATGTCATCCATGTATTGAGCTCAAAGGATTACAAAAGGTTTCTAAAATATTACAAAAGCTTTTTAAGTGTTTCTAACAAATGGACTAGACAAGCCTATTTATACCCATGACATACAAGGTATAAAGGCATTCACAATACTGTATAGACTCATACAGTACATTGACTTTACAGTAAATCTTGAATACAATAATGCTCTAACAATAGGGTTTAGGGTTTTTGTCGCGATTTTCCGGATAATGAAAAGTGAACGAATCCGGGTGCATATAAATACCCGGGTGGGGTCCGGATTGGTTAGCCGACCCGGATACCTACCCGATCCGTATTATGTCCGAATACCATAGGTGTCCGGATGCGAGAGTTGTCCGGATGCGAGAGTTGTCCGGATACTAGAGGTTTCCGGATAACTCTGAACAGTCTTGTTCCGTGAAGAGTTTCAAGAATTTTGAACTAGAAAATAACGTTCTCTCGCTCCCCCTCAATCTGAGCATGTGGATTTATCGCTCCCCCCTCGGATAGTGCAGTGGAGTGTAGTGGAGGAGTCCGACAAAAAAAAAACTTTTAGACTTTTTAAATAAAAAGCTTGTGCCGCTCCCCCTCCGGTGATGACTATAAGACATACGCAGGAGTGCCCACACACAAAAAAATACTTTTGACATTTAAGAAAAAAACTGTGTGTGACGCTCCCCCTCAAAGTATGAGGAATCTTACCCGATACCGCAAGGTGCTCCCCCTGAACACAAGAGCAGTCATGAAACTACAGGTATAGACAGATCTCACGTCTTCTTAATGTGTTTCCTTGTAGATCGTGAGCAGCTCCCTCCTTCCGGTCATGTGTGTGGAGCATCCAGTGTCTAAGAGTCACACATGACCGTCCTGCAAAACAAGTTTAGCGGACCTTGGGTACCCAGATTTGCCTGGGTCCCGGAGGGTTAGATTTGACACCTTTCGAAGGAACTTGCTTTGAAGCAGGTTGCCTCTTGGGTGTGGGTTTTACCTCAGGAGGAGGAACCTATTTTGAATTAGGTTTCCTCTCCTGCTTTGGTTTAACCTCTGATTGGGAACCCTGTTTGGATTTAGACTTCTTTTTGTTCTTACGGGGTCTCCGTTTGGGTGTATGATTATACATGTGATATGACCCAAACCAATCATTATTATTAATGTCATCAAAGTCATTCCAACCACAACTAGAACAACACAAACAATCGTGCGATAATTGAGTCAATTGTTGAGTGGAGTAAATTTTCATTGGAAAATTGACATCTCTTTTAACAAAATCATTCCTATGATTCCAGGAACAATCGTTTTTGTTTATTCTAGAATTAAAAGCATTTAGGAAGGACTTTGATGCATCCTTCTTGACAGGTTCCTTCTTTAGCCACTTTGGTTTTTCTTGATTAGCCCGGCCGGTTTTATCCGAAACAACAGGGACAGTTCGGTCAGTGACCTTTGAGGAACCACGAAATTTGGCAGGCAATCGCTTGGACTTTTGCCTCGGCTGTGATTGGTTTCGAGGAACAGGTTTAGATTTGGGAATCTCAATCACAGCTGGGGCCTTAGTGTTAGAACAGGTACCCTTTAGAAAGTTTGTTGGTTCCCGTTTTGCTTATACAAGATTGTCAGATCTATTAGTTCAAGTTTATGTTTGATGCGGAAGCGTGTTTGAAGAACTAACAGATATGTTTGATAGATTTAGAACACAATATAAATAAACAGTGAATAGGAAATAATATCTCAAAGTTTACTAAATATATATATATCAAGAACAGATTCAAGAACAGTGAGTAAGCAAAGCTTTAAAACAGATATGACTCTCAAAGTATATAAGCTATGTGTTCTTGAAGTTTTTCTCTTTTTAATTCTCGATTCTTGATTTAGGAAGAACTCAACAAGAGTCTTCCTTTTATACTACTCAAAGGGGACCATAAAGTATGAGCTACTATTCAGAACGGACGGTATGAATAGTTGGAAGGATGGCATGAACAGTTGGATGTGTTGTATTGCATTTAATGCAGCAGACGTCTATTATGTACTAAGCCCTATTGAGTCCACTCAGATTTTGACACGTTGAAGTTGGACAGGGTACGTTGCCATGCAAGTTGATGAACAGGTCCAGGAACAGTAGCAGGATATTATAAATATCTTTGAAGTCTTTGTTGAAGACCGCAGAGGCTCTGTGAAGTGTCACAGAGGTTCTGCGGTTTGGTCCTTTGTAGAGCAGTCTTCACCGGATTCCGAGTCTTTGGTCTTCTTTGCGCATATGACAGAGCTTATGTAGGACGCCTCTTTAGCTTCTGTAGCTTCTTGACCTTGATCTCTCGGTAAGTTCGGCAGAGCCTCTGTAAGAGGCTTTCTTCACTTGGCCTATTTTTCACTACTTCTAAATACTTCTATGATTAGGAAGATTAAAGCTAACAATCTCCCCCTAAGTAGTGAAAAAAAAAATTGAACTTGAGTTTAGTTAGGCTAAGTTAGATAAGACAGAGGTTAAACAATACCTCGAAAGTTCTTTCATTCAGAAATATGCCAGAGGCATTTTACATTTGAGTACAATGAAAGATAGACTTTGACTTGGTTTGCAGAGATTTGAGGTTTGAGAATCAGATTTTGGCATCTTTGAAATCGTTGTAGCTTCTGTTGTCTCTTCCGATTCTTCTGATCTCTTTGTAGAAACTGATGCAGAGTTCACTTAGGCGAATTGTGGCATCAATCTCTCTGATGAAAGTATCTGCAGCATCTCTATTCATTTTCTCTGTACCTCTGTATTTCACAGGGCTTGCTTTGAACTTGTTCAGAGTACCAGTTGCGTACTTCTGATAGTCCATGCACACAAACAGTTTGACTTCGCCTTGTGGGTTTTGAAATACTAACCCGAATCTTGGTTCTGTAATGATAGATTTGGGCACGGCGTCGGGTGGGCAGCGATCTTCTGGTGGTCGTAAATTCAGATGTTTGAGACCAAGATCCTTTCCCAGTTGAAAATCTATCATACTGTAGATCAGAAGCTTTTCCCTCATTGCTTTTCTCAACATTTGATAGGCTCTGGTGTTTGGCTCTGTGTTGTAGTTGTCCTTTGTCCATTGCAGAAGTTCAGGTAGATCATAGGGATTCAGATTCCTTTTGTCAGCATCAGCAAAGGTGGTTTCTGAATTGTTTACCCTTTTGACTCTGTAAAGATTGTACCTGACTCTTGGATAGGTTCTTGTGAAGGAGAATCTGCAGAAGATTACCTTTTTGATTTATGAATTGAGAAGACTTCTGCTTTGGTTCTTAGCTTTGTTCTGCTGAAGATGTTCTCAAATTCTTCTCTGATGTTCGGATTTGTGATTTGGTCTGTTGGATGGAGGTTCTGAAAGGGTTGTTTGTAGAGATATTTGTACACCACTTCTTCCATTTCTTCGTATGTTGGACCATGTGGTGGTACTTGTCTTCTGAGACTCTCCATCTGTTGAACAACTTCTGCAGCTCTTCCTGATAGTGGAATGTCTGACAGAGGCTTCAATCCATATGCCCAGTCCTCTTCTTCAGGCTTTGGAGTTTGGAAGGCATCAAAGGCGCTCTTCATCAATTTCTCTGTTGGCTTGGGCAATGATTTCTTTTTCTCGGGCTCTTCTGTCAGTTTCCCATTTCCCTTGTCTTTGGCCTATGGAGGTTCAGAACCTGTTGCCTCTGTAGGTTTTGACACTTGTGTTTGAGAGGACTTTTGTGGCGTTGGTTCTGTTGGCTTTCTTTGCTCTGTAACCTCTGTTGGAGGTTCTTTGGTGACTTCTTTTGTAAGCTCGGTTTATGTGGATTGAGGTATGTCGAATCTTCTTCCCATTCGGAAAGCTAAAGTGAACCTGTGCCTTTCTTCTTCTCTCTGCGACATTCGATCAGACATTGTATTGTGCATTTTTCTCAGAATAGAAGAAGCAGAGGTTGTTGCTCTTTTTGGTTTGGTGGCAATCGACTTTCTTCTTGGTATGGTTTGGGGTTTTTCTGTTGATTCTGTTGAAGGTCTTTCTTTCAAGTTGATTACCACAGGGGTGGTTGTTGCCTCTGTGGTTTGCTGATCAGCTTCTGGAATATTGGTTTCTTCAGAAGTTGATTCCACAGAGATGGGTGTTGTCTCTGTGATCTTTTGATCTTGGGTTTGTTCTGGAGGGGCTTGGCTGATTGGTTCTGCTGCGATTTGTGGAGCTTGTAGTCCTCTGGTCGTAGCTTTCTCCCTTAAATTATCCCCCTCAGGATGATCTGATGGACCAGGATGGTCATCATCAGAGTCATCCTGACTCTTATCAGAAGTACCCTCTGCTCTGCAGGAAGCTTTGGGTTTCTTTGGTAGTTCTGCTCCTGCGGCCATCAACTTTGCACATACATCATCACAGAGGCCGATTAGAGTTGCAAGCTCTGCTTCTGTGTTGAAGCGCATTTTGCCGACACTTTTTCTGAACTCTTTGACGTAGTTGGCATTTGCAGTAGTGAAGGAGATAATGACTTTTGTGACCTGGTTTATGACATTCTGCCCGAGCTTTGTCAGCTGTGCTCTGGTCATGTAATCTTTTGGCTGCATCATTGTAGTGTTGCGCATTGCCTCTTCTTGAACGTTTTGCAGAGCCTTCTGTAGTTCTGCAGGTGTGATGCTCTGTGATTTGTTGGATTGCTTGTTCATTTGATCAAGGAAATGTTTGACTGATTCCTTGAATGCAGATGTTGCAGCTATTCCAAAATCTTTAGCAGCAGAAGTGGATATAGTTGTGGCAGTTGTTTGAGCAGAAGATTTCATCTCTGTGATGGTCGTTTTCACCTCTGTGGACAGATTGTCCATTTTGGTGTTCAGATTCAGCAAGGCCGTTGATGTTTTTTTCTGCAAAAGATGTGAAAGAGCTTTGCAACTCTTTCATGGTTTGGTTCACAGAGGTGACAAGGGTGGAAGGAATTCCATCTGATCTTCGAGCATAAGCATCTAGTGCTTCAGACTCTACAGAAGTTCTGTGAATGACATTGTCTAGATCCACTTCAGAGGTGGGTACTAGATTATCCTTCTGTTGACTCGGAGACTTGTCTAGAGTCGCTTCGTCGTTGTGCTCACTACTTCTCTCTGAAAGAAGGGTTGGCCCTATTTCATGCGTGGCAGAGGAAACGAATTCCTCTATAGGGTGTTCTAGTGTGATATGGGGCGATTGATCACGAACAATAGGTGAGTCTCTTTGAGGTGACTCCCTAGGAATGGATTCCCCGATTTCTGTGGGCGCAGAAGTCGAATGAGTGACTTCTGGCTGGATGGGTTGGGTTTGGATCGAGCTGTGCTGCTCTTTTTCAATAACTCCTTCTGCAGCTAGACCTGCGGAGTTAGATGTGTGGGTTGCACTGGGAGTTGGTTTTGGTTGTGTGCCTCTATTAATCCAGGCATCTTTTCTTGTTTCTCCCTCTGTTAAGCATCCAAGCACTACATCATTTTCTACCATATCAACTTATGTAGCTATCCGATGGCTTGGTGCTTCTTCCCTAGCTTCTGTTGAAGTTCCTTGCTCTGTGCCTAAGAAGTCATACATTTGATGAGAGCCGTATAACCTCATGACATGTGGATGATAGAGACCTTTTCGTATCAAGACAGCTTCTTCTTCATCTGAATCTACCTCTGAGACCTCCATTCTTGTCTCCCTTGTTTCAAATCCCTCTTCTTGTACAACTTCGGCCTCTTTTCCTTTTTCTGTTATTTTCCCTAAAGCCTCTGTTACTTCATCTCTATTCCACTGAGCTTCTGTTTATTCTATTTCATCTGAAGCTGGGCTTGGACTCCTTCTGTGGACGTCCAATCCTTGTTGAATGAAGGGGTTCTGTAGAATAACAGGTGTCTCAGCTGATTGATCTCTGGGTGTTTGATCATCTTCTTGCAGATGTGTGTCAATGCCAGAAATAGAGAAGTATTGTTCTTCTGGGGAGTGGTGGTCGAGTGGTTGTGCCGTCCACCCTGCTGTATTTAGAGTGTGGGCAATGTCAGGGTTCTGTAGGAAATCGTTTAAGTTTCCTTGGTGAGCAAATCGATCTGGGGATTGATAGGGTGATTGATATCCCTCTTCTGTCATTTCTACTTCTGCATCTTCTTCTTCTGTAGTTCTTTCTTCTGCGATTTCTTCTTCTATGGTAACCAACTTTTCAAGGGATTTCCCATGCTTCTTTTTTGTTTTCATCCTCTTAGGTTTTGGTGCCCCTTCCTCTGTGGTTTTCGATTTTCTTTTCTTCTTCTGTTTTGGAGAAGAGGGAGGAGCAGTGGAGCCAATTTCTGTGGCATGAGAAGGTGAAGGGTGATCTTCTGCAGCGCTTGTGGAGGTGCCTTCTTCAGTTTTCCTCTTCTTTGATTTTGGAGTATAGGTAGAAGATTTCGAAGAGGACTTCTTTCCCATGAGCTCTGCACGTTTGGCTAAGAAGCTAAGTTGAATAGCTATGTGTTTTGCTAGTTTGTGATCTTTTTCTTCTTGAGTGGAAAGAGGTTCTGCAATCATTATTCCTAGGGGGACACCTAAACGCAGGGGTGTCATAGGACTCGGTTTTGGAATTCTATGATCGCGTATGTACTCTTTTTGAAGGGTTTTATTCTTGGCATACTTCAGAAGGTTCTTTGACAAAGGTCTGCAGTGTGTGTAGCCATCTACATGATCAGTGGGGGTATTTTTGTTCATTGGGAACTGTTTGGGAATTGGCCCTTCCATTGGCCAGTTCTGTATCAGCAACAGAGGTTCGAACAAAACTCCCAGTATTCTTTGGAATTGCAGAGGTGGTAAAAAGTTAGGATTGTTCTCTTTGACCCTTCTGGCGTTGTTCTTTCTGTCGATGGTGTTGATGATCTCTTGCATCATTATGGTCGCGTAATCCAGTGGGAGATCATAGTAAACCACATACATGATGGTTAATATCTGATGTGAGCTCTGGTCAATACTGCCTATCTTCCATGTCAGGCATCTGTTAAGAATTGAGAACAAGGTGTTCCACAGAGGTGGTAATCTGCCTATGCGGAAGTCATTTCTCTTTCTCAGTTGGGTGTTGTACCCAAGCATTTCTACGAAACGACAGATCTCGTCGTCTGTTGGTTGCTCTGCATATTTCTTCAATCCAAGAAGACCCCTTGTTGGTAGGTTGAATTCAAGTGAGAACATTGTTCTATTGAACTTGATTTCCAGATGTTCAGATTTGTCAGGTCTTGAAATGTACCCTTTGATAAGAGAATCATCTTTATCAAATCGGCAACTTTGCCAAAACTGGTTCAAATATCTAACTGGAATTTTGTTTTGGGTTCTTGAGAGCAGAGGGAAGATGATATGATTTTCCATTATGTTTAGAAGAATGGCATGGGCTTCGCCGAAAGCAGTGGGTGAGGGGACCAAATAGCAATTGTTGGATTTGATTGGTAGAACCTTTTCGAAATGATCTTTTGCTATGAAGTATTGAAGATGTGTGGTCGGAGCAAATTCTGCTGAATCGTCGGAATCTTCTAGTTCAATACTTTTGGCAAGGTGGGGGTTTTCTGAATGTTCAGAATGAGCAGGTGAATGTTCTGGTGAGTTCGCCGGAGAGTGTGCAGGGGAGATAGCTTGATAAGATGAAGCCATTTGTAATGAGAATAAGATACTTGCAGGTTTTTGCAGGGTTTCGTCGGAGAAGAATGAAGGTTTGTAAAAAGTTTATGAGAGGGTAAGCTTGGTTTTTATAGAAGGGTAGAATGGTAGAATTCGAAAGAGTAAAATATATGGCAATGGATTAAAAATTTGGAATTCGTACTCAAGTTAGAACGGCGGGTTCAACTTTCCACAGAACACGTTCCATGTACGCCCAATAAAAATGGGACACGTAGGCCATGTCAGAGGATGACAGGACGTCGTGCGCGGCCCATTAATGCTAGGCGCGTGGGGTTGTTCTTAGCCACATGAGATTCACTCTCAGTAAAAGTCACCGTTATTACTACAGAAATGCCCAAGTAACAGATTGACAGAACTTCTGTGGTTTACAGAAGCTCTGTGATTTTGAAAATCTTGATGTTTATCCCTTTCTCATATATCTTATTGTTATCATGACTTCTGTGGGTTCTTCTTTAACCAAAACGTTTGCAAAGGCACTGGAGAGGATCAATAGGATTTTTAGTTAAGAATTTTTACTCGCAGAGGTTTTGTGGCTCTGTGGGAACTTGCAGAAGCTCTGTGAGGGCCAGCAGAAGCTCTATGAGGGAAAAAATCTCATAACAAAAATTCTATTAAATTTTCTGATCAAACAATTTTTGATCTGTTTTAAGAGATGTTTTTCGGACATATTTGAAAGTTGGTGTCCGAGAAAACTGTTATGGAAAAAGTTTTGTTCGATAAGGTCATGTTGTACGTTTTGGTTTCCGAGATAACATTCCAAAAGAATGATAGAGGGTTAATTTGTGATCTCAGAGCATATTTCTGGCAGAGCCTCTGTTGAGCTCAGCAGAAGCTCTATGACCTCAAATTTCTCATAACTCAAATTTTATGAAACTTTTTGATCTTTTGATTTTTGAAATGTTATCCACAGTATATTTAGGACATATTTGACAATTTGTGTCCCAGAAAACTGTTTTCAGCAACCTTTTGTACGAGAGACATACCTTTTTGGTTCTTCTTTTCTCGGCAGTGATGTCTGATTTCTGTCGATATAGATTCACCGACATTCTTCTTTGGCTTCCCCTTGAAAGTTTTACCTCTGTAGATCATTTCAGGGTCCCTTTTTGCTCCCCCTTGATCTAAGCACCTCTGTAGATCAGGAATTTTCCTTTTGCTCCCCCTTGACCTATGCTTGGATCAAAGAATGATAAGATTTGTATTGAGCATAGGTCTAGTTTTTCCAGAGGTTATGTGGAGGTCGTCAGAGGTTCTGAGCAGACTTACAGAAGCTCTATGCTATCAAGAACTATTTACGATTGGTAATTTACATACAGAAATAAATCAATCAAAGCAATAAGTTAAGTAAAATAGAAATATATACTTATTTACAGAAGATAAAGCTATACTTACAGAGGATTTTCACATCATATTAATCATTCCTAACTTACCCACCAAGAAATTAAATCTTTTCTCGTCTAAGGCTTTGGTGAATAAGTCTGCAAGTTGATATTCTGTTGGCACGAAATGCATCTCGATTGTACCGTGTTCAACATGATGTTTCAAGAAATGGTACCTTATATCGATATGCTTGGTTTTGGAATGTTGCACAGGATTGGCAGAGATGGCAATGGCACTTTTGGAATCACAGAAGATGGGTATTTTGAATAGAATGTGGCCGTAGTCTTTTAGCTGAGTCTTCATCCATAGAACCTGAGAACAACAGCTAGCAGCAGCAACGTATTCAGCTTCTGCCGTAGATGTTGATACACAGTTCTGCTTTTTGGAGGTCCAACTGACTAGCTTACCACCTAGGAATTGACAACTCCCAGAGGTACTCTTTCTGTCGAGCATGCATCCTCCATAGTCTGAATCTGTATAAGCTTTAAGACAAAAGCCAGAGTTCTGTGGATACCAGAGACCAAGATTTTTGGTCCCCTTTAGGTATCTAAAGATTCTTTTAACAGCATCATAATGTGATTTCTTAGGATTAGCTTGATAACGTGCACAAAGACATGTGGAATGCATAATGTCAGGTCTGCTTGCAGTTAAGATAACAGAGATCCAATCATGACTCTATAGAGAGTGCATTCTACAGAGATGCCATGTAACACCCCGCTTACCACGACACAATATTGTCCGCTTTGCCCCACTAGCTCACGGCTTTGTTCTTGGCGACCTGGCAAGGACTTCGCAAGGACTTCCCAGGAGGTCACCCATCCTGGTACTACTCCCACCCAAGCACGCTTAACCACAGAGTTCCCAAGGAACCCGCATGCTTGTGGCCCCAAAACGCGTTGTGTCTGGTAAGACCAAGGTTTACTAATATACCCAGCATCTCTCCTGTCCACGGCCGATGTGGGATATGCCTAAGGTGTTACACACACACCCCCTTAGGGACTCATCGTCCTCGATGAGGTTTGCCCCACCATCCCAAACGGCACAGGAGTGGCTCTGATACCATTCTTAACACAAGGAACCATTTTCTGTAACATCCCAGACCAACCGTACCAGATATTGTCCGCTTTGTCCGCACACCTGGACTCACGGTTTTAAAACGCGTCTGATAGAGGAGGTATCAAGTCCCTTATAAGGCAACATTTGTTCCCCTCCCCAACCAATGTGGGATCTTACAATCCACCCCCCTTGGGAGCCCAGCGTCCTCGCTGGCACACCAGTCCGGTTCCCGGCTCTGATACCATCTGTAACATCCCCAGTCCACCGTACACGATATTGTCCGCTTTGTGGATACCCTCTGCATAACAGCATGCCGGCACCGCTCACGGTTTTGTTCTTGCCCACACAGGCATACGCGGGACGCACCCAGACCGCACCCTGTGACAAGCAAAAGGCCTCATGCAAGGAAGGTATCCATCCACCCTTATAAGGAGGACTTCGTTTCCCCTCCTAGCCGATGTGGGAACTCACAATCCACCCACCTAAGTGGGATCAGCGTCCTCGCTGACACATCGACCCGGTGACCGGCTCTGATACCATTCTGTAACATCCCAGACCAACCGTACCAGATATTGTCCGCTTTGTCCGCACACCTGGACTCACGGTTTTAAAACGCGTCTGATAGAGGAGGTATCAAGTCCCTTATAAGGCAACCTTTGTTCCCCTCCCCAACCAATGTGGGATCTTACAATTGGATATGCCTAAAGTGGGGCAAACCTTGGTTTACTAATTTGTAACACCCCGCTTACCACGACACAATATTGTCCGCTTTGCCCCACTGGCTCACGGCTTTGTTCTTTCGAGAGATCCCACTAGATTATATGGACATGTGGAGCCCCAACTTGTAATCCTTCCACTGTCGTGAGCAAGGGGTTTTCGCAGCTCTGTGAAACCAGCCTTACGCAGTACCCCCTACTCTAGGAACTATGTGACCCAAGCCTTCGTCCAAGACACATGGTCCAACTCATAACTTGGAACGGGCAAGCCAGTTTGTACACCAACATAACCGCTCTAACTGGGCTCGGTCGTAGTCCAACCATCCTTAATACCCTCACTTGAGTCACAGACAAGCGCTACCAAGTCCGGTTAGAGCGGTTATGTTGGTGTACAAACTGGCTTGCCCGTTCCAAGTTATGAGTTGGACCATGTGTCTTGGACGAAGGCTTGGGTCACATAGTTCCTAGAGTAGGGGGTACTGCGTAAGGCTGGTTTCACAGAGCTGCGAAAACCCCTTGCTCACGACAGTGGAAGGATTACAAGTTGGGGCTCCACATGTCCATATAATCTAGTGGGATCTCTCGAAAGAACAAAGCCGTGAGCCAGTGGGGCAAAGCGGACAATATTGTGTCGTGGTAAGCGGGGTGTTACAAATTGGTATCAGAGCACGGCTTGAGTGAATCAAACGCATTTCGGTGTGTTTGATCTCAAGTTTGCGGCTATAAAATGTTCTTTAAAGTTTTTGGGAAATAAAAAGAAGGAGAAAAACCCGTTGGAGAAACGATGATCGAGGGCGCAGTGTGTACAGTCAGCCGGAGCCAAAGGGGAAAGGTACGGTACTTAGTGTATTTATTGCTTTCTAGATCATAGGGTATGCATGCTAGATTGCCTGTTGTTAATACTATGCTGTAGTTTGTACTGCTTGCTATTAGGGATTTATACTAGTTATAATCGGTTACTAAGTGAATGCCCTCTAGGTTGTATGCAGTAAGAAATTTATAGCCTTAGAATATTCGATTTAGTTCTTTTGCGCAACTCTTGTTTGAGTCCAACCGTTCTAGGATAGAATCTCGTATTCGAATGTCTATTTGTTTCGCGCTGCATGCGATTGGGTATTCGCGAGGCAACTCGTTATGGCTAGTAGGGATTCCGTAGTAGCAAGGGTAGTGGGATGAGATGAAATTCCTTGTGAGATGGAAAGAGTGTTTACATATGGGTATGTATGCTAGACTGCTTTCTAGAACATAGGAGTATGTGTGCTGGATTGTTTGGTGCTTATTACACTGTACTGCATGTTTGTTGTTTGCTAATAGGAGTTCATGCTAGCCCTGATAAGTTGTTAAGTGAATGCACTATAGGTTGTATGCGGTAGGAACCGAATAGCCTTAGAATGTTAGATTTAGTTCTATTGCGCAGCTCTTGTTTGAGTCCAACCGTTGTAGGATAGAATCTTATATTCGAATGTCTATCTGGTTTTACACTGTGTGCGACTGTGCATTCGCGAGACGACCCGTCATGACTAGTGGGGATTTCGTCATAGCAAGGGTAGTGGAGTTGGGTGGAATTCCTAGGGATCTAGGAAGAGTGTGTACATATGTCGGTGCGGGCATATGTGTGTAGTTATCGGCGAGAAACTACTTGGACCCGTCGGATGGAACTCGGAACGAGTGATGATAGGTGTGGAAGGTAGTAGTAGAGCTCCTACTATCGGAAACACAGGATCAATGCTCGAGTCAGGGAAAGTCACGAGGAATCCAAGGAGTTGAGCGTTAGCGTTGTTAGTGTGAATTATTATGTGCTAATAACTCGTTGTAATATCTACCCAGAATAGCCATCACAAGGAGGAGCGACTATAGTAAACCTACTAGTACAGGTGTGTACTTGTTTGCTTTGATGGGATGATCGTTGGGGTAGTGTCGAAGGTTATAATTTAGTAGTCGTTGGTAATGGTCGGTTGGGTATCTCGGGGTGAGACCCCGGTATTCCTGTGTTATGACCTTGACTTTCCAGTAGGCACTAGGAGGATATAGTCTTGGGCACTTACCTGAGAGGTAGTTCCGATGTGCCGGGCCTTGAGACGTACCTGGGAGGCAGGCGTTAAGGCGTATCTTGTTACAGTGTAACTAGGTTCCCTATGGCGGGCGAGGAAGATAAGTAGACGGTGGAAGATTGGGTGTTCCACACGTGTTGTTAGTGTAGACCGAATAGTGTCAGTTAAGGGAATGATGCCCTTTGTAATTAAGAGAATAAATGCGCAGTAACCTTTTTGAAGTAAGTAGTATGTTTAAGTGTCGACTTTTGGGCTTAAGGCCAAACACCTTTAGTGTAATCGGAGATTTGTAGCCGATTTTAAAATAATTATGGTGATGGTAGTAGTAACCCTGAGATGCTTAATTGAGATGAATGGTTATGGTGGAATGACCTTCGTGGGTGATTATAGGTTTACTAGTTTGACGATTCGTGTGAAATAAATTTTGGGAGCTTTTTAGAACTCGTGGAGGTTAATCGACAGTTGTTGGTAAGTATGATCGGATTCGAGTATCCTATAAGGCATATTGGTGAGCACCTTTAGAATGGTTAGAGCTTGAAAGTTGAATCGGGATGTATAGAATATCTAAGGTTGGGAGACAACCAAAGTCGTTTGACTAGGAATGATTCCAATTGTTGGAGTGTTCTTCTGATCATAATTTCAGTGTTCTTGAAGGAGTTTTGTTGGTAAGAAATGTATTCGAGAAATTTTTAAGACGGTGTGAGAAATTTAGATTCCAGTTAGTGAAAGTCCAGTGGCAACACCGAAAGGGGTCCGAGTGGACTTGGGAACCCGAGAATGATATGCGGGAGAACTACCCGAAGCTGTTTGCAGGCGTAGACTTCGAGGAGAAGTCTAATCCAAGTGGGGGAGAGTTGTAAAGCCCGTATCCCGGTATGTAATTTATTAGTCTTAAATATTTACTTTTAAGTTCGATTTATCGTGGTAAGCGATTATAACTAGTATAAATCCCCTCCCCAACCAATGTGGGATCTGTAACATCCCAGACCAACCGTACCAGATATTGTCCGCTTTGTCCGCACACCTGGACTCACGGTTTTAAAACGCGTCTGATAGAGGAGGTATCAAGTCCCTTATAAGGCAACCTTTGTTCCCCTCCCCAACCAATGTGGGATCTTACAATCCACCCCCCTTGGGAGCCCAGCGTCCTCGCTGGCACACCAGTCCGGTTCCCGGCTCTGATACCATCTGTAACATCCCAAAAATTACAAGAAAATTTAAATTTTTAAAAATGACATTTCATTAATTAAACTCGTTAAATAACCCAAAACGTTTCGTTTGCAACCCAAGAATAATTATTCTCTAAAAACAGTAAACAGCGAAATAAATAGTTTTAAAATGATAATTATAAAACAATATAATAATCAGCTCTCTGATACCATCTGTAACATCCCAGACCAACCGTACCAGATATTGTCCGCTTTGTCCGCACACCTGGACTCACGGTTTTAAAACGCGTCTGATAGAGGAGGTATCAAGTCCCTTATAAGGCAACATTTGTTCCCCTCCCCAACCAATGTGGGATCTTACAATCCACCCCCCTTGGGAGCCCAGCGTCCTTGCTGGCACACCAGTCCGGTTCCCGGCTCTGATACCATCTGTAACATCCCAGACCAACCGTACCAGATATTGTCCGCTTTGTCCGCACACCTGGACTCACGGTTTTAAAACGCGTCTGATAGAGGAGGTATCAAGTCCCTTATAAGGCAACCTTTGTTCCCCTCCCCAACCAATGTGGGATCTTACATGCCATCTGGATCTAAGGATAACTTATTTCAAGTGGCCATTGGAGTTTTCATTGCAGAGGTATCAGAGAGGCTATACTTGAAAAGAATGTCAGAGACATATTTGGCCTGATTTATAAAAATTCCCTCTGATGTTTGTTTGACTTGGAGTCCGAGGAAGAATGTTAATTCTCCCATCATACTCATTTCAAACTCACTATGAATGAGTTTTTCAAAACTTTTGCACTCTTCTGTATTAGTAGACCCAAAAATTATGTCGTCCACATAGATTTGTACAAGCATTATTTCACTGTTTTTACGTTTATAGAATAAGGTAGTATCTGTTGTACCTCTGTTGTAGCCATTTACTAGAAGAAAGGTAGAAAGTCATTCGTACCATGCTCTTGGAGCCTGTTTCAGTCCGTACAGAGCCTTTTCAAGGTAGTATACATGCCTTGGGAATTTTGAGCTTTCAAACCCTGGTGGCTGATTTACGTAAACCTCTTCTTGGATTTCACCGTTGAGAAAAGCTGATTTTACGTCCATCTGATAGACTTTAAAACCTCTGTGGGCTGCGAAGGCTAAGAATATTCTTATTGCTTCGAGTCGTGCGACAGGAGCAAAAGTCTCATCGTAGTCTATGCCTTCTTCTTGTCTATATCCCTTGGCCACCAATCGTGCTTTGTTTCTGATGACCACTCCATCTTCATCCTTCTTATATTTGTAGACCCACTTAGTCCCAATGGCCTGTTTCCCTCATGGCAGAGGTACTAAAGTCCATACTCTGTTACGCTCAAACTGTAGAAGTTCTTCTTGCATAGCGTCTACCCAGTTTGGGTCATCTAGGGCTTCATAAATCTTCTTTGGTTCTATCACACTAATAAAATTTGTAAAGAAACAAAAATTAGCAGTGGTAGACTTGGTTTTTACTGAGTCAGAAGGTTCTCCAATTATTTGGCTTGGAGGATGGCTTTTTGTCCACTGAGTGGTGCGTGGAAGATGGTCATCAATGTCATCGAACCTTTCTTCAGAAGCTTCTTGTTGATCTTCTTCTTGTGTAGCCTCTGTCGTTCTTCTTGTCTTGGTAGAAGATTCTACCATTTGTGGAATGATTGGTATGAGTGGTGGTGGAGTTTGTTCCTCTGAGGACGTATAGTCTTGGTTCTCAAATTCCTCTGTAATTGGTTCTTCTGTGGATTGTGGAGTTTGTTTTTCAGCAGCTTCTGTGGTCGTTTTTCTTGATGTTTCATCTTCTGCATTTTCTCCTTCGGCATTTGCATCTGTAGTATTTACAGAAGAAGGTGAAGCATTATTTGGACCAGTTAGAGTCATACCTGTAGGATTTTGTCCGACAGAGGATGGTTCTTCAGAAACTCTGATGGTTCCAACAGAAGGATCAATGTCATCATGGAACATCTCTAAAAATAGAAGATTTAAGTCTTCTTTCGTTTGCGAGATGTCAGAGGTTTCCTTTTTAAGTTCGAGTTCTGAACTGATTTGCTCAAAAGTCATTTGGAATGAATCATCAAAAGAAACATTGATACTTTCTACGATTTTGCGAGATCTTGTAAGGAATGCTATGTAGGCTTTGGAAGTGGCAGAGTATCCAATGAATTTGCCTTCGTCAGCTTTTACCTCAAACTTTCCTCTTGAATCTCTGTCGTTTAAAACAAAGCATTTACATCCGAACACATGAAAAAATTTGATGTTTGGCCGCCTTTTGTTGATCAATTCGTAAGGAGTCTTGAGGTGTCTTCTCACAATGGTTGAACGATTTTGTGTATAACAAGCAGTAGAAATCGCTTCTGCCCAAAAGTTCATCGGTAATCCGCATGCTGATAGCATAGCTCTTGCTGCCTCCACGAGCGTTCGATTTTTCCTTTCGACTACGCCGTTCTGCTGTGGAGTGCGTGCTGCAGAGAAGTTCTGTGATATTCCTTCTGTAGAAAGATAGGCTTCAATGACAGAGTTTTTAAATTCTGTGCCATTGTCACTTCTTAACTTCTGTATTCTGCAATCATAAAGAACTTGGATTCTTTTCATTAGATTAATCAAGATGATTGGAACATCCGATTTCTTTCGAATAAATTCAACCCATGTGAAACGCGAATACTCATCAATTAAGACAAGTATGTATTTCTTGCCACCTAGGCTATGTATGGCAATGGGACCGCAGAGGTCAACATGAAGCATGTACAGAGGTCTAGTGCAAGACACATCTGTTTTGCCTCTGTGGGAAGCTCTTATGAGTTTTCCTATTTCACAGGCAGAACACAAGTGATCTTTATTAAATCTAACATTAGGCAAACCTTTGACTAGATCAAGTTTTACCAGTTTATCTAATGTGTGAAAGTTCAAGCGACAAAACCTGTTATGCCATAACCAGGCTTCTTTACTTTCGCAAGCTACAAGGCAAACTTTGTCCTTGGTTGTTGAACAAAAATTCATCAGATACAGATCACCTTTTCTTTTGGCTCGCAGAAGTTCCATTCCTGTGTCTTCACTTTGCAGAGAGCAGAAAGTTCTTTTGAATAACACATCGAATCCTGTATCACAGAGTTGACTTACACTGAGTAGGTTGTGTTTAAAGCCATTCACATATGCAACTTTGTATACAGAGACGTTTTCCTTCTTTATGACTCCATAGCCTTTGATGTGTCCCTTCTTGTCGTCTCCAAAAGTTACAGATCCACCATCGTGTGTTTCTTTGTATGTGGATAGTAAACTTCTGTCGCCGTTCATGTGCCTTGAGCATCCGGAGTCAAGATACCAAATTGGCACAAACCGCTTCTGTAAGACAATCACAGAGACATAGGTACCCATTTCCATATGGGTCCAATATTGTTCGAATTTTTCAAGTTTGCCTTAGCATTCTTGAAATACATTTTATCTTTTGTAGAAAAATCAGATTGTTTCTCTCTAGGTTCTGACTTTGGAGTTTGAATTTTAGTGGAGAGTAAGCAATCTGGACTTGAGAAGTGAATATTCAATTTGAACATAAGATCAAAACAATGACAGTATTTAATATGAGACGTGATTTGTTTGAACTTTTCATTGAATTTGTTAAACTGAACCACAGAGGCATTACATTCTTTCTTAACATTAGATTTCCTATTACAAGAAGATCTATGAATACTAGAATGTTGTTTGCAAAAGTCTTGTTTAGGTCGTGCCTTCTGTGAGTCTCTTCTGTGGTGAACATCTTTCTTCACTGTCACAGAGGAAAAATATTTGTTAGCTTCATGCCTTTTTCCCTTTTGTTGCCAAGTGGGATTCTCTTTAATTTGCTTTAAAGGTTTTGAAAATTTTGAGCTTTTAGGATTTTTAGAAGCCTTTTTCAGATTATCAAGCTCTGTAGAGGTTTTGACTTGTATACACATTTTGAGAAAATCTGGACAGATAGGTATCTCTGTGATTTTCTCTTTTGGAGAAATTGTTCTGTTAAGAACCTCAGAGGAGAATTTAACATCCTCTGTGTCACAGTGAATTATCCCTGATTTAGAATCAGTCTCTGAGTCGTCAGAGGATGAATCGTTCTCATATACAGAGGTTGAGTCATCTCTTTCGACAGAGGCTGGATTTTCTGAGCATGTATCGTACGAGCTTTCTTCCTCTGTAAAATTAATTTCATAGATAGCAGAGGTTTCTGATGAGATCCCTTCAGCGAGAATTTGATCTATAGAAGATGTACAGAGATTTTCTAAAACATTTGATTTCAAAACTTCCAAAATTTCTTTTTCAATTGATTCTTTAAGTTTTTCTTCTGAAAAGATGGGTTTAAACTCAGGAGCTTTTGCAGATAATTTCTTTTCGATATTTATCATACAGACAAAAGCGACCTGTGTTTGAGTCTCTGGTTTACCAAACTTAAAGATACCAATCTGATCTTGTGTTTTCAGATATTTCTTTGGTTTGATTTCTCTATTGACAGAGGTTGTAGATGATGAATCTGTGTTTTCAAACCACACATTGATCATCTTCGTATGTTTCCTCAAGTGAGGTTCTTCAGAGATTTTAACCCTTTTACTTACAGAGAGTAAGTTTGGAAAAATTGGTTTATTTGTTTTTCCTATCACAAACAGAGAAGACAGAGGTTTAAGTCTTTTGCCTTCAACACCTAGAGTAATATCATCGTACCCTATACCTCGTGTTCCTATTTGTGAGTTCAATTTCTCATACACCTTCTGTGCATCTTTATAGTTTTTAAGTAAAACTTCTCTTCTGAGTAGATCTTGCCAAAGTACCTCTCTTTCTTTTTGAAAGTATTCTTTGAGAGCTCTTATGTCAGTTGTTTCACTCCTAGAAACTGAAAGCTCTTTTGTTTTGATTTTTAAAGCAGAGGTTAATTCAGAAATTTGCCTTTTTAAAGGATCTATATTATTGCTCCAATAATTTTCTGCTCTTTCCTTTTCTTCAAAATTTTTGGCTTTTTCTTGAGTGAGAAGCCTTACTTCTCTCTCATTAAAAGTGAGTCTTTTCTGAATGCTTTCATTTATCTCTTTTAGTTCAATCAGTTCAATGTTAAGTTTAATTAAATCATTATCTATAGATTTAGTACAAGAGGTTGAGTTTGAAATGGATACCTCATTGTCAATGTCGGAGTCTACTTCTGCCATGCCACAGAACAGGGCATTGGAGGTGAATTCATCATCAGAGGTAGAGTCTGACTCGAAGTCCTCCTTGTTTGCTTCAGAATGCCCTTTGTTCGCCATTAGGGATTTTTGCGCATAATATTCAGCCTTCTTTTTGTAAAAAGCTGAGTCCTTATGTGGGCGATTTTGTCTACTTCTGCATTCTTTTGCGAAATGGCCTGGCTTGCCGCAGTTGAAACAACCTTGAGAGGTGTTTCCAGTTCGATCGTCGGACTTCTGTTGATCTCCACCTTTCTCTGTTCGGCATTCGTTTGCGTAATGACCAGGCTTACCACATTTGTAGCATTTTTGTGTGTGGCCTACCTTGTCATCTGACCTTTGTCGGTCATTTCCTCTGTAGTTTCTGTCGCTCGAACTCTGTCAGTCACTTATGTAGTCTGACCTCTGTCGGTCACTTGATTCTTCTCTTCTTCCATCATCTCTTCTATCTCTCTGGTTGTCTCTGCTATATCTTTCATTTCCAAAATTTCTTTGGTTACCTTTGAACTCTCTTGTCAATAGAGCCAATGATTTAGCTAATGACGCAAGAGTTATTTCTTCCTCTATCAGCTCGTCTTCTTCGCTATCAACCATCACCATTTTCTTCTTCTCCTTTTTCTTCTCCTCTGTTGCTCTCTAATTTCTCGGTCTTTCTTTAGCCTCTGTTGATTTACTAACCAATGCGTATGGTGCAATGGTTATCGTTTTAGCCTGTGCTATTTGAGGCTCTTGTGCAGCTGGTGTTCCATAGAGATCAGAGAGTGTCCATGAGTCTAGATCTTGGTTTGTTTGTAAAGACATAGATAATTGAAGCCACTCATCATTCAGGCTCTTTAGAAACATGACGTTATTTTCTTCCGAGGTTCTGTGAATGCCAGACTTTCTGCATTTGTTTATGAGAGAGTTGAACCTGTCGTACGTCGTTTGCAGAGGCTCTGAATGCATGATATTCATTTATGTACTGTGCCCTTCGGTTCTTCTGTGTTTTAGCACCCCCTTCCAACTGTCTTTCTAATTCTTTCCAAAGATCGTGCGCAGTTTCGCATGCATCTAAGGATTGAAAAAGTTCATTGGGGATAGCCATTATCAAGATTCTTTTTGTTTCCTGTGCAACTTCATCTTCTGCCTTATCTTCATTTGACCATTCTTCTTTTGGCTTCGGTTTTTTATGTTCAGGGATTTCAGGAGATTCAGCAGTAGCTGGTACTCGTGGTACTACTATCATGGGAACAGGAGGAAGGTTGTAAAGATATTGTACTAGGTTTTTTTCAGTACCCTCAAAGAAATGAACCATTCTTATCTTCCATTGAGGATACTCATCTCGAAGGAGAGTAGGAGGCTTGGTGAGTGAACCAGCAGTAAAGAAGTTATTTGTATTTGTCATTGTAAAGGTTCTGAAAAGATAGTATGATTAAAGAGTATGAGTCTGATGATCTGGAAAGTTTTCTGGGTTTGAACAGTTTCCAGAGTACACTTTAATGGAGTTTTAACCTAGAAATGAGGAATAGGTTAAAAAAAAAGGAATGATGTCTATCACCAATCTTGTAACAAAGAGGATCACTTGATATTGAAAATCAAGCTTTGCTCTGATACCAATTGTTGGTTCCCGTTTTGCTTATACAACATTGTCAGATCTATTAGTTCAAGTTTATGTTTGATGCGGAAGCGTATTTGAATAACTAACAGATATGTTTGATAGATTTAGAACACAATATAAATAAACAGTGAACAGGAAATAATATCTCAAAGTTTACTGAATATATATATATCAAGAACAGATTCAAGAACAGTGAGTAAGCAAAGCTATAAAACAGATATGACTCTCAAAGTATATAAGCTATGTGTTCTTGAAGTTTTTCTCTTTTTAATTCTCGATTCTTGATTTAGGAAGAACTCAACACGAGTCTTCCTTTTATACTACTCAAAGGGGACCATAAAGTATGAGCTACTATTCAGAACAGACGGTATGAATAGTTGGAAGGATGGCATGAACAGTTGAATGTGCTGTATTGCATTTAATGCAGCAGACGTCTATTATGTACTAAGCCCTATTGAGTCCACTCAGATTTTGACACGTTGAAGTTGGACAGGCTACGTTGCCATGCAAGTTGATGAACAGGTCCAGGAACAGTAGCAAGATATTATAAATATCTTTGAAGTATTTGTTGAAGACCGCAGAGGCTCTGTGAAGTGTCACAGAGGTTATGCGGTTTGGTCCTTTGTAGAGCAGTCTTCACCGGATTCCGAGTCTTTGGTCTTCTTTGCGCGTATGACAGAGCTTCTGTAGGACGCCTCTTTAGCTTCTGTAGCTTCTTGACCTTGATCTGTCGGTAAGTTCGGCAGAGCCTCTGTAAGAGGCTTTCTTCACTTAGCCTATTTTTCACTACTTCTAAATACTTCTATGATTAGGAAGATTGAAGCTAACAAAGTTGACCGGTCGATTGACTACGGGTGATAGAAAATCAGTGTGACTTGGAAGAGGTTTGTCGAAGGGGAACGACTCGAACTCTTCTTCACAGTTACCTTCGGAGTTCACGTACTCTGAAAAATCTATCTCGTGTAGTGCTGGACTAGGATCAGGTGAGGAAGGGGAGGAACTCTTTGTGCTTGAGTGTTTTGGGGAATTCGGTGCAGAAGCTAAGAAAAAATCAGAGTTTAAATTCTGTAAAACACTCTCGTCTTGAGAATCTTGATCGTCTTGTGTTGAAAAAGTTTTTCCTAAGAAAGCTTTACACGAAGACATGTCCGATGAGCTAGAAGAAAGTTCGGGTGAAATCGTCTTTTCAGATTGGAGTTGGTCAAACTGTTCTTGGAGTTGACCTTTACTCACTTTCTTTTGCATCACTTCGGTTGCCAAAGCGGACAGTTGTGACGTGAGTCAATTGATTTTAGACCGAAGGATTTCCTGTCCTTCATCAGACACATTGTCGGTTTTGACTGATTTTAGATTCTCAATCTTTGTAAGTAAAACTTGCTTTTCCATTTGAAACCTTGACCTTTCTTTCTCAATGGACTCCTCCAACTCGACTATCTTTGCTTCCAAGCTGAGAGGGGGTACATAGAGTTTAAACTCATCCGTCTCAGTCTTGGTTGCAGGTGCTAGATCCTCATCCTTTTTGGAGGAATCCTTGGGTGTAGCTACCTTGTAGGTGTCGAAGTAGTCATTGGAAAGGTACTTTTTGTCCTTTTGATACGAGTAGTTTAAAGGTTCATAACAAAATGGAAGTTCAACTCCTCGTTTTTGTGTGCGTTTATGTTCCTCGGTTTCCTCCTCCTTTTCTGGTTCAAGAGGACCAGTCCATTGAATTGCGTATTCTGGGTACTTTTTATCTAACCCATAGCACACAAAATCATATAGGGTTGGAACTTGATATCTTCCCCTTTTTAAGTAGTGTGGGTTATCATATCCGATTCCCCACTCTTTGTTGAAGTACGTGAACTCTTTGGGTTTGTTCAAAAAAATGGTTTGATCAGTTTGACCCCTTTTGTGGAGTTTGGTTTCGAGGTCAAGAATTTTAGTAACAAACTCTTTGTGCTGAATTTGAAGAGAAGAACATTGATAAAAAAATTTCTTCTTTCTCATTCATGCACTGATCAAACTGACGCTGAAGATCAGATAATTTGGCTCTTAAGTCTTTAGGTGCTAATGATAAAATTTTGCATCTATCAGTTAAATTAGCACAATCAGACTTATATTTTTCTGTTTTTCTCTTTTGAACATCAAGCTTTTCATTTAGTGACCTAATTTCAAGCTTTTGTTGTTTAGAGGTGGCCTGGAAGGAATTTGCCAGATCAGTAAATGCTTGCATTTTATTCAAGAATTCGGGTTGGCAAGAATCACATACCTGACTTGTAGGAGCCGTTTCTTCTTTGGCTGAGGAGTGATATCCCATGAAGGCATCAGCAACATCAAAATTGCCTTCATCATCAGATCTTTCCAACCAGTAGTCATTTTCAGCAAACATAGCTTCTCCAGCCTCCTTCTGACGAGACAATGCAAGGTTGGCCTCATAGTAGTGAGAGTTCTTTACTGTTGGCTGGCGACAATCCTTCGCAAAATGACCAAGTTTCTCGCAGTTGTAACACTTTGCGGGTTCATCTCTCTTCTTCCCTTCTTCTTTCTCTGACTTTCCCTTCTTCTCAGCCTTGTCGTGCTCACTGACCTTCTTCTTTCCTTCGTATCGATCTTTGTAGTCATGGCGCTTGTTGGAGGAGGTGGAGTAGCGCTGACTATTGGATGAGGGCTTCTTGTAGTACCTTTGTTGTTCGAAGGATTTGGTAAGCAAAGCTATGGCCTTTTTGAATTCGGCAACCTTTTCATCATCAGAATCGTCGTCTTGCTTATCTTCAGCTTCTGACTCAGAAGAACTTTGCTTTGGAGCACGTCTGGAGTGACTTCCCGATGATTTTCCTTGCTTTGAGGATATGAGAGCAATAGGATCAGCAAATTGCTTTGGTTCAGTCTTTTTCTCGCCTAGGAGCACATTCACTTCATCTTCGTCTTGAAGAAGTGTCTCATACAGTTCGTTGATGCTGATATTCTCAATCAAATTGTTGTGCTTGACATGAGAAGCAAACACCTTCCATTCAGGTAACAGATTTTTGATAAACTTGAGCGCATTTTCCGTATTAGAACGAACAATCTTGTTCTTGTTCAGTTCATTGAGAAGTAGGCAAAAACGTTCATAGGTCTGGGTGAGGGATTCACCGTTGCGCTGCTTGAACCCATCGAACTTCGTTATCGCGCTATTTATCTTCAGTTGATTTCCTACAACGCTCCCACGCATCATTCTGGCTACTTGGTCCCACATGCCCTTAGCCGTCTCTTTGTAACTATCTATGGCAGTGTAGATGGAATTAGGAAGAGCTTGAATCAGGTATCTATTTGCATGCTTTTCACCGTCAATCATGCCTCTTTCAAATTCTGTCATTTCAGCCAGAGTCTTTTCCTCACGTCGAGCTAGTGCAGCTGCAGTTGCAGCTATTTCCTTCATCGGTTTGTCAATTGGGCCATTATCCAGGGCTCTCTTGATGTACTCATAGTTATCCTTGGACTCTATGAAGATCATAAACCTATCTCTCCATTGGCTGTACTCGTTCGGATAGAGACACGGTGGCTTGGTGTTAGTGCCATTGCGAGAGCATCACGAGAGGAAGACATCTTCGGTTGCAATGGAGTGATCGCTAGACGTGTAGATTGATTCAAAGTGTAAAACCTAACGCAAGGCACTAAGAGTGGAGTCCTAACACAGGTTCTATGAGTGGTTAGACAATAACTTAGCTTACTGGATAGGAATCCAAATAAGTGATCTGATCTGGAAGTGTCCGGATCATAATTGAAGAAAGCAGTTCAATTATGCATAGTTGTCCGGATAAGCAAGGGAGTCCGGATAACTTGAGTTGTCCGGATAACCAAGGTTACCGGATGGTCTTAAGTTACCGGATAGAGAACAATTCAAACAGAAGCTTACCGGTTGCTGTGGATTCCGGACAATATTATGTTTTCCGGGTACGATGGAGTTTCCGGATACTGTGTAGTTTCCGGGTAAAAAATGGATTTCCGGATACAATTGATTTCCGGATACTTTGAGTTATCCGGAACAATATTACCCGGATAGGTTTGAGATTATAAGATACTAACCCGGATGGATGACTTACCCGGAAGAAACTGGTTGTCCGGAAAAATTGGAAGAATCCGGATGGAACCACAAACGTTCGGACAAAATGAACTTGTCCGGAAGCTGCGGCTAGGTTTGTCCGGACACTGCGGCTGTTTACTCAGTTCGATCGATTTCTCAAATAGGGTTACTCAAAATTGTTCCTGAAAGATTAGAAACAATACCAAACACAAAACTAACACTTACCCAATCGACTTCTAAGCAAAAAGAACACGTTTTGATGGTAAAAATTCGATTTTTATTGAAGAACACTACCAAAAACTTTGATCTTAAATTGCTAAATTGACTAATCAAACGAATGAATTAGGATGTGAAAATTTGCAGAAACACTTATAACGATAATACTAATACAACCCAATAAGAAAAAACAACCAATTTCGACTGAATCAAATATTCAAGAATTCAAGAATAGTCAGACGAGTAAAAGTCAAACTAACCAGAAATTGATGAATGAAGCTTTGAATCGAATCCGTCTGTCTGCTCTTATACCAATTGTAGAATCCAGATCCGTGCAACAGTTTAGAAATCGAATATGATAAAGCAATAAAAAATATGATTTCAACTGGTCATCCCTTTCATTAACTTTCAGAGAGAATATTACAGTACAAATTAGAAAGCTAAAGAGATGATTTTTTATGTTTTTCCATGCTAATCAACATTAAATACAATGGGCCCGTGGTTAACAAGCCCACGGCCCGTTCACTAAAAGGCTCAAATTGAATTAATACAAAACAACCCTTGAACTTTAAATCAACATTAAAACCTGCCCTAACAAGGATCTTTGGTTAGCAAAGGGAAGAATAAAGCATAGGAGGCGATTGCTAGCTGACGAAGATTAGGATATGTTTACATTTATGTATTGTATGGTTTTGAGACTTTGGGACCGAATGTGAATTATCATGTATTTTGTTATGAAAGTAACGACGTTGTGCATGAAATGTTAATTGTTATATATTATGTATATTTTGGGATACCGGGTCGTTACAGTCAGCCATAAGGCCTTTGTTTTTCTTCTTATAGGTTTTCAGCTTTGAATACCTTTCTTTCAGCTTTTTGTATTTTTCATCTCTAGTCCTGTGAGTAAAGTTTTTCTTGGGAAAAGCTGAGGGTCTAGAGACTTTCTTTGACCTGCACTCGCTAGCAAAATGTCCTATATTTTCACAGTTATAGCAAGTAGTAGTAGCCTTATCAACAGGGGTTGATGATCTTGGCTTGTCAGTAATAGCAAGAGGTTTATTCCTTTTGAAATTACTCTTTCTAGAAAATCTTCTGAAATTATTAGCCAGGAATGCCAGAGTTTCATCATTATCTGAAACGTCAGAGTCTGATGATCTTTCAGAGTTAGTTTCCAACTCAGTGACAGTGATAGTCGATCGCTGAGTGGAAGGTGACTCTGAGATTAAAGCAATAAGGGTGCTTTTGGAATCGTTTACAAGATTCTTCTTAAGATGACTCGATTGCTCATGATTCAACATCGTGCCATATAAGGTAGAAAGGGTCATTGATTTTAGATCCTTTGACAGCTTGAGACACATAGAATAACTGTCCCAGCTTTCAGGTAAACATTCTAAGAACTTTGTCAGTACTTCAAAGTTAGAATATTCCTTACCAACAGTTTTCAGATCTATTATTAAGCAGTTAAAACGTTGGTGTACTTCAGAGAGAGTTTCATTCTTACCACAAATGAAGCTTTCGTACTGTCTTACCAGGTTGATCTTTCGAGAGTCCTGGACTTCAGAAGTACCTTCATACTGAACACAGATTGTGTCCCACATAGCTTTTGAGGTTTTCAGGTTCATGACGGAATGGTAGACTTCGTCAGGAAGAGCCATGGAGAGTATGGATCTGGCTTTGGTGTCGATAGCCACTTTCTTCTTATATTCATCACTCCTGTAACGACCCGTTGTCCCATAACATACATAATATATAACAATTAACATTTCATACACAACGTCGTTACTTTCATAACAAAATACATGATAATTCACATTCGGTCCCAAAGTCTCAAAACTATACAATACAGAAATGTAAACATATCCTAATCTTCGTCAGCTAGCAACCGCCTCCTATGCTTTATTCTTCCCTTTGCTAACAAAAGATCCTTGACCTGGAATACATATTTTTAAAAGGAAAATGAGGGTTAGACCAAACGGTCTAGTGAGATAATCCCTGTCAGTTTAGAAACCCTTTTTATAAAACACACATCTACCACAAAGATTAAATACCAAGCAAGACTCGTGCATCGTGTACCACTCATCCTTCACATGGCCAAATTAGTTGGTTGCAAGCCAACTAATCAATTAAACACATTGTACGACAACTACAGCCACAACACACTGTACGACAACTACAGCCACAACACACCGGTCCTATGCCCGGCCAACGTGCTCTCGTGTAGTGTAATACTCATGTAAATAAAATATATATCTCAATATATCACATTTTCATTTATAAAAGTGTTATCACATTCCAACCACATATTCATTTCAATCTAAACACATCTATCACACCATCTCATATATATATATATAGATATAGATATATATATATATGTATCCCAGTTGAAAACGTTTTAAAGTAAAAACTCACCTTGATTGGTTATCAAATTTCCTTCTAAGCTTTTCTCGAGAAATCCAATATTTCATTCAAAGTTTACCGAATCTGGAACAAATAGACACAAGCATCTCCTTACCAAATGAACACAAAAGATATACTTAACAGGCTATGAACTCCGGATAAATCTACCTAATTCTCATCCTCAAAATAACCAAACAGCCAAAGTTTCCGGAAACCCCAAAAGTATCCGGTCAACCCAACCTTTCCGGACAACCCTTATTTCCGAATAGCATAATTAATCCGGATAACATGAACTATCCGGACAACACAGACAATCTGGATAACACCCGGACACCAAAGCAATCCGGACACCATCCGGTATCTCATTCCATCCGGAAACCATCAAATGAATCGTCCGAACACTAACAAAAGGAATTACCGGACACCACCCAAGATTCTACCCGGACACATTCAACGTGTCCGGAAACCTTCGTTTGTTCATGTGTTTTCTACCCAGAAATCGACTGATTCAATACTAGCAGTGAATTCAACTATTATAATCCGATAGAAACCTTCTAAAAGCAGTTACAAATACAAAATACCTCAGATTCACTTCCAAGCACACCAATTGAAGCCTTAACCTAGCCTTTCTTCTTTTCTCCTTCTTGCTCTCTCAAAACACACACACACACACACACACACTAAACTGAATTTGCTGGATGTTTGTTGAATGAAAATATCTGGAAACCTTAAGGGATAATATCAATTCATATTTTACACTTTGGTCCTTGAACTTCTCAATAATGACACAAAATGCCTTTAACTTATAAATTAACCCAACTTACCCTAAACATTAATTATATGGTTAACTTTATTTAACAGAAAGATATTTTTAACTAACGAACTTACTCGGGGTATTACATTATGTCCCCTTTAAAAGAATTCCGTCTCGGAATTCGGTTAAGCGAAAAGGTATGAATACTTAGTTTTCACTACTACCTCGAACTCAATCAAAGCCATAGGAAATAGCTGAATAGACATCCCACACCTATCTATATCTCTAACACGGATAAGCAACAAAAGAACAGAAAATACTAATGATCATTTTGCACCGAAGTCATATAACACTTTAGCACGTATAGTGTTTGTTAAAATATACCTGTAACCTCCTCCGGAATTTCCTCTGCTTCTTGTGCTGTCATTTGGATGGCTCGACCCTTTGCTTTCGGTACTTCAGACCTTTGTATCTCTCCTGGCCTAACACCCATTGGTCTCACCGTCATACTACCCTGTTGTGCTTTCCATTGTGGACAATCTGCCTGAAGATGATCAGGGGAGTTGCAAGAGAAACAAAATCGAGTTACCCGACAGTCTCTAACAATGTGACCAGTCTTTCCACATTTGTAACAACTTCGGGAATCCACATAACAGTTTCCTTGATGAACATGATTGCATTTTGGGCATGGTCTTTCAACTGGTCTGAAAGGTAGATAACTATCAAACCTCGGGGATTCGTACTCCTCCGGATCATACGTAATTTCCTCCAATTTCCTTTTTCCAGTACTTTTATCATTAGCACTTCTCCCTTTATCTTGTTCCACGGTTTCCGCTGCGTCTACTGCGGCTGAGAAAGTTTCTGGTCCTTTAGCAATCAAAAAACTTCTGATTTCTGCATTCAACCGAAAAATAAACCTCTCAATCTTCATTGCTTTCGTGGCCACGTAGTATTCCGCGAAACGATACTTTTCCAGAAAATGAGCGGTGTAGTCCCGAACTGACAAATTCCCTTGCTGTAAGTTCATAAACTCTTCCTCCAATTGTTTGACTGCTGCATGAGGACAGAACTGTTTCCGGAAAGCTATAACGAATTCTTCCCAAGGGTAGGTAGAATATATATCAGATCCTCCCGAAGACATATGTGCTTCCCACCAGTATAGGGCATCGCCTTTCAACATTGCAGTTCCATAGAGTACTCTATCCTCTTCAGCGCATTTACTAGTCTTGAAAATAGCTTCTATTTCCTTCAGCCATCTCATAGCTTTTACCGGATCCCGATCTCCTGAGTAAGTTGGAGGCTTACAACTTAAGAACATTTTATAGTCACACTTTCTTAGTACTGGTGTGATCGTAGGTGTAATAGGCATCTCCTTCTTCCTGACCAGGATCTGGTGTCTCAGCTTCATTATGGCGAGTTCGATCAAACATGGCTTGTATACTGGACTGCAGTCTTCCCATTTCGGATATTAATTCGTCCCTAGTAACAAATTCATTACCTCGCGGCGGAGTTCCACCCCCAGTTCTACCCCCAATTCTACCTCCAATTCTGCCTCCACCTCTTTCTCCCCCGCTTCCCCTTCCTCCGGTTGTTGGGTTTGTTCTATTCGGATTTCCTCCTCCTTCCCGATTCGTTTGTCTAGTACCACTTGCCATTCTGTTGATTCAGATAAGGTTAATATACACATAAGCACATACCCCATATAACAAGGCATTCCAGTTCAAACATGTACTTGTAAGATCACAATTACACTGGCCAGTGTAAGATGAAATTACCTTACATGATGTTCCTTCTACCTTTTATACTTATTCATCCCAGGGTACTAAAATAATAGGGACATCCTACTTCACATGCAGTTTAAGTCTAGGTACAGATACAAATACCTAAATCCCTTAAACTAGGGCTCTGATACCATCTGTAACGACCCGTTGTCCCATAACATACATAACATATAACAATTAATATTTCATACACAACGTCGTTACTTTCATAACAAAATACATGATAATTAACATTCGGTCCCAAAGTCTCAAAACTATACAATACAGAAATGTAAACATATCCTAATCTTCGTCAGCTAGCAACCGCCTCCTGTGCTTTATTCTTCCCTTTTCTAACAAAAGATCCTTGACCTGGAATACATATTTTTGAAAGGAAAATGAGGGTTAGACCAAACGGTCTAGTGAGATAATCCCTGTCAGTTTAGAAACCCCTTTTATAAAACACACATCTACCACAAAGATTAAATACCAAGCAAGACTCGTGCATCGTGTACCACTCATCCTTCACATCCTTCACATGGCCAAATTAGTTGGTTGCAAGCCCACTAATCAATTAAACACACTGTACGACAACTACAGCCACAACACACTGTACGACAACTACAGCCACAACACACAGGTCCTAAGCCCGGCCAACGTGCTCTCGTGTTGTGTAATACTCATGTAAATAAAATATATATCTCAATATATCATATTTTCATTTATAAAAGTGTTATCACATTCCAACCACATATTCATTTCAATCTAAACACATAATCACATCATCTATCACATTCTCAATCCATTCATATCCATCTCATATATATATATATAGATATATATGTATCCCAGTTGAAAACGTTTTAAAGTAAAAACTCACCTTGATTGCTTATCAAATTTCCTTCTAAGCTTTTCTCGAGAAATCCAATATTTCATTCAAAGTTTACCGAATCTGGAACAAATAGACACAAGCATCTCCTTACCAAATGAACACAAAAGATATACTTAACATGCTATGAACTCTGGATAAATCTACCTAATTCTCATCCTCAAAATAACCAAACAGCCAAAGTTTCCGGAAACCCCAAAAGTATCCGGTCAACCCAACCTTTCCGGACAACCCTTCTTTCCGAATAGCATAACTAATCCGGATAACATGAACTATCCGGATAACACAGACAATCCGGATAACACCCGGACACCAAAGCAATCCGGATACCATCCGGTATCTCATTCCATCCGGAAACCATCAAATGAATCGTCCGGACACTAACAAAAGGAATTACCGGACACCACCCAAGAATCTACCCGGACACATTCAACGTGTCCGGAAACCTTCGTCTGTTCATGTGTTTTCTACCCAGAAATCAACTGATTCAATACTAGCAGTGAATTCAACTATTCTAATCCGATAGAAACCTTCTAAAAGCAGTTACAAACACAAAATACAAAGGAACATACCTCAGAGTCACTTCCAAGCACACCAATTGAAGCCTTAACCTAGCTTTTCTTCTTTTCTCCTTCTTGCTCTCTCAAAACACACACATACACACACACACACTAATCTGAATTTGCTGGATGTTTGTTGAATGAAAATATCTGGAAACCTTAAGGGATAATATCAATCCGTATTTTCCACTTTGGTCCTTGAACTTCTCAATAATGACACAAAATGCCTTTAACTTATAAATTAACCCAACTTACCCTAAACATTTACTATATGGTTAACTTTATTTAACGGAAATATATTTTTAACTAACGAACTTACCCGGGGTATTACAAGTCCACATATGAATTTCCTTGGGAATCAGTCTTTCTGGAATAGCAGGTCTATTTTCAGCGGCTGGAACTGCAGCATCAATTCTTATAGTAATATATGGGCCATTTTCAAGATAGTAAGGCATAGTAGGGTCTACACCTTCTAAGAAGAGAGTCATCCTATTTTTCCATAGATTAAAATTATCTCTGGAGAATCTAGGGGGTTTTGCAAGAGAACCGTTGTCAATATAGTTGGTGTTTGTATTGGTAGCCATTTTAAGAAAGAGCAAGGAAGAGATATCTTAGTATATATCAGATCTTGTTTATGAGATTAAACAAATCCGCTCTGATACCACTTGTTGGTCCCGAACGGCTAAACAAGTTTGTAGAAGGGGGGGGGGGGGGGGGGGTTAAATACAAACACACGTTTTTACTTTTCTAAATTGTTTATTGATAAATCAAGAAAATTTACAACTTGTTGCGGAACAAGATTAAGGATAAACCTAATCTAAACAAGTCTTGAGAAACACTAAGTTTCTTGCACTAGAAAGAGTTAAAGAAATTACGAATAATAACTTAACAATAAGAGAGAAATAAGAAGATGGTCCGAGCACACTTCAAAACTGAAGTAAGGTTCTTCTTATATACTGCATGCATGTAATGCATGGCAGTATGGCTTTACACGTGGCAGCAGCTGAGTGGTTGCATGTCATTGACCTTTGTAGACAACCTTAGTAGCCGCATGGTGCACAGTGTAGAATCAGAGTTGTTGTACGATTACAGACAAAAGGGATGTCCGTTCTGACAGTTCGTACGAAGACGTGCAAGGGAGGTAAGACAATAGTAACATGCAGGGAGACTTCATGATCAGCTTTCGTTGAGTCAGATCTTTATCAGCGAATGATAAAGTTCAGCGATTGCTGAAATCTTCTACTTGATACTTCACGTTGAATGGACAGGTCTTGCTTCGCTGATATCCGCATCAGTTCATGAGTAGACTTGTCACTGGTTCTTGAGCTTGATCTTCGACTTCAGCGTAGAACATATGTTGACGTGAAACTTGTCTTCAGGGATCATAAGTAAACAAACTAAACTATCAGCGATCATCAAAAGAACTGAACAGGCTCAGAGCTATATGATGATGAACAGTGTTCGCTGAATATCTAATCTAAAGAGTGAGAGTTCCTATCAGCGGTACTGTAAAGTCTTAGTACTTATCAGCGATAGTGAAACTCTAATACATATCATTTACTTACAATTTTCACTAAGTGTTTAAGAGAGGGTCATTATCAAATCACTGAGGGTTTGGATCAACAATGTCCCATCGCCCCAAGACATCAATAGGACAGAAACACACGCTGAAGCCTCTGTGGCTTGCATAGATTTGACACAAACTGGTCTTGAGATCTTTAGAATCTCACGTAGGCTCTGTCCAACTCAGGGGCAGTAGGATGACTTAGTATCACAAGGGAAGACCTGTCTTGATCCCAGGTCCTCCCAACACATCAAATTTTCTTCTCCAGAACCTGAGCTGGAAGAGGAAACTCTGATCATAACCCCCAGAGATGTATCCCCTGAAAAGGAAGACCAAGGACCGGGTGGAAGTCCTCCAAGAGCCAACATCCAAATAACTCTTGAGGGAGGCGTCTCTGAGCTCGAGACTGACTTGAATCCATGTGTTGGAGACAAGGTTACAAAACCCGCTTGTTAAATCCCAAATCTCTATTAATAAGATATGAATGTAGTGAGAGAGAATCTAGAGAGCAAATATGTCATCCATGTATTGAGCTCAAAGGATTACAAAAGGTTTCTAAAAGATTACAAAAGCTTACTAAAGTTTTTTGAAGTGTTTCTAACAAATGGTCTAGACAAGCCTATTTATACCCATGACATACAAGGTATAAAGGCATTCACAATACTGTATAGACTCATACAGTACATTGACTTTACAGTAAATCTTGAATACAACATTGCTCTAACAATCTCCCCCTTTGGATTCAAGATTTAAAAAATTTGACAGCAGTCTTCAGCTCTTTGTAAAGTCAATCTTCTTCAACAGACACTTTATCAAACTATCTTCAAGTCTTGTACATGAAAACAGATCTTTACAGCTTTATCAGTCTTTAACAAACAGTAACTTCTCGTATCCTTCTTGATGCAAGAACCTTAGTTCTCATATTAACTTTAAGAATCTGGAATCATCAATTCGGATGTAGGCAGATCCGAAACTATCAATTCGGATGCTAGAGGATGCGAAATCAGCTCAATTCGGATCAAGTAGGATTCGAATTCAAGTAAGTTGGAACAAGAAGGGTCCGAAATCAGGGCAATTCGAATCATGAAGGGTCCGAAATCAGGGCAATTCGAATCATGAAGGATTCAAAATCGTCTATATTTTTGAACTTTTAGGTGTAAGCGCATTCCGAGAATCACTCAGAACTAAGATAACCAAATTCGGCAACATTTGGACTTCACATGATCCTTCTCCCCAATCTTCAGTCTTTGTTCACGAATCTTTGACTTGAAATATCTTTGATTTGAAAATTCTTTGACATGAAATTGAAATTAAACTTTTCTCCCCCTTTTTCGATGATGGTGAGCATCATAATCATCGAAAACCATTTTCAATTTCAGTTGTGTCTTTGAGTATTGCTAACAATCTCCTCCTTATAGAATAACCTTGCTCCCCTCAAAATAAGAATTCTGGAGCAATTTATTTTCTCCCCCTGAAAGTATGCATATATTTCAATAACGTACAGTATTTGAAATTGTAGCACAAATTTTAAAACAAATTTACACAAGGAAAATAACATTCATTGAATTTTATTTTATAACTACAAACATTTGATCATTTGAAAACTTTACAAAAGAAATTCAACTTAATGAAATTTAACAGATTTTTCAATCAAATGAAATCAAATGCATGTGTTTGGATTCAAGAACAAGTCATCATTGTATATCAAGTTAAAAAATGTTCAGTTTCAACCCCTTTATTAAATCTATTTGGTGTGCTAGCATGGGAAATATGATTAGCTTCAAGCATATGCAATTCTAAAACATATAAGAATATTTTGCTCTACTCACACTATTTATCCAAAAACAGAATTTTCACAAATTTACGGGTTTATCGCGACTTTGTATTTTCCCAAGTTTCAAGAGATGTGTGCTCATTGGCATCTTTTCTTTTGTGCTCATTGGCATCTTTTGATTTGTGCACATTGGCATCTTTTGATTTTGTGCTCATTGGCATCTTTTGATCAAAAAGTTTAGTAAGAATAAGATACACCGTTAAACATGGCTTTCTATCTGGTTCTATAGCAGGATTTGGGTCAGCAGATCCCAGACCAGTTGGCCTTAGGTGCTAGGTGTCAAGCACCCCTTAGAACTTAATTTCCCAAACCAGAAAGGCCACATCGATATATCTTAAACCCATTTGTACCAGTAGAACATGGCTTTCTATCTGGTTCTATTGCAGGATTTGGGTCAGCCGATCCCAGACCAGTTGATCTTAGGGACTAGGTGTCGAGCACCCCTTAGGACTTACTCTCCCAAACCAGAAAGGCCACAGGCACAAACTTTCAAACTAAATGATATTCTATATAAGTTCGAATTTCCATCACAAAATATGAATGATATCTCAATCACTTGGTTCATAATCATAGTGCCTCCCCCATATTTTCGTTTCCATTCATCATTCTGATAAATAGGCTTTTTGAGCATTATATTCTATATATATCCAGATTCACATAACTTTGAGCATTCAGCATAATTTCATTCATGTTTTGCTGACCTTTCGATTTATTTCAGAGGTGAAAGATGAAACAAATATAACTCAGATAAAACAAAAACACTTGTAAAATCATCTTTTAGCACACATTTAATTAATTGAATGAAAATTGAAAATTTTATCTCATTGAATTAAATTTGAAAAGATTCAAGTTTTCAAAGTGGTAGAAGCAAAATATAATCCAATGTTACCTTTTACCACGTTCCTTGAAACAGAAAGATGTAACAGTTAAAGATATCACCTGAGAAGTGTGAGTTCTAAACTGATTTGTTTAGAAGTCTTAGTCTTTGAAGTACGGGTCCTGAACTGAGTTGTTCAGAAGCCATTGTCGTTGAAGCACGGGTTTTGAACTGATATGTTCAAAAGCCATTTACATTTAAGCACGGGTCCTGAATTGATGTATTCAGAAACCATTCATGATTTGTCTCCCCCTTAATGGTACAAATATTCTTCATAGAAATACGCCGCTTCTCTTCTGTTTTCAGTCATGTGTGTGGTATGTATCTACAAATCAGTACAACACATGAAGAACCTGCAAAACAGATTAAGCAGATTTTGGTACCCAATGGCACTTGGGTCCTAGTGGGTTAGGTGTAGATTTCTTACAAGGAATACTGTAAGAACCATACCAATAAGAAGTATAATCTTTATGCACAAAATCATTTGATCCACAGTAAGAACAACAGATTTTCTTATGTGCCAACCTAATCGGATGATTTACAGAATGAATAGGATTAAGTTTAGCAGAAGATTTACCTTTTGGCGCATTGTTCTTCTTTGCATTTGATGTGGATACAGATGATTTTGGTACATCTTTCTTTGGAATTGTTGTGCCTTTGACTCTCCATTCCATCTTCACCCTCTTGAAGACTGGAAGTTCTTCAGGTTTGGAAGTATTAACTTTAGGCACATTTGTTTTGTTATCTGATTTATCAAACAGAGGATTATAGAAGAGATTTGTTGAACAAATCTGATCTTTTGAGAAACCAGTTGATCTATTAATATGTTTAGAAGGAATGTTTTTAAAACTTGAACTTGAAGCAGTTTTAAAAGAGCATTCAGAATCATTTGAATTAACAAATGGAGTCTGAAAGATACTTTCAGGACTTACCTGCTTTGAGACATCAAATTTAAAAATGATGTCTTCAAGTTCCTTAACTTTGTTTATCAAAACATTCTTCTCTTTAAAAGTTAGATCAAATTTCTTTTGGAGATCAGATTTTATCAATTGATCCTTCATAATATCAGCTGATAAACCAGATAATCTTTTGGTAAGATTAAGAATCACATCTTCAAAATATATGCGTTCCGATTCAAAATCTTTTTCCAAAAACTTTCTTTTATCAGTAATCTCTTTGAAAATTTCCATATTTTTCTTTTTAAGGGTTTTACTTTCCTTTTCAAAGAGATTTTTCTTTTCCGTGAAATATTTTCTTTCCTTTTTCAAAAGATTTTCTAATTCAGAGATTTTCACGGAAAGTTCAGAACTTTTATTCTCAAAATATTTTCGTTCAGTTTCAAATTTAGCTCTTTCTTTTTCGAGCTTGTCTTTTTCTAAAAATAAAACTTTCTCAAAGTCTGAAACTTGTTTTGAAAGTTTTATACATTTCAGCTCAGTCTCTTTCTTTTCTTCAAAAACTTTCTTTTCTTCAAAAGAAAAATTAGACAGTTTTCTCTTTAGATCGGCATTTTCACTGTCCAAAATTTTCCCTATATCTTTAACTTCTTTTAATTGAGCATGTAACTTTAAGTTCCACTTCACTCTCTTTTCTTCTCTACTCTTCAAATCGGCATTTTCTTTTTGAAGAGTTGTTACTTTCTCTTGAAGATTCTCGATTTGATCGTGCAGACTTGAGTTGTCTTTCTTTGCTTCAAGATCTGCAATATAAACTTCAAGATCAGTTATTCTTTTAGTAAGTTTAGCATTTGAAGAAGAAATGTCTAAAATTTGTCTTTTCAGATTAACATTTTCTTCTTCCAATGCTTTATTTAAAATAGGAGTTGAAGAATTTGAAGCATTATCTTTAACAGGAGTTTCTGATATAGGAGATGTTTCTGATAAAATAACTTGTTGCAAAATTCCATTATTTGCCTTAGCTTTTTCAAGTGGCTTTGGAGGTGTTTTTGTTATTATGACTTGTTGCAACACTTCATTATTTGGTTTAACAGATACATGTGAATTAACAGATGTTTCTGTTATAATGACTTGTTGCAACTTTACATTTGGTTTAACAAAAACTTTTGCAATTGGAGGATTCTCCTTTTTCAGAGTTTGCTTCAAATATTCACCACTGCTTTTAACAATAACTTGTTGTAAAACCATTTTGAATATTGCTAGAAATTGATCGTTCAGAAGATCAAGCAGACAGTGTATGAAAATACACAAAAAAATATATAAAAATTTTTCTTGAAAAGCTCTTACAGTGTATGAAATACACTATAGAAAAAATTTCGAGATAAAAAATTTTCTCAAAAAACTCTTTTTTTTTTTTTTTTTTTTTTTAAATTCACAAGAATTCGGATGAGTAAGGGTTCGAATTCGGATGAAGAAGGGTTCGAATTCACTCAATTCGGATGTAACTGGGTTCGAATTCACTCAATTCGAACTTAACTTGGTTCGAATTCACCCAATTCGGACTTAACTTGGTTCGAATTCACTCAATTCGAATGTACTTAGGTTCGAATTCAACCAATTCGAATCCATAAGGGTTCGAATTCATCCAATTCGAATCCATAAAGGTTCGAATTCATCCAATTCGAATCCACAAGGGTTCGAATTCTCTACAATTCGAATCTAATAGGATTCGAATTCTATGAATTCGAATTCTTCTTGAGTCGAATTCTACACTTATGATGCCAAGAACAATCCGAATTCTCTATGAATGTTCCGAATTCTCTTTGAATGATCCGAATTCACCAAGAATGATCCGAATTCACCACTTCGAACTTCAGAATCACTTAATTTGCCATATCTCTTTCAATTCTTGATCAATTTTGATGAATCTTATATCAAAATGCTCGTAATTCAAATCCGCACACTTTTCATGTTAATCACGATTCACAATTCGGACAATTTAACCAGATTAAGATCCAAACAGTGATTTTGAACCTTTTTGAAAAAACTTCAAAAATTGATCAGATCTGTCGATTCTGTGCAGTTTTTGATGTTGATCCAAGAATTAAAGATGATCAGTAATCAATTCCGAGTTCAGTGATGCAAGAAATTGATTCAAAAGATCAAAATTTAAAAAAAATCAGATGAATAGTGATGAACACCCAATCCGAATTCTTCAGCTTTAGTGTAAAAATTCTTCAATTTGGTCTTCGATCTGCTTGAATCTTCTGTTTAGCTCTGATACCAATTGTTAAATCCCAAATCTCTAGCAATAAGATATGAATGTAGTGAGAGAGAATCTAGAGAGCAAATATGTCATCCATGTATTGAGCTCAAAGGATTACAAAAGGTTTCTAAAAGATTACAAAAGCTTACTAAAGTTTTTTGAAGTGTTTCTAACAAATGGTCTAGACAAGCCTATTTATACCCATGACATACAAGGTATAAAGGCATTCACAATACTGTATAGACTCATACAGTACATTGACTTTACAGTAAATCTTGAATACAACAATGCTCTAACACCGCTGATAATATCACAAGAGCAGAGCTCACAAGCTTCTGTGACACTATTAGCAACTCCTTGAATGAGTATAAACTTATCAATGAGGGCAAAGAGGAGCTGATCCGCAAGGAGAATGCTTCTCTCAGAGAAGAGCTGCAAAAAGTCAAAAGAAAATATGCAGAGGCTTCTCAGAATTTTGCTGATTCGGAAAAGGCCAGAGCAGAGGAGACAAAGAAGCTGACAACAGAGATCTCTGATCTGAAGAGAACCATGGCTGAGAATCACACAGCGAAAATGAACAGAACTCTGCCAATGCCTTCCATTCTCCTCTATGACTCCGACATCAGAACCTTGACAAAGATGATCAACAACTCTGTCAAGGATGCAATCAAAGAGGCCACGACATCTTCTGCCACTCCACTCAATGCCTTTGGTCCAAGCCCCAACGAACTACCTATGAAAGTTGGCCAGATGGGAGAATTCCAAAGAAATATTCTGAGCAAAATGATGACCATCTCGTCCAAATTCGTCATGAAAGCTCAAGCAACAGAGCGTCACGTCCAAACATCTATTGACTCTCACAAATTCAACTTTGAGAGTCAAGTAGATGAAATAAGATCTGCTGCGACAGAGGTTGAAGAGGTTCTGAAAAAGGCGGTCGTTACTTTCACATATACTATTCTACAGACCGTGCCAGTCAAGAGACCTGCAGATTGGACCCCAGAGGGAGAGCCTTAAAAAAAGGCTAAGTTTATTGCCCCGGACTCTCCCAAACGTACTGTGGCAGCCTCTAACGATGCTGATGCTGATGATGATAATGATGACACCCACAGAGATGCCGCAGGGCCTTCAGATAATCAAGCAGGAGAGTCCTCGGAGTAACAAAAGGGGGAGACAGAAAAGGGGAAAGAGAAAGAGATCGAGATAGAAAAAGAGACAGAGTCAGAGGCAGAGAAAGAAAAAGAAACACAAGGGGAGAAGGAGAGAGAGGAAACTCCAAAAGAGATGATGATGGTAGAGTTCGACTACATGTTCAAAGACAAAACTATCAGAGCACCAGAAGCATCGACATCTCAACCACCAGAGATCATTATCCTTGACACTTGTTAGATCTGAAGTTTTGTCAAAAGTATCAAGTGTTGGATCTGAACAGAAGACTCAGAGTTCTGAGTAAGAGACTCAGAACTTCTGATGTTGAAGAAAAATGCTAAGTGTTGAAAGCTCACAGTTCTGAGGAGCTTTATCAGAAGATTGTTCAGAAGTTCTGAACAACATGTTCAGAACTTATGACAGGATATTTTCCTTTATATTCTGTTAGTTAAATAGGACACGTGTAATAGTTCTATTAGTCTTTCTTTTATGTGTAATGTAGCTTTAGCATTTCCTTATAGTATATATAGAAGTTAGCACTGTTAAGCTAACTAACTTTCACACATAACTTTGTATTCACTTTTGTAATCTTTGAGAGATTCTCTCTCTAGACCTGTAATCTGTTCTTGATTGAATACAAGTTTGTTTGATCCAATTCTCTATCATTTACTGTTTGATTGTTCATAATTGACTGTAAGATTGAATCCTGGTTTCTACAACTGGTATCAGAGTAGGTCACGGGTTCGAATCCCATGGAGTGCATTATAATGCCAAAGGCATGCTGTGCAGCCATTGACGTCTAGCGAAGCCCTCGTTAGTGCTGGCAGATGCTGGGGGGGGGGGGGGATTGTTGGGTCATTGACCAGCATCTCCCTAAATCAAAACGTGGCGTTGGCTGCTACGCTATATGGAAATAAGTTGCGTCTTCTCCACCAGCAATTGCTTTTGGCGTAGTGGTAAGCGCTTGGATCCTAACATGTGGTATCAGAGATAATCAACAAACAAATTTGTTCAAGATCGTGTTCTCAAGGGTTTCTTGATCGCATTCTTGAAGATTTCTTGATCAATTCGTCAATTGATTCCGCTGCTACTCGTAATTCTTGAATTCTTAGCTATTCTTGAATTAGTTCTGTATTTGATTCAAGAAAACTGAATTTGTCGTTCTGTTGAATCGATTGAATTCTATTTTACAAATCATGTCTTTGAAGGAATTTATCTCGATGGGATCTGTCGCGAAACCACTTGTTCTTATACCTGAAGAATATCAGCAATGGAAGATTCGTATTATTCAATTCTTGGATAATATTGATGAGAATCTTATGATTTCAATTCGCGAAGGTCCGATTGAAGTTTATGTAGATGTTTCTGCTACACCTGCAACAGAGACTACACCGGAGATTCCTGCTACCAGAGTAAAGAAAGGTTATTCACAATACACAGAGGCACAAAAACAAAGACATGCAATTGATAAAAGAGCAGTTACTCTGTTAACTTTAGCTATTCCAAATGATATTTTCAATCGAATTGATAGTGGAAAGTCCGCAAAAGAGATATGGGATGAACTTGAGAAGCAATTGCTTGGAACTACCAAATCAATTCTGGCAAAACTTAATCAATGCATCAATGCATATGAAAGATTCAAAGCAAAGGAATCTGAAAGTTTAACCCAGACTTACAACAAGTTTTGCACAATATTAAATGATCTCAGAAGGAATGGGCTGAAGAAGACTAAGTCAGAAATTAACTATAAATTTCTGAATTGCCTAAATTCAGAATGGTCATCTTTTGCAATTAGTCTCCAGATGAACAAAGACATGTATGAGGAAGATCTGAATGATCTGTTTTGTGTTCTGAATCACCATGAGGACTCTGTTAAGCAAGTAGTTGAAGAGAAGAAAAGTGTTTCTAATCAGTTAGCTCTACTTTCAGAAAGGAAAACAAAAGTTACTAAAACAACAAAGAAATCTGTGTTTCTATCCGAACTTCCAAAGCTAGAGGAGGAATCTGAAAAAGAAGAAGGATCTGAAGAAGATGATGATATAAAGCTGATTGCTGAGAAATTAGCCTTATTGACTAATACTTTCAACAAGAGATATGGAAAGAATAAGTTTCAGGGTAAGTATAGAAGAGAACAGGGGAGTTCAGAAGAGAAATATAAGAAGAAGGAAGATAGAGACGAGAGTAAGTTTGAAAAGAAAGAAGAAAATAGATATGAGAAGAAAGAAGAAAAGGAAGAGAGAAGAGAGAAGAGAGAAAGATCTTTGTTTCAAGTGTGGAAAATATGGTCATTATGCAAGAGACTGCAAAGTAAAAGTAGTCAAGGACTATGAATACTATACAAAGAAGGCTCAGCTAGCCAAAACCAAAGCCAGTGGGATTGCAATGTTAGCTGAACAAGAGAACTGGTTGTACTATACTTCTGATGAAGAGGACTGCATTCATTTTTCTTAGATGCAAAGTTATATGGCTAAGATGAAGAATGAAGATGATTCTGACTATGAGGATGCAAGCTCTGAATCTTCAACTGAGGTACATTCTGCTCTTGAAATTGATTTAATGACTCAGATTGGCAATATGAATTCTGAATTTGTTAAACTCAGAAAACAGATAAAAGGTGAAAGGATTCTGGTTAACAAATTCAGAACAGAAAAAGAAATAATTAAAGAACAGTCTGAAGAATCTGAGCTTGAAAAACAAAAAGTCAGAAAAGAGAATTCTGATCTTTTGAAAAAGATTTCTGATTTGAAAAGTGAACTCTCAGAAGTTAAAGATGGAAATATTGATTTACAAATTAAATATGATATGTTGCTTGATGAGAGAAAGAATTTGTATACAAAAATCAAAGAGTTGGAAGACCTTAATTTGAAAAGAGGTCAAACTCAACAAACCTTGAATCTTCTCACTAGCAATGTTAAAGACACAAGATTTTATAATCCAAAAATGGGATTAGGTTTGGAAGAAAATGTTGTTTTGAAAAGGGCACCAACAAATCTTTATGATTTTGATAAACTGCAGGTTCCTAAACCACAAATCCCAGAAATTGTTGAAATTTTTGTAAGACCTGCAAGTTCAATAACTAGTTTTGATAATTTACAAAAATCTAGTTCTGAAAAAGCAAAGGAAATAATTTCTGAATCGGAAGTGTCAAAAGACAAAGTTAAGAAAGAAATTTCAAAACCAACATAAGAGAAACCAAGATATAATGATGCTAAATTTAAATATGACTCTCTAAATGTAAGTTACAAAAATAAAGAATAAAGTTTTTCATATACAGAAGTTGAGAGTATATTTGATGCAAGCATGGTTTTTGAACACAAGGAGAATTCCGAGACAACAAGTCAAAATTCTGAGTCATCTAGTCAGAATTCTGAGTCTGTTAGTCAGAACTCTGAATCTTCTGTTAATCGGATTTCTGATTCAAGTAGTCAGAACTCTGAGTCAACTGAAAATTATGAATCTAATTCATAAAGTTTCTCAGAACTTGAAAAAAGGTTCAAACTAGTTAACCAAGAACTTGAAGAGTTAAGGAAAAGTTTTGATGAAATTGAAAATGATTTTTGTTATGCTGATTTTAAACTGAAACAAGTTTTAAAGGAAAACACAACTTATGTCCAGAAAATAAAAGAACTAGAGAAGTTAAAGGCTGAGTATGAGCTTTTCAAAGTTAATATTTTAAAAGAAAATAAGAAATTCTTTGATGCATCATGTACTTTTGAAAAAGGTGAATCATCTATATCATCTACTAATTCTGAAAAGTTGAATGTTTCATAAAGAGAGGAAAGTAAAAGGGAAGATGATCTGAAAAGGATTTCTGAGGAGATTGGATTGAATTTTACTACTAAACCTAAAGCTAGTACTTCTTGTAATAGATGCAATTGTAATCTGAATACTATAAATAAAAGCAAAAAGACTTTTGATTCAGATCTGTTGTCTCTTGCAAGAAAGAATCTTAAATGTGTTCAATATGGTAGTCATTCATTTCAATTCTCTCAGAAAAGAGAAAATTCTAAAACATCTTCTAAAACATCTTATAAAATCAAAGTAAATCAGAATTCAGAAAAGAAGACTTTTTTGGTATCTCAAACTCAGATAAAAGGAAAGAAGATTGAAAACATTTCTCAATCTAAAGAAAAAGGTAAGATGAATGAAAACATGTTTCAAACTAAAGAAAATAAGACTGAAAATGGTTCTCAGTCTCAACCTAAAGTTTTCAAAAAGAAAAGAAACAACTTTGTGAACAGAAAATGTTATGATTGCATAAAAGTTCAAGGAAAGTGGTGTTTAAGAGAGGATTTTGAATGGAAAGTTAAAGGATCATTTGTTAAAACAGATATCAAAACTAACAATGAAGGACCCATTCCAATATGGGTACCTAAATCTAACTAATTGTTTTTGCAGGGCTGTCATGTGTGGTTTTTAGATTCTGGAGCTTCAAGACACATGACAGGTCATAAGTCTTCTCTGACAAATTTCACAGAAAAAGGCTGGAGGAGCAGTTAACTTTGGCAATAACAGTAAGGGACAAGTTAGAGGATATGGGGATTTAACAAAAGGAGATCTGACCATTCAGAAGGTTTTCTATGTGGAAGGTTTACAACATAATTTGTTCAGCATAAGTCAGTTTTTGGATAGCTTCTGTCAAATGAAGTTCAATATAACAGGTTGCTTAATTCTGACCGAGAAGGACATAAAAGTGTTCTGGGCCAAAAGGCATATGGATTTGTTTGTGGTCAATTTTTCTAAAATTGTGGCATTAACTCCAGTATGTATACTCTCAAATGCTATTGCAAATGAATGTTGGTTGTCGCACAGAAGGTGTTCTCATTTGAACTTCAAAGAGCTAAGTAACCTTGTTGGCAAAAATCTGGTTAAAGGACTACCAAAAATCAAGTTTGAGAAGGAATCATTATGTTTTGCATGTGAAATGGGCAAGATGAAGAAGAGTTCTCACAAGTTGAAAATGGATTCTTCATGCATGTAACCATTAGAGATGCTACATACAGACTTATGTGGTCCTATTTCAGTTCAATCAATGGGAGGAAGGAAGTATATACTTGTCATTGTAGAAGAATATTCCAGATATACATGTGTTGAATTCTTAAGAGCAAAGTCTGAGGCTGCTGAAATACTAATTAACTTCATCAAAAGAATTCAAGTATTCTTACAACTTCCAGTTCAGAAAATCAGAAGTGACAATGGAACAGAATTCAGAAATGAGACTCTTCAGAACTTTTTACAAAGTTCTGGGATTTCTCATAACTTTTTTGTTGTCAGAACTCCTCAACAAAATGGTGTTGTTGATAGGAAGAACATAACTCTAGTTGAAGCTGCAAGAACCATGTTGGCCTATTCAAATCTTCCATCCTTCCTATGGGCTGAAGCTATTGCCACTGCTTGTTTTACTCAAAACAGAACTTTGATCAATAAAAGATTAAATAAAACTGCTTATGAACTGATTAACAAAAGAAAACCACTGATTAAATTTTTTCATATTTTTGGTTGCAGATGCTATGTTCTAAAGGATAGGGAAAATCTTGGTAAATTTGATAAAAAGGCAGATGAAGGATACTTTGTTGGTTATTCACTAACTTCCAAAGCATTCAGAATCTACAACAGAAGAACCAAGAGAATTATGGAAAACATCAATGTCACATTTGATGAGTCAAGAATGAAGACTTCTGAACAAAACAGTTCAGAACTCAAACAAGATAAGACAAAAATGACTTCTGAATCAGATTCTAATCCTAACTGTTCAGAACTCAATTTATTGTTTAAGGATGTATTTCTGGAACTAACATCTGAATCGTATGTAGATTTTGAGAATGCAAAAATGGTTCAAGAAATGAAAAAGGGAAGTTCAGAGGTTCAAACAACAGTAATTTCTGATACAGGTCCATCTGAGGAATGTCCAACTTTGATCAATACAAGTAATGAAACTTCTGAGCCTAGTACTCAGAATTATGGACAAGGTACTCAGAATTCTAGACAAGTCAATCAGAATTTTGGACAAGGTACTCAGACTTCTGAACAAGTCATTCAGAACTCTAAACAAGTCATTCAGAATTCTGACTCTACTACTCAGGATCCAAACTTGGATGTTACACCTCAACATGTATCAGAACAAGGGGACAGTTCAGAATTACAAGCCATTATTGATGAGAATGATACAAACAACAATTTTTCAGAGATTGATGTGCTTCCTAGTTCAAACAAATGGACAAAAGACCATCCCATTCACCAAGTGATAGGAGATCGATCAGTGGGAGTACAGACCAGATCATCAACAACAAATGAAGCAATGTTTGCAGGATTTTTAAGTGTCATTGAACCTAAGAAAGCCAATGAAGCCCTAGAGGATCCAGATTGGATTTTAGCAATGCAAGATGAATTGCTACAGTTTGAGAGAAATAAAGTCTGGAGACTCATTCCAAAACCTGAAGGAAAGTCAATAATTGGAAAAAATGAGTATTCAGAAACAAGAAAGATGAGTCATGTGTTGTAGTCAGAAACAAGGCTAGATTGGTTGCTAAGGGATATTCTCAACAAGATGGAATAGACTATGATGAGACATTTGCACCTGTGGCAAGAATAGAAGCAATCAGAATATTCTTGGCCTATGCTGCACACAAGAACTACAAAGTGTACCAAATGGATGTCAAATCAGCTTTTCTGAATGGTATACTTAATGAAGAGGTTTATGTCCATCAACCAGAAGGTTTTGTTGATCCTGAATTTCCAGATCATGTTTATGTTTTAGATAAAGCATTGTATGGTCTAAAACAAGCACCAAGAGCCTGGTATGACACTCTAACTCAACACTTATTAAAATCTGGCTTCAAGAAAGGTAAAATTGATACTACTTTATTCTTAAAGAAACAAGGTGATGATTTGATCTTAATTCAGATATATGTAGATGATATCATATTTGGTTCTACAAGTGCAGATCTCTGTAATGAATTCTCTGAAGTCATGAAATCAGAATTTGAAATGAGCATGATGGGAGAATTGGACTTTTTCCTTGGTCTTCAAGTAAAACAATTACCAAATGGAATTTTCATAAATCAAGGAAAATATGTTAAAGATATTTTGAAAAAGTTTAAGATGTCTGATTGTGCTGCTATGAGAACACCAATGGCAACAAATGTCAAGTTAGATGCTGATCTCTCTAGAGTTTCAGTAGATAACAAGGTTTATAGAGGCATGATTGGATCTCTGCTTCATTTGACTGCAAGTAGGTCAGATATCATGTTTGCTACATGTTTCTGTGCTAGATTTCAATCTAATCTAAAAGAATCCCATTTGCTTGCTGTTAAAAGGATCTTAAGATATCTCAAAGGTTCACCTGATTTGGGCCTTTGGTATCCAAAAGAAACTGACTTTAAACTGGCTGCTTTTACTGATGCTGATCATGCAGGAAGCAGATTGGACAGGAAAAGTACTTCTGGTGCTTGTCATTTTTTGGGAGATAAGATAGTGAGTTGGGCTTCAAATAAGCAAAACTGTGTTTCCATATCCACTGCAGAGGCAGAGTATGTAGCTGCTGCTTCTTGTTGTTCTCAAACCTTGTGGATAAGAACACAACTCATGGATTATGGATATCAACTCAACAAAATTCCCATATATTGTGATTCAGAAAGTGCCATTGCTATTACTCAAAATCCTGTTCAACACTCAAAGACCAAACATATTGATGTAAGGTATCATTTTATCAAAGACTATGTGGATAAGGGAGCAATAGAAATGCACTTTGTGCATACAAAGTATCAATTGACTGACTTGTTCACGAAGCCTCTTGATCACAAAAGGTTTATGAAAGTGCAGGATCTATTCTTACAATCAATATAGAAAGAAGTAATTGAGAAATTGTATGATCAAGCCCAATTGTATTCAATGATGCACAGAATTACAGATCTAAGAGAGAGATAACCTCAAAGATTACAAGGAATGAATACAAGTAATATGGGAAAATCAATCAGTTAGCAACGTAGTGCTAACCACTCTATTTATACTGTAACGGATATATTAAAGCTACAGTACAAATAAGAAAGACTAATAAGAACAAAACACGTGTCCTAATTAGTTTACACATTACTAACGAAACTCGTCATAAGTTCTGAACAGGTAGTTCAGAACTTCTGAACATTCTTCTGATCACGCTTCTCAGAACTTCTGACTTCTCTTTCTCAGATCTCTGACTCTTCTTCTCAGAACTTCTGACTCTCTTTCTCAGATCTCTGACTCTTCTTCTCAGAACTTCTGACTCTTCTTCTCAGAACTTCTGACTCTTCTTCTCAGAACTTCTGAACCTTCTTATCAGATCTTCAACACTTGGTTTATTGACAAAACTTCAGATCTAACAATCTCCCCCTTTTTGTCAAATAAACTTAAACTTTGCATCATCTAATTCTTTCAGAGCAGGAACAATTTTCTGAAGTAGCATATTCCTCAGATTAAGCCTCTTATCAATCTTGTCAATAATTTCTTGAATAACTTCAACTTGCTGATTTATTGCTTCTTGAGTTATGTTTGCTTCCTTTACTTTCAGCATCTTTTTCTCCAAATTGTGCTTTATGATCCTTAAAGTTCCAGAACAATATTTTGCAGTTTCCTTTGCTCTGAAGAAGATCTTTCCACTTTTATTCTTCAAAAATACTCCCAGATCTGGATACTTGTGAACACTTCCAGTCTTTAACACCTTTTTCTGCTCATGATCTGTATTGGGATTTGCCAGATAAACACATGACTTTTGCAAATACAGAGCTATTTGGAAATCTGTATAGCAATGCCACCTTAAGATATAGAACATGGCCTCAATCACCACACTTCTTGCCTTCCTTTCATTTCTGTCTTTACTTGACTCTTTAAAACATAGAAAGCTGTGTAATCTGTAGAAGTCAACCACTGACAGTTTCTCAAAATCTGCATCAGTAAAATAATAAACCTTGCCATCTTCTCTCAAAACTTCAAAGGATAAGTACTCCATCTTTCTGAATTTCTTAACCTTCAATTCTCTGATTCCAGTGATTAGAAAATCTGAGTAAACGGCTTGCTTTGTTTTGCCAAGACATCTTGATTTTTCAGCCAACCAGATCTGAGTCTCCTTAGACCTATCATAATACACATCCAAGAATTGTACCTCTTTTGGTTTGAAGAACTCAGGTAAATCAAATTCAAGAAAGTATCCATTCAGATCAATGAATATTTCATCTTCTTTGGGTTCAGACTGTTCAGCTTGGTCAATATTAGTTATCTGCACATTCTGAGGTGTTGTGTCCTGAACTTCTTCAACTTCATCTGACAAAATTTCATTCACTTCATACTCAGCTGGGAACACAAAATCATTATGTAGAATCTTTTTGGGATTCACCTCAGATAGCAACCATTCACTACTGTTTCTGATTTTTCTTCTAAAATCCAACCTCCTCTTCACACAGTTTATGCATCTCTTCTTTAAACTCTCTTTTTCAGCATCCATACTTACTTCCATTCTAATCAACAACCAATTCAGAGTTGCATCACTGTACTTCACCAACTCTTTTAATCTGAACAATTCAAGTCTTTCGTGAACCATATATGTGAACCCTTCTGTCTCCATTCCTTCATTCACAAAACCCTTCACATGCAGATCAACTTCTGTTTTCTTTGTGGGAGAACTCAGATTGCACTTTTCTTTTCTTTCTTCGATAGCCAACTGGAAGTCATACAAGTATGTATTTCTGACATAAATACCCAGAAGTCTTCTGCATTCAATTTCTATCAAGGCTTCTTCAGTGCTAGCAAAGAACTTGACTAGAAAGATCTGATCATCAAGAGTCAATCTGTGAAAATCAAATGTAGACATGGAAACCTTTGTATTTCTTTCTTTCAGTATTTCCATTCTAACGAACATTAAACCATTGAATTCATCTTGTTGAAACATCAGAACTTTCTCGATTCTTTTCTGAATATGCAGTTTTGAGTCAGGAACTCTGAACATGTTAGAAGCTTCTGAGTAGACCATCTGAGCTCTGTCATCCATAAAACCATCAATGTTACTTTCCAAAACCTCATACTCTCCTTCTGTGTAGTAGAGATTATCATATATTTCCTCAGGAAAAATATCATCATGAAATTGTCTGGCTAATGGCACATCACTTAACTCTAGAATGAAGTCACACACAGGTTCTTCTAGTCTTTGCAATTTAATCTTTGGAATCTCAATTGGTTTTCTGAATACATATTCAGAAGGCATAAAGAAGTCTTTCACTTTCACATACTCTTCTTCTGTATTTAACTCATCACAAAAGTTAAACCTAAAATCATCTTTAAAATCCTGAGTGTAATCCACAGTTCTGTCTTCTTCTCCCATTAGATCAATGGGTCTTATCACTTTTATTCCTTTATGAATTTTCTAAACACTCAAAGCTCTGACTACTTCATTATGCATTCTTCTGATCAATTCTTCATTCAACCTCCTTTCTTCTGATTCAGACTCCATTGCCCTTTCACTGTTGTAAACCACAATATCTGTACACCTGTTTACCACTGTACTTTCCACTATTTCTTCTATTCTCAAATCAGATTCCTCAATAGCTACAGTTTCATCTGAGTTTCCTTCCATCTCAGTATCCAAGTTCAATTCCTCTGTTTTATCTGATTCATTACTATCAATACTTCCCAACTCCATTTCTTCTGTATCTGAACTGTCAAGCTGTACTATCTGAATCATCTCCTTTAAATTTTCCTGTGTCTGATCTTCTGAACTTTTTGTATTGGCTAAGTGCATGTCTGCTATCTCAAAATCTTCTATGCCAATGTCATCATCAGAACTTAACCTTTGTCTTTTCTCCCCCTTTTGATGATCATGAGGCTCATTATCATCAAACTTTCTTTTTAAGTTCTGATTAGAAGTACCTTCAGCTTCAGCTTCTGCAATAGGAACAGGATCAAGAGGCTTTGAAGTAGAAGCCAGTGATACACTCAGTGCTTTCAGTATAGAATCCTGCATATCTTGCATTTGTTTCAACATATCTTTTTGAAAACCAGACATTATATCCATGATCTCCTTTTTGTGAGAATCCAAGGATTTCTTTACATCATCTACCTTGGTTTCAACAGAAATTAACTTTTTCTCCAACACATTTTTCAAATCTGATACCTCATCATTCAGATCCTCCATCCTCTTCTCCAAATTTTCTACTTTTTCCCCCATCTCCTTGTTTTGTTTCTGAATCTTTTCAAATTCAGAAGTTTCTAACAGTGAACCTGAACCAACAGATGGTCCAGTTTTCATGTGCCCAGAGAGCTCATGGCCTGTAGATAACACACAGTCATCTTGTACAACAGATGCACGTTTGAATGAGGCTTTTGTAATGTTCACCTCACCAGGACTTCCATCCAATCCTCGACACCCAACATTAGGCATGTCTATGAATGTTGTTTCAGGAGTACGAAATTCCTGATCTGTGCAAGTGTCAAAAGGAATTTCAGGCTCAATATGAATAGGACTGTGATATTCAGACTCAATGTGTTGAAAAATAAGTTGGGATTTATCACCTCCCTCCAAATGAGTTTGGGATGGTTCCCCGGATTTGTGTGAAACAGTAGCATGTTGAAATGCTTCTGAGTGGGTATGGATGGGTTGTTCAAGATCCACCACTAGGTCCATGGTGTTTGTTTCAATATTGGACACCAAGAGATGTGAACCAATAGCATGTGTGGTTACCTGGTCAAGATTAGCTGGTTCAGAGGCATCTCTTTCTGTTTGAACCTCTGTTAACAATCTCTCATCCTCACCACTCTCATTCTGTTTTTCCTCACTGAGTCTAACCAAGCTCTCAGAATTTTCCCCCTCAAGTCTCTCAGAATGTTCACCCATCTGAACATCCTCCCCCTCTCTAATTCGACTAGACCCCTCACCTCTCTTCTCAGGTTGGTCCTCTTGGGCAGGGATTTGAGGTAATTCAATTCCCATAGAGGTGCAATAAGCTTTTAAAATCTCACTCTCCCTTGGAATATAATTCCTAAGTGATTTTGGCAACAGTTTATGATTGGGATAGTTTTCAAGTCTTGTTACTGAGGTCATCTTACCCAAATAAAATGTAGGACCATGCTCTTCATTTGTTCTTCTTGAGATTGTTCTGTTTTCTTGCATGGCATACCAAATAACAATTTGCCAGTACCTTATGTAGGGAATGTATGTCAGTGGAGCATCCTTTGTCTTCTTCTGAATTGCTTTCTGATTCTTCTCAAATGTATTCTTCATATCTTCCCAAAGTATTAAAGTATAGTCATAATGCCTATTCTTCACTAAACCTTGAAATATCTGAAGAATTTGTTTAGAACCTTGATCAGCAGAACTATTTTTCCCTGACAAACATTTATTTACCACATGAAAGAAGCAAGCCCAAATAGGTGGTAATTTGTTTCTTCTGAACAAACTGAGAGTCCTCAATCCTTCATTGTATCCCAACTTCATAAACTCTGCTATTAATTACTCTGTTAGGGGTAAATCCTCAAAATCTGTTCTTCTTTGTACATCATCTTTCTCTGGTAGATTCAGCATCTCTCTTAGTGCAGAGATAGATAAGACAAATGTCACTCCTCCAATTTCAGACACAAACTTATTATCTTCTAACCTAAGATATTTCCACCATTGTTGTATGTACTGAACAGGCACATTTTTACTTCTTGTAAACCATTTTCTGTACGGATGATGTTTGAATAACTCCATGATAATTCTGTGTTCAGGCTTAAAACGACTTTCCTCAAACAATATAACACAGTTATTTTCAGATAATTTCAACCATTCACTCTCAGGAACAACTCTTTCCACTAGAATAGATCTATCTGACATAATAGAACCTGCAGCACTCTGTTCATGTTCAATATTAACGTTTACCTCATCCGCATTTCCTTCAGATTCATCCATTTGTTCATCTTCTTCATCATTTCTTATTGCCCCTTCCTCTGCAACTCTATTTTGTACTTCATCATTTTCCGAATCGGATGAATCCATTATCGATTTTGTAGAATGTAGAGAAATTGGACCACTTCTTCGTATTTCAGACATGATTTAAGAAGAAAACAGATTCAAAGAACTCTGGATTTGATTCGTATCTCACGTTTCGCTCTGGAATTTGAAAGAAATTTGAAATAGGGATTTTAAGACCTATTTAAAATCCGCGAAGTTGAAAGGTTTAACGGAAAAGCGAAATCAATGTTATAACGGAGTCAACACATGTGAAATACCACAAAGGATTTAAATGAAATACGTGGCATTGTCAAACAAATATGAAACTGACACGTGTTAGTGGATAGAATTTTGACTCAAGTCAAAGATCTGAATAACACGCACAGATGTTCTGATTCCATGACTCAGAAGAATTTTGCCTTGTAACCAAAATGTCTTTTAAAATCAACTTCTGACCAATATAAAACATTTTGATTATTCAGAAGAGGTTTGAACAGATAAGAAATGAAAACAAATCTTTTAAGCATCACAAAATGATTTCCAAAAGAATTTTGATGCTCCCCCTTGACTTGAGCATGTATTTGAGATAAAAAGATAATCGAAGAAGCATAATCCATACAGTTGAAGTTATTTGTATTTCTCAAAAATAAATTTTTGAAAGTTAGATTGCTGAAGTATTGACTCAGAATTTCTGACCTTAAGATTCAGAGGTTCTGATCTCAAGACTCAGAAGTTCTGAACTCAAGACTCAGAAGTTCCGAACTCAAGACTCAGAAGTTCTGAACTCAAGACTCAGAAGTTCTGAACTCAAGACTCAGAAGTTCTGAACTCAAGACTCAGAAGTTCTGAATACACTACTCAGACAAGTTTACTTAGAAAAATTTAGCATTTTTAAGAAAAAAATATTTTCAACTAGGCAGATTAAGCATTCCTATTTTACATATGAGAAAAGAAAACCTTTTGTGATCAAGAGGCTTTGTGAACAAGTCAGCCAATTGATACTTTGTATGCACAAAGTGCATCTCTATAGTTCCTTTTTCCACATAGTCCTTTATAAAATGATACCTCACATCTATATGCTTAGTCTTCGAATGTTGAACAGGGTTCTGAGTAATAGCAATTGCACTTTCTGAGTCACAATAGATGGGAATCTTATTAAGCTGATATCCATAGTCCATGAGTTGTGTTCTCATCCACAATGTTTGAGAGCATGAAGCAGCAGCAGCAACATACTCTGCTTCAGCAGTTGAAGTGGATACACAGTTCTGTTTCTTTGATGCCCAACTCACTATTTTATCTCCCAAAAAGTGACAAGCACCAGATGTACTCTTTCTGTCCAACCTACTTCCTGCATGATCAGCATCAGTGAAAGCAGTCAATTTGAAGTCAGTTTCTTTTGGATACCATAAACCTAGATCTGGTGTTCCTTTGAGATATCTTAAAATCCTTTTGACAGCCAACATATGTGATTCTTTCGGGTTAGATTGAAATCTAGCACAGAAACAGGTAGAAAACATGATATCTGGTCTACTTGCAGTCAAATAAAGTAATGATCCAATCATGCCTCTATAAAGTTTGATATCTGCTGAAACACCTTTGAGATCAGCATCTAACTTTATGTTAGTTGCCATAGGTGTTCTCATAGAAGCACAATCAGACATTTTAAACTTTTTCAGAATATCTCTGACATATTTTCCTTGATTTATGAAAATACCTTTTGGTAGTTGTTTGACTTGAAGACCAAGGAAAAAATTCAGTTCACCCATCATGCTCATTTCAAATTCAGATGACATGATTTTTGAAAAATTATCACATAATTCTGGACTGGTAGAACCAAATATTATGTCATCAACATAAATCTGAATCAGAATCAAATCATTACCTTGTTTCTTTAAAAACAAAGTTGTGTCAATCTTACCTTTCTTGAATCCTGAACCTAACAGGTGTTTAGTAAGAGTGTCATACCAGGCTCGTGGTGCTTGTTTTAGACCATATAAAGCTTTGTCTAAAATATAAACATGATCAGGGAATTCTGGATCAACAAAACCTTCAGGTTGATGGACATACACTTCTTCATTAAGTTTGCCATTTAGAAAGGCTGATTTGACATCCATTTGATACACCTTGAAGTTTTTATGTGCAGCATAGGCTAAAAATATTCTGATTGCCTCTATTCTTGCCACTGGTGCAAATGTCTCATCATAATCAATTCCCTCTTGTTGACAGTATCCCTTGGCAACCAATCTTGCCTTGTTTCTGATGACAACACCTGATTCATCCTTTTTGTTTCTGAACACCCATTTAGTTCCAATTATAGATTTACCTTCAGGCTTTGGAATGAGTCTCCAAACTTTATTTCTTTCAAATTGAAGCAATTCCTCTTGCATTGCTGAAATCCAGTCTGGATCCTCTAGGGCTTCATTAGCTTTCTTTGGTTCAATTACACTTAAGAAACCAGCAAACATTGCTTCATTTGCTGTAGCTGATCTTGTCTTTACTCCTGCTGAAGGATCACCTATTACTTGATGAATAGGGTGATTTTTAGTCCATTTATTAGCACTAGGGAGTACATCAATCTCTGAATAATTGTTGTTTGCATCATTCTCATCAATGATTGCTCGTAATTCTGAACTGTCACCTTGTTCTGACGTATGAGTAGGAGTTGCATCCAAGTTTGAGTTCTGATTAATGAAGTCAGAGTTCTGATTGACTTGTTCAGAGTTCTGAGTACAAGAATCAGAATTCTGATTACAAGGTTCAGAGTTTTCACCACTTGTATTTATTAGATTTGGGCACTCCTCTGATGGACCTTTGTCAGAAATTACAGTTGATTGAACTATTTCTGGAGTCTTATTTTTCATCTCTTTGACCATCTTTGGGTTTTCATATTCTGCATAAGAATCAGAAATTAGTTCACTAAAAGCATCCTTAAACAGTAAATTGAGTTCTGAACAAATAGGATTAGAATTTGTATCAGAAGTCATTTTTGTCTTGTTCAGCATGAGTTCTGAACTGTCTTGTTCAGAAGTCCGCATTCTGGCTTCATCAAAAGTTGCATTTATGCTCTCCATCATCCTCTTGGTTCTTCTATTGTAGATTCTGAATGCTTTGGAAGTTAAAGAATAACCCACAAAGTATCCTTCATCTGCCTTTTTATCGAATTTGGCAAGATTTTCTCTGTCTCTGAGAACATAGCATCTGCAACCAAAAATATGAAAGAATTTGATTAATGGTTTTCTTTTATTTATCAGTTCATAAGCAGTCTTATTTAATCTCTTATTGATTAAAGTTCTATTTTGTGTAAAACAAGCAGTTGCAATTGCTTCAGCCCATAAGAAAGTAGGAAGATTTGCATAAGCCAGCATTGTTCTCGCAGCCTCAACTAGAGTTCTATTCTTCCTTTCAACAACACCATTTTGTTGAGGAGTTCTGACAGCAGAAAAATTGTGAGAAATCCCAGAACTTTCTAAAAAATTTTGAAGAGTCTCATTTCTGAACTCCGTTCCATTATCACTTCTGATTTTCTGAACTTGAAGTTGTAAGAGAACTTGAATCCTTTTGATAAAATTTATCAATGTAGTAGCAGCTTCTGACTTAGCTCTTAGGAACTCAACCCACGTGTATCTGGATAATTCATCAACAATCACAAGCATATATTTCTTTCCTCCCATCGATTGAACTGAAATTGGACCACAAAGATCAGTATGAATCATTTCTAATGGTGCATTGCAAGATGAGTCCATTTTTAATTTGTGAGAACTCTTTTTCATCTTGCCCATTTCACAAGCTGAGCATAATGATTCTTTTTCAAATTTAAGCTTTGGTAAGCCTTTAACCAAATGTTTTGCAACAAGATTATTAAGATCTTTGAAATTCAGATGAGAACATCTTCTGTGCCAAAGCCAGCATTCATTTGCAGTTGATTTTGATAAAAGACAAACTGTATTTAATGTTTTCAATTTTGAAAAATTAACTACAAATAAGTCCATATGTCTTTTGGCCCAGAAGACTTTGACATCATTTTCAGTTAGAATCATGCAACCTGTTATTTGAAACTTAATTTGACAAAGACTGTCTAAAAACTGACTTATGCTGAAAAGATTGTGTTGTAATCCTTCAACATAGAAAACCTTTTGGATAGTTAGATCCCCTTTAGTTAAATCCCCATAACCTTTGACTTGACCTTTGCTATTGTTTCCAAAGTTTACTGCTCCTCCAGCCTTTTCTGTGAAGTTTGATAGAAAAGACTTCTGACCTGTCATGTGTCTTGAAGCTCCTGAATCTAAAAACCACACATGACAGCCCTGCAAAAGGATCAGTTAAGTTTAGGTACCCATCTTGGAATGGGTCCATCTTTGTTAGCTTTGTCATTGGATTTAACATTAGTACCTTTTACTCTCCACTCAAAATCTTTCTTCAAACACCACTTTCCTTGAACTTTTATGAAGTCAGAACATTTTCTGCTTACAAGTTTGTTCAAATTCTTTTTGAGAGTTGTAACTTTTGGTTTTGCTATGTTTTCAACTTTCTTTTCTTTTATCTTTTCTTTCTTCTGAGTCTGAGGAACAAAAATTTTCTTCTTTTCTGTATTTTGAGAAACAGAAACTTTCTGAATATCTTTTCTTATGTATGAAACAGAAGTTATTTTGACTTGACATTTGTGAGAATATTGGAATGAATCATTTTTACATCTAACACAAACAAGATTTTTCTTTGCAAGTGACAATAAATCTGAAACATAGATCATTTCATTTTTATTTATACTGTTCAGAGTACAATTGCCCTTATTACAAGAATTTCTAGCGTTTAGTTCAGAAGTAGATTTCATTCTAAGCTTCTCAAGTTCCCTTTTCAGATCATTCAACTTTGCAAGATCATCTTTCCTTTTGCTTTCTTCTTTTTCTGAAAAATTCAAGTTCTTTTTGTTAGAAGAATTAGATGATTCACCTTTTTCATATGTACTTGATTCATTAAAGAATTTATCATTTTCTCTTGAAGCATTAATTTTAAAAAGATCATACTCAGTCTTCAGTTTTTCAAGCTCTGTTATTTTCTGAATAAAAATATTCTTTTCTTTCAAAGCTTCTTTAAGTTTAATATCCACCTCACAGAAATCATTTTCAAGTTCGTCATAAGCTTTCCTTAAATCCTCAAGTTCTTGACTCACAAGATTAAATCTCTTTTCAAGTTGCAAAAATTCATCTGATTTTGTTTCAGAAAATCCAGTTGAATCAGACTTCTGACTACCTGAGTCAGAGTTCTGATTTACAGACTCAGATGTCTGATCTTTAGACTCAGAATTCTGACTACAAAGTTCAGAATCCTGACTAGAAGTTTCAGACTTCTGATTGACTGTTTCAGAATTTTTACTTGTATCAAATATGCTCTCAATGTCATGATATGAAAAACTTGGTTGTTTATTTTTGTAGCTGACATTTAAGGAATCATACTTGAATTTAGTATCATTGTATCTTGGCTTTTCATCTGTTGGTTTAGAAACTTCTTTCTTAACCTTTTCTTCTGAACCAACTGACTTTTCTGTTTTAGACTCAGAAATTGTCTCATCTGACTTTTTAGAGTTTGGTCTTTGCAAATTGTCAGAACTTGTTATAGAACTAGCAGGTCTTATGAAAACTTCAACAATTTCTGGGATTTTTGGCTTAGAAACTTGAAGTATTGGAGCTCTTTTTAAAATGACATTTTCTTCCAATCCCAATCCCTTCTTTGGATTGTAAAATCTTGTATCTTTAACATTGCTTAATAAAAGATTTAATGTTTGCTGAGTCTGACCTCTTTTCAAATTCAAATCTTCCAATTCTTTGATTTTGGTGTATAAATTCTTTCTTTCTTCAAATAACATATCAAATTTTATTTGTAAATCACCTTTTTCATCCTTTATTTTTGAAAACTCAACTTTTAGTTCAGAAAGCCTTTTCATCAATTCAGAATTTTCATCTTTAACTTTCTGTTTCTCAGCCTCAGATTCTTCATATTGTTCTTTTATTACTTCTTTTTCAATTCTGAATTTGTTAACCAAAGTTCTTTCTCCTTTTATCTGTTTTCTTAGATTAGCAAATTCAGTTTTCATTTCACCAATCTGTGTCATTAACTCTAATTCAAGTGAAGAATGTACCTCAGCAGATGACTCAGAATCAGCATCTTCAAAATCAGAATCATCCTCATTCCTCATTTTTGCCATATAGCTTCGCATCTGTGGAAAGTTGATATGATCATCTTCATCAGAAGTGTAGTACAACCAATTCTCCTGTTCAGCCAATAGCGCACTTTCGTCATCTCTCTTCTTTGCAAGCTGAGCCTTCTTCGTGTAGTATTCATAATCTTTCACAACTTTAACTCTGCAATCCTTGGCATAATGGCCAGATTTTCCACACTTGAAACACAGATTCTTTTCTTTTCTCTCTTCCTTCTCTTCCTTGTTTTCTTCACTTCTCTCTATTCTCTTTTCAATCTTATTTTCTTCTCTGTCATCTTTCTTCTTATAATCTGAACTTCCAGCTCTCTTATAATTTCCTTGAAATCTGCCCTTCCCATACCTTTTGTTGAAAGTATTTGTCAGCAAAGCTAGCTTTTCAGCCATTATCTTGATATCTTCATCATCTTCTGATCCTTCTTCTTTGTCAGATTCCTCCAGACTCGGTATTTCTGATAGATATGCAGTCTTTTTGGGTGCTTTGATTGCTTTGGACTTTGATAAGAACGCTAACTGATCAGCAACATTTTTCTTTTCTTCCACAACTAACTTGACAGAGTCTTCATGTTGATTAAGAACACAGAACAAATCATTTAAGTCTTCTTCACACATATCCTTGTTCATTTGCAGACTTATGGCAAATGATGACCATTCTGAATTTAGACTGTTCAGAAATTTGTAATTTATTTCTGATTTTGTTTTCTTCAGTCCATTTCTTCTCAAGTCATTTAGAATAGTGCAAAATTTACTGTATGTCTGTGTCAAACTTTCTGACTCTTTTGCTTTGAACCTTTCATAAGCATTTATGCTTTGATTTAACTTTGCCTGAATAGATCTCACAGTTCCTAACATTTGCCTTTCCAATTCGTCCCACATTTCTTTAGCTGATGATCCACTGTCAATCCTGTTAAGAACCTCATCCGGGACAGCCAAAGTCATCAAAGTAATTGCTCTTTTGTCAATAGCATGCCTATTTTTCTGTTCAGCAGTGTATTGGGAATAATTCTTCTTTACTCTGGTCGCTGGAATTTCTGGAGTTGTCTCTGTAGCAGGGGTTGCGGCGACATCGATATATACTTCGATTGGACCTTCTCGAATAGAAATCATAAGATTTTCATCGATGTTGTCAAGGAATTGGATCATACGAGTTTTCCATTGCTGATACTCTTCTGGTATAAGAACAGGCGGTTTGGTTTCGGATCCCATGGCTAGATATTCTTTAGAAGACATGATTGTAAGAAAATTCAACAGAAAGACAAATTCGATTTTCTTGATCGAAAAGTAGCAGGTAATTCAAGAATTGCTAAGAATTCAAGAACTAGCCCTAGCAGCGGAATCGAATTTTGAATGAATCAAGAAATCTTCAAGAAATTGATCAATCGATCTTCGCAATCACAATCTTGAACGAATTTGTTTGTTGATAAGCTCTGATACCAATTGAAAGTGCAGGATCTATTCTTACAATCAATATAGAAAGAAGTAATTGAGAAATTGTATGATCAAGCCCAATTGTATTCAATGATGCACAGAATTACAGATCTAAGAGAGAGATAACCTCAAAGATTACAAGGAATGAATACAAGTAATATGGGAAAATCAATCAGTTAGCAACGTAGTGCTAACCACTCTATTTATACTGTAACGGATATATTAAAGCTACAGTACAAATAAGAAAGACTAATAAGAACAAAACACGTGTCCTAATTAGTTTACACATTACTAACGAAACTCGTCATAAGTTCTGAACAGGTAGTTCAGAACTTCTGAACATTCTTCTGATCACGCTTCTCAGAACTTCTGACTTCTCTTTCTCAGATCTCTGACTCTTCTTCTCAGAACTTCTGACTCTCTTTCTCAGATCTCTGACTCTTCTTCTCAGAACTTCTGACTCTTCTTCTCAGAACTTCTGACTCTTCTTCTCAGAACTTCTGAACCTTCTTATCAGATCTTCAACACTTGGTTTATTGACAAAACTTCAGATCTAACAGTTTACTTTTCTTATATGTAAAATAGGAATGCTTAATCTGACTAATTGAGTATATTTGTTATTTTTCAGAAATACAAATTTTTCTAAGTAAGATTCTGTGTAATGGACCCAGAACTCTGACTCTCTTATTCAGAATTTTGACTCTTGAGTTCAAAAGAACTTCTGAGTTAATACTTCAGAAATCTGACTTCAAAGATTTTCTTCTGAATTGGTTAATCAGAACTACTGACTATCTTTCAGAAATCATTTCTGAGAAATACAAGTGTTTCAATTTTAGTTGATTATATGATTTCTATAATATTTTTTTTACATACTTTTATGTCTAATATGTGTTTGAGTATATGCTAAAGTCAAGGGGGAGCATTGAGATCTTTCAAATATCCATTCTGAGGTGCTAATAAGGTTTGTATATTCTTTTCTTAACACTGATCATTTTAAGAGGAACAAGCTTTCAATGATAAAATATTTTCACTTGTTCAAACTAATTGTAGGTTCCCAGATTCACGTTGTATCACATTAATGGTAGTAATATAGACAGCGGAAGCATTTAAATGTAAAGCCATTAAGGTGAGTGATTGTGTAAATGATATTGTAATGGTGAGAATCAATTATAGAACAGGATAATGATAACAAGATCAAATAAGAAACGCTGCTCGTATATTGATAATAGATAACACCAAGAACAAGATCAATGATGTATCCTGAAATCTCACAGGGAACAACATCGTACGGAGGTAGTGCTCGGGATTGATGCAGTATGTGCTTAAACAATTGTGGAAAACTATTCTTCCCAAAGCTTACAATTGTTTGTTCCACTACCTCTCTATTTATAGCCCTGATAAAGTGAAGACAGTGTACTATCGTACCCTAGAATGACACGTGGAATGTGTGTCTCCTAATTTTAGGGCATACGTGGAAAGTATGGACACTTGTCTAACATTTGGGATTTCTTACGAGACTTAGGCATCACAGAGGTCTTCACTACAACATAGCTCATAGACCAGAGCTCTATTGTTCTTCGGTTGTGAACAATTCTTCTGTTGATCTTCTGACAGAGCTCTGTTGAGCTCTGTTAGTTTCACCAGAACTCTGTTGAGTTCTATTGATCTTCTTGAAGCTTTTTCTTCTAAGTCTTCTGCTGCATCTCTGATGGTCTTCTGACTTGATAATATTTTCAATACTTTTACATTACAGATACTTGGGGCTAACAATCTCCCCCTAAGTATTGAAAATAAAAAATTGAAACAGAGATGTAAACAAAAAGAACAGAGAATATTTACCCTTGTTAGCCTTTGTACTATTCTTCTAAGATATTACAGTGCATGGTAAGAAGTAGTACATTTATGCATAGTTATCTCCCCTAAGAATTCTGTCGAATCTTTTGATTAGAGTATGGAAGTCCAGCATCAGATCAATCTGGTCGATGAAGAGTTTCTGCTGTTCTTCTGGACACTTACTTCTTGGGAGATTTTGGATTATGTTCTTGAGGTATACTAGCGACTCACTCGAGTACTTGTGGGCTTCAGCTGCTCTGATGGCCTTCTTTGTGCCCTTCTGTCGGCATACAAAGACTGGAGGATCTTCTACTACGGTTCCAGTTCTGTGAAGGCCATAACCCTCATGGTTTTCATTTGGTGGTGCAATCACTAGTTTCTCCACTTCAAACTCTATGCCTAGCTGATAATCAGTCTGTATTATGATATTGATGTGCTCTTGCATAGCGAATCTGACTTCTGGTAGCGCAGTTCTGGCCGACGTGTATCTTTCTGAGAAGTTCAAGCAGTATGCGTGAAGTATGATCAGGTCGTATGGGTTCAGAAGGACGAGATCATTGTCATTGAAGATTTCATTTCTGCTTTCTGTTGATTCCACAATATACTCATGGCATGTGACTCTGTCATATTGAAACTTCTTGTGCTTGATGTCCAGAATTATGCGGATACCGAAGTTTATATTGATGGCTCTGTTCTGATTTGACTTGGTTTGGATGAACTTTCGCCTTGCATCAGAAATGGTGTTTATTCTGATTGGGTTAAGGTATGGGTTAATGGGTACGACATTTACAGGGATGATGTCTCTGTCAGCATATAGAAATGCAAATACCGTTTCTAAGGCATGTTTTTCGGTATGAAAGGTAGAGGTTTCTGGGTTCTGTTCTGGTACCGTTGGGTTTGGGTCATCATGGGTTTCTGCCATAAGAGTGTCGATGTGAGCAGATTTTTGAGTAGCTTGAGGTTAGGCTCGACTTGTTAGTCCTTCAGCAGAGGATGGGTCTGTCCTCTCTGGTTCCTTTCTTGGAGAAGTAGGAGGGGTATCTAGGCAGATGATCTCTAGTGGTTCTTGTGTTGACTCTTATGTTGGTTTGATGATTCTGTTCTTGAATATGTAGTCAAATGCCACTTCAGTCATATCTGTCATGATTTCCTCTGTTATCCCCTTTTCTCCTTCTATAGCCTCTGCCTCTTTCTCCTTTTCCTTCTCCTTCTCCTTTTCCTTCTCCTTCTCCCCCTTTTGTTGTTCTGAGGACTCACCCAATTGATCGTCTGATTGACCTTCTTGAGCATCTTCGAAATCATCATCATCGCCAGAATCGTCAATTTGAGCTTTTGGTGAGGGCAGAACAACAAATCTCAGATTAGCTTTGTTTCTCTTGCTTGAAGGTTCATCTGTAGGTACTTCTTCTGCAGGTCTTTTCGATGTAGAGGTAGCCTATAAAATAATATTAGCAAAGTTTGAGGCTGCCTTTGTCATTACATCTTCTACCTATGTTGCAGCACCTCTGATCTCTTCTACTTGAGCCTCAATGTTGACCTTGTGAGTATCAAGAGACGCTTTCACATGTTGTTCTGTCGCCTTAGCTTCCATTACAAATTTTAATGAGATCGGCATCATTCGGCTAAGAATTGATTTTCTGAAGTCTCCCATTTGGCCAACTGTCATGGGTAGGTCATTTGGGTTAGGGCTGGAGATGTTGAGTGGAGTAGCAGATGAGGTGGTTGCTTCTTTTATGGATTCCTTAACAGAGTTGGTAATTATCTCTATCAAGGTTCTGACGTTAGATTCCGAAAGAATAACTGTGGGAATGGGAAGGGTTATGTTCATCTGCGATGTGTGATTCTCTGTTATGAGTCGCTTTAGCTCTGCAAGATCTGTCGAAGTCTTTGTAGTTTCCTCTGTTCTGATTGTTCTTAGCTCGACTATTTCTGTTGTCAGCTTTGCAATTTCTTCTCCTCTGACCCGTTCAGACTCTGTTATGAGTGCTTCATCCTCGGCATATTTTTGAGTTATCTCAGCATGTTTTTATAGATGTTGATACTGTCACAGAAGCTTTCGAACTCTGCTCTTGTTACAGTGTCAACGGGGGTGTCCTTGGTTCCAACACATGGATCCAATTATGCCTCGAGTTCAGAGGCGCCTCCGTCAAGAGTTGTGTTGATGTTGGCTCTTGGAGGACTTCCACCTGATCCTTGATGTTCCCTTTAAGGGGAAACCACTACAGGTGTTCTGACCAAAGTTTCCTCTTCCAGCTCAGGTTCTGAAGAAGGAAATCTGGTGTGATGAGAAGCATTTGGATCAAGCAATGTCTTCCCTTGTTCTGCTATGGTTTCCCATTGTCCCTGAGTCGGACAGATGCTATGTGAGATTACAAAGATCTCTGGTCTATTTTGTGACCTGTCTATATGAGCCACAGAGGCATCATCGTGTGGAGGTGATCTATTGATGTTTTCAGGCGAATGAACATCACTACCAAAGATAGCTTCCCCAGTTTCGTGCGTATCAGAGGCATGAAGAGGTGCCTCTGATGGTATAGGCTGGTTGGGGTTCGAGGTGTGCACCTCTGTTTCAATAATCCTTTGGTCTTGATCACCAGGAATAGATTGTGTGGAAGCACTGGGATTTTGGTTAAGGATACCCTCAGATGTGCTCTATTGAGCATCTTTTTCTATTCTCGAATTTTCCTCGGCTCCTCTGGCTGTAGAACTCTCAGGATTCTCTCTGATGTTTTCCTCTCGCTCACCACTATCAGAAGAAATTGTTTCTACCTCTGGTGTTTCCTGTACTTCCTCATGGACAGCCTCTATAGGAGATGCTCTGTCATCTACTTCCTCCCTTCTAGAGGAAGACCCCACTTCGGGTGCTCTTGCCTCTGGTCTGTTAAGTTCCTCTCCTATCTCCTCACTCAAGCTCTCGAAGGAAGGCTCAGATCCTAAGTATGCTGGGGTTCTCACCTCAGGTTCTTGAGGTTGAGCAGCACTCTGATAGTTCTGGATAGAGATATGGTCAGGGGCGATAAGGGCAAGCATTGTACCTGGAATTCTTCTTATGAAGGGATATTCGCCTAAAGTGGTGGGGAGGAATTTGGACATCGTCCAAACAAGTGTGGAGCGACCCTGATGAGTTAGTTCCAGTCTGTCGAAGGCTCTTCTGATCACCAGACTGATGAAGCGTCGAAGGCTCTTCTGATCACCAGACTGATTGTCGAAGGCTCTTCTGATCCAACGACTCCTCCTCTTGCGATGGATGAGGTTTTTGTGTTAACAGCCATGATAAAATCGTTGTAGAGAATGCTGGCATAGTCAAAGTTTCGATTGAAGAACAATCCATACATGATTTGTAGGATTTCCGTTGTGGCTTGGTCTTGACTACCAGATTTGCTGGTAAGGGTTCTGTTTAAGGTGGAGAACATGAAATTCCACATAGTGGGTAGATTATGTCGCTTGAACTCTCCTATTCTATTCAGATCCTTGTTGTAGCCCAAAAACATCATGAAATCAAGAAGGACAGCTGTTTTTGGTGGTTTCTCATAGGCGTCTATTCCTAGCTGTCTTTTGGTTTTCATTCTGAAGATTCTTCTTAAGGTAGTTGCTCTAATGCGGATTGTTCCCGCTCCTCCATTACTTGCGTTGACGCTCCCAACTATCCCGTCTTGTTCTTCGATATATTGGCATGTGGTCCACCATTGTTGGACATAGATCGCAGGAAGATGGTCATCGAATTCTGTTAGGGCTCTAAAGATATCAGAGTTTCTAAAGAACTCAATGAAGACATGATACAGGGGTAGATAGAGTCCTGGAGTGGGATCGAATCTGTAGTTGTTGTCAGCAAAATCGTATGGAAGAACAATAATATCATCAGTGGGTTCTATTCGGCTAGAATCAGTAGAGTTTTGGGGTTCCGCCATTGTTGCAAGTTTGGGGTTTTCTTGAAGAACACTGAGGATTTGAATAAAAGAGGGAAAGGTGAAAGGTTTAGGAGGTTTAGAAATGAAATGGATCAAGGTTATGGATATTTATAGTCAGAACTTATGGCTGGGTAATCGTCGTAGATACTGTAGGTACTCGAGTGTCAGAAAGTGGAGTGGCCTGAATTGTGTATCGTGGGGACAGCCAGTGGTTTAGCTTTCAATTAGAGAGTGCCACGTGGATTTGTTCTGACCACTTTTGTGCAAGTAAACCGTCGCGGTTTGAGATGTGTGGGTGACAAGTGGTTGACGCTTAGAAATAACCCGCACCTCTGATGACGTTACTTCTGATGACGTGGCATAAACCGACAGAGCTCTGTTGGAGCTTTGCAAGTTTTGCCTCTGACGAGTGACCTTTTTTTTCTTTTCAAGTCTCCTTTGGTGTTTCACCTTTACCCAAAAATCATTTAAAATTATGTATCTGATGAGGAAATGGCCAAAGAACGAGAACATAACTGACTTTAGAAATTTCACCGAGTTCTGGTGAAAAGCAACAGAGGCTCTGGTGAAATATCAGAGTTCTGGTAGGTTCTTGACGTTATCAAAGGATTTTCATCAGAACAGGTTTTCCTTCTTTCTTCAAAAAGATTTTTCTTTTCAGAACAGAAAGCGAAGTCATTTTGATTTAAAAAAAATTGACTCGCTCCCCCTAAAACCATGCGCAAAACTTTATAAACTCCCCCTTGAAATATGAGCGAAAGAGAAGCTTTTTACAAAAAGAATTTTTACAAGAAAAGGTATATACAAACAGATTCACTAAGCTTGTTAAAAAAAATATGCTTGACAGAGTTCTGGTGAAAGACATAGACTCTGTTGAACTATCTTTCCTAACTTTTTGACAGAGCTCTGTTGGAACATCAGAGGCTCTGTTGAGTTTGAACAGAGGTAGGAGGACATGTTCAACATACCCAGTTTGCTGATTAAGAAGTTAAATCTCCTTTCATCAAGGGCTTTTGTAAACAAGTCAGCAAGCTGGAAGTCGGTTGAAACAAATTACATTTCAATCGTCCCTTTTTCAACATGATCTTTTATGAAGTGGTACCTTATATCGATATGCTTTGTCTTGGAGTGCTGAACTGGGTTAGCTGTGATTGCTATGGCACTCTTGGAGTCACACAGAATTGGAATTTTTTTATATTCTAGGCCATAGTCTTTGAGCTGGGTTTTCATCCATATCACTTGAGAGCAACAACTAGCAGCAGCAACATACTCTGCTTCTGCTGTAGAAGTTGATACGCAATTCTGTTTCTTAGATGTCCAACTCACCAATTTTTCACCAAGTAATTGGCAGCTACCAGACGTACTCTTTCTGTCATTCTTGCATCCTCCGTAATCTGAGTCTGTGTTGGTCCCGAAGGCCTATACAAGTTTGTAGAAGGGGGGGGGGGGGGTTGAATACATACACACAGAATTTACTTTTCTAAATTGTTTATTGATAAATCATTAACAATTTACAGCTGGTTGCGGAGACAAGATTAAGGATAAACCTAAATCTAAACAAGTTGGAACACTAAGGTTTCTTGCACTAAGAAAGATAAGGAAATTACTAATAATAACCTATCTTGAGATAAGAGATATGAACTTGTCCAGAGTTAGCAAGTTGCTTCAAAATGAAGTGAGTTCATCTCTTTATATACTGCATGCATTTAATGCAAGTCAGTATATACTTTACACGTGTCACCAGCTGGTTGGTTGCATGTCATTGACATTTGTTGACAACCTTAGTAGCCGTATGGATGAACAGTGTAGTATCAGAGTGGTTGTACGATTTCAGACAGTCGGAGGTTCTTTTCTGACATTTCGTACGGAGTCGTGCAAGGGTGGTTAAGACAAAAGTACTTTGTACGGAGGACTTCATGATCATCTTTCGTTGATTCAGCGATTATCATTTACTATTCAGCAGATGATAAAGTTCAGCGATAGCTGAAGTCTTGTACTTGATACTTCACGTTGAGTGGACAAATCTGAGTCTTCGCTGATCCGCATCAGTTTATTAGGAGACTTGTCGCTGGTTTTTGAGCTTGATCTTCGACTTCAGCGTAGAACCTTTGTTGACGTGAAACTTGTCTTCAGGGATCATAAGTAAACAACTAACTTATCAGCGATCATCATAATGACTGAACAGACTCAGAGCATTTATGGTGAACAGTTTCGCTGAATGTTTAACTTAAAGAGCGGGAGTTCCTATCAGCGGTACTGGAAGATCTTAGTACTTATCAGCGATAGTAAAACTCTGATACATATTGTTTACTTACAATTTTCACTAAGTATTTAAGAGAGGGTCATTATCAAATCACTGAGGGTTTGGATCAACAATCTCCCCCTATTTGATTATGACATAGCAACAAAGAAAATTGCTATTTAATGAAAACATAAGGATAAAAATAACTCATAAAATATTTGTCCCTTTTACTCTTTTCTGGGATCTTTTCAGTACTGATGGAGTAAAGTACGTTCGCTGAAATCTTTCTTTAAAATATTGAATCAAGTTACAATGAAGAACAGAAAGATTATAAGTACAAGCGAAATAATTTACAAATACAGAAGGATAACTGATACAATAGAGAAAAAGGAGATTATATCAGTTTTCAAAAGGTTCTTCCTTAATGAGAAGTTCATCAAGGGTCGTCTTTTCAGTGGGGATCATCCAGTCTGGAACCGTTACGCCTTGTTTTATTTTGTTCAACGCTTCTTTAAAGATCAAGGGTTTTAGGTGTCGTGCCTGAATGTCTTTTCTGAAGTCACACCAGTAGATGAGATCTCTGAGCTGTTCGATTGGAGTGATTGGAAGCTCAGCGATCCGTTGAAAACATTTACGTCCGTCGTAGTCGAGAAAGAATATTCCATAAGGATTGCTGATGACTTTACCAGGGACGAAAAGTTCACATGGTGGCAAATAAAATGTCAATGGCAGATAGATCAGGGTCAGGACCAAGCACTTCAGCGCGAGAGAAACCAATTCCAGTTTCATTTCGTATGACAGGACCTGAGTTTGAATCTTGACGTTTCATCTTTGGAGAGGCCCTTTTTCTTTTCGGCTTAAGATCAGGAAGAGGAGGAATGTCCACACAAGAAGATATCCAGTCGATCTGTCTGTTTATCAGCTTTTCGAAATGATCCTTGTACTTAGATTGTGACGATTGGATAGCTAACCTCATCTCCAACCATTCAGAGAGACCATACCTTTTTACAGTGTCAGCGCGAAAGGCTTCGGATTGACCATCTTCTCTGAAAAGTTTGATGTCAACAATAGGTACTCCGATAGATGTTCTTCCAGAGATGAATACCTTGTTGATCTTCGCTGGACGATATCTGAAGTGGATTTTCTCTTTACACCAGATCAGGGTGGTCTGAGAAACTTCAGTTTTCTTTTCCACGATCTTCTGGGCTTCTTCCCAAAGCTTTCGTTGGATTTGAATGGGAACACGTTTCAGCTTGGGGTCTTTGACAGATTCTTGAGTAAGCTTGATGGCGTATTCTCTGTCTTTCTCTTCAGCTTCCTTTCTGTTGGTCCCGAAAGGCCTATACAAGTTTGTAGAAGGGGGGGGGGGGGGGGGTTGAATACAAACACACTATTTTACTTTTCTAAATTGTTTATTGATAAATCATTAACAATTTACAGCTTGTTGCGGAAACAAGATTAAGGATAAACCTAAATCTAAACAAGTTGGAACACTAAGGTTTCTTGCACTAAGAAAGATAAGGAGATTACTAATAAAATCCTATCTTGAGAGATATTTGAACTTGTCCAGAGTTAGCAAGTTACTTCAAATGAAGTGAGTTCATCTCTTTATATACTGCATGCATTTAATGCAATTCAGTATACACTTTGTGTCATCAGCGGATTGGTTGCATGTCATTGACCTTGGTTGACAACCTTAGTAGCCGTAAAGATGAACAGTGTAGTATCAGAGTGGTTGTACGATCTCAGATTTTCGGAGGTTCTTTTCTGACATTTCGTACGGTGGCGTGCAAGGGAGGTTAAGACAAAAGTACTTTGTACGGAGGACTTCATGATCAGCTTTCGTTGATTCAGCGATTACCATTTACTATTCAGCGAATGGTAAAGTTCAGCGATAGCTGAAGTCTTGTACTTGATACTTCACGTTGAGTGGACAAATCTGAGTCTTCGCTGATCCGCATCAGTTCATTAGTAGACTTGTCGCTGGTTCTTGAGCTTGATCTTCGACTTCAGCGTAGAACCTTTGTTGACGTGAAACTTGTCTTCAGGGATCATAAGTAAACAACTAACTCATCAGCGATCACCATAAGGACTGAACAGACTCAGAGCATTATGATGAACAGTGTTCGCTGAATGTTTAATTTAAAGAGCGAGAGTTCCTATCAGCGGTACTGTAAGATCTTAGTACTTATCAGCGATAGTGAAACTCTGATACATATTGTTTACATACAATTTTCACTAAGTATTTAAGAGAGGGTCATTATCAAATCACTGAGGGTTTGGATCAACAATCTCCCCCTATTTGATTATGACATAGCAACAAAGAAAATTGCTATTTAAATGAAAACATAAGGATAAAAAGAACTCATAAAATATTTGTCCCTTTTACTGTTTTCTGGGATCTTTTCAGTACTGATGGAGTAAAGTACTTTCGCTGAAATCTTTCTTTAAATCTTTGAATCAGATTACAATGAAGAACAGAAAGATTACAAGTACAAGCGAAATAAATTACAAGTACAGAAGGATAACTGATACAATAGAGAAAAAGGAGATTATATCAGTTTTCAAAAGGTTCTTCCTTAATGAGAAGTTCATCAAGGGTCGTCTTTTCAGTGGGAATCATCCAGTCAGGAACCGTTATACCTCGTTTTCTTTTATTCAGCGCTTCTTGAAAAATCAAGGGTTTTAGGTGTCGTGCCTGAATGTCCTTTCTGAAGTCACACCAGTAGATAAGATCTCTGAGCTGTTCGATTGGAGTGATTGGAAGCTCAGCGATCCGTTGAAAGCATTTACGTCCGTCATAGTCAAGAAAGAATATTCCATAAGGATTACTGATGACTTTACCAGGGACGAAAAGTTCACATGGTGGCAAAGAGATGTCAAGGGCAGATAGATCAGGATCAGGACGAAGCACTTCAGCGCGAGAGAAACCAATTCCAGTTTCATTTCGTATGACAGGTCCTGAGTTTGAATCTTGACGTTTCTTCCTTGGAGAGCCTCTTTTTCTTTTCGGCTTTAGATCAGGAACAGGAGGAATATCCACACAAGAAGATATCAAGTCGATCTGTCTGTTTATCAGCTTTTCGAAATGATTCTTGTACTTAGATTGTGATGGTTGGATAGCTAACCTCATCTCCAGCCATTCAGAGAGGCCATACCTTTTTACAGTATCAGCGCGAAAGGTTTCAGATGTGCCATCTTCTCTGAACAGTTTGATGTCAACAATAGGTACTCCGATTGAGGTTCTTCCAGAGATGAATACCTTGTTGATCTTCGCTGGACGATATCTGAAGTGAATTTTCTCTTTACACCAGATCAAGGTGGTCTGAGAAACTTCAGTTTTCTTTTCCACGATCTTCTGGGCTTCTTCCCACAACTTTCGTTGGATTTGAATGGGAACACGCTTCAGCTTTGGGTCTTTGACAGATTCTTGAGTGAGCTTGATGGCGTATTCTCTGTCTTTCTCTTCAGCTTCCTTCCTTTCAGCAATGAGGCGTTCAGCTCTAAGGTGGTCCTGGTATTCAGCTTTTGAAATTCTGAACTTGGGAGGAACTGAAGGTGGTTGATCAGGCCTTAGAATGATTCGCTGATCCTCGAATCGCTTTATTATTTCTTCTCTTCTCTTTTGATCCTCTTCACTCAGCCTTTGAGGAACTGAGGAAGGTCTCTTATTATGCGAGAGAGGTTGTTCTTCTGGTTCATCAGTCTCAGAGATGAAGTCCAAGACTGGGATTATTTCATCAGCAGCAGCTGGCTTTATTTGTGAAGTCGCAACAGTAGAACCTTCAGCGACATCCTCAAACAGGGGAGAGGACTAGCTGAAAAGTAGCGATCTTACAGATAAGAACTGGGTAGAAGAACTTGGGTAGAAAAGATAGAAAAAGATTGTGGATGTGTAGAGAGGTTTGTGGAGTAGAGAACTTATTGAGTTGTTGAGAAGTTCAGGGAAGGAAAAAGTAAAGTTTTAGTGTACCTGACAAACCGGCTTTTCAAATAGGATCGCTAGATTTTCATCTTCAGCGAGGCCTTTGTCTTTGGTTTTCTCAGCGCCAGAGGCTGAGGGCTTTGTCTTTGTCTTCTCCCCTGATGGTTCTTTTATTGAGATTCCTTTAAGAGCTTTGATCCTTGGGGCAGGTTTGACGATAAAGAAATCATCGTCATCTTCATCATCATCATCATCCTTTCTTGGAGAGAAGGATGGTTTGTCTTCAGGGATGTCGATGTCTTCATCTTCTTCTGCTTCGGATTCCTCAGCATCTTCTTCGAGTTGCTCCCCCTCAGATACAGAGGCGAGCTTCTCGGTTCCCTCAGGGTTTTCATCTCCCTGAGGTCCAGTGGTCAGATCTTCATTCCTCTCTCCCCTGATAGATTCATCATGGGAAAGGTCTTCAGCGCTCTTGTTCAGATCTTCATCGCTTTTCTCCCTGGAATGTTCAGCGCTCTTCTCCCCCTCTTTCTCATGAAGACTGGGGGAGGAATGGGCAGACTCAGCATTGGTGTTATCTCTGTCTTCTGGGCCAGAGATTTTCACACAACCTTCAAGCTTTGCTATTCTGTCTTCTAGGCCGAAAATAGCAGGCGTGATTTTCCTCAGCTCTGTGCGATCCTCCTCTGTGAAAGATTCCAAAATAGGGGCAGGAGCAGGAGCTGGACTATTTGCCTTGTTTACCAGCGTCTCGATCATCGTCTTCATAGAACCAACGTCGGTCTTTACAGAGCCTAAGTCAGTCTTGACCTCTGACATATCACCCTCGAGTTTTGCAACCGATGTCTTCAGCATTGTTACTTCGCTGGACATGGTCGAAACTGATGTTTCGAGGCTTGTGTAGTCAGTGTAGATGTCACAGAGCACCTTGGCAAAATCGCTGAGCGTCTTATCAAGACTCTTGATGTCTTCAGTGGAAGCTTTCTTCTCCACCACCGTTGTCAGCTTTGTCAAATTCTCCCCAGCGTTTGATACAACTGTTGAGTTGTTGGAGAGTGTGGTGGTGAGACTGGACAACTTTGTTTCCACGGACTTCAGAGAGGCGTTGATGTCTCCCAAATTAGGACCTGTAACATATAAGTACTTGTGAACAAAGGAAAGCTCAGAAGTTTCAGGTTTAGTTACAGTGTTTAAGGTGGGATTTGTACCTGCAGGAGGATTGATGAACTCGTCAAAGTTGCAGGTTCCTGAATAGTGTTCCATATCCTCTTCGAAAGTACGGTGAGGTATGGTGAACTCTGCAGGTCCTTTCTTCATCATTTGTTGAGAAGCATCAGCGGTGGCTTCTGGAATGATGGCATATCCAGTGTTCGCTGGAAGAGTGTCCAAGTGAGTGGAGGGAAAAGCGAAGGTTAAGATTGGGGTTCGGGTTCTGAGTTCAGCGTTGGAATCGCTGACAATCACTTCATCAGTCTTTTGAGAAACTGAGGGAGGTAGGGTAGTTTCCAAGTTTCTAACCTCAGCGTTTAGAGACGCTGAAGTCTGGATTGGAGGGATGGCTTGCACGGGTGTGGCAAAGCGTACCAGGGAACTTTCCTTCAGCTCTTCAGAATGAGCTGAGGAGTCTTCAGCATGGAATTGCTGGGGTTGCTCCTTGGTTTTCTTGATCCTTTTGGAATCAAGTTGGGTGTGTGAGGGTTTCCTTTTCTTATAAGGAGAGGATTTTGTGGCCGGGGTATCAGCGATTGGTATTGTTGCTGAAGGAGCCACAGAAAGCGGAGAATTTAGAAGAGTGAGAAGAGTAGAGAGACGTACCTCATTGGCAACAGGCTTGAAGTCGAGAACCTTAGGGCCAATCTGAGAAAGTTTCAGATCACCCTCTTTAGGATAGCTGTCCTTCAGGCCATATTGAAAGATGGCGCTGATGAATCGTGGGTAAGGAACCCATGCTGGTCTGTCAGCGGCATAATCGACACGTTGAATCAGGTCTTCATAAATAATGGAGGCCCAGTCAATATTTAGACCTTTCAGCAGTGCGTATCCCATGGACTGCTGAGGTTGGGCGGCTTGATCAGAAGATCCGGATTTTGCTGTCATGCAGCTGATCAGGTGAGCGAAGATGAAATTCATCTCGCTGGGCATCTTGGATTTCTTTATCAGCGTCAGTTTCTTCTCAGGCTTCTTGTCCCTTCCAATATCCCGGATATAACCCACTGCGTCAAGGAAGGCAATGATTGCTTCTCTGTCAGCATGCTTTTTATGGTCAGGGAATGGAATGAAGGGTTTTTCTTTGGTAGCATTTGGGAAGTTCAGGGCTTTGCGGATAATGGCTGGTGTAATCTTGATGGTGCCATACTCAGTATCGCTGAGTATGCAGTCTATGGTTTTGGATGGATCTTTGGCAGAGGGTAGCTCAGTGTGTTTGGCAGAGTACCAGAACTGGGATAAGAGCCGCTGACTGGCAGGAGGTGTTATGGTCAGGGCTGTGTAGATGGGGCTGTTCTTCAGAAAACTTACAGCATCGTCCAGATGTGATACTTGCTTCCGAGGAGGAAACTCGAGAAGAGCTGAGAGGTTGTTGGCCTTAGTCCAATCGAGTTGATCCAGCTCGAACTTAACCTGGGGGGCTTTGAAGATATCCATTTCCTCAGAGTCAGTGGAGATGGACTCAGCGGTAACATTCAGCTTTGAAGATGCCATATCACTGTTTTATCAGTTCAACCAAAGATGTTAACAAAAAAGAATTATCTTAATGTGGAAAGAAATTTCCGTTAAGATATTTCGAATCTTGTCCATTTCATTCAGACAAAAAATGTCTTAATGAAGATTAGGGTTTTTCTTGATTTTAAAAGAAAAGTAAAACCCATAAAATCTTGTATTCCAGTTTCTAAAAGAAAAATGGATACGAATGAAGAACAAGTTTAAGATTTTGTGAAATCCCAGATTTCTAGCAATAAGATATGAATGTAGTGAGAGAGAATCTAGAGAGCAAATATGTCATCCATGTATTGATCTCAAAGGATTACAAAAGGTTTCTAAAAGATTACTAAAGCTTTCTAAGTGTTTTGAAGTATTACTAACAAATGGTCTAGACAAGCCTATTTATACCCATAACATACAAGGTATAAAGGCATTCACAATACTGTATAGACTCATACAGTACATTGACTTTACAGTAAATCTTGAATACAACAATGCTCTAACAATTGAAAAAAAATGTTATTATGACTTGTTGCAACACTTCATTATTTGGTTTAACAGATACATGTGAATTAACAGATGTTTCTGTTATAATGACTTGTTGCAACTTTACATTTGGTTTAACAAAAACTTTTGCAATTGGAGGAATCTCCTTTTTCAGAGTTTGCTTCAAATCTTCACCACTGCTTTTAACAATAACTTGTTGTAAAACCATTTTGAATATTGCTAGAAATTGATCGTTCAGAAGATCAAGCAGACAGTGTATGAAAATACACAAAAAAAATATATAAAATTTTTTCTTGAAAAGTTCTTACAGTGTATGAAATACACTATAGAAAAGTTTTTTTTTTTTTTTTTTTTTTTTTTTTTAAATTCACAAGAATTCGGATGATTAAGGGTTCGAATTCAATGAATTCGGATGAAGAAGGGTTCGAATTCAATGAATTCGGATGCTGAAGGGTTCGAATTCACTCAATTCGGACTTAACTTGGTTCGAATTCAATGAATTCGGATGCTTAAGGGTTCGAATTCAATGAATTCGGATGCTTAAGGGTTCGAATTCTATGAATTCGGATGCTTAAGGGTTCGAATTCTATGAATTCGGATGCTTAAGGGTTCGAATTCTATGAATTCGGATGCTTAAGGGTTCGAATTCAACACTTGGAAAATTTAATCAACTCAATTCGAATCTAACACAGTTCGAATTCTCCTCAATTCGAATCGAACACGGTTCGAATTCTCCTCAATTCGAATCTAGCTGGGTTCGAATTCAATCAATTCGAATCCTTCTTGAGTCGAATTCTACACTTGTATTTCCAAGAACACTCCGAATTCTTCTTTGAATGATCCGAATTCACCAAGAATGATCCGAATTCACCAAGAATGATCCGAATTCTGCACTTCGAACACGAAAATCACTAAATCAGCCATAACTTTTTCAATTCTTGATCAATTGTTATGAAATTTGCACAGATTTGTTCGAAATTTGATTCCACACACTTTCTTAGTTAATCACAAATCCTAATTCGATCAATTTAATCGAATTTTGATCCAAAAATAGTAGAAAAAGTTTTCGAACAAAAATGATATAAAATGATCAGATCTGCAAATTCTGTGCAGATTTTGGTGTTGATCCAAGAATTAAAGATGTTTAGGAATCAAATCCGAGTGCAATGATGTCAAGAATCAATCCAAAAGATCAAAAATTAAAGAAAGGATGAAATCTGGATGAATAGTAAATGAAGAAGGGTTAGAATTCTTGATGAACAGTGATGAATAGTGATGAACACCCAATCCGAATTATTCAGCTTTAGTGTAAAAAATCTTCAATTTGGTCTTCGATCTGCTTGAATCTTCTGTTTAGCTCTGATACCAATTGTGAAATCCCAGATTTCTAGCAATAAGATATGAATGTAGTGAGAGAGAATCTAGAGAGCAAATATGTCATCCATGTATTGATCTCAAAGGATTACAAAAGGTTTCTAAAAGATTACTAAAGCTTTCTAAGTGTTTTGAAGTATTACTAACAAATGGTCTAGACAAGCCTATTTATACCCATAACATACAAGGTATAAAGGCATTCACAATACTGTATAGACTCATACAGTACATTGACTTTACAGTAAATCTTGAATACAACAATGCTCTAACAGATTTAGATTTAAAACTTGAAGAACAACCATGAAATGGTTGTGTTCATAAAACCATGAAAGAAATGATTTTATTTTATAAAGTTCTTTTGTTTGATCTTGTTAAAACAAAGAGAAGATCGAAAACAAGTTATACGCATTTGATAAAAGATAAGAACATATTAACCTTGAAGTTTTGATGAAGAAGATGATGAACAGTTCTTGAGGTTTTTGAGAGCACAAATGCAACAGAGGATTCTTTTCTTGCGGAGAAAGATTGTTCGCGTAAAAGACAAATATAAACCAAGAGTTGTTTATATAGGGATTTTTAGAGAGAGAAAACCTTGAGCGGGAAAAGGTTTTCATCATGACACGGACACGTGTTTGCATTTGATTGGAAGTTTGAACAAAACGTGCAAACGTGTGTCAGAAAGAAATCGTGCCGAGTGTTATCCGTTGCAATGACGTCACAACTGTCCTTTCACATTCTTTTTGGATGTCTCTGAGGTTTTGAAAATGCAATGAATAGAAACTGAAGATGAGGCTTCAGCTACTTCTTTTTGGATGTCTCTGAGGACTCTTTTGAAAAACATGAAGCACTGAATAGAAAATATCAGTGAAGATTTAAGGAAATTTCAAAATATCGCTGTTAAGGAAGAGATATTCAGCGATGCAATTTATTTTGAAATCTTGCATTTTCATGCGATTGTCAGAGAGAGAAAACATACCTGGATATCAGTTTAACCAAGTTTATTCAGAGAGAAGATGATGAAATGGATTATATAAGTTGATTTTATCCCGAAGGCTATACACGATTGTATAAACGTATCGCTGATTAAATGTGAACCGCTGAAGATTTTATCCTTCAAAGTTCAGCATTCCAAGCTCGCTGATGAGAAAGTTGAATCTTGTCTCATCAAGAGGTTTTGTAAACAAATCAGCTAACTGATAATCAGTTGGGATAAAATGAAGTTCTATATCACCATTCATCACATGATCTCTGATAAAATGATATCTGATTTCTATGTGTTTTGTCTTTGAGTGTAGCACTGGATTGTTTGCTATAGCGATGGCACTTGTGCTGTCGCAATAGATTGGAATTTTGGAGAGCTGAAGATCATAGTCTAGTAGCTGATTTCTCATCCACAAGACTTGAGAACAGCAGCTTCCAGCGGCTACATACTCAGCTTCATCTGTGGTAGTGGACACTGAGTTTTGCTTCTTACTTGTCCAACTTACCAGCTTTCCACCCAGGAGCTGACATCCTCCTGTGGTGCTTTTCCTATCCATTTTGCAACCTGCAAAATCACTGTCTGAATAGGCGGTTAGATCGAATCCTGAGTCTTTGGGATACCAAAGACCTAGATTCGCTGTACCCTTAACATATCGAAAGATTCGCTTTACAGCTTTCATATGGGATATCTTAGGTTCAGCTTGATATCGTGCGCACAGACATGTTGCAAACATAATATCGGGTCGGCTAGCTGTGAGATACAATAGTGAGCCGATCATCCCACGGTACAGCGTGACATTGACAGGAACACCCTTTGTGTCCTTATCAAGTATCAGCGGTGGTGCCATAGGGGTTTTCATAGCTGAACTTTCAGTTAAGTCGAATTTCTTCAGCATATCTTTAACATACTTTCCCTGATTTATAAAAGTTCCTTTTTCAGTTTGCTTAATCTGAAGACCAAGGAAACATGTTAGTTCACCCATCATGCTCATTTTATACTCATCTTTCATTCTATCAGCGAAACGAGTACAAAGCTCAGGGTTAGTAGAACCAAATATAATGTCATCAACATATATTTGAACTAAAATGATATGACCTTTCACTTTTCTAAAAAACAAAGTTTTGTCAATTTTACCTCGCTCAAATTTTTCAATATGGAGATAAGTAGAGAGAGTATCATACAAATTACTAATAATAACCTATCTCAAGATAAGAAGGATGAACTTGTCCAGAGTTAGCAAGTTACATCAAAATGAAGTGAGTTCTTCTTCTTATATACTACATGCATTTAATGCATGGCAGTTTACACTTTACACGTGGTAGCAGCTCATTGGTTGTATGTCATTGACCTTTGTTGACAACCTTAGTAGCCGCATGTTTGAACAGTGTAGTATCAGAGTGGTTGTACGATTTCAGACAATAAGGAGGTTCTTTTCTGACATATCGTACGGAGTCGTGCAAGGGTGATTAAGACAAAAGTACTTTGTATGGAGGACTTCATGATCAGCTTTTCGTTGATTCAGCGGTTTATCATTCTTTATCAGCGAATGATAATGTTCAGCGATAGCTAAAGTCTTGTACTTGATACTTCACGTTGAGTGGACAAATCTGAGTCTTCGCTGATCCGCATCAGTTCATTAGGAGACTTGTCGCTGGTTCTTGAGCTTGATCTTCGACTTCAGCGTAGAACCTATGTTGACGTGAAACTTGTCTTCAGAGATCATAAGTAAACAACTAACTTATCAGCGATCACCATAAGGACTGAACAGACTCAGAGCATTATGGTGAATTGTGTTCGCTGAATGTTTAATCTAAAGAGCGAGAGTTCCTATCAGCGGTACTGTAAGGTCTTAGTACTTATCAGCGATAGTGAAACTCTTATACATATTGTTTACTTACAATTTTCACTAAGTATTTAAAAGAGGGTCATTATCAAATCACTGAGGGTTTGGATCAACAAGTGTTACAAGCTTGCATGCCTACCCGAGTTTGTAGTTTTATGATGTTTTAGTCGATATTTTCAAGTGATGGAAACGTATGGGTTTTGTTTTAAATATGGAATTTGCACAAGTCAATTTGTGTTGACTAAGGTGTATTTGCAAACCGTTTCATCGTTTTGTATAAGAAACTGACGCGCGCAAAATTTTGTCGGTGATCCGTGTTCCATGCCATTTTATGGTTAAGAGAGAAATTTTGGAGCCAAATGTCGTTGAACTTCGTTTGAAATACGTGCACACCTTTTGGTGCACCCTATTTAAAGTCGAGCAGTTAGTTTACATGCATGTCATGAGTCAATCCATACTAGCGCCGTGGCGGTTCATTTTAAAAGAAGTTGTTTATTACGCTTTTGCGTTTTGTGAATAATCTGAACTGCAATTGAATAATTTTCAACATGATTTTCATATTTGGGACGAGAGTGTCCGTTTTTGCGTAACAATCGAATTGATTATAGTAGTTTTTCTATACGTACGATTTATGTGTTATGAAAATCTTTGTGTTGAAACATTTTGTGAAACATTTTGTTGATTGGCATATTTATGGAATAACGCACTTGAAAACCTTGAACTCGTTAGGACCTTGGAAAAGGGTAAGTAACTCAGTTAAGAGTAAGTGTGTGTAGCACTTGTTGGTGGAAGGTTGGGCATTCCATGCGCGATAGTACTGTAGGCCGAATGGTATCGGCAGCGGGGATGATACACTTTGTAATTAAGGGAATTGATTCGCAGTAACTTATAGTGAGGTTGGCGGTAACCTTTCTTGTTGGGAATCTTATTTTGGGATCTTGGTCAACTTTCGTATGTGGGACCCTTTAGACACCATAGAGATAATTTTGGTTTTGATAAGAATGCTCGACAAGTGAAACTAGAGTGTTGAGACTGTTGTGACTCAAAGTTTGGTGGTATACCTAGGTGTCAACTTTTGGGCTTGAGGCCAAGCACCGTTAGTGTAATCGGAGGATTGTAGCCTGATTTTAAAGGAATGATGGTAATGGTTGTAGTAACCTTAAGATGCTCGATTGTGATAAGTGGATTTAGTAAGATGAATTTCCTTGAGTGGTAAGAGAAAACTTAAGAACATGTGGATGTGGATTATTTGGGAGTTCGAATCTGACGTTGGGGAAGTATGGAACACCTAAGGTTGGGAGGCGGCCGGAGTCGTCTAGTTGCAAGCTGCTCCAGTGGATGGAGCGTCCACCCAGACATAAGTATAACGTACACGAGAGGGCATCGTTGGTAAGGGTTTGCTTGAAGTTGTGTATGCATGGGGGAATTTAGTTCTCAGTTGGGAGTTAATGGAACATGGAAGGGTTGAATTGGATAGCCTTTATTTGTAAGGGATCTAGATTTCGAGGACGAAATCATTCTAAGGTTGGGAGGATTGTAACACCCGTAATTTTCGGATAAGTACAGTTTCGAATCGGTGTGGAAATCGTTCTTTTAAGAAAAATATGAAAAATAGGATTTTGGATTAAATCCTAGATTTTATGGTCTTGTTGGATGAGGAATGCAAATACGAGTCCAACGGTTCTTTCCGGAGCGAAAACGGAGCTAAAACGAAGAAATTACGGCCAAAACAAGTTTCGGTACACTCTGTGCTATAGTGCCCAGCGCATGTCACAATCGCATGTCACAATCGCCAGACGCCAAAAACTCTCGGTACAACCCGTGCGATTGTTCCAGCGATTGTGACACTGTCACTATCGCATGTCACTATCGCCTGGGGGTACCAGGACCCTTAAAAACGCGATTTTCAGCACTTTTCTCATTCTAACTTCACCCATTTCGTTTTTCTCTCCCAAGAACCGAAACCCTTCACCCTCAATGTCGATTTTGAGCCTTTTAGACCCCAAGAATCAAGTTTTCAAGTGCCTCTTCTTCATCTATCATGGTTTTGGAAGCTAAAGCAAGAATCCTTTCACTTCATCTTCTTCACCCAAATCTTTCTAGGGTTTCATCCAACCTTTTTGACCATTTTGAAGAATTGGAGCTTGTGGTGTTTCGTTGGTGATCTAGAGTTGTTTTGTTGGTGGATTCTTGTTGTGATTGAGGTAATGATCTCTTTTCTTCATCTAAGAAATTAGGGTTTGATATTATTAGTGGTTTTGATGTTTTATGTTGGGGGAAACGATTCTAAGTGTTTAAAGATGAATATTCATGGTTGGAAATTATGAATCTAGGTTTTGGCTTGAGGATTATGTGACAACTGTCAAATTTACACCTCAGGTTAGAACCGCACTGGATATTTCATTTATTCATATCATAGTTCGAACAGTGCAATTTTAGCAGTAAACTCGGTACGATAGGAAAATTCGAGAAATTTTGCCTAAGAACCCCTTGATTTAGGAAATTATCCATAAAATCTCATAAAATGCCAACTTAACCTACATATATACTACAAGTATTTATATATTTGACAACTTATGTATTTTAATCATATTATATATAAATACTTTACTTTATATAATTACTTTGTATTTTTATTTATTAAGAAAAATACTTGTATTTTAAAATTTAATCAAAAAGGCAAATATTAGACTTTTATATTTTTTTTTACATCACACTACCCCCCCCCCCCCCTTTGAGAAGCCCCCCCCCTCTCTACTCTTTATGTATTATTTATTAACCATTTCATTTCATATGCAATTCACTCACTCTCTCTCTAAAATCTCACTAGAGAATTCTCTCATCCTCTTCTCTCTCAATCTTCAAATCTTCATCTCAATCTTCATCCCATCTTCAACTCTTCATCCGTATTCAACCAAGAATTCAGCCCCTAAACACCTCTTTTCTAAGAGATAAAAGTGTTCAAGGTAAATACTAGTGTGTTGGGTTAAATCCACACACACTCTTTTGTCTAGTTTTCATTTTCTTGCATTTTTCTTATGAATGTTCTTCATCTTCTTCTATACTTTCTTTAATCTTCTCAAAAATAATCTTTACATATCTTAATGTTTGTAGATTCACCTCCATAACACTTGATTGTTATTAAAAAAGGTGGTGAATCCAAAATCAAACCCATGTTAAGATCAAAGATGAACTTTTAAACACATGCATGTAGTTTTCTTGGAAAATCCATATCTTTTGGTTCAAAGGTTTCATGAGTAGGTCTTTGAATCCACTAAAAACATGTTTAAACCAACATGCATAAGCTAAAAATACACAATTTTAAGATGCATGATGAAGTTCTTGGCATAAACACCAACATTCTTCAAAAAGAACCATTTTCAAGATTTTATAAAAGATGAGATAATGGGTAACTTGCATGTAATCTAAATGGTTCAAAAATGTGTTTTGGAACTGAAAATAAGTGTATGGAAAATGGTCAAATCGGATTTTGCATGCAAAGGAATAAGGTGTGGTTTTGACAGCTTGCTGTCAGATTCCACACCCCTCTTCAATAGGTCATATCTCACTCAATAAAACTCCAAATTGAGTAATTCTTTCTCTGGAAATCATTTTTATGTGTTAGGATTCAAACCCAAGTGGTTTCACTCAAAAACCCAAAGATTGCATGCACCAAACAGGTTTCACAAAAACAGTGCGCAAACAGCAAAGTTTTCTGTGGTGTATTACGTCAAGTATTATTTCATGTACATAAACACTTCTAAAAATTATGAAAATTATGCCAAAAGTTTCATAACTCATTAAACCACTTGGACATAAAATATCTTGACCTAAATATACCTGGAGGTTACCCAAAAGTGGACACAAAGTGACACCAAAATCTGGACAGCAAAGGACAAATGTCTTACTATAATTGAAGACTAACTTCTAATCCCATTTCATCATTTTATGATGAAATTGTGGAATATATATGTATATCTTATGTTTATATATTTATGAATTTTATTTACTCTTGATCCCATTTCATCATTTTATGATGAAATTGTGGAATATACATATATATATATATAACATATCTATATATACTTATGCATTTTATATATTCTTGATCTCATTTCATCATTTTATGATGAAATTGTGGAATATATATATACTATACATTTATATTTATGCACTTTAAATACTTCGTCTTTTCTTTCAAAACCCCTATTTATCGTTCTTACAATAAAATTTCGGTTTATCTATTACTACCTTATAATACATATACAACTAAACTCTTAAGTACCACTTATAAAGCACAAGGTTTTGCTATTTTATGCATAAAACTTAAAAAACTATGAATTACAAGTGTTTATGCATTGGGTACAAGTGAAAACAGCATGGACATTTCAAGTTATTCTGTACGTCACTTTATGCTGGGCAGGTACCACTTTTATCCTGATTTCAATTCAAATTTCAAAACAATCTCCCAGGCGCTTGTTTCTTTTGAATTTGAATTTGTTTCTTCCATCCCCTACAAAATGGTCTCTCTTTCCTGCAATTTGTTTCAGATATCATAAAAATCATGTATCCAGATTTAATCTAGAAATACTTCCAGGTTGGTAAAGATACAAGCTGGATTTGGAGGCACTTCAGAGGTATTTCACTAACCCTAGAGCACTCGGATGTCTTTCAGCTTCTGTACATATCACATTTGGAATCTCTACTCTTTTTTTTCTCAAGTTTTGTCCTCTGTTTTCTTCTTCCTTTATGTGGGTTCTTTATTTTCATCAACACCCTAATCTAGAAGATGTGGTTCACGAAGTACCAAGGTAATGCATTTTTTGTTTATTGACATACCTTATTTTTTGGTATCTCCTTCGTCTACGTAAAAATCTTGTTTCTTTCGAGATTAATTAGGGAAATCGAGTAAAATTTCATCTGGGTTTTGCACATTAATATGTTTTCCAGTTGGATTTCGTTCTTTTAACAGAGTTCAAGAAAAATGACTACAAAAGGTCAAGCTTTCAGTGCTACGGGTGGGTTTCAAATGGCAAATTAAAGCAACTCTGATATGGGTTTTGCTCATTACCACATTGGAGTTAGGATTTTCAGTTGGAGTAGGACTTGGACTTATGGTCGTTGCTTGCCTGTATTTGCTACTGTGATGGTGTTGTCTTGCTTCAAGTCTGCGGTGATGCTCCTTTTCATAACTTCATGTGGTCTGGTATGTTTATGGTTTGGATTTTGGCCTATTGGTGTTGTTGTGTAGTTTTGAGTTTCAACTGAATTTCCCAACTATGACTGCTTTCTCAGTTAGGCCATCCGTAGCGCAGCCCTCAAGCCCTCAAGCGCCACATCAGCGCCACATCTTCTTTTCTCCTAACCCTCTCCTCAAACCCTCAAGCCCTAAAGTGGCGTACCCGTACCCGATGTTATAAGGAACCCGCAACCCCACCCCACCCTCAACCCTCCTCTCACACAACCCTCAGGTTTATCGGGTTTTCAAGCCCGCATGCCAAGCCCGAGCCCCCCCGTACCACAACCCGCTGGAGCACGCCGAGCCCGCTCGTAAGCCCGAGCCCGTGGGCGATACTGATGGCCTTACGTTGGTTTATCAATATTTGGTATGAAATGGCTGGTGGCCAATTTGCCATGAATCTGCCTTCTGGTTTTTGGTTCGAAAACCCTAATTCATTGTTTTAGACTTTAATTCGATTAAATTGATCGAATTAGATCTTGTGATTAACTAAGAAAGTGTGTGGCTTTTGATTTCGAGCAAACCAGTACAAATTTCGTGTTAATTGATCAAGAATTGAGGAAGATATGGCAGATTCCGTGATTTTGATGGTCGAAGTGCAGAATTCGGATTATTCAAAGTGAATTCGGATTATTCATAGTGAATTCAGATCATTCATACGGATTATTCTTGGTGAATTCGCATCATTCAAGACTTTCGAAGTACTCAAATATTGGTTTCGGATCAAGTTAAGTCCGAAATCCGTGGTGTCGCACCCTGTTAAGTTCGAATTCTTGAGGTTTCGAACATAGTTAAGTCCGAATTCCGGTGATTTCGAATTGGTGTACAAGTGTTGAATTCGTATCTGTTAAGTGCGAATTCCGTGATTCCGCACTCATCTACATCCGAATTCTGAGTTGAAGAGTGTAATTGGTTTTGATTTTGGCCAAGTATTGATTTCGCACCAAGCTAAATTCGAATTCAAGGATTTCGTATTTAGTTGCATTCGAATTCAAGGAACTCGTACTCAGTTGCATTCGAATTCAGGGAATTCGCACCGTACTACATCCGAAATCTGAAGGTTTCGAATTCTAAAGCATCCGAAATCTGAAGGTTTCGCACCACTCAGAATTCTAAGTGTTGGTTTCGGACCCAAGTGCTGATTTCTTTCTTGAACAGTTTATTCTAAGTGTAATCTCTGTTACACTTACTGCTTGATCTTCTGAACGATCAATTATCCTAGCTATTTGAAAAGATGTCGAGAGATTTAATGAGTATGGGATCAAAGAATAAGCCTCCAGTTCTTCTAGTGGAAGAATATGCCCAATGGAAGAAGAGAATGACTCAGTTTCTAAATCATCAGAACAGAGATTTAATGGTTTCAATCAAAGAAGGTCCTCACACACCACAAATGGATGTTGGTGGTCAAGCTGAAACTGCTACAAGTCAGTATATTGCTCCTAGAAGGATTGATAAAGAACCCAGATTTTTTAATCAAAATGACAAAGATAGGATTGCAATTGATGAACTGGCTTTGACTTGTTTGACTATGGCAATTCCAAATGATATCTACAATCGAGTAGATAGTCGTGACTCAGCGAAAGAGATATGGGATGAGTTAGAAAGGCAGTTTGAGGGATCATCAAAGTCTAAAAAGACCAAAAGGAATCAAAGCATCAATGCTTATGAAGGGTTTAAAGCAAGAGAAGGTGAACCTTTGAAAGAGACCTACAATAGATACAATATCATCCTTAATAATTTGAGAAGAAATGGAGTCGACAAATCAGAATCAGAAATAAATTACAAATTTGTCAAGAATCTTCTACCAGAATGGGATTCCTACTCCATTCAGCTCCAAATGTCAAGGGATATGGATGATGAAAAGTTGACCGACATTTTTAGTATTCTAGGTCAACACGAAGAAAAAGTAAAAGCTGTTAAAGAAAAGGATAAAAAGATCGAAGAATCTTTAGCCCTTCTGAGTAAACATAAGAAGAGTGAAGCTATGAAAACAAAAGCTTTGATTTCTGGGATGAGCAAGAAGAAGATAAGTTCTGATGATGATGATAGTGGCAGTTCTGGAGATGAAATGACTGATATAGCTGAGAAGTTGGCTTTATTAACAAACAGATTTCAAAACAAGTTTGGCAAAAAGAAGTTTTATTCAAAAACCAAACCTGAATACAACAAAGCTAACAAGTATAAAAGATTTGAGAAGAAATATGAGAACAAGGAGGAAAAGAAAGAGCAGAAAGAGGAGAGAGTTGAGAAAAAGGAAAGAGAGGAAACGAATGATAGAGATGACCGAAACTGTTTTAACTGTGGAAAGCCAGGTCATTATGCCAGAGACTGTAAGCTAAAGAAGGTGAAGGATTCTGACTATTATCAGCGAAAGGCACATCTGGCAAAAGCAAATGAAAGTGGAAAGCCAGTCAATGCTGAGGAAGAAATTTGGCTTATGGATTCCTCTGATGATGAAGAAGCTCACTTTACTCAAGTAAAGCATAGCTTAATGGCTAAACTAGATGAAGATGACCAGGAATCCGAGGTATCATCTCTTCATTCTTCTGATAATTCTGATAATTCTGATAATGAGTCTGAAACTGAAGATGACAGATATGAAGAAATGCAACTCGTGATAATTGAACTTAATAAGAAATTTGAAAAAGTTCAAAAGGAACTTGAAAATAAGAAAAGTTCAATGATGAAATATCACGATGAGGCACTTCTTTACAAATGTCTTGCTGAAGATAGAGAAAATGAAAAGGAAGTTATTAGAACAAAAGTTAAAACACTTGAATCTGAAATTTCTGAATTGAAGAAGAAAATGATTGATATAAGTGATGAGAATATAGACTGTCAATTTAAAATTAAGATTCTCACTGAAGAAAGAATAGAAGCTCTTGCAAAGATCAAAGAACTTGAAGAGTTAAACTATAAAAGAGGTCAGACTGAGCAAACTCTAAGATTATTAACCAATAATCCAAAAGATAAACGATTTTTTAATCCTAAAATGGGACTTGGTTTATCTGATGTAGAGGTATCAAAGAAAGCGCCTGAAATTTTTTATACAATTACAAAATTGGATGAAGATTTAAAGGAACCCATTAAAAAGGAAATACCTCTTATATCCAAAACTTTTGTTAAATCTGAATGTTCAACTCCGGATTCTAATAAAGATAAGGATAAGAGGGATAAAGGTTCGGAAGAAAAGCCTAGATTCAATACGACAAACTTTAAATACGATGAACTAAATTCCAGTTACAAAACCAAAAAGGTTGAACTAACTGAATTTAGTTTATTATTCTCAAATGAATCTATGGCTAAAACATTTGATTCCAATATCAATGAACCTGAACCTGTTAAATCTGAATCTAATGTTGAAATGGGGTCAAATACAAATTCAGATTCTGACAAAAAGGAGTTTGTTCAAGAAACCTCTTCTGAATTTCCTGATTTGGATTCTGCTTTACGAAAAATTGTTGATTTAGAAAATCAAATTTCTAAATTACAATTAAATTTTGAAATTTTAGAGAATGATCATGATAATATTGGGATAAATTTTGATCATAGTCAAAAAGTCAATCTTGAACTTCAAGTTGAGATTCGACGACTTGAATCCCGAATATTAGAATTATCAAAATCTAAAGATTCAATTACTTGTGAAAAGTGTTCAAATCAAAGTGAAACAACAGATCAATCTAATTCTTCAAGTTCGGTCAAAGTAAAAGAAAATTGTTCTTTCGAAGGTTATGAGAAAGGAGAATCATCCGGAACCAAATCTAATTCTTGTTCGAATGATTCTTCTAACTCTAAAAGCTCTAACAATTTTTCTTAAAGTACAATTGATTCTGGTGTAAAAGTATCTTTAGAAAAAGATAAGCTTTTTGAAGATAACAAAGCACTTGTTTTGAGATGTGCAAAACTTTCAAATCAAATTTTAGATTTTGAAAAAGTGTTTTTTCTTGAGAAAGAGAAGCATCAAAAGGAAAGAACTGAACTTGAAATTGAACTGAAATATTGTGAAGTATATCATACAAAGTTTTCATCAAATATATCTAATGCCAAAAAGGAACAAGAACTGAAAAGAAAAGAAAAAGAAAAATTATTCGAAACAAAATCAAATGTGTTTCCAAATAATGTTTCTAGTTCTAAGACTTCTAACAATGTTTCTCATTCTTTCTCAGAAATGGATGAAGAAAAGTGCGTGGATCTGAAGGAGAATATTTCGAATAGCGAGAATAGGAATACTGATACTGAGAAATGTATTTCTTCAAATAAAAATTGTATTCATTCGTGTAATGTTTACAAAGTTTGTGAAAATAAAAATTCTGCAATTTCAAATTCTATCTTGTTGACACAAGAAAAAAGAAGAATACATTGTGCTCATTGTTGGGATAACTATTTCAAGCTAAATAGAAATGATCCAAAGAACAAAAAGACTAATACTTCATCTTTTTCTTTAAAATCTTCAGCGAACAAATTTGTTAAAATGTTCGGTTTCAGATCAAAGAAACAGAATAAGAAGAAAGAAACAAAAACAGTTGATGTGAATATGGTTTGGATTCCAAAAGATCAACTTAACAAACCAAATTCACAAAATAACCTTACCTTTAAAGGCAAAATTCAAGGTTCATCAACTGTAATAAACAAATTGATCCGTACTAACAAGAAAGGACCCATACGGATATGGGTACCTAAGATCAGGTAATTATCTTTTTACAGGATCGTCATGTGTGGGTCATTGATTCGGGAGCTTCTAGACACATGACGGGGTACAAGCACTTATTGCACGATTTTACTGTACATCCTGGCGGATCGGTAGGTTTTGGTAACGATTCTAAAGGTCACGTTCGAGGCTACGGAACGTTGAAGAATGACTCGATGCAAATAGAAAAGATCTTGTATGTTGAAGGATTAGGGCATAACCTTTTCAGTATTAGTCAGTTTTGTGACAAGGACTGTAAGGTAATCTTTGACAAGAAGTTTTGTTATGTTGTGGATGAGAACTGGTCAGAGATTTTCAGAGCAAAACGATGCGGCGATCTATATATGATGGATTTTTCGACTCTGGTTGCTTCTAATCAAGTTTGTCTTGTTTCAAAAGCCTCTCAAGATGAATGTTGGTTGTGGCATATGAGACTCTCACATCAAAATTTTCGAAGCATCAACAAGCTCAGAATAGATGGATTAGTTTCCGGGCTTCCTGAACTGAAGATTGACAAAGTTTCTATCTGTCCGGCGTGCGAAATGGGAAAGATGAAACACGTCACGCCCAAATCCAAAACTTTTTCTAACTGCAACAACGTCTTGGAATTAATTCATATGGATCTCTGTGGCCCTATGAGAACTCAATCAATAGGAGGAAAGAAATATATCTTGGTTATGATTGATGAGTATTCACGCTACACTTGGTTGGATTTTCTTTGACTCAAATCTGAAGCACCTTAGCAAATAATTAAGTTCATAAAAAGGATTCAAATTCTTCTACAACGTCCAGCTCAAAAGATAAGGAGCGACAATGGAACTGAATTCAAGAATGCAACTCTTCAATCGTTTCTTGAATCCGTTGGCATCTCTCATAATTTTTCTGCACCAATTACTCCACAACAAAATGGAGTAGTTGAAAGAAAAAATAGGACGCTTGTGGAAGCAGCTCGGACTATGCTTGCTTATTCGGGTCTTCCACCAAGTTTATGGGCTGAAGCAGTTTCAACCGCATGTTTCACTCAAAACAGGACAATTATTAATAAACGTCTTAATAAAACTGCATATGAAATAATCAATAATCGCAAACCTAACATCAAATTTTTGCGTGTTTTTGGATGCAGATGTTTTGTCCTAAAAGATAGAGAACACCTTGCAAAATTCCAAGTCAAGGCTGATGAAGGGATTTTTATTGGATATTCCTTGAATTCTAAAGCATATCGGATCTACAATAATCGTACAAAATCAATCATCGAGAGCATCAACGTTACGTTTGACGAGAGTGTGACTTTGACTTCTGGACAACACAGTTCAGAACTCGGACAAAAATCTGAAGTTTGTACTAAAAAAGGAGTAGAACCTGTGGCGAAAAATGTTTTCTAATTCTGTATTAAACAATAATAGTACTAAAGATTTAGATTTGTTATTTCATGATGCATTTGTGGATTATTGTGCAGATATGGAACAACCCATCACATCTGTAAATGCATCTCCACAACAGACGAGTGTGAATGTCTCTGGTCCATCTGACGATGTCGGTGCTAGTACTTCTGGGACAACCAACGAAACTCCAAGTGTACCTACAACTATTCCAGTTTCTGAACCTGAAATTCAGCCTGAAGTTCCGGTTTCAGTAAACACATCATCGGAGGTTCCTATACATGAAATACAACAACCAGAAGTTAATGTACCAGAACCAACACATGTATCTTCAGCTGAATCTACTGAAGTGATTCTTGCAGTTATGGATGAGAATGATTCATCGAACACTCGTGTAGAGATTTCAACTCTTCCCAGTGTACATAAGTGGACAAAAGCACACCCCCCAGCAGATATTATTGGTGATATCAATGATGGAGTGAAAACACGATCTGCGACTACCAACGAATGTTTGTATGTCAACTTTCTAAGCACGTTAGAACCCAAGAAAGCATCTGAAGCTTTACAAGATCCAGATTGGATAAACGCCATGCAAGAGGAGTTAAATGAGTTTAAGCGTAACGAAGTTTGGCATTTGGTGAAGCGTCCTAAAGACAAGACCATTGTTGGAACTAAATGGGTCTTTAGGAACAAGAAAGACGAAGCAGGAATTATAGTCAGAAACAAAGCAAGAATGGTTGCAAAAGGGTATAATCAACAAGAAGTAATAGATTATGATGAAACCTATGCACCAGTAGCAAGGATTGAAGCCATCAGAATCTTTCTTGCATACGCCGCACATAAAAGCATGAAGGTATTTCAAATGGACGTCAAATCTGCGTTTCTGAACGGAATACTTCATGAAGAGGTTTATGTAAGTCAACCTGAGGGTTTTATAGATCCAAAATATCCCAACCATGTCTATGTTTTGGACAAAGCACTCTACGGTTTGAAACAAGCTCCGAGGGCATGGTATGAGACTCTGACTATTCATTTGCTTAAAAATGGATACACCAAAGGTACAATAGATACAACTCTTTTTCTCAAAAGAGAAGGTAAAGATTTAATGTTAGTACAAATATATGTTTAGGACATTATATTTGGATCTACAAATCCAGATATGTGTAAAGATTTTGAAGAGGTTATGAAAAGCCGTTTTCAAATGAGTATGATGGGAGAGTTAAAAAAATTTCTTGGTCTCCAAGTGACACATTCAAATGAAGGCATTTTCATTAATCAATCAAAATATATAAATGATATGCTTAAGAAATTTGACTTAAATTCCTCTTCCACCATGAAAACTCCCATGGCTACCGGTAAACTTTTGAACGCTAATTCATCTGGTATATCAGTTGATCAAAAGTTATACCGAGGCATGATTGGATCTTTACTGTATCTAACGGCAAGTAGACCGGATATTTTGTTTGCAACATCTTTTTGTGCACGTTTCCAAGCAAACCCGAAGGAATCTCACATTGTGGCTGTAAAGCGAATCTTTAGATATCTCAAAGGCACAAAAAAATTTTGGTCTTTGGTATCCTAAGGTTTCTGGGTTTGAACTAACTGCTTACACAGATGCAGATCATGCGGGAAATATGATGGACAGGAAAAGCACATCTGGTGCTTGTCAATTCATGGGAGATAAACTTGTAAGCTGGTCATCAAAGAAGCAAACTTGTGTATCAACATCTACGGCTGAAGCAGAGTATGTGGCCGCCGTTAGTTGCTGTTCACAAGTAATTTGGATGAAAACTCAGCTAAAGGATTATGGATATATCTTCAACAAGATACCCATTTATTGTGATTCAAAAAGCGCAATTGCAATAACTGAAAATCCTGTTCAGCATTCCAAAACGAAACACATAGATGTCAGGTACCATTTTATCAAAGACCATGTTGAGAAGGGAACGATAGAAATGCACTTTGTACCAACAGAACTAGAACTTGCTGATCTATTCACAAAACCTTTAGATGAAAAGAGGCTCAATTTTCTAATCAGCAAACTAGGAATGTTGAATCCTTAAGACATTGAGGGGGAGTTTGGGTTCTTGTTTACTTAAATCTATGATCATATCCTAACACACTAGGACCCAAGTCCCGTTGGGTAACAAAATCTGCTTAATCTGTTTTGCAGGTTTATCATGTGTTGTACTGACTTGTAAATTCATACTACACACATGACTGAAAACAGAAGAGAAGCGGTGGATTTTTTTTGAAGAATATTTGTACCATTAAGGGGGAGACAAAGAACATTGCCTTTTGAACATATCAGTTCAAAACCCGTGCTTCAACGACTATGGCTTCTGAACAATTCAGTTCAGGACCCGTACTTCAAAGACTAAGACTTCTAAACAAATCAGTTTAGAACTCACACTTCTCAGGTAATATCCTTAAATGTTATATCCTTTTACTTCAAGGAACAAGTGATGAAAGGTAACATTGGATTATATTTTGTTTCTACCAATTTGAAAACTTGAATCTTTACAAATTTAATTCAATGAGATAAAATTTTCAATTTTCATTCAATGAATTAAATGTGTGCTAAAAGATGATTTTTTCAAGAATCTTTGTATTATCTGAGTTAGATTTGCTTCAACTTTCACCTCTGAAATAAATCGAAAGGTAAGCAAAACATGAATGAAATTATGCTGAATGCTCAAAGTTATGTGAATCTGGATATATATAGAATATAATGCTCAAAAAGCCTATATGTCAGAATGATGGATGGAAACGAAAATATGGGGGAAGCACTATGTTTTAGAAACAAGTGATTGAGATATTATTCATATTTTGTGATGGAAATCTGAACTTATATAGAATATCATTTAGTTTGAAAGTTTGTACGTGTGGCCTTTCTGGTTTGGGAGAGTAAGTCCTAAGGGATGCTCGACACCTAGTCCCTAAGATCAACTGGTCTGGGATCGGCTGACCCAAATCCTGCAATAGAACCAGATAGAAAGCCATGTTCTACTGGTACAAATGGGTTTAAGATATATCGACGTGGCCTTTCTGGTTTGGGAAATTAAGTTCTAAGGGGTGCTCGACACCTAGCACCTAAGGCCAACTGGTCTGGGATATGCTGACCCAAATCCTGCTATAGAACCAGATAGAAAGTCATGTTTAACGGTATATCTTATTCTTACTAAGCTTTTTGATCAAAAGATGCCAATGTGCACAAAATCAAAAGATGCCAATGAGCACAAAAGAAAAGATGCCAATGAGCACACATCTCTTGAAACTTGGGAAAATACAAAGTTGCGATAAACCCGTAAATTTGTGAAAATTCTGATTTTGGACAAATAGTGTGAGTAGAGCAAAATATTCTTATATGTTTTAGAATTGCATATGCTTGAAGCTAGTCATATTTCGCATGCTAGCACACCAAATAGATTTAATAAAGGGGTTGAAACTGAACATTTTTAACTTGATATACAATGATGACTTGTTCTTGCATCCAAACACATGCATTTGATTTCATTTGATTGAAAAATCTATTAAATTTCATAAAGTTGAATTTCTTTTGTAAAGTTTTCAAATGATCAAATGTTTGTTGTTATAAAATGAAATTCAATGAATTTTATTTTCCTTGTGTAAATTTGTTTTAAAATTTGTGCTACAATTTCAAATATTGTACGTTATTGAAATATACGCATACTTTCAGGGGGAGAAAATAAACTACTCCAGAATTCTTATTTTGAGGGGGAGCAAGGTTATTCTGTAAGGAGGAGATTGTTAGCAATACTCAAAGACACGACTGAAATTGAAAATGGTTTTCGATGATTATGATGCTCACCATCATCGAAAAAGGGGGAGAAAAGTTTAATTTCAATTTCATGTCAAAGAATTTTCAAGTCAAAGATATTTCATGTCAAAGAACTTTCAAGTCAAAGATTCGTGAACAAAGACTGAAGATTAGGGAGAAGGATCATGTGAAGTCCAAATGTTGCTGAATTTGGTTATCTTAGTTCTGAGTGGTTCTCGGAATGCGCTTACACCTAAAAGTTCAACAATGTGGATGGTTTCACATCTTTCTGATCCAAACTCTAATCGTTTCTGATTCATCTTGTTCCATATTCAAGACTTGAAGACAATCTGTTGAAGATTTTATTGAAGAAGGTTGACTTTTTAAAGAAAAAGACAATGACTTTTCATGTTTGTCTGAAGATTCTTTAAAGCTGAGTTCTTAAACAGTGTCAAAGCATATAGTTCGCCGTGAACTAGTGGAGATAAAGCTATTTGAAGATGGTTTGATAGAGTGTCTGTTGGAGAAGATTGACTTTACAAAGAGCTGAAGACTGCTATCATATTTTTAAAATCTTGAATCCAAAGGGGGAGATTGTTAGAGCATTGTTGTATTCAAGATTTACTGTAAAGTCAATGTATTGTATTTGTTAGCTTTGCCTTTATACCTTGTATGTTATGGGTATAAATAGGCATGTCTAGTTCTTAGTTATGAGAGAATCTAGATCCCTTTAGGAACAACTTAATCATTTTGTCATTTACACTTTGAAGATCAATATATGGATGACTTGTGTACTCTAGATTTTCTCTCTATATCATTTTTGATTTCTAGCTAGATTTGGGATTTCACAACAAGTGGTGGTGGGCAAGGATCCAAGGATCAAAACCCACGGCAAGGTCAGTTTCTTGACTTTGGTTTTTAATTCAATTGTGAATTATGTACCACTAATATCCTAATCTGTTTATGTACAAGATGATGATGTTGCTTGGTGGATCGACTCGGGTGTAACAAGTCGTGTGTTCAAAGATCGCCGTTGGTTCGCCTATATGGAACCGGTTGAAGACGGATTAATGATACACATGGGGAACGAGTCGAGTGCTACCATTCTTGGAAGAGGCTTAGTTAGGCTAGAATCTAGTTCTAGCAAAATAGTTGAATTTTTAATGTTTGTATCTACCACGAATTCGAAAGAATTTGGTTTCCGGTAACATCTTGAATAAGTTAGGATATAGGCAAGTTTGTGAGTCGGACAAGTTTATCTTGTCAACGGATGGCTCTTGTATAGGATTTGATTTTATGTTGAATAACATGCTTGAATTAAATTTGAATGAAATAATTTGTTTCAAATTTTGTTTATGATGCAATTGAATTGCCTTATGTTGCTTTATAAATTGCTTTATGATACAAATGAATGTTATGTTTAAAATTCTATGTATATTGCAAACGAATTTTGTTTAAAAATTATGTTTATGTGGCAAGTGAATTTTGTGTTTAAAATACTGTTTTGTTACAAATGAATTTTGTGTTTAAAATTCTGTTTTGTTGCAAATGAATTTTGTGTTTAAAATTCTGTTTATGTTCCATATGAATTTTGTCTAAATTCAGTTTATGTTACATATGAATTTTGTTTAAATTCTGTTTACATTGCAAATGAATTTTGTGTTTAAAATTCTGTTTTGTTGCAAATGAATTTTTGTTTAAAAATTCTGTTTAAGTTACTTTATGAATTGTTTGATGGATTTTGGGGTGAAGCCATGTTAATGGCTTGTTTCTTGTTGAATCGAGTTCCCAATAAAAGGAACAAGATTACCCCGTATGAACTTTGGTTCAAAGGCCTAACTTGAGTTTTATTCAAGTTTGGGGCTGTCGAGCGGTTGTTCGATTACCCTAACCCAAAAGGAAGATTTTGGGTGATACATCTTTGTTGGATATGCTAAGCATTCCAAAGCTTATAGGTTCTATGTTATTGAACCTAATGATTCTATAGCGATTCACACCGTTATAGAATCAAGAGATGTAATTTTGATGAGACTAGATTCTCTTCAATGTCGAGGCCAAAGGACATAGTTCTAGTACTAGTGAAACTGGTGAAGTTGAAGAACAAGCGATTGTTCCAACCGAATCTTCGATGCTTCGAATGAGAAAAAGAGGAAGGATTGAAAATCCTTTGGTCCCGATTTCCAAGTATACTTGGTAGAGGGATGAAGAGATGAGATTGGATCCCAATTCCTTTACTGTTATAGTGTTGAGGAGGACCCAAAATCATTTGATGAGGCTATGAAGTCTCAAGACATTGCTTTCTGGAAGGAATGAATACATGATGAGATGGACTCCATCATGGGGAATAATACTTGGGTATTATCGGACTTGCCACCGCGTTGCAAACCTTTGGGTTGCAAGTGGATCTTCAAAAGGAAGATGAAAGCGGATGGGTCAATCGACAAGTTCAAGGCTCGATTAGTGATCCAAGGCTTTAGGCAACGGGAAGGCATAGACTATTTTGTTACTTATGCCCCGGTTGCAAGAATCTCCATGATTAAATTGTTGATAGCTTTAGGTGCTATTCACAATTTAGTGATTCACAAAATGGATGTCAAAACGACATTCTTGAATGGTGATTTGGAGGAGGAAGTTTACATGAAACAACCGAAAGGTTTTGTTATGCCCGGGATGGAGCATAAGGCATGTAAACTTGTAATGTCATATGTCGGGTTTCCTTCAATATTGGAGGGATATTCGGACGCAAGTTGGATTACTAATTTGGAAGATCACTCTTCCACGAGTGGTTGGGTGTACTTGCTTAGGGGAGGTGCCATCCCATGGGCTTCAAAGAAGCAAACCTGCGTCACGAGTTCGACTATGGAGTCGGAATTTGTGGCGTTAGCCGCTGCCGGTAAAGAGGCGGAATGGCTAAGAAATTTTGGTCCATGAAATTCCATTATGGCCGAAACCAATATCACCAATTTCTATCCGTCGTGATAGTGAGGCTACTTTGGCTAAAGCTTATAGCCAAATGTATAATGGCAAGTCTAGACACTCAGGTGTTAGACATAGCATGATTCGTGAGGTAATCACGAATGGGGTGATTTCGGTTGAGTTTGTTCGGTCGCAACAAAGTCTAGCGGACCACTTGACGAAGGGGTTAGCTAGGGACTTGGTTCACAAGTTGGTAATAGGGATGGGATTAAAGTCCATCTAAATCTCTAACGGTGAGATATCCAATTCCCTTCTAATACAACGTTAGAAGCTGAATTCAATGGGAAAGCTCACCCTAAGAGATTGGAGCACAAGACGGTCATCCCAAGGTGTGTGCTCGGTACTGCAAGTGAAGGAGGTAATTGTTCTTTTGTAAAAATGCATGTGCAAGTGCATGAGGAAAAGAACTACCTATATGAGTATGAAGTGTGGCCGCTTCAAAAAGCTTGGACTTGGCTTTGATACACTCACGAATAGATAAGGACACATGGCCTGTATAGTGTCAAGTTTATACGTTAGAGATTCTTTTAAATTCATGTGTATGTTATCTTCTGGTACTCAAATGGGTTGACGGGTTCAATCCATAGGACACCCGGATTCTCGAGTATTTGAAATGTGTAATGTACTAAGATGGAAATTCAATCTTTTAGATATTTTCATTTATGCATGAGTTTGTTTACCTGTATTGTAATTTTATTTTGTGAATCAAGGATTGCACTAAAATGGGGGAGGAATGTTGGTGATTTTAGTGAAATCATCGGTCCATTTTGTGTAGTTGGATTCACAAAGGTAATAATGGGGTTGGTAGCTAAGCTATAACATGAGTTAGGAGGTGTGGAGTGCACACTCGTGTAAGCTAACTAGAACCCGGGATTGTTGGACGGTTAAAATCGACAAGTTACAAAGTGGTTTCTTGAGCTGGGCGTCGGGGCCACTTGTGGCGCTACTTATCTAGCGCGGAAAGTAGCCCCAAGCTCTGGAATGTTGCCCGCGCTCCTTTTGGGGCTACTTATCTAGCGCGGGAAGTAGCGTCGGGCTCTGGAATGTTGCCCGCGCTGCTTTTGGGGCTACTTATCTAGCACGAGAAGTAGCGCCGGCGTCAGGGATGTTTTTTCACTTTGTAACTCACGTTTTTTGTAACCGATGTCATTAAGTCCACAATCAAATCTCATTAAATGAGAGATTATTTCCTGGTTCAATACAATGTAGGTTTCGATTCTCTAAAGGTGTATAAGTATGGATCGATTAGTGCCTTAATCGATACACCGAAACAAAGAGATTATCCCCTAGAGAATTTCGTGATACCCAGGCATATAGGGTCGAAATATCTCTTACGGAAAACGAGCTCTCACGCGATCTCTGCGTTTATCCAAGCTATTCTACATCTCTTTCTCTCCCCAATTTTCGAATTCCTCCAACAATCCATACAGAACCTTATCGAGGTAGTAGACATGATTTGGGTACTTTGCACTTTCGAACCCCGGTGGTTGTTGAACGTATACTTCCTCTTGAATATGTCCATTCAGAAAGGCGGATTTGACATCCATTTGAATAACCTTAAAACCTTTGTGGGCTGCGAAGGCTAAGAAGATTCTTATCACTTCGAGCCGTGCAACGGGGGCAAATGTCTCATCATAGTCTATCCCTTCTGCCTGGCAGTATCCCTTGGCCACCAATGTTGCCTTGTTTCTGATGACCACCCATCCTCGTCTTTCTTGTTTCTAAAGACCCATTTTGTCCCTATAGCTTGTTTCTCTCTTCGCAAAAGAAGTAAGGTCCACATTTTGTTTCTATCAAACTGGAGAAGCTCTTCTTGCGTAGCTGTTAGCTTCAATCTTCCTAAATCATAGAAGTATTTAGAAGTAGTGAAAAATAGACTAAGTGAAGAAAGCCTCTCACAGAGGCTCTGCCGAAATTACCGAGAGATCAAGGTCAAGAAGCTACAGAAGCAACAGAGGCTTCCTACAGAACCTCTGTTGCTCTCGCCAATAAGACTCAAGACTCGGAATCAGGAGAAGACTGCTCTACGAAGGACCAAACCGCAGAACCTCTGTAACACTTCACAGAGCCACTGCGGTCCTAAACAAAGACTTGAAGATATTTATAATATCTTGCTACTGTTAAAGGACTCGTACATCAACTTGCATGGTAGCATGCCCTGTCCAACGTCGAGGTGTCAAACTCTGATTGGACTCAGTAGGGCTTAGTACATATTAGACGTCTGCTGCATTAAATGCAATATAGCACGTCTGACTGTTCATGCCATCCTTGCAACTGTTCACGACATCCTCTCAACTATTCATACACACCTTTTGAATAGTAGCATATGCTTTATGGTCCCCTTTAGAGTAGTATATAAGGAAGACTCATGTTGAGTTCTTCATTACAAAAAAAAAAACACACACAAAAATACAAAAACACAACAACATCAAGAACACAAAAGCTTATTCACCTTAAGAGTCATATCTGTTTTAAAGCTTTTTCTTACTCACGGTTCATAAACCTGTTCTTGATATATATTCAGTAAACTTTGAGATATAATATTATGTTCACTGTTTATTTATAGTTTGTTCTAAATCTATCAAACTTATCTGTTAGTTCTTTAAATACTCTTCCGCATCAAACCTTAAACTAACCAAAACGGGAACCAACAATTGGTATCAGAGCCTAGCTTGATTTTCAATATCAAGTGATCCTCGTTTTACAACTTTTATTTGATAGATTATTTTCTCTCTTCATCACAATATTTCTAAATATTAGTCGTACCCAGAAAACCTTTCAGATCTTCATATTGAGAAATCCTCTCCTCAAAATGACAAATACAAATAACTTTTTCACTGCTGGCTCACTAACCAAACCTCCTACTCTTCTTAGAGATGAGTATCCTCAATGGAAGATAAGAATGGTTCATTTCTTTGAGGGTACTGAAAAAACTCTCAAACAATATCTTTACAATCCTCCTCCAGTTCCGATGATAACTATGCCACGTGTACCAGCTACTGCTGAATCTGCTGAAATCCCTGAACATCAAAAACCTAAGCCAAGAGAAGAATGGTCAAATGAAGATAAGGCAGAAGATGAAGTTGCACAGAAAACAAAGAGAATATTGATAATGGCAATCCCCAACGAACTTTTTCAATCCTTAGATGCATGCGAAACAGCGCACGATCTCTGGAAAGAATTAGAAAGACAGTTGGAAGGGGGTGCTAAAACTCAGAAGAACCGAAGGGCACAATACATAAATGAATATCATGCTTTCAGAGCCTCTGCAACAGAATCTCTGCAAACAACATACGACCGGTTCAACTCTCTCATAAACAAATGCAAAAAGTCTGGTATTCACAGAACCACGGAAGAAAATAACGTCATGTTTCTAAAGAGCCTGAACGATGAGTGGCTTCAGTTGTCTATGTCTTTACAAACAAATCAAGATCTAGACTCCTGGACACTCTCTGATCTCTATGGAACACTTGCTGCACAAGAGCCTCAAATAGCTCAAGCTAAAACACTAACCACTGTGCCATACGCATTGGTTAGTAAATCTACAGAGGCTGCAGACAGACCAAGAAATGAGAGATCTACAGAGGAGAAAAAGAAGGAGAAAAAGAAGATGGTAATGGTTGATAGCGAAGAAGACGAGCTGATAGAGGAAGAGATAACTCTTGCGTCATTAGCTAAATCAATGGCTCTATTGACAAGAGAGTTTAGAAATAACCAAAGGATTTCGGGTAGAAGAGATGATGGAAGAAGAGAAGAATCAAGTGACCGACAGAGGTCAGACTACAGAAATGATGACCTACAGAGGTCGAGCGACAGAAGCTACAGAGGAAATGATCGACAGAGATCAGATGACAAGATAGGCCACACACAAGAATGCTACAAATGTGGTAAACCCGGTCATTATGCAAACGAATGCCGAACATAGAAAGGTGGAGACCTACAGAAGTCCGACGACCGAACTGGAAACATCTCCCAATGTTGTTTCAACTGCGGCAAGCCAGGTCATTTCGCAAAAGAATGCAGAAGTAGGCCAAATCGCCCACCGAAGGACTCAGCTTTTTACAAAAAGAAGGCCGAGTATTACGCACAAAAATCCCTAATGGCGAACAAAGGGCATTCTGAGGCAAGCAAAGAAGACTTCGAGTCAGACTCTACCTCTGACGATGAATTTCTCACAAATGCCCTGTTCTGTGGCATGGCAGATGTTGACTCCTGCACTGACAATGAGGTATCCATTTCAAACTCTATCTCAAGTACTAATTCTGTAGATGGTGATTTATTTAAACTTAACATTGAACTGAAAGATATAATTGAAAGCATTCAGAAAAAGCTGACCTTTAATGAGAGAGAAGTAAGGCTTCTCACTCAAGAAAAAGCCAAAATCTTTGAAGAAAAAGGAAAAGTCGAAAAATATTGGAGCAAAAATATAGATCCTTTAAAAAGGCAAATTTCTGATTTAACCTATGCTTTAAAAATCAAAACAAAATAACTTTCAGTTTCAAGAAGTGAAACTACAGACATAAGAGCTCTCAAAGAATACTTTCAAAAGGAAAGAGAGGTACTTTGGCAAGATCTTTTAAAAAGAGAAGTTTTAATTAAAAACTATAAAGATGCACAGAAGGTGTATGAAAAGGTAAATACTCAAATAGCAAGACGAGGTATAGGGTACAGTGACATTACCTTAGGAGTTGAAAATAAACGACTAAAACCTCTGTCCTCTCTATTTGTTTTGGGAAAAACTAACAAACCAAACTTTCCAAACTTACTCTCTGTAAGCAAAAGGGTTAAAATCTCTGCAGAACCTCACTTGAGGAAACATACAAAGATGATCAATGTGTGGTTTGAAAACACAGATTCATCATCTTCAACCTCTGTCAAAAGAGAAATCAAACCAAAGAAATATCTAAAAACACAAGATCAGATTGGTATCTTTAAGTTTGGTAAACCAGAGACTCAAACACAGGTTGCTTTTGTCTGTATGATAAATGTTGAAAAGAAATTGTCAGCAGAAGCTCCTGAGTTTAAACCCATTTTTTCAGAAGAAAAACTTGAAGAATCTATTGAAAAAGAAATTTTGGAAGTTTTGAAATCAAATATTTTAGAAAATTTCTGTACATCTTCTATAAATCAAAAACTCGCTGAAAAGATCTCATTAGAAACCTCTGCCAACTACGAAAGTTTTTCTACAGAGGAAGAAAGCTCGTATGATACATGCTCAGAAAATCCAGCCTCTATCGAAAGAAATGACTCAACCTCTGCATATGAGGACGATTCATCCTCTGACGACTCAGAGACTGATTTCAAATCAGGGATAATTCCCTGTGACACAGAGGATGTCAAAATCTCCTCTGAAGTTCTTAACAGAACAATTTCTCCAAAAGAGAAAATCACAGAGATACCTATCCGTCCAGATTTTCTCAAAATGTGTATACAAGTCAAAACCTCTACAGAGCTTGAAAATCTGAAAAAGGCCTCTGAAAATCCAAAAAGCTTAAAATTTTCAAAACCTTTAAGGAAAATCAAAGAGAATCCCACTTGGCAACAAAAGGGAAAATGGCCTGAAGCTAACAAATATTTTTCCTCTGTGACAGTAAAGAAAGATGTTCACCACAGAAGAGAGTCACAAAAGGCAGGAACTAAAAAAGACTTTTGCAAACAACATTCTAGTATTCATAGATCTTCTTGTAATAGGAAATCTAATGTAAAGAAAGAGTGTAATGTCTCTGTGGCTCAGTTCAGAAAATTCAATGAAAAGTTCAAACAAATCACATCTCATATTCAATACTGTCATTGTTTTGATCTTATGTTTAAATTAAATAAACACTTCTCAAGTCCAGATTGCTTTCTCACCACTGAAATTCGAAAGTCAGAACCAAAAGAGAAACAATCTGATTCTTCTACAAAAGATAAAATGTATTTCAAGAATGCCAAGGCAAACTTGAAAAATTCTAACAATATTGGACCCATATGGATATGGGTACCTAAATCTCTATGATTGTCTTACAGAAGCAACATGTGCCAATTTGGTATCTTGACTCCGGATGCTCAAGGCACATGACTGGCAACAGAAGATTACTATCCACATACAAAGAAACACACGATGGTGGATCTGTAACCTTTGGAGACAACATGAAGGGACACATCAAAGGCTATGGAGTGATACAGAAAGAAAATGTCTCTGTATACAAAGTTGCATATGTGAATGGCCTCAAACACAACCTACTAAGCGTAAGTCAACTCTGTGATACAGGATTTGATGTGTTATTCAAAAGAACTTTTTGCTCTCTACAGAGTGAAAACACAGGAATGGAACTTCTGCGAGCTGAAAGAAGAGGTGATCTATACCTAATGAATTTTACTTCAAAATCTAAGGACAAAGTTTGTCTAGTAGCCTGCAAAAGTGAAGAAGCGTGGTTATGGCACAACAGGTTCTGTCACTTAAACTTTCATACCTTGGATAAACTAGTAAAACTCAATCTAGTTAAAGGTTTGCCAAATGTTAAATTCAATAAGGATCATTTGTGTTCGGCCTGTGAAATGGGAAAACACAGAAGGGCCTCCCACAAAGGCAAAACTGGCGTATCTTGCACTAGACCTCTGTACATGCTTCATGTCGACCTCTGCGGTCCCATTGCCATACAGAGCCTAGGTGGCAAGAAATACATACTTGTCCTAATTGATGAGTATTCACGTTTCACATGGGTTGAATTCGTTAGAAAGAAATCAGATGTTCCAAATATATTGATACATCTAATGAAAAGAATCCAAGTTCTTTATGATTGCAGAATACAGAAGTTAAGAAGTGACAATGGCACAGAATTTAAAAACTCTGTCATTGAAGCCTATCTTTCAACAGAAGGAATATCACAGAACTTCTCTGCAGCTCGCACTCCACAACATAACGGTGTTGTCGAAAGAAAGAATCGACACTTGTGGAAGCCGCAAGAACTATGATATCAGCATGCGGATTATCAATGAACTTTTGGGCAGAAGCAATTTCTACTGCATGTTATACTCAAAATCGATCAACCATTGTGAAAAGACACCTCAAGACGCCTTACGAATTGCTTAACAAAAGGCGGCCAAACATCAAATTTTTCCATGTATTCGGATGCAAATGCTTTGTCTTAAACGACAGAGATTCAAGAGGAAAGTTTGATGTAAAAGCAGATGAAGGCAAATTCATTGGATACTCTGCCACTTCCAAAGCCTACAGAACATTCCTTACAAAGTCTCACAAGATTGTAGAAAGCATCAATGTTTCTTTTGATGATTCATTCCAAATGACTTCTGAGCAAATAAGTTCAGAACTCGGAATTAAAGGGAAATCCTCTGACATCTCAAGAACAAAAGAAGATTTGAATCTTCTATTTTTGGAGATGTTCCACAATGACATTGATCCTTCTGTTGGAACCATCAGAGTTTCTAAAGAACCATCCTCTGTCGGACAAAATCCTACAGGTATGACTCTAACTGGTCCAAATAATGCTTCATCTTCTTCTGTAAATACTACAGATGCAATTGCCGAAGCAGAAGAAAGTGCAGAAGATGAAACATCAAGAAAAACGATCACAGAAGCTGCACAAACCACAGAAGAACCAATTACAGAGGAGATCGAGGACCAAGACTATACATCCTCAGAGGAACAAACTCCACCACCACTCGTACCAATCATTCCATAAACGGTAGAATCAACTACCAAGGCACGAAGAACATCAGAGGCTACACAAGAAGCCTCTGAAGAAAGTTTTGATGACATTGATGATCATCTTCCACGCACAACTCAGTGGACAAAAAGCCATCCTCCAAGCCAAATAATTGGAGAACCTTCTGACTCAGTAAAAACAAGGTCTGCCACTGCTAATTTTTGTTTCTTTACAAATTTTATTAGTGTTATAGAAACAAAGAAGATTTCTGAAGCCCTAGATGACCCAAACTAGGTAGACGCCATGCAAGAAGAACTTCTGCAATTTGAGCGTAACAGAGTATGGACTTTAGTACCACTGCCAAGAGGGAAACAGACCATTGGGACTAAATGGGTCTACAGAAACAAGAAGGATGAAGATGGAGTGGTCGTCAGAAACAAAGCAAGATTAGTAGCAAAAGGATATAGACAAGAAGAAGGCATAGACTACGATGAGACTTTTGCCCCTGTCGCACGTCTCGAAGCAATAAGAATATTCTTAGCCTTCGCAGCCCACAGAGGTTTTAAAGTCTATCAGATGGACGTAAAATCAACTTTTCTAAACGGTGAAATCCAAGAAGAGGTTTACGTAAATCAGCCACCAGGTTTTGAAAGCTCAAAGTTTCCAAGGCATGTATACTACCTTGAAAAGGCTCTATACGGACTGAAACGGGCTCCAAGAGCATGGTACGAACGACTTTCTACCTTCCTTCTAGTCAATGGCTACAACAGAGGTACAACAGATACTACCTTATTCTATAAACGCAAAAATAGTGAGATAATGCTTGTACAAATATACGTAGATGACATAATTTTTGGGTCTACAAATTCAGAAGAGTGCAAATTTTTTGAAAAACTCATGCAGAGTGAGTTTGAAATGAGTATGATGGGAGAATTAACATTCTTCCTCGGACTTCAAGTCAAACAATCTTCAGAGGGAATTTTTATAAATCAAGCCAAATATGTCTCTGACATACTTTTAAAATATAATCTCTCTGATACCTCTGCAATGAAGACTCCAATGGCCACTGGAAATAAGTTATTCTTAGATCCAAATGGTATTTCTGTAGAATGTACTCTCTACAGAGGCATGATTGGATCTCTGTTATACTTAACAGCAAGCAGACCTGACATTATGCATGCCACATGTCTTTGTGCACGTTATCAAGCTAATCCAAAGAAATCACATTATGATGCTGTAAAAAGAATCTTTAGATACCTGAAGGGGACCAACAATCTTGGTCTCTGGTATCTACAGAACTCTGGTTTTAATCTTAAAGCTTATACAGATTCAGAGTATGGAGGATGCATGCTCGACAGAAAGAGTACCTCTGGAGTTGTCAATTCCTAGGTGGTAAACTAGTCAGTTGGACCTCCAAGAAGCAGAATTGTGTCTCCACATCCACTGCAGAAGCTGAATACGTTGCTGCCGCTAGCTGTTGTTCTCAGGTTCTATGCATGAAGACTCAGCTAAAAGACTACGGCCACATTCAGTTCAAAATACCCATCTTCTGTGATTCCAAAAGTGCTATTGCTATCTCTACCAACCCTGTGCAACACTAAAAAACCAAGCATATCGATATAAGGTATCATTTCTTGAAACATCATGTTGAATACGGTACAATCGAAATGCATTTCGTGCCCACAGAATATCAACTCGCTGACTTATTCACCAAAGCATTAGACGAGAAAAGATTCAACTTCTTGGTGGGTAAGTTAGGAATGATTAACATGGTGTGAAAATCCTCTGTAAGTATAGCTTTATCTTCTGTAAATAAGTATAAATATCTATTATTACTAAGTTATTGCGTTGATAAATTTATTTCAGTTTATATTTTTTATATATAAAATAATTGTTTACAGAGCCTCTGTGGGTCCGCTCAGATCTTCTGATAACCCTTACAGAACCTCTGGTAAACATAATCTATGCTCAATACAAATCTTACCATCTTTGAACCAAGCATAGATCAAGGGGGAGAAAAAGGAAAATTCTTGATCTACAGAAGCGATTAGATCAAGGGGGAGCAAAAGGGACCCTGAAATGATCTACAGAGGTAAATCTTTCAAAGGAAAGCCAAAGAAGAATGTCGATAATTCTCCATCGACAGAAGTAAGACAAAACTGCCGAGAACAGAAGAACCAAAAGGTATGTCTCTCGCACGAAATGTTTTTAGAAAACAGTTTTCTAGGACAAGAATTGTCAAATATGTCCTAAATATACTATGAATAACATTTCAAAAATCAAAAGTTCAAAAGGTTTAACAAAATTCGAAATAGGAGAAATTTAAGGTCATAAAGCTTCTGCTGAGCTCGACAGAGCTTCTGCAAGAAATATGCTCTGTGATCACAAATTAACCCTCTGTTGATTTTTTGGAATGTTATCTCGGAAACCGACAACACACACCATGACCTTCTCGAACAAAACGTTTATCAAAATAGTTTTCTCGGACACCAACCTTCAAAAATGTGCGAAAAACATCTCTTAACACAGATCAAAAGTTGGATGATCAGAAAGTTAATAGAATTCAAGTTATAAGATTTTTTCTCTCATAGAGCTTCTGCTGGCTCTCGCAGAGCTTCTGCAAGTTCCATCAGAGCTACAAAACCTCTGTGAGTAAAATTTCTTGACAAAATCCTATTGATCCTCTCCAATGTCTTTACAAATGTTTTCGTTCAAAGAAGAACCTTCAGAGTCATGACAACAATGAGATATATGAGAAAAGGTTAAAACTCAAGATTTTCAAAATCACAGAGCTTCTGTAAAACACAAAAGTTTTGCCATTTTGTTATCTGTGGTAATAACGGTTACTGTTACTGCAAGTGAAACTCATATGGCTAAAATCAACCTCACGCGCCTAGCATTAATGGGCCGCGCACGACGTCCTGTCATATTCTGACAAGGCCTACGTGTCCCATTTTCATTGGGCGTACATGGAACGTTTTTATTTGGAAAGTTGAACCCGCCGCTCAAACTCGAGTGCGGATTCCAAACTTTAATCCATTGCCATATATTTTACTCTTTCGAATTCTACCGTTTTACCATCCTATAAAAACAAAGCTTACCCTCTCATAAAACATTTTACAAACTCTCATTTTCTTCTCCGGCGAAACCCTGCAAAAAGCTTGCAAAAATCTTATTCTTAAAATCAAATGGCTTCATCTTCTCGAGCTACATCCTCTGAACTCTCTCCGGCGAACTCACCGGAACACTCCCCTGCACATTCAGAACATTCTGAAAACCCCAGCCTTGCAAGAAATATTGAACAACAAGATTCCGGGGACTCAGCAGACTTTGCTCCGACGACACACTTGCAAAACTTTATAGCAAAGGATCATTTCGAAGCCATTCTTCCTATCAAATCCAACAACTACTATTTGGTCCCCTCACCCACTACTTTCGGCGAAGCCCATGCCATACTTCTGAACATCATGGAGAATCATGTCCTCTTCCCTCTACTATCAAGAACCCCGAACAAAATTCCAGTCCGTTATTTGAACCAATTTTGGCAAAGCTGCCGATTTGATAAAGACGATTCTCTTATCAAAGGGTACATTTCAAGACCTGATAAATCTGAGCATCTTGAAATCAAGTTCAACAGAACAATGTTCTCACTTGAATTCAACCTACCAACAAGGGGTCTTCTGGGATTGAAGAGTTATGCAGAGCAACCAACAGACGAAGAGCTCTGTCGATTCGTGGAAATGCTTGGGTACAACACCAAACTACGGAAGAGAAATGACTTCCGCAGAGGCCGATTACCACCTCTGTGGAACACTTTGTTCTCTATTCTTAACAGATGCCTGACAGGAAAGATAGGCAGTATTCACCAGAGCTCACATCAAATCTTGAGCATCATGTATGGGGTTTACTATGATCTTCCACTAGATTATGCGACCATAATGATGCAAGAGATCATAAACACCATCGACAGAAAGAACAACTCAAAAAGGGTCAAAGAGAACGATCCCAACTTTCTACCACCTCTGCAATTCCAAAGAATATTAGGAGTACTGTTCGAACCTCTACTGCTAATCCAAAACTGGCCAATAGAAGGACCAACTCCCAAACAGTTTCCGATGAACAAGAATACCCCCACTGATCATGCTGATGGCTACTCACACTGCAGACCTCTGTCCAAGAAGCTTCTGAAATATGCATCGAATAAATCCCTTTAGAAAGAGTATATACGCGATCATAGAACTCCTAAACCGAGTCCTATGACACCCCCGCGTTTAGGTGTCCCCCTAGGAACAATGATAGCAAAACCTCTTTCCACTCAAGAAGAAAAGGATCAGAAGTTAGCAAAGCAAATGGCTATTCAACTCAGCTTTATAGCCAAACGTGCAGAACTAATGGGAAAGAAGTCTTCATCAAGAACCTCTGCATCTACTCCAAAAGCTAAGAAGAGGAAAACTGCAGAAGGCACCTCAACAAGCACTGCAGAAGATCAACCCTCACCTCCTCATGCCACATAAATTGGCTCCTCTGCTCCTCCCTCCTCCCCAAAAATGAAGAAGAAAAGATCTAAATCAACAGAAGAAGGGGCGCCAAATCCTAAGAGGAGGAAAACCAAAAAGAGGCATGGTAAATCACTTGCAAAGTTGGTAACCATTGCAGAAGAGGAAACTGCTGAAGAAGAAGTTGCAGAAGAAGAAATGGCTACAGAAAGGTATCAATCACCCTATCAATCTCCAGATAGATTTGCTCACCAAGGAGACCTGAACGACTTCTTACAGAATCCTGAAATTGCCAACACCCTAAATACAGCAGGGTGGACGGCACAACCTCTCGACCACCACTCTCCAGAAGAACAAGATTTCTTCATTTCTGGCATTGACACACATCTGCAAGAAGATGACACAACACCCAGAAATCAACCAGCCGAAACCCCTGTTATTTTACAAAACCCTTTCATTCAAGGATTGGATGTCCACAGAAGAAGTCCAAACCCAGCTTCAGAAGAAATAGAACAAACTGAAGTTGAATGGAACAGAGATGAAATTACAGAGGCTTCTGAGAACATGATGGAAGAAGAGAAAGAAAAAGGGGCCGAAGTTGTACAAAAAGAGGGATTAGCAACAACAGAGACAGAAATAGAGATCTTAGAGACAGATTCAGATGAAGAAGAAGCTGTCTGGATACGTAAGGGTCTTTATCATCCACATGTCATGAGATTATTTGGATCTCATCAAATGTATGACTTCTTACGACCAGAGCAAGGAACTTCCACAGAACTTAGGGAAGAAGCACCAAGCCATAGGATAGTTACAGAGGATGATATGATAGAAAATGAAGTAGTGCTTGGATGCTTAACAGAGGAAGAAGCAAGAAAAGATGCCTGGATAAATAGAGGCACACAACCAAAACCAACTCCCAGTGCAACCCACATTTCTAACTCCGCAGGTCTAGCTGCAGAAGGAGTTATTGAAAAAGAGCAGCACAGCTCGATCCTAACCAAACCCATCCAGCCAGAGGTTACTCTTTCAACCTCTGTGCCCACAGAAACCGGGGAATCCATTCCTAGGGAGTCTCCTCAAAGAGACTCACCTATTGTTCGTGATCAGTCACCCCAGATCACCCTAGAACATCCTACAGAGGAATTCGTTTCCTCTGCCACGCACACATTAGGACCAAAACTTCTTTCAGAGAGAAGTAGTGAGCACAGAGACGAAGAGACTCTAGACAAGTCTCCCAGTCAACAGAAGGACGTTCCAATAACCACCTCTGGAGTGGATTTGGACACTGTTCTTCATAGAACTTCTGTAGAGATCGAAACTCAGGTTTCTTCTCGAGGATCAGATGGAAATCCTTCCACCGCCATCGTACAAACAAGGGTGAACGAAGGTGTCCCAGGAACAGGGACTCACTCTGGAGACGAATGTGTTCCTCCAGAGGTTACACAAGGAACACAAGTATCAAGGGATGAGTTCCAAACCATTGTCACCTCTATGAACCAAACATTGAAAGAGTTGCAAAGCTCTTTCAAATCCTTTACAGAGACAACATCTACGGCTATCCTGAAACTGAACACCAAAATGGACAATCTATCCACAGAGGTAAAAACCGCCATCTCAGAGATGAAGTCTTCTGCCAAGACTACTGCCAAAGCAACAGCCACTTCTGCAGCTCAGGAATTCGGAACAACTGCAACTTCTGCTTTCAGGGACTCTGTCAAAGATTTCCTTGAACAAATGAATACGCAATCCCACAGAGCAGAGGGCATCACTCCTGCAGACTTACAGAATGCCCTATCACAAGTACAAGCAAAGGCAATACGCAACTCGACAATAATGCAACCAAAAGACTATATGACCAGAGCACAGCTTACAGAGCTCGGACAGAACGTCATTAACCAGGTCACAGAAGTCATTGTCTCCTTCACAACTGCAAATGCCAACTATGTCAAGGATTTCAGAAAGAGTGTCGGCAGAATGCGTTTCAAAACAGAAGCAGAGCTTGCGACATTGATTGGCCTCTGCGATGATGTCTGTGAAAAGTTGATGGCAGCAGGAGCTGAATTACCGAAGAAGCCCAACACTTCTTGCAGAGCAGAGGGTACTTCTGATAAAAGTCAGGATGATTCTGATGATGACCAACCTGGTCCATCAGATAATCCTGAGGGGGAGAATCTAAGAGAGAAATCTACGAGCAGAGGAATACAAAGTCCACCAATCGCAGCAGAACCAATCAACCAAGCCCCTCTAGAAGAAACCCAACAACAAACCCAAAAGACCACAGAAACAACACCCATCTCTATGGAATCATCTCCTGACGAAACCAAAACTCCAGAAGCAGATCAGCAAGCCACAGAGGCAACAACCGCCCCTGAGGTAATCATTTTGGAAGAAACAGATGAACAAACCACAGAGAAAACACCCACCTCTGTGGAAACACCCCAAACCATACCCAGAAGAAAGTCGATTGCCACCAAACCAAAAAGAGCAACGACCTCTGCTTCTGATGTTCTGAAAAGAATGCACACAACAATGAGTGATCGAATGGCACAGAGAGAAGAAGAAAGGAACAGGTTCACTTTAGCTTTCAAAATGGCAAGAAGATTTGATGTCAATACTTCATCAACAGAAACTGAGCTCGCAGAAGAAGTCACCAAACAACCTCCAACAGAGGTTACAGAGCAAGTCAAGCCAATAGAACCATCGCCACAAAAGTCCTCTAAATCACAATCGTCAAAATCCACAGAGGCAACCTCCATCAAACCAACAGAAGTGCCAACCTCAAAACCCACAGAAGCAACAGGTTGTGCCACGATAATAGCAAAAGATAAGGGCAAAGGGATACTGACAGAAGAGGTAAAGAAGAAGAAAACATTGCCAAAGCCAACAGAAAAACTAATGAAGAGTGCGTTTGACGCCTTTCAAACACCAAAACCCGAAGAAGTTGACTGGGCACATGGATTGAAGCCTCTGTCATAAATTCCTCTAACTGGTAGAGCTGCAGAAGTTGTTCAACAGATGGAGAGTCTCAGAAGACAAATTCCACGACCTGGTCCAACACATGAAGAGATGGAAGAAGTGGTATACAAATACCTCTACAAACAATCCTATCAGACAAATCATCCAGTAGATCATGTGACAGATCCAAGGATCAAAGAAGAATTTGAGAACATCTTCACAAGAACAAAGCCAAGAACCAAAGCAGATGTCTTCTCAATTCACAAAATTAAAAAGGTGATCTTCTGCAGATTCTCCTTCACAAGAACCTATCCAAGGGTCAGGTACAATCTTTACAAAGTCAGAAGAGAGAACAATTCAGAATCTACCTTCGCTGATGCTGACTTAAGAAACATCAATCCTTACGATCTACCTGACCTTCTGCAATGGACAAAAGACAACTACAACACAAAGCCTAATACCAGAGCCTATCAATTGTTGAGAAAAGCGATGAGGGAAAAGCTTCTGCTATACAGCATGATAGATTTTCAGCTAGGAAAGGATCTTGGTCTCAAACATCTAGATCTACGACCACCAGAAGATCGCTGCCCACCAGACGCTGTGCCCAACTCAATCATCAGAGAACCAAGATTTGGGTTAGTATTTCAAAACCCACAACACCAGGTTAAACTTTTTGTACTCATGGATTGTCAGAAGTACGCAACCAGTACTCTGAGCAAATTTAGAGCAAGCCTTGTAAAATACAGAGGTACAGAGAAAATGGATAGAGATGATGCAGATACTTTCATCAGAGAAATAGACTCAACAATCCGCCTAAGAGAACTCTGCATCAGATTCTACAAAGAGATCAGAAGAGTCGGCAGACACAACAGAAGCTACAACGATTTCAAAGATGCCAAAATCTGATTCTCAGAACTCCTATCTCTGCAAACAAAGTCAATTTATCTTTCATTGTACTCAAATGTAAAATGCCTCTGGCATATTTCTAAATGAAAGAAATTTCGAGGTATTGTTTAACCTCTGTCTTATCTAACTTAGTCTAACTAAACTCAAAGTTAAATTTTTTATTTTTCACTACTTAGGGGGAGATTGTTAGCTTCAATCTTCCTAAATCATAGAAGTATTTAGAAGTAGTGAAAAATAGACTAAGTGAAGAAAGCCTCTCACAGAGGCTCTACCGAAATTACCGAGAGATCAAGGTCAAGAAGCTACAGAAGCAACAGAGGCTTCCTACAGAACCTCTGTTGCTCTCGCCAAGAAGACTCAAGACTCGGAATCAGGAGAAGACTGCTCTACGAAGGACCAAACCGCAGAACCTCTGTAACACTTCACAGAGCCTCTGCGGTCCTAAACAAAGACTTGAAGATATTTATAATATCTTGCTACTGTTAAAGGACTCGTACATCAACTTGCATGGTAGCATGCCCTGTCCAACGTCGACGTGTCAAACTCTGATTGGACTCAGTAGGGCTTAGTACATATTAGACGTCTGCTGCATTAAATGCAATATAGCACGTTTGACTGTTCATGCCATCCTTGCAACTGTTCACGACATCCTCTCAACTATTCATACGTACCTTTTGAATAGTAGCATATGCTTTATGGTCCCCTTTAGAGTAGTATATAAGGAAGACTCATGTTGAGTTCTTCATTACAAAAAAAACACACACACAAAAATACAAAAACACAACAACATCAAGAACACAAAAGCTTATTCACCTTAAGAGTCATATATGTTTTAAAGCTTTTTCTTACTCACGGTTCATAAACCTGTTCTTGATATATATTCAGTAAACTTTGAGATATAATATTATGTTCACTGTTTATTTATAGTTTGTTCTAAATCTATCAAACTTATCTGTTAGTTCTTTAAATACGCTTCCGCATCAAACCTTAAACCTGAACTAATAGATCTGATAATCTTGTTTAACCAAAACGGGAACCAACAGTAGCTTCTACCCAATTTGGGTCATCTAGGGCTTCAGAAACTCATTTTGGCTCGATCATACTGATAAAGTTTGTAAAGAAACAAAAGTTAGCAGTGGCTGATCTCGTCTTCACTTTGTCGGAAGGACTGCCGATGATTTGGCTCCGAGGATGGTTCTTTTCAACTTTGTCATCCTTGGGAGATAGTCATTTGCATCATTGAGTTGAACTTCTGTGGTTGCACACGATGTTTCTGGTGCAACCTCTGTTGTAGATGGTACTTCAACTTGAGGTGGTATTTCGATGAGGGTTGGAACTGAATCCTCTGAGGATATTGAAACTGAATCCTCATTCTCTTCTGGTATTGCTTCCTCTGTTGTTACTGGAGTTGGTATTTCCAGTGCCTCTGTAGTGGTATTCTTGCTCACATTATCCTCTGCTTGCTCCCCCTCTACACTTGTATCTGGACGATTAATAGAAGAGGGTGAACTATTTGAGGGACCACTTAGAGATATACCTGAATCTGTCTGGTCATCAGAGGATGTCTCTCCAGAGGCTCTGGGGGCTCCAGCAGAGGGATCAATATCGTCGTTGAACATTTCTTCAAGAAGCAAATTAAGTTCTGCTTCTCTTGTCTTGGAAATGCCAGAGGACTCTTTGTTCAACCCGAGTTCTGAACGAATTTGTTCAGAAGTCTTTTGAAAAGAGTCGTCAATAGAAACATTTATACTCTCCACGATTGAGCGGGTCCACAGAATATAGACTATGTAGGCTTTAGAAGTGGCAGAGTACCCGATGAAGTTGCCTTCATCTGCCTTCACATCAAACTTCCCTCTAGCTTCTCTGTCGTTTAGGACAAAGCATTTACATCCAAAAACGTGAAAGAACTTGATATTTGGTCTCCTTTGGTTGATTAAATGGTATGGTGTTTTGATGTGGCTCTTCACTATTGTTGATTGATTTTGGGTGAAACAAGCAGTTGAAACAGCTTCTGCCCAAAAAGATGTGGGCAATCCAGATGCTGTGAGAATTGTTCTTGCAGCCTCCACAAGGGTGCGATTTTTGCGTTCGACCACGCCATTCTGTTGTGGGGTGCGTGCAACAGAGAAGTTCTGCGAGATGCCTTCTTCTGTAAGGTAAGCTTCAATGACAATTTTTGAATTACGTGTCGTTGTCGCTTCTTAGCTTCTGTATCCTGCACTCATAAAGAACCTGGATTCTTTTCATTTGATTAATCATAATGTTTGGAGCATCTGATTTCTTTTAGACAAATTCCACCCATGTATATCTTGAATATTCATCAATCAACACTAGCATATATCTCTTGCCACCTAGGCTCTGTGTAGCAATGGGATCGCAGAGATCAACATGGAGCATATACAGAGGCCTAGGGCAAGACACATCAGTCTTGCCTTTATGGGAAGCTCTCTTTTGTTTCCCGTTTCGTTGGCAGAACACAAATGATCTTTGTTAAATTTGACATTGGACAAACCTTTAACCAGATCAAGCTTGACAAGTTTATCTAGAGTATGGATGTTTAGATGGCAGAACCTGTTATGCCATAACCAAGCTTCTTCGTTTTTGCATGCAACAAGACAGACCTTGTCGCCTTTGTTCTTGACACTGAAGTTCATAAGGTACATATCACCTTTTCTTTCGGCCCATAGAAGTTCTACTCATGTGTCTTCCCCTTGCAGAGAACAAAAGGTTATTTTAAACATAACATCAAAACCTGTATCGCAAAGTTGGCTTACACTGAGAAGATTGTGCTTAAGGCCATCCATATACGCAACTTTGCATACAGTTATATTTTCTTTCTTTATGACTCCATAGCCTTTTATTTACCCCTTCTTGTTATCTCCAAAGGTAACTGATCCTCCTCCAAGTTTGTCTTTATATGAGGATAGTAGACCTCTGTCGCCAGTCATGTGCCTTGAGCACCCGGAGTCTAGGTACCATATCGGCACATACTGCTTATGCAATATAAGCAGAGATTTTTAGGTACCCATTTCCAAATGGGTCCAGGTTTGTTAGAGGTCTTTAAGGTTGCCTTAGCATCCTTAGGTTTGGGTTTAACTACTTTCGAAGAACCATCTTGTTTCTACTTACCTTTGAATTTTTCATTCTTTTTGGGTTTAGAGAGGACACAGTGAGTGCTGGAGAAGTTTTGGTTCAGTTGATACATAAAATTGAAGCAATGAATATAATTGATATGCGAAGAAATTTGCTTAAACTTTTCATTAAAATTACTGAACATGGGCACAGAGGCTTTATGATTATAGTCTTTCCTAGCATTAGACTTCCTATTACAAGAAGACTTATCTAGGCTAGATTGATTTTTTGAAAATTCTCTCTTGGGAGTAGCCTTCTGTTAAGCCCATCCTCTGTGGTGAACTTCTGTCGATTTCACTGTCACAGAAGCAAAAGACTTATTATTTTCCACCCATTTTCCCTTTTGTTGCCAAGTTAATTTTTCTTGAAATGGCCTAAAAGGTTTTGGAGCTTTTGAACTTTGAGAAGACTTTTCTTTTTGTAGTTTAATTTTCTCAAGCTCAATAGAGGTTTTTGCTTGTATACACATATCCAAAAAGTCCGGGCAGATAGGAACACTTGTGATTCTCTCCTTTGGAGGAATGGTTCTGTTAAGAATTCCAGAGGAAAGTTTAAATCCCTCTAATTGACAAGGAACTATCTCTGACTCATTAGAGTCAGACTCAGATTCGTCAGATGATGAGTCATCCTCGTATACAGAGGTTGAGTCACAGATATCTCTGTCGATAGAGGCAGGACTTTCTGAGCATGTGTCATACTCACTTTCTTCCTTTCTTTTGGGAATATCTTCTAAAGCAACATAAGTGTTCATCAAGATTTCCTCACAGAGATTTTGTTTGACAGAGGGTGTACCAAGGTTTTCATAAAAGTTTTTTTACCAATTTCCATCAACTCGTTTTCAGAAATGTGTTGCAATTTTTGTTGATCCAAACCCTCAGTGATTTGATAATGATTCTTTTAGAAACACTTAGTGAAAATTGTAAGTAAACAATATGTATTAGAGTTTCACTATCGCTGATAAGTACTAAGACTGTTACAGTACTGCTGATAGGAACTCTCGCTCTTTAAGATAGACATTCAGCGAAATTGTTCACCCATAAAGCTCTGAGCCTGTTCAGTACTTTTGGTGATCGCTGATAAGTTTTAGTTGTTTACTTATGATCCCTGAAGACAAGTTTCACGTCAACAAAGGTTCTACGCTGAAGTCGAAGATCAAGCCCAAGAACTAGCGACAAGTCTACTAATGAACTGATGCGGATATCAGTGAGGCAAGAGTTGTCCACTCAACGTGAAGTTTCAAGTAGAAGACTTCAACGAACGCTGAGCTTTATCATTCGCTGATAAAGTACTGCTCAATGAACGCTGATCATGAGGTCTACTCTACAAGTTACTTTTGTCTTTCCCCTTGCACGTCTCTGTACGAAATGTCAAAACGGACATCCATTCTGTTCTAAATCGTACAACCAACTCTGATTCTACACTGTACACCATACGGCTACTAAGGTTGTCTACAAAGGTCAAAACATGCAACCACCCAGCTGCTGCCACGTGTAAAGTAATACTGACATGCATTAAATGCATACAATATATAAGAAGAACCCTACTTCATAAATGAAGTGCTCGGCCATCTTCTTCTTTCTCTCTTAGTGTTAGGATATTATTCGTAATTTCCTTATCTCCTTTCTGTTTTATTTCTAGTGCATGAAACGTAGTGTTCTTAACTTGTTTAGATTAGGTTAATCCTTAATCTTATTCCGCAACAAGTTGTAAATTGTTTTGATTTATCAATAAACAATTTAGAAAGTAAAAATCTGTGTGTTTGTATTCAACCCCCCCCCCCCTTCTACAAGTGGTATCAGAGCGGATTTGTTTAATCTCATAAACAAGATCTTGCCTATACAAATCTTTTCTCTTCCTTCCTATCTCTCTCAATGGCTACCAACACAAACACCAACTATATTGATAATGGTTCTCTTGCTAAACCCCCTAGATTTTCCAGAGATAACTTTAACCTATGGAAAAATAGGATGATATTCTTCTTAGAAGGTGTAGACCCAACTATACCTTATTATATCGAAAATGGTCCATACATTCCTATCAGAATTGATCCTGAAGTTCCAGCCGTTGAGAATAGAGCTTCTATTCCAGAAAGATTGGTTCCAAAGGAAATTCATATGTGGACTGATAAACATAAGAAGAAAGTGGCTCTCGACACTAAAGCCAGATCCATTCTTTCCATGGCTCTTCCTGACGAAGTCTACCATTCCGTCATGAACCTGAAAACCACGAAAGCCATGTGGGACACAATCTGTGTTCAGTATGAAGGTACTTCTAAAGTCCAGGACTCAAGAAAGATCAACCTGGTAAGACAGTACGAAAACTTCATTTGTGGTAAGAATGAAACTCTCTCTGAAGTACACCAACGATTTAACTATTTTAATAATTGATCTAAAAACTGTTGGTAAGGAATATTCTAACTTTGAACTTCTGACAAAGTTCCAAGAATGTTTACCTGAAAGCTGGGACAGTTATTCAATGTGTCTCAAGCTGTCAAAAGATCTTAAATCTATGACTCTTTCTACCTTATATGGCACGATGCTTAATCATGAGCAATCGAGTCATCTTAAGAAGAATCTTGTAAAAGATTCCAAAAGCACCCATGTTGCTTAATCTCGGAGTCACCTTCCACTCAGTGATCAACTATCACCATCACTGAGTTGGAGACTAACTTTGAATGCTCAGCAGATCCTGACTCTTAAGATCTTGATGAATCTATGGCTCTCCTCTCTAATAAGTTCAGGAGATTCTGTCACACCCCGCTAAAGCGGAAACACGAGGTATAACAGCGTAGGGTTTCATTCAAATGGTAACAGTCAACACCAACCACAACATTCAATACAGTAGTTCAAAATATTACATTACAACGTTTTACGCAAATTGTTCCAAAAAGAAGACGTCGGATACAAAAATTAACAGTAGAAGTTTTAATGTTATTGATGTTGATGTCATCATGCATAATACACCCTACATGCCTTCACTTACTTATTAGCACCTGAAAAGCATGATGAAAAGAAAAGGGTCAACTACAAAGAGTTAGTGAGTTCACAGGTTTTCGTATGCACAAAAAATAAATTTGTATTCAGAAATTGTTATTGTGAAGCGTTTGTTCACACGAAATTTACGTAACCAGTTGTTCGAGTATTTGCACGAGGTATAAAGTATACAATGATGTCATCGCATTGAGCCACTACCAAACCTTCCGACAAACCAACGCCCCTTAAATTATTCACGTCCTACCTCAGCGGTGGATTAATTCCACATGGGTAAGACCATTATTGTTACTGGTAAAGTGCACTTCTAGGTCGTCAGCTTAAAGTGGGGTTGTTAATCCAAATAGCGCTACCCACAGATACCATCGGCTCGTAATGAGTTAATAAGTAGTGTCTAACAAGTGGGGACTTTTTCATTTAAAACTCAAGCACATCAGAAAGTATACATACCTTAGTGCACAAACATTTTAATGTTAAAATTCAACATTTGATAGCATAATTCAATCAATTTGAAATTCAATATCATGCTTTTCACCCCGAATTGTAACAAAAGAGTAAAAAGGGGCTGTGAATACTCACTATGTTCGGCAAGGATTTTCAAGTGTTGCCGCACGGTTGCACAGTTTCTCGATTCTAGGTCCTTCCTAAGGAAGTGAAACACATTATCAGTTTCGGTCTAACTCTTATGGCTAAAGCATTGCTTAGCCCATCATGTCTTATAAAATGCCTTGGTATTAGTTACTAGGTTTAAGTATTATTTCGCATTGTTGTTTATATGTTATTTATTGGTTTTAAAAAGGTTTGTAGGATTTTATTGTTACATAATTAAATTTATATGTTATATATAGTATTTAATCCTTTGTACCATGTTTTATAATTCCTTATTTACCTTGTGTTTTAATCCAAGTTCAAATTCTTATAAACTTCTTACTTATTAAGGCGTCATTTATACATTTATATACATGTATATGTTGTTTTCATTTGGTGTTTTAACAAATTCTACAATTTATATACTTTTTAACTTTTAATATTCCTAAAAATCTTTTTTTCTTGAATTAGGGTTTTTACCTTTCTGATGGCAGAATATTAAGTCAACTTATGGTCATCTCTAAATATCTTCTGGAATTTTTTATTTAACCAAATTTTTATATGTATTAATTTAATGTCTTAGGGAACTTTTGGCATAAATATCATCATTTTTAGAGGTGATTAGTTATTTTAATCATTACACCTAAATTTAAGTGTCACAGATACCAAAACAGCCTGCACATTCCTTTTTGTCACGTCCATTTGGAGGGTCAAATCTCATAGATGTATCTTCCAGAAAAATTTCATGATTTTTGGTTGTATATTAAGGGAGTTATGATCGTTTTAAGGTGGGTTTTATTTTAAGACAGATTCTGATTTCTTGCACACTTATCTTTGTTTGAATGGTTGAGACCTCAAATCTTAATATTTTTTTTGTGAAACCACTTTTGTTTGAACCATAACTCATTAAAATAATTTCCAGAAGAAAAATCAAGAATTTTGGTTTAGTATCAAGTGAGTTATGAGTGATTTAAGTAGACATTTTCTCTGCTAGACTATTTTTACACTTCTTCATTTGATGTGGGTAGATGAAGGGTCAAAACTTCGAGTTTCTACATTAAACCACTTGGGTTTGAAACATAACACAATAAACAAAGTACCAGAAAAAGATTCATATCAATTAGTTAAGCATTTTTCAGGATATGGTCGGATGAAGTGCATGCAAGTAATTTGCCAGAAACAGAAAATGCTTATTCATGGAAAATGAGTGTTTTATATCCATATTTTCACTCATATGGTTGGTTCTTTGATTGAACACTCATTTACCACTACTTTAACAATGCTCTTAGATAAAAAAAATCTATTTTTGACTTTTATAAACACATGCATGAACTCACACATTTCAGATTATGACAAAAATACACATGCATGTAGTCAAAACATCATGTTCTTGAGTTCTAGATGTATGGCTTAAGGATTATCACCATTTGTTTGACATACCATGTCTTTGGTGATTAATCTACCATGAAAAGGGTCTATTAAGGCCCCTTTATCCAGAAACTCAAGTGGTTACAAAATAAGATGAGAAAAAAAGATGGAGAAATGGCAAGAAAAAGAAGAAAAATGAAGAAGAACACAAGAGGGATGAGTTTTACCCCTTATAGTGTTGATGATTACCTTCCAAGTCTTCAAAAATCGAACTCCTTGTGTGGATGGAGGCTGAATTCGGCCAAGAGAGGGGAAGAGAGAAAAGGATGGTTGTTTGAATGTAGAGAGAGAGAAGAGAGTAGGAAAATGAAAGGGTTTTCTTGAGAATTTGGAAAATTAATATGGAAGTGTGTTGGGTCATATGAGGGGTCGAATTTAGGCCATATATTCTGATTTATTATCTTTTTTTTTCTTCTTAAAATGCTAATTAATATTGTATAATTATACATTTTATATAATTTTTATAAAAGATTGATTTAAAGTAGTTAAAACCTCATTTATCTACTTAATTTTTGGTTTAATTATTTAAAGTTTTAAAATTTACCTCTGGGTATATATAAACTATATATTTACTCCTCTTATTATTAATATAATTATAATATTAAATGTTAACTGTTTCATTCGGCATTTTATAAGACAACTTAAGCAGTTCCGTGCGGTAACAGGATTTTCTCAGTGTACTGTTGGAATTCTTAGGAAACTAACCCTTAGCCATCAATATTAACTCATTGTGAGTTATTCCTACTTGTTAAATCAAGTATTATACTATTCAGTTGCTAACCTGAGTGTTTTGGTTTGACGGGTGTCACAGTCTCCTCTTGTTAGAAGAATTTCGTCCCGAAATTCGTTGATTGCTATTCCCCGTCTGATCCTTTGCAAATAGGTGAGGGTACTTATGTTTCATGTAATCTTCTCGCTCCCATGTATGCTCAGGTCCATGCCTCGAATTCCAACGAACTTTCAAAATTGGGATCTTACTACGCCTTGTTCGTTTGACTTCTTGATCAAGGATTTCTATCGGTTCTTCTATAAAGTGTAACCGATCGTTGATCTGAACGTCTTCTAGGGGTAGAACCAATGATTCATCAGTCAAGCATTTCTTAAGGTTTGACACATGGAACGTATCGTGGATGGCACTTAGCTCTTGCGGTAAATTGAGTTTATATGCTACTGGACCAATCCTTTCAATTATTTCAAATGGGCCAATATACCTCGGACTTAGCTTGCCTCTTTTTCCGAAGCGTACTAATCCTTTCCATGGCGATTGACAGGTGTCGAATCCGTCAAAGAATAATAATTTTGTTTCTAACTTCTCCAAAATCACAATAATTTGCAATAGCGGTAAGTCAGGTCGATTCCACAGGGACTGGATGTGAATGATGTTAATTCATACGCTTTATATAAAAAAGGGGGGGTTTTAAAGAGATTTAAACTAGACATAAATAAATAAAAACTGAAAATAATAATAAATATAAAACGACAATGAGTGTAAACCTTGATTGGATTGTGTATCATAGACTTGTTTTACAAAAGCATTTTCTCATTTTATTCTAGATTGGCCGTAAGTGTCGACATGTGCCAAACACTCCGATTGTTCTTATTATTAAACTAACATGAGAAGCTCGATGAACTAGTTCCTAATTGACAAAGCTAAGTTTGGTCAAGAACTCAAACTTAACTTGTCAATTGCATTAAAAGCAAACAAACACCAATCCTAACTAATAATCGAACGCTCGATCATTAAAGTTAGATTATACAATTCTACAACACTAAAATTAATCAGACGCCCAATCAATTGAGGTGTTGTGTTACCACTTCACAAGACATTGAACAATTACGGATTCCATATCTCGTGTAGCAAATCACGATTAGATTAATTGACATAAGAGATCTTGCTTACATCCATAATCTAAGAATGATAATATCATTAAAACAAGAGTTGCATGAATAGAAACCAAATGATATTAAACATTAACAAGGCTCAACACAAGCCTAACCAAATGGTTACACACTTATTGCGTAAGAAAATACAAGCTAAGAAAACAAATACAAGATACCTGTGATTTGTTCTCCAACACAAGTGATGAAGATGCAAGAACTAACAACTATGGTGTATGTGTGTGTATGAGATGATGAGATGGGATGAGGTTATTTGAAGACTACAACCATGGCACCTTATATATAGGCCATGGATTACAAGGGATAGTCATAGGCATGCAACTTGCCATCATCACAAAGGAAAAGCAAACCCAAGGTGCCACCAAAGTCCAGGAAATCGGCCAAAAGCAGGTCCAGCAACCGAAAGGAGTTTCGGTTCACACTGCACCTTCCTGGGTATTGGCGCCGATCGTGGCGCCGATGGATCGGCGCCGAGGTTGGCGCGGGGCTCTGCCCGTTTTTGTAGTTTTGTCATTTTTGCTCGTTTTTCCGATCTGTGATCCCGTTTTCGATGCGTTGTAATTTCCTTGGCATAAAAACACCATAATACACACTTATTTAAACAAACGTAATTATAAACGATAAAATACTAAAACATAACAAAATGAGTATTTTAAGCATCTAATTAATATTAATATTAGGGAGATTTAATATAAAATATATGTCGAATTACGTACTTATCAAATACCCCCATGCTTAGATCATTGTCCGTCTCGGCAATGACTTAAGTTAGCATGTCGTGATAAAAATGAATCAAAAGAGAGTGTTAATAAATATAGCATGCCATGAATTCGAGATTTGCAAGTTAGCATTAATTATAGCATATACCAATAAAAATAGACGTAAGCTAATCTCGAGAATTCTCACGAATTGGAAGAATTAAAATAACACTCAATTCACTCTTGGGTTTAAAGTGTATCGCTCAAATCGTCACTACGCTAGTATGTATCTACCAAAAACTTGAAAAGTCTGTCACTTTTCACTACCTGGATAAAATACATGCATATAAATTAAAAGGACTTTTTGGGTTGTAACTTGGCTTTGGTTAAGGTAGGGATTTATTTAGGAAAAATGGTTAAGGACCTTACAAAAATGGGAGAAATCGATTCTTTTAAACATGGAACTTTTACATATGTTTCTTTGAAGCACAATTTTCTTTCAATGATAGGTGATAAAGATTAAACATTTATTGTCAACCGTATCATCAGTTCCGTCGTCGTTTTTATTTCTTTTATTGACGACATATGTTTTTCTTTTGATTTTTTTTCTTTTCCGCTCTTTCTTTTCTTTCCCGACATATAATTTGTATATTTCAAGCATACGGGATATCGGAATCTCCATTGGTGGTTGGTCGGGTGGGTCGTGTTTTGGTTTGGTTTATAATGTGGGTGACAAAGAAATAGGCTAAGGCTCAAAGTGGTTTGCAAAAAGGAGTTTTATAAAATAAAAGGGTAGGCTTAAGGTTTAATTGGCTAAAATAAAATTTGAGAAATGATGGCCTTTATCATTTTTATTAGCATGTAAATATTGTGTAATCTTAAGGAGAGACAAATCAAATTCTAGAGATACACAACTAGGCATGACGTAATCACACAAGAAATGAATTTGAGACTAATTTAAATGTTTTAGTCTAATAGGCTCAAAGTCTCACGGTGTTAAAGCTAGTTCTCAAGATTAGCAAAAGTCTAATTCAACCGGCATACTACCATAAATCAACAATAAACGCTATCAATCAAATTCAATCATGCTATATATGCATCCAAACTCGATGTCATCAATCATTTAGGCTTTTTAAAACATGTTAACACATTACCCAAAACAAACAAAAATCCACATTTAAGCACAAAAGTAAAAAATTTTGCAAAAATTTTACAAAACATTTACCCGTTAAAATACCCCAAAAACAAACATAAACACATACTAATTCTAACTCATGCAAACTCAACTTAGAATACAATTATACCTCACCCCCACACTTAGACAATACATTGTCCTCAATGTGTTCATGTAAAGGATATTCACAACAATTAAAGAACGAGGGAAAACAGTAAACTTCCCTGATTTAGTGAATAGTCCGTGAAGGTAGATGCGTCCATTTACCTCCAACTCCGGGGTGAATCCTGAAAATTACCAAGGTAAGCACAAGAGTTAAGAATTACACAAAACCAAGACATAAAATAAAAGATAATTATTAGGAAATTCATGGGTTGTCTCCCATGCAGCGCCTTTCTTTAACGTCTTTGGCTAGACGCCTTCGTTATCCGGGGTCTAATAAGTCAAAACCCCAAACATGCGTTTTCACGTTATGTCGGGGGCCTTGAAATCTGCCCGGAATTCAAGTATGGTTCCTTTGCGTTTTGATGATATTTCTTGTGAGTCCGCAAAGGTACCGTCACTTGGGAACACCTCTTTATCTTCGACTGTCGGTTCTGTGAAGGTTTCCCAGGTTTCGGCATATTCCTCCTCCTTTAATGGTGGAGCAAAAGGAGGAGGTACCACCACCGGTTTTAATATATGCACGTCTTCTTCCCTTTTATCGACATCGGTTAAATCTGAAATTTTTTACTCAAAGGAGGAAAGACGTACCTCGGCTGGATCGTATCACGTGGTCGTGTATCGTGACCCACAATCATAAGAATAATACGCCATGAAAGATGTAAAAATTCTCAAGAATAATTGGCGTCAAATACACGATAAAAATAAAAAAAATAAAAGGCAATAAAAATATATATATATATAAAATATCTCAAAAAAATATCTATAAAATATCTAAAAAATATATAAAAAAATATCTAAAAAATATCTAAAAAAAATAAAAGACAATAAAAATATATATATAATAAAAAAAACGTAAAAAGTAACAACAATCAACGTTACCAATCCCCGGCAACGGCGCCAATTTTTGACAGGTGTCGAATCCGTCAAAGAATAATAATTTTGTTTCTAACTTCTCCAAAATCACAATAATTTGCAATAGCGGTAAGTTAGGTCGATTCCACAGGGACTGGATGTGAATGATGTTAATTCGTACGCTTTATATAAAAAAGGGAGGGTTTTAAAGATATATAAACTAGACATAAATAAATAAAAACTGAAAATAATAATAAATATAAAACGACAATGAGTGTAAACCTTGATTGGATTGTGTATCATAGACTTGTTTTACAAAAGCATTTTCTCATTTTATTCTAGATTGGCCGTAAGTGTCGACATGCGCCAAACACTCCGTTTGTTCTTATTATTAAACTAACATGAGAAGATCGATGAACTAGTTCCTAATTGACAAAGCTAAGTTTGGTCAAGAACTCAAACTTAACTTGTCAATTGCATTAAAAGCAAATAAACACCAATCCTAACTAATAATCGAACGCTCGATCATTAAAGTTAGATTATACAATTCTACAACACTAAAAATAATCAGACGCCCAATCAATTGAGGTGTTGTGTTACCACTTCACAAGACATTGAACAATTACAGATTCCATATCTCGTGTAGCAAATCACGATTAGATTAATTGACATAAGAGATCTTGCTTACATCCATAATCTAAGAATGATAATATCATTAAAACAAGAGTTGCATGAATAGAAACCAAATGCTATTAAACATTAACAAGGCTCAACACAATCCTAACCAAATGGTTACACACTCATTGCGTAAGAAAATATAAGCTCAGAAAACAAATACAAGATACCTGTGATTTGTTCTCCAACACAAGTGATGAAGATGCAAGAACTAACAACTATGGTGTATGTGTGTGTATGAGATGATGAGATGGGATGAGATTATTTGAAGGCTACAACCATGGCACCTTATATATAGGCCATGGATTACAAGGAATAGTCATAGGCATGCAACTTGCCATCATCACAAAGGAAAAGCAAACCCAAGGTGCCACCAAAGTCCAGGAAATCGGCCAAAAGCAGGTCCAGCAGCCGAAAGGAGTTTTCGGTTCACACTGCACCTTCCTGGGTATTGGCGCCGATCGTGGCGCCGATGGATCGGCGCCGAGGTTGGCGCGGGGCGCTGCCCGTTTTTGCAGTTTTGTCATTTTTGCTCGTTTTTCCGATCTGCGATCCCGTTTTCGATGCGTTGTAATTTCCTTGGCATAAAAACACCATAATACACACTTATTTAAACAAACGTAATTATAAACGATAAAATACTAAAACATAACAAAATGGGTATTTTAAGCATCTAATTAATATTAATATTAGGGAGATTTAATATAAAATATATGTCGAAATACGCACTTATCAGCGATACTTTCAAAAGCACTTTGTCTCCCACTTGGAATTCTAATGGCTTCCTGCGGTTATCTGCGTAACTCTTCTGACGATCTCTTGCGGCCTTGATTCTGTCCTTAATAATTGCGATCTTGTCAGTAGTCTCTTGAACGATTTCAAGCCTAGACAATTGTCTGTCGGCAATTTCCAACCAACTAAGTGGGGATCTACACTTGCGTCCATATAAGGCTTCATACGGTGCACACTGAATGCTGGTATGATAACTATTGTTGTAGGAGAACTCCACTAATGGTAGGTGAGTATCCCAACTTCCACCAAAATCTATCACACATGCACGCAACATATCCTCTAGCGTTTGTATAGTTCTTTCTGACTGGCCGTCCGTTTGAGGATAGTAGGCAGTGCTCAGATCCAAACGCGTACCCAAAGCTTTTTGGAGTGATCGCCAAAACCGTGATGTAAAACGACTATCTCTATCCGAGATGATGGAAATAGGAACTCCATGACGCATAACGATTTCATTGATGTTAACTTGTGTGAGCTTTTCCATCTTGTAGTCTTCCCGAATAGGAAGGAAATGCGCGGATTTTGTAAGTCGGTCCACTATAACCCATATTGCGTCGTGCCCTTTCCTAGTCCTGGGTAGCTTAGTTACGAAATCCATAGCTATTTGTTCCCATTTCCATTGGGGAATCTTGGGTTGTTGTAATAGACCAGATGGTTTCGGATGTTCGGCCTTAACTTTTGCACAATTTATGCACTTGTTTACGTACAAAGAAATGTCTCTCTTCATACCCGGCCACCAGTAATATCCCTTTAAATCTTTGTACATCTTATCAGCTCCCGGGTGAATCGAATATCTTGATTTATGGGCTTCATCCATAATTGTTGTTCGTAGGTTATTAACCTTTGGTATCCAAACTTTGTCTTCAAAGTAACGTACCCCATCTGACCTCGTTTTAAATTTAAGTTCCCATTGATGTAAGGCCTCTTCCTTCAAGTTCTCTTCTTTCAACGCTTCTTCCTGAGCTTCAAGAATTTGTGTCTTTAGACTCGTCTGAACGAACACACCCATTGCTCGCACTCTTGACGGCTTCACCCTTTCCTTCCTGCTTAGTGCGTCGGCTACCACATTAGCCTTGCCTGGGTGGTACTTTATTTCACAGTCATAGTCGCTAAGCAGTTCAACCCATCTTCTTTGCCTCATGTTAAGCATTTTCTGGTCAAAGATACGTTGAAGACTTTTATGATCGGTGTAGATGGTGCATTTCGTGCCGTAAAGATAATGTCTCCAAATCTTAAGTGCGAACACTACTGCTCCTAACTCAAGGTCGTGAGTAGTATAGTTCTTCTCATGAACTTTAAGTTGCCTTGAAGCATATGCAATGACCTTGTCCTGTTGCATCAACACGCACCCCAAACCTTGGTGTGACGCATCACAGTAGACTACGAAATTCTCTGTGCCTTCTGGCAGTGCCAGAATTGGTGCATTGCATAACCTATGCTTAAGAGTTTGGAATGCTTCTTCTTGTTTCTCTCCCCAAATAAACTTCTTATCCTTTTGGGTTAATGTCGTTAGTGGTTGTGCAATTTTTGAGAAATTCGCAATGAATCGCCGATAATAGCCTGCTAAACCGAGAAATTGGTGAATCTCTGTCGGAGTTTTCGGGGCTTCCCACTTCTTGATGGCCTCAATTTTTTCCGGATCTACGTGAATTCCCTTCTCATTAATCACGTGGCCAAGAAATTGTACCTCTCGAATCCAAAATTCGCATTTGGAGAACTTTGCATACAATTTCTGGTCTCTGAGCAATTCTAGTATCAACTTTAGATGTCGCTCATGATCCTCCTTGCTTTGCGAGTAAATTAGTATATCATCTATGAAAACGATCACGAACTCGTCCAGGTACGGTCTACAAACCCTGTTCATTAAGTCCATGAAGACAGCTGGTGCGTTGGTTAGCCCGAAAGGCATTGTTAGCTTCAATCTTCCTAATCATAGAAGTATTTAGAAGTAGTGAAAAATAGGCTAAGTGAAGAAAGCCTCTTACAGAGGCTCTGCCGAACTTACCGAGCGATCAAGGTTAAGAAGCTACAGAAGCTAAAAGAGGCGTCCTACAGAAGCTCTGTCATACGCGCAAAGAAGACCAAAGACTCGGAATCCGGTGAAGACTGCTCTACAAAGGACAAAACCGCAGAACCTCTGTGACACTTCACAGAGCCTCTGCGGTCTTCAACAAAGACTTCAAAGATATTTATAATATCTTGCTACTGTTTCTGAACCTATTCATCAACTTGCATGGTAGCATGCCCTGTCCAAATTCAACGTGTCAAACTCTGATTGGATTCAATAGGGCTTAGTACATAATAGACGTCTGATGCATTAAATGCAATACAGCACATCCAACTGTTCATGCCATCCTTCCAACTATTCATACCGTCCGTTCTGAATAGTACCTTATGCTTTATGGTCGCCTTAGAGTAGTATATAAGGAAGACTCATGTTGAGTTCTTCAAGATCGAGAATTGAGAGAGAAAAACATCAAGAACACATAGCTTATATACTTTGAGAGTCATATCTGTTTTAAAGCTTTGCTTACTCACTGTTCTTGAATCTGTTCTTAATATATATATATATATTCAGTAAACTTTGAGATATTATTTCCTGTTCACTGTTTATTTATATTGTGTTCTAAATCTATCAAACATATCTGTTAGTTCTTCAAATACGCTTTCGCATCATACTTAAACTTGAACTAATAGATCTGATAATCTTGTTTAAACTAAACGGGAACCAACAATTGGTATCAGAGCAAAGCTTGATTTTCAATATCAAGTGATCCTCGTTTGACAACATTATTGATAGATTTCATTCTGTTAAAAAGGTTTCTGTTTTCCTATTAATCTTCGACTCATTCTGATAGAAACCATTTTACCAGGTTAGAACACCATTAAACAATTCTGGATATCAGTTTTTTTTACCCAAAAATGCTTCCAGATCTTCATATATACTTTCTGAAACCCCTGAAAAGCTCTTAAAATGACAAATACCAATAACTTTTTCACTGCTGGCTCATTAACCAAACCTCCTACTCTCCTTCGAGATGAGTATCCTCAATGGAAGATAAGAATGGTTCATTTCTTTGAGGGTACTGAAAAAAATCTAGTACAATATCTTTACAACCTTCCTCCTGTTCCCATGATAGTAGTACCACTAGTACCAGCTACTGCTGAATCTCCTGTAATCCCTGAACATCAAAAACCGAAGCCAAAAGAAGAATGGTCAAATGAAGATAAGGCAGAAGATGAAGTTGCACAGAAAACAAAAAGAATCTTGATAATGGCTATCCCCAACGAACTTTTTCAATCATTAGATGCATGCGAAACTGCGCACGATCTTTGGAAAGAATTAGAAAGACAGTTGGAAGGGGGTGCTAAAACACAGAAGAACCGAAGGGCACATTACATAAATGAATATCATGCATTCAGAGCCTCTGCAACAGAATCTCTGATAACGACGTACGACAGGTTTAACTCTCTCATAAACAAATGCAGAAAGTCTGGCATTCACAGAACCTCGGAAGAAAATAACGTCATGTTTCTAAAGAGCCTGAATGATGAGTGGCTTCAATTGTCTATGTCTTTACAAACAAACCAAGATCTAGACTCATGGACACTCTCTGGTCTCTATGGAACACTAGCTGCACAAGAGCCTCAAATAGCATAGGCTAAAACAATAACCATTGCACCATACGCATTGGTTAGTAAATCAACAGAGGCTACAGAAACCCCGAGAAATGAGAGAGCAACAGAGGAGAAGAAGAAGGAGAAAAAGAAAATGGTGATGGTTGATAGTGAAGAAGACGAGCTGATAGAGGAAGAAATAACTCTTGCGTCATTAGCTAAATCATTGGCTCTATTGACAAGAGAGTTCAAAGGTAACCAAAGAAATTTTGGAAATGACAGATATAGCAGAGACAACCAGAGAGATAGAAGAGATGATGGAAGAAGAGAAGAATCAAGTGACCGACAGAGGTCAGACTACAGAAATGATGACCAACAGAGGTCGAGCGACAGAAACTACAGAGGAAATGACCGACAGAGGTCAGATGACAAGGTAGGCCACACACAAGAATGTTACAAATGTGGTAAGCCTGGTCATTACGCAAACGAATGCCGAACAGAGAAAGGTGGAGATCAACAGAAGTCCGACGATCGAACTGGAAACACCTCTCAAGGTTGTTTCAACTGCGGCAAGCCAGGCCATTTCGCAAAAGAATGCAGAAGTAGACAAAATCGCCCACAGAAGGACTCAACTTTTTTCAAAAAGAAGGCTGAATATTATGCGCAAAAATCCCTAATGGCGAACAAAGGGCATTCTGAAGCAAACAAGGAGGACTTCGAGTCAGACTCTACCTCTGATGATGAATTCACCACCAATACACTGTTCTGTAGCATGGCAGAAGTCGACTCCGGCACTGACAATGAGGTATCCATTTCAAACTCTACCTCTTGTACTAAATCTGTAGATAATGATTCAATTAAACTTAACATTGAACTGATTGAACTAAAAGAGATAAATGAAAGCATTCAGAAAAGACTCACCTTTAATGTGAGAGAAGTAAGGCTTCTCACTCAAGAAAAAGCCAAAAATTTTGAAGAAAAGGAAAGAGTAGAAAGATATTGGAGCAATAATATAGATCCTTTAAAAAGGCAAATTTCTGAATTAACCTCTGCTTAAAAAATCAAAACAAAAGAGCTTTCAGTTTCTAGGAGTGAAACAACTGACATAAGAGCTCTCAAAAAATACTTTCAAAAAGAGAGAGAGGTACTTTGGCAAGATCTACTCAGAAGAGAAGTTTTACTTAAAAACTATAAAGATGCACAGAAGGTGTATGAGAAAGTAAACTCACAAATAGGAAGACGAGGTATAGGGTACGATGATATTACTCTAGGTTGTAAAGCCCGTATCCCGGTAGGTAATTTCTTTTATTTTGTTAAGTTTTACTTAACGTCGTTTCCATTAACGGGGTTAGACGATTTGGACCTAATCGTTAAATATGTCGGAACATTAGTTAGTTTGTGAGAAAAAGATAGTTGGGGGGACCAATGTTGTAAAGGGCCAAAAGTTGATGTTGGCCCATGCAAAACCCAAAAAAAAACGTGACCCATGTCTTTGTGTGTGTTTAGTGTTGTGTTAAGCAAGGAAGAAAAGAAAATATGATGGAGAAACCCTACGGCCGTGAAGGAAAAAGAAGGAGAACGAGAGGGGTGTTCGGCCGGAAAAGAGAAAGAGAGCGAGAGAGGCGCGAGAGAGAAAGAGAGTCGCCGGAGGGAGAAAGAAGGTGCTGCCGGCGACGAGGAGAGAGGAGGAAGGAGGTGATCGCCGGCGAGTTCGGTCGGTTTAGAGGACGAGAAAACGTTGCGTCGAGGTATTTCGGTAACCTTTCGTTGTTAATTGTTAAAAACCGCCGCAAACCGCCACCACCACCGCTGCACGCCGCTGTGGTGGCGGCAGGGGGTGCGTATGGGTGTGTGGGTGTGTGCGGGTGTGAAGTTGCGGAGGAGTCGGGAGTGGGTGACGTTGGGAGGTCTCGCCGGAGGGTGTTACCTTAACCCTCGTCGCCGCCGCCAACCACCACCGCCGCCGGAGGTGGCAGGGGGTGGTGCACGGTTGTTGTCCTGCGTAGTACAGCCCTTTCCAGTAAGCTTGTAGGCTGTTCGGGCCTGTTTGGGTTAAGCTATGTCTTAATGGGTTTATAAACAATATTTGTCATTTCATGTGAAAACGTTTGTCTGCCACTGTTTTGCGACGGCCATAACTTTTCCGTCGTAGCTCGGATTGAGGCGAATCCGGTGCCCACGGTTGACATTCTGGTCCGGGCACACTTTTCATGTTTTAGCGGAAGTCCGGTTCGGCCTCTAGCTAGGCGTATTTTTAGCTGTTTATACAGCAGGTCCGGATTTGTCAGTTCGCGTTCCGTTTTAAAAGTCACAGTTTCTGCCACTGTTTTGGGAAAGCTATAACTTCTGCTAGGAATGTCTGATTGGGATGAAACCAGTGCCAAAAGTTCCCATTCTGAGTCTAGTAAGTTTCTTATGTTTTGTGGAAAAACCAGTTCGGACCGTAGCTAGTGTCAAACCGCTGTTTTGTAATAAAAGGTGCTGTTTTTTGCTGTGCAGTTAACCGGTTTTGTAAAATCCATAATAAATTGTAGAAAAATCGTTAGAGCGCGTGCGATATGTCCCTGGAACCCTAAGACATGGGACTTTGTGTTTATGAAAAATATTTATGGTTTAATCAGTTTTTTAGGGGTTTAAAAAGGTCCCGAACAGACCTGCGTGTTGAGAGTAAAAACTTTAAATTATGTGTTTTAAAGCTAGTAGTCGTGGCCTTGGTTTGGGGGCGTCATTTTGATAATTGTTAACGTTTGTTTAGGTGGAAAAGGTGATTGGGTGTCGGCCGGTTCGCTTTGCGGTTAAGGCTATAAGTTTGCGTTCTCTCATTATATAGGATGGGGATTATATTTGTGTTGCTATGGTTCGTATGAGATGATTATGACTGTCTGTTGATATTGTTGTGGTATGGAATACTTATGTATTTGTGTGTATATATTAGACTGTGGTTGATGTGCTTCTTGATGGTGGTTCCATGTAGCATAATGTTTATTTTATATCTTCTTGAGGGTTGTTCCAAGAAGCTTGAGGCCGCTCCTTGATGGTGGTTCCAAGGAGTGTGTGTTTTAGTTTATCATGGTGTGATTATGTCTTCTTGATGGTGGTTCCAAGGAGCATAATGTTTATTATTATTTGTGATTATGTCTTCTTGATGGTGGTTCCAAGGAGCATAATGTTTATTATTATTTGTGATTATGTCTTCTTGATGGTGGTTCCAAGGAGCATAATGTTTATTATTATTTGTGATATGTTTTCTTGATGGATGTTCCAAGAAATGTATGTGCTGGTATGTTAAAGGTGATGCCGATATAATTGCGATCCTATGTAAGGATTGAATTCACTAAGTTTCGTGCTTACCCCTTCCCAAATTCTTATGATTTCAGGTGCGAGTAGCTGTCGGGCATGACGGTACACACGGGCGCAAGGCGAAGATAGTTTGGTTTGATTTTTAATAAATGGGGATGGATTTATATACTTTTCCGCTGCTTAAACTTGGTTGACGGTTTTAAATAACGATGTTATTTCTCATTGTAACGTGATTCGTTAACTCTTGGTTTGATTATAATGAAATGAATTGTTTTTAAAAAAAATTAATTCCTTGTAATTTTTGGGACGTTACAACTTGGTATCAGAGCACAGCTTGAGTGAATCAAACACATCTCGGTGTGTTTGGTCTCAAGTTGCGGCTATGAAGTTTTAAACTCTTTTACTAAAATCTTTGAGAATAAAGGGAAAAGGAAAACCCGTTTGGGAAACGGTGATCGAGGGCGCAGTGTGTACAGTCAGCCGACGCTATGTGGGAAGGTACGGTACTTAGTGTATTTATTGCTTTCTAGGCATAGGGTATGCATGCTAGATTGCCTATGTGGATTGCATTGTACTGTATGATGCTTGCTTGCTAGTAGGAATCAATGCTAGTTATAGTAGGTTGTTAAGTGAAGGCCCTATATGTTGTATGCAGTAAGAATCATATAGCCTTAGAATATTTGATTTAGTTCTATTGCGCAGCTCTTGTTTCAGTCCAACCGTTCTAGGATAGAATCTTGTATTCGAATGTCTATTTGATTCACGCTGCATGCGACTAGGTATTCGCGAGGCAACTCGTTATGGCTAATAGGGATTCCGTTGTAGCAAGGGTAGTGGGATGAGATGAAATTCCTAGTGAGCTGGGAAGAGTGTCTACATATGAGTAGGTATGCTAAATTGCTTTCTAGAACATAGGAGTATGTATGCTAGATTGTTTGGTGCTTAATACACTGTATTGTATGGTTGTTACTTGCTGTTAGGAACTTATGCTAACCTTGATAGGTTGTTAAGCGAATGCACTATAGGTTGTATGCGGTAGGAACCGAATAGCCTTAGAATGTTAGATTTAGTTCTATTGCGCAGCTCTTGTTTGAGTCCAACCGTTGTAGGATGAAATCTTATATTCGAATGTCTATCTGGTTTCCACTGTATACGACTGTGCGTTTATGAGGCGACTCGTCAGGGTTAGTGGGGGGTTCCGCCCTAGCAAGGGTAGTGGGGTATTATGTTTATTCCTAGGGAGCTAGGAAGAGCGTGTATATGCGTCGGTATGGACATACGTGTATGGTTTTTGTTTGGGCGAGCAACTACTTGGTATCTCGGGATGGGACTCGGAGCGGACAGTGATAGGTGTAGATGGTAGTAGTATAGCTCCTACTACCGGAAGCACAGGATCAATGTTCGAGTCGGGGAAAGTCGCGAGGAATCCAAGGAGTCGAGCGTGAGCGTGTTAGTGTGAGTTATTATGTGCTAATAACTCGTTGTAATATCTACCCTGAATAGCCATCACAAGGAGGAACGACTATAGTAAACCTACTAGTACAGGTGGGTACTTGTTTTGCTTGAGGTGATGATCGTTGGGTTAGTGACGAAGGTTATAAATTAGTAGTCGTTGGAATAAAAGGACGATTCTAGTATTAATCACTTGGAGTGACGATGAGGATGATGTTTGTGTCGGGCCAAGATGGATGATTGTGCTAGAATCATAGGCTTATAGAGCCGACTTTGATTTGAGGAAAAATCGTAGGGATTATTTGACGTAATTTCCCAACTTGCCTAAGAGGTTTAAATGTCCGGATGACGTTAGTGGATCGGAGAGACTTGGAGGAGTAGGAGTCGAGGCGTAGAATGCCGACTGAGTCATGCACAAAGTTTAATTTTTAAATAGATTGCATTAACAAATTCTTGTGTTTCAAATCATTTTATGGATGGTGTTTTGGAATTTGGGGAAATGTTCAGCACACACACAAGATTTTGAAATATGGTTTTGAAAGTGTATGAAATCGTTTTATCACGGGAGTTCATTCTTTGTTAAAATGTGTCTCATTTCGTTATTTTTCCAACGGTTCTTTCGGGTAAGATGATATCCGTGTTTTGTGATATTTAAAATGTTGGGCAAGTGACTACGGCTTGTGACTTTAACATTGGAACTCCTCCACATATGTTAGAGTTGAGACGAAAAGTTACATTCCACGATGTCTGTATAAAGCTATTTGAGTGATTTGGTTAAAATAAGTTTTGTTTTACGGCATGTTGAGTCGTGTGGGTTTAATTTCACGAGGTCCATGTCTTATTTGTTTATGTGACCATTTGGGGAAATCTTGAAAATCAATTTAAAGAACCCCACCTTTTGAGATTTTATGAGATTTTAGTCGATATTTTCAAATGATGGAAACGGATTGGTTTTTATCTTTAAGTTTGAAACTTACACGAGATAGTTGTGTTTTAACAAAAAATTATTTGTAAACCGTTTCATCGTTTTGTATGACTAGCCGGCGTGCGTAAGATTTGTTGGTGAACCCTGTACCAAGACATTTTATGTTGGAAAAAGAGGAATTTTGGGGTCAAATGTCGTGGAGCTGATTTTGAAATTATGTGCACACTTTTGTCGCACCCGATGTAAGGTCGAGCGGTTACTTTAAATACAGATCATGAGTCAATTCATACTAGAACCGTGACGGTTCATTTTCGAAGAAATTATTTATTTCGCTTACGTTTTGTGAGTAAACTAAGCGGCAATGAAATGATTTTCAACATGATTTTCATATGTGGGACGAGCGTGTCCATTTTTGCGTAACTACCGACCTGGTAATAGTAGTTTTATTGCTTACGGTCTTTTTGAAATGAAAAATCTTGACGTTGAGAATATTTTGTAAATGATTTTGTAAAACATTTGGAAAGTGCGTTTATAAATGTTATGTGTCATTTTGAGAATTTTAAGGGTGTGAGTCCTTTTGGAAAACCCTTTGTTTAACCCGTGTCGAGTTTGGGACTAATGTTATTTAAGAGTATTGCTTGCTTAAACTTTATTTAAACGCGTTTTGACCAACTTATGGGTCTAGCAAGCGTGGAGCATTTTGCCCGGTTTTGACTTTGAGATAGTCATGGGTCAATTGCACGGTTTTTAATGGCTCGATGTGATGTTTTGTTGATGGGTTGTTTTGTTGCACAGTTTTGCACTTATTGCACGTTGCGTATTTACATGTTGGGCGAGTGAGTCATTCTGGGATAGGCATGTTGTTGGTAGACTGTTTTGCATTGGATCCTTGGTCATGTCAGTCAGTCGTTGGTAACGGTCGGTTGGGTAGCTCGGGGTGGGACCCCGGTATTCATGTGTTATGACCTTGACTTTCCAGTAGGCACTGGGAGGATATAGTCTTGGGCACTTACCTGAGAGGTAGTTCCGATGTGCCGGGTCTTGAGACGTACCTGGGAGGTAGACGTTAATGTGTATCTTGATACGGTGGAACTAGGCTTCGTAGAGCGAGTGTGGAGGATAAGTAGACGGTGGAAGGTTGGGTATTCCACGCGTGTGGTTAGTGTAGACTGAATAGTGTCAGTTAAGGGAATGATGCCCTTTGTAATTAAGAGAATAATTGCGCAGTAACCTTTTTGAAGTAAGTAGTATATTTAGGCGTCGACTTTTGGGCTTGAGGCCAAACACCTTTAGTGTAATCGGAGATTTGTAGCCGATTTTAAAATAATTATGGTGATGGTAGTAGTACCCCTGAGATGCTTAATTGTGATGAATGGTTATGGTGAAATGACCTTCGTGGGTGATCATAAGTTTACTGGCTTGATGATCCGTGTGAAATAAATTTTAGGAGTCTATTAGAACTCGTGGAAGTTAATCGGCAGTAATAGTAGGAATGATCGGATTCGGGTATCCGTAGGGTATATTGGTGAGCACCTTTAGAATGGTTAGAGCTTGAAAGTTGAATCGGGATGTATGGAACATCTAAGGTTGGAAGGCAACCGAAGTCGTTTGGCTAGGAGTGAATCCAGTTGTTGGAGTGTTCTTCCGGTCATAATTTCAGTGTCCTTGAAGGAGTTTTGGTAGTGAGAAAAGTATTCGAGAATTTCTAGACAGGGTGAGAAATTTAGATTCTAGTTGAGGAAAGTCCAGTGGCCGCACCGAGGGGGTTCGAGTGGACGTGGGAATCCGAAGCGGAGATGCGCGAGAGCTATTCCGAGTTATTCTCCGGTCTAGACTTCGAGGACGAAGTCTAATCCAAGTGGGGGAGAGTTGTAGACCCCGTATCCCGGTAGGTAATTTCTTTTATTTTGTTAAGTTTTACTTAACGTGGTTTCCATTAACGGGGTTAGACGATTGGACCTAATCGTTAAATATGTCGGAACTTTAGTTAGTTTGCGAGAAAATGATAGTTGGGGGGACCAATGTTGTAAAGGGCCAAAAGTTGATGTTGGCCCATGCAAAACCCAAAAAAAAAAACGTGACCCATGTCTTTGTGTGTGTTTAGTGTTGTGTTAAGCAAGGAAGAAAAGAAAATATGATGGAGAAACCCTACGGCCGTGAAGGAAAAAGAAGGAGAACGAGAGGGGTGTTCGGCCGGAAAAGAGAAAGAGAGCGAGAGAGGCGCGAGAGAGAAAGAGAGTCGCCGGAGGGAGAAAGAAGGTGCTGCCGGCGACGAGGAGAGAGGAGGAAGAAGGTGATCGCCGGCGAGTTCGGTCGGTTTAGAGGACGAGAAAACGTTGCGTCGAGGTATTTCGGTAACCTTTCGTTGTTAATTGTTAAAAACCGCCGCAAACCGCCACCACCACCGCCGCAGCCACGGCTGCCGGCGGTGGGGCCGCCGCTGCACGCCGCTGTGGTGGCGGCAGGGGGTGCGTATGGGTGTGTGGGTGTGTGCGGGTGTGAAGTTGCGGAGGAGTCGGGAGTGGGTGACGTTGGGAGGTCTCGCCGGAGGGTGTTACCGTAACCCTCGTCGCCGCCGCCAACCACCACCGCCGCCGGAGGTGGCAGGGGGTGGTGCACGGTTGTTGTCCAGCGTAGTACAGCCCTTTCCAGTAAGCTTGTAGGCTGTTCGGGTCTGTTTGGGTTAAGCTATGTCTTAATGGGTTTATAAACAATATTTGTCATTTCATGTGAAAACGTTTGTCTGTCACTGTTTTGCGACGGCCATAACTTTTCCGTCGTAACTTGGATTGAGGCGAATCCGGTGCCCACGGTTGACATTCTGTGCCGGGCACACTTTTCATGTATTAGCGGAAGTCCGGTTCGGCCTCTAGCTAGGCGTATTTTTAGCTGTTTATACAGCAGGTCCGGATTTGTCAGTTCGCGTTCCGTTTTAAAAGTCACAGTTTCTGCCACTGTTTTGGGAAAGCGATAACTTCTGCTAGGAATGTCTGATGGGGATGAACCCAGTGCCAAAAGTTCTCATTCTGAGTCTAGTAAGTTTCTTATGTTTTGCGGAAAAACCAGTTCGGACCGTAGCTAGTGTCAAACCGCTGTTTTGTAATGAAAGGTGCTGTTTTTTAGCTGTGCAGTTAACCGGTTTTGTAAAATCCATAATAAATTGTAGAAAAATCGTTAGAGCGCGTGCGATATGTCCCTGGAACCCTAAGACATGGGACTTTGGGTTTATGGAAAAATATTTGTGGTTTAATCAGTTTTTGAGGGGTTAAACAGGTCCCGAACAGACCTGCGTGTTGAGAGTAAAAACTGGAAATTATGCGTTTTAAAGCTAGTAGTCGTGGCCTTGGTTTGGGGGCGTCATTTTGATAATTGTTAACGTTTGTTTAGGTGGAGAAAGGTGATTGGGTGTTGTCCGGTTCGCGTTGCGGTTAAGGCTATAAGTTTGCGTTCGAGGTGAGTTCTCTCATTATATAGGATGGGGATTATATTTGTGTTGCTATGGTTCATATGAGATGATTATGACTGTCTGTTGATATTGTTGTGGTATGGAATACTTATGTATTTGTGTGTATATATTAGACTGTGGTTGATGTGCTTCTTGATGGTGGTTCCAAGTAGCATAATGTTTATTTTATATCTTCTTGAGGGTTGTTCCAAGAAGCTTGAGGCCGCTCCTTGATGGTGGTTCCAAGGAGTGTGTGTTTTAGTTTATCATGGTGTGATTATGTCTTCTTGATGGTGGTTCCAAGGAGCATAATGTTTATTATTATTTGTGATTATGTCTTCTTGATGGTGGTTCCAAGGAGCATAATGTTTATTATTATTTGTGATTATGTCTTCTTGATGGTGGTTCCAAAGAGCATAATGTTTATTATTATTTGTGATATGTTTTCTTGATGGATGTTCCAAGAAATGTATGTGCTGGTATGTTAACGGTGATGCCGATATAATTGCGATCCTATGTAAGGATTGAATTCACTAAGCTTCGTGCTTACCCCTTCCCATATTCTTATGATTTCAGGTGCGAGTAGCAGTCGGTCGTGACGGTACACACGGGCGCAAGGCGAAGATAGTTTGGTTTGATTTTTAATAAATGGGGATGGATTTATATACTTTTCCGCTGCTTAAACTTGGTTGACGGTTTTAAATAACGATGTTATTTCTCATTGTAACGTGATTCGTTAACTCTTGGTTTGATTATAATGAAATGAATTGTTTTTAAAAAAAATTTAATTCCTTGTAATTTTTGGGACGTTACATAGGTGTTGAAGGCAAAAGACTTAAACCTCTGTCTTCTCTGTTTGTGATAGGAAAAACAAATAAACCATTTTTTCCAAACTTACTCTCTGTAAGTAAAAGGGTTAAAATCTCTGCAGAACCTCACTTGAGGAAACATACGAAGATGATCAATGTGTGGTTTGAAAACACAGATTCATCATCTTCAACCTCTGTCAATAGAGGAATCAAACCAAATAAATATCTGAAAACACAAGATCAGATTGGTATCTTTAAGTTTGGTAAACCAGAGACTCAAACACAGGTCGCTTTTGTCTGTATGATAAATGTCGAAAAGAAATTATCTGCAAAAGCTCCTGAGTTTAAACCCATCTTTTCAGAAGAAAAACTTAAAGAATCAATTGAAAAAGAAATTTTGGAAGTTTTGAAATCAAATGTTTTAGAAAATCTCTGTACATCTTCTATAGATCAAATTCTCGCTGAAGAGATCTCATCAGAAACCTCTGCTATCTATGAAAGTTATTCTACAGAGGAAGAAAGCTCGTACGATACATGCTCAGAAAATCCAGCCTCTGTCGAAAGAGATGACTCAACCTCTGTATATGAGGACGATTCATCCTCTGACGACTCAGAGACTGATTCTAAATCAGGGATAATTCACTGTGACACAGAGGATGTTAAATTCTCCTATGAGGTTCTTAACAGAACAATTTCTCCAAAAGAGAAAATCACAGAGATACCTATCTGTCCAGATTTTCTCAAAATGTGTATATAAGTCAAAACCTCTACAGAGCTTGATAATCTGAAAAAGGCCTCAAAAAATTCTAAAAGCTCAAAATTTTCAAAACCTTTAAAGCAAATTAAAGAGAATCCCACTTGGCAACAAAAGGGAAAAAGGCCTGAAGCTAACAAATATTTTTCCTCAGTGACAGTGAAGAAAGATGTTCACCACAGAAGAGACTCACAGAAGGCACGACCTAAAAAAGACTTTTGCAAACAACATTCTAGTATTCATAGATATTCTTGTAATAGGAAATCTAATGTTAAGAAAGAATGTAATGCCTATGTGGTTCAGTTCAATAAATTCAATGAAAAGTTCAAACAAATCACGTCTCATATTAAATACTGTCATTGCTTTGATCTTATGTTCAAATTGAATAATCACTTCTCAAGTCCAAATTGCTTACTCTCCACTAAAATTCAAACTCAAAAGTCAGAACGTAGAGAGAAACAATATGATTTTTCTACAAAAGATAAAATGTATTTCAAGAATGCTAAGGCAAACTTGAAAAAATCTAACAATATTGGACCCATATGGATATGGGTACCTAAGTCTCTGTGATTGTCTTACAGAAGCGGTTTGTGCCAATTTGGTATCTTGACTCCGGATGCTCAAGGCACATGACTGGTGACAGAAGTTTACTATCCACGTACAAAGAAACACACGATGGTGGATCTGTAACTTTTGGAGACGACAAGAAGGGACACATCAAAGGCTATGGAGTCATACAGAAGGAAAACGTCTCTGTATACAAAGTTGCATATGTGAATGGCCTTAAACACAACCTACTCAGTGTAAGTCAACTCTGTGATACAGGATTCGATGTGTTATTCAAACGAACTTTCTGCTCTCTACAAAGTGAAGACACAGGAATGGAACTTCTGCGAGCCGAAAGAAAAGGTGATCTGTATCTGATGAATTTTTGTTCAACAACCAAGGACAAAGTTTGCCTTGTAGCTTGCGAAAGTAAAGAAGTCTGGTTATGGCATAACAAGTTCTGTCACTTGAACTTTCACACATTAGATAAACTGGTAAAACTTGATCTAGTTAAAGGTTTGCCTAATGTTAAATTTAATAAGGATCACTTGTGTTCTGCCTGTGAAATGGGAAAACTCAGAAGAGCTTCCCACAGAGGCAAAACATATGTGTCTTGCACTAGACCTCTGTACATGCTTCATGTTGACCTCTGCGGTCCCATTGCCATACAGAGCCTAGGTGGCAAGAAATACATACTTGTCTTAATTGATGAGTATTCGCGTTTCACTTGGGTTGAATTTATTCGAAAGAAATTGGATGTTCCAATCATCTTGATTAATCTAATGAAAAGAATCCAAGTTCTTTATGAATGCAGAATACAGAAGTTAAGAAGTGACAATGGCACAGAATTTAAAAACTCCGTCATTGAACCCTATCTTTCTACAGAAGGAATATCACAGAACTTCTCTGCAGCACGCAATCTACAGCAGAACGGCGTAGTCGAAAGGAAGAATCGAACGCTCGTGGAGGCAGCAAGAGCTATGCTATCAGCATGCGAATTACCGATGAACTTTTGGGCAGAAGCGATTTCTACCGCATGTTATACACAAAATCGTTCAACCATTGTGAAAAGACACCTCAAGACTCCTTACGAATTGATCAACAAAAGGAGGCCAAACATCAAAAAATTTCATGTGTTCGGATGTAAATGCTTTGTTTTAAACGACAAAGATTCAAGAGGAAAGTTTGAGGTAAAAGCTGACGAAGGCAAATTCATTGGATACTCTGCCACTTCCAAAGCCTACAGAGCATTCCTTACAAGATCTCGCAAAATCGTAGAAAGTATCAATGTTTCTTTTGATGATTCATTCCAAATGACTTTTGAGCAAATCAGTTCAGAACTCGAACTTAAAAGGGAAACCTCTGACATCTCGCAAACGAAAGAAGACTTAAATCTTCTATTTTTAGAGATGTTCCACGATGACATTGATCCTTCTGTTGGAACCATCAGAGTTTCTGAAGAACCATCCTCTGTCGGAAAAAATCCTACAGGTATGACTCTAACTGGTCCAAATAATGCTTCATCTTCTTCTGTAAACACAAGAGATGCAAATGCCGAAGAAGAAAATGCAGAAGATGAAACATCAAGAAAAACGACCACAGAAGCTGCTGAAAAACAAACTCCACAATCCACAGAAGAACCAATTACAGAGGAAATTGAGGACCAAGACTATACGTCATCAGAGGAACAAACTCCACCACCACTCATACCAATCATTCCACAAATGGTAGAATCATCTACCAAGGCAAGAAGAACGACAGAGGCTACACAAGAAGAAGATCCACAAGAAGCTTTTGAAGAAAGGTTCGATGACATTGATGACCATCTTCCACGCACCACTCAGTGGACAAAAAGCCATCCTCCAAGCCAAATAATTGGAGAACCTTCTGACTCAGTAAAAACCAGGTCTGCCACTGCTAATTTTTGTTTCTTTACAAATTTTATTAGTGTGATAGAACCAAAGAAGATTTCTGAAGCCCTAGATGACCCAAACTGGGTAGACGCCATGCAAGAAGAACTTCTGCAGTTTGAGCGTAACAGAGTATGGACTTTAGTACCTCTGCCACGAGGGAAACATGCCATTGGGACTAAGTGGGTCTACAAAAATAAGAAGGATGAAGATGGAGTGGTCATCAGAAACAAAGCACGATTGGTGGCCAAGGGTTATAGACAAGAAGAAGGCATAGATTACGATGAGACTTTTTCTCCTGTTGCACGGCTCGAAGCAATGAGAATATTCTTAGCCTTCGCAGCTCACAGAGGTTTTAAAGTCTATCAGATGGACGTAAAATCAGCTTTTCTCAACGGTGAAATCCAAGAAGAGGTTTACGTAAATCAGCCACCAGGGTTTGAAATCTCAAAATTCCCAAGGCATGTATACTACCTTGAAAAGGCTTTGTACGGACTGAAACAGGCTCCAAGAGTATGGTATGAACGACTTTCTACCTTTCTTCTAGTAAATGGCTACAACAGAGGTACAACAGATACTACCCTATTCTATAAACGTAAAAACAGTGAAATAATGCTTGTGCAAATCTATGTGGACGACATAATTTTTGGGTCTACTAATACAGAAGAGTGCAAAAGTTTTGAAAAACTCATGCAGAGTGAGTTTGAAATGAGTATGATGGGAGAATTAACATTCTTCCTCGGACTTCAAGTCAAAAAACATCAGAGGGAATTTTTATAAATCAGGCCAAATATGTCTCTGACATTCTTTTCAAGTATAGCCTCTCTGATACCTCTGCAATGAAAACTCCAATGGGCACTGGAAATAAGTTATCCTTAGATCCAGATGGCATCTCTGTAGAATGCACTCTCTACAGAGGCATGATTGGATCTCTGTTATACTTAACTGCAAGCAGACCTGACATTATGCATTCCACATGTGTTTGTGCACGTTATCAAGCTAATCCTAAGAAATCACATTATGATGCTGTTAAAAGAATCTTTAGATACCTAAAGGGGACCAAAAATCTTGGTCTCTGGTATCCACAGAACTCTGGCTTTTGTCTTAAAGCTTATACAGATTCAGACTATGGAGGATGCATGCTCGACAGAAAGAGTACCTCTGGGAGTTGTCAATTCCTAGGCGGTAAACTAGTCAGTTGGACCTCCAAAAAGCAGAACTGTGTATCAACATCTACGGCAGAAGCTGAATACGTTGCTGCTGCTAGCTGTTGTTCTCAGGTTCTATGGATGAAGACTCAGCTAAAAGACTACGGCCACATTATATTCAAAATACCCATCTTCTGTGATTCCAAAAGTGCCATTGCCATCTCTGCCAATCCTGTGCAACATTCCAAAACCAAGCATATCGATATAAGGTACCACTTCTTGAAACATCATGTTGAACACGGTACAATCGAGATGCATTTCGTGCCAACAGAATATCAACTTGCAGACTTATTCATCAAAGCATTAGACGAGAAAAGATTTATTTCTTGGTGGGTAAGTTAGGAATGATTAATATGATGTGAAAATCCTCTGTAAGTATAGCTTTATCTTCTGTAAATAAGTATATATTTCTATTTTACTTAACTTATTGCTTTGATTGATTTATTTCTGTATGTAAATTCTCAATCTTAAATAGTTCTTGATATTACAGAGCTGCTGTAAGTCTGCTCAGAACCTCTGACGATTTCCAAAGAACCTCTGGAAAAACAAGACCTATGCTCAATACAAATCTTATCATTCTTTGATCCAAGCATAGATCAAGGGGGAGCAAAAGGAAATTCCTGATCTACAGAGGTGATTAGATCAAGGGGGAGAAAAAAGGGACCCTGAAATGATCTACAGAGGTAAAACTTTCAAGGGGAAGCCAAAGAAGAATGTCGATGAATCTATATCGACAGAAGTCAGACATCACTGCCGAGAAAAGAAGAACCAAAAAGGTATGTCTCTCGTACAAAAGGTTATTGAAAACAGTTTTCTGGGACACAAATTGTCAAATATGTCCTAAATATACTGTGGATAACATTTCAAAAATCAAAAGATCAAAAAGTTTCATAAAATTTGAGTTATGAGAAATTTGAGGTCATAGAGCCTCTGCTGAGCTCAACAGAGGCTCTGCCATAAATATGCTCTGAGATCACAAATTAACCCTCTATCGATCTTTTGGAATGCTATCTCAGAAACCGAATACATACACCATGACCTTCACGAACAAAACTTTTTCCATAACAGTTTTCTCGGACACCAACTTTCAAATATGTCCGAAAAACATCTCTTAAAACAGATCAAAAAGTGGATGATCAGAAAATTTAATAGAAATTTTGTTATGAGATTTTTCCCCTCATAGAGCTTCTTCTGGCCCTCACAGAGCTTCTGCAAGTTCCCACAGAGCCACAAAACCTCTGCGAGTAAAAATTCTTAACTAAAAATCCTATTGATCCTCTCCAGTGCCTTTGCAAACGTTTTGGTTAAAGAAGAACCCACAGAAGTCATGATAACAAATAAGATATATGAGAAAAGGATAAACATCAAGATTTTCAAAATCACAGAGCTTCTGTAAACCACAGAAGTTCTGTCAATCTGTTACTTGGACATTTCTGTAGTAATAACGGTTACTTTTACTGAGAGTGAATCTCATGTGGCTAAGAACAACCCCACGCGCCTAGCATTAATGGGTCGCGCACGACGTCCTGTCATCCTCTGACATGGCCTACGTGTCCCATTTTTATTGGGCGTACATGGAACGTTTTCTGTGGAAAGTTGAACCCGCCGTTCTAACTTGTGTACGGATTCCAAATTTTAATCCATTGCCATATATTTTACTCTTTCGAATTCTAGCGTTTTACCCTTCTATAAAAACCAAGCTTACCCTCTCATAAACTTTTTACAAACCCTCATTCTTCTCCGGCGAAACCCTGCAAAAACCTGCAAGTATCTTATTCTCATTACCAATGGCTTCATCTTCTCAAGCTATCTCCCCTGCACACTCTCCGGCGAATTCACCAGAACATTCACCTGCTCATTCTGAACATTCAGAAAACCCCCACCTTGCCAAAAGTATTTAACTAGAAGATTCCGGCGATTCAGCAGAATTTGCTCCGACCACACATCTTCAAAACTTCATAGCAAAGGATCATTTCGAAAAGGTACTACCAATCAAATCCAACAATTGCTATTTGGTCCCCTCACCCACTGCTTTCGGCGAAGCCCATGCCATTCTTCTAAACATAATGGAAAATCATATCCTCTTCCCTCTACTCTCAAGAACCCCAAACAAAATTCCAGTTAGATATTTGAACCAGTTTTGGCAAAGTTGCCGATTTGATAAAGATGATTCTCTTATCAAAGGGTACATTTCAAGACCTGACAAATCTGAACATCTGGAAATCAAGTTCAATAGAACAATGTTCTCACTTAAATTCAACCTACCAACAAGGGGTCTTCTTGGATTGAAGAAATATGCAGAGCAACCAACAGACAACGAGATCTGTCGTTTCGTAGAAATGCTTGGGTACAACACCCAACTGAGGAAGAGAAATGACTTCCGCAGAGGCAGATTACCACCTCTGTGGAATACCTTGTTCTCAATTCTTAACAGATGCCTGACAGGGAAGATAGGCAGTATTGACTAGAGCTCACATCAGATATTAACCATCATGTATGGGGTTTACTATGATCTCCCACTGGATTACGCGACCATAATGATGCAAGAGATCATCAACACCATCGACAGAAAGAACAACGCCAGAAGGGTCAAAGAGAACGATCCTAACTTTCTACCACCTCTGCAATTCCAAAGAATACTGGGAGTTTTGTTCGAACCTCTATTGCTGATACAGAACTGGCCAATGGAAGGGCCAATTCCCAATGAACAAAAATATCCCCACTGATCATGTAGATGGCTACACACACTGTAGATCTTTGTCAAAGAACCTTCTGAGGTATGCCACGAATAAAACCCTTAAGAAATAGTACATATGCGATCATAGAACTCCAAAACCGAGTCCTATGACACCCCCGCGTTTAGGTGTCCCCGTAGGAAAAATGATTGCAGAACCTCTTTCCACTCAAGAAGAAAAAGATCACAAACTAGCAAAACACATGGCTATTCAACTTAGCTTCTTAGCCAAACGTGCAGAGCTCATGGGAAAGAAGTCCCCTTCGAAATCTTCTACCTCTACTCCAAAATCAAAGAAGAGGAAAACTGAAGAATGCACCTCCACAAGCGCTGCAGAAGATCAACCTTCACCTCCTCATGCCACAGAAATTGGCTCCACTGCTCCTCCCTCTTCTCCAAAACAGAAGAAGAAAAGAAAATCGAAAACCACAGAGGAAGGGGCACCAAAACCTAAGAGGAGGAAAACCAAAAAGAAGCATGGGAAATCACATGAAAAATTGGTTACTATAGAAGAAGAAGCAATCGCAGAAGAAAGAACTGCAGAAGAAGAAGATGCAGAAGTAGAAATGACAGAATAGGGATATCAATCACCCTATCAATCCCCAGATCGATTTGCTCACCAAGGAAACTTAAACGATTTCCTACAGAACCCTGACATTGCCCACACTCTAAATACAGCAGGGTGGACGGCACAACCACTCGACCACCACTCCCCAGAAGAACAATACTTCTCTATTTCTAGCATTGACACACATCTGCAAGAAGATGATCAAACACCTAGAGATCAATCAGCTGAGACACCTGTTATTCTACATAACCCCTTCATTCAACAAGGATTGGACGTCCACAGAAGGAGTCCAAGCCCAGCTTCAGAAGAAATAGAACAAACAGAAGCTGAGTGGAATAGAGATGAAGTAACAGAGGCTTTAGAGAAAATAATAGAAAAAGGAAAAGTGGCCGAAGTTGTACAAGAAGAGGAATTTGAAACAAGGGAGACAAGAATGGAGGTCTCAGAGGTAGATTCAGATGAAGAAGAAGCTGTCTGGATACGAAAAGGTCTCTATCATCCACATGTCATGAGATTATACGGCTCTCATCAAATGTACGACTTCTTAGGCACAGAGCAAGGAACTTCAACAGAAGCTAGGGAAGAAGCACCAAGCCATCGGATAGCTACATAAGCTGAAATGGTAGAAAATGATGTAGTGCTTGGATGCTTAACAGAGGAAGAAACAAGAAAAGATGTCTGGATTAATAGAGGCACACAACCAAAACCAACTCCCAGTGCAACCCACACATCTAACTCCGCAGGTCTAGCTGCAGAAGGAGTTATTGAAAAAGAGCAGCACAGCTCGATCCAAACCAACCCATCCAGCCAGAAGTCACTCTTTCGACTTCTGCGCCCACAGAAACCGGGGAATCCATTCCTAGGGAGTCTCCTCAAAGAGACTCGCCTATTGTTCGTGATCAATCGCCCCAGATCACACTAGAACACCCTACAGAGGAATTCGTTTCCTCTGCCATGCATGAAATAGGGCCAACACTTCTTTCAGAGAGAAGTAGTGAGCACAACGACGAAGAGAATCTAGACAAGTCTCCGAGTCAACAGAAGGATAATCTAGTACCCACCTCTGAAGTGGATCTAGACAATTTCATTCACAGAACTTCTGTGAACCAAACCATGAAACAGTTGCAAAGCTCTTTCACATCTTTTGCAGAGAAAACATCAACGACCTTGCTAAATCTGAACACCAAAATGGATAATCAGTCCACAGAGGTGAAAACGGCCGTCACAGAGATGAAATCTTCTGCTCAAACAACTGCCACAACTACAACCACTTCTGCTGCTAAAGATTTTGGAATTGCTGCAACATCTGCATTCAAGGAATCAGTCAAACATTTCCTTGAACAAATGAACAAGCAATCCAACAAATCACAGAGCATCACACCTGCAGAACTACAGAAGGCTCTGCAAAACGTTCAAGAAGAGGCAATGCGCAACACTACAATGATGCATCCAAAAGATTACATGACCAGAGCACAACTGACAGAGCTCGGGCAGAATGTCATAAACCAGGTCATAGAAGTCATTGTCTCCTTCACTACTGCAAATGCCAACTACGTCAAAGAATTCAGAAAAAGTGTCGGCAGAATGCGCTTCAACACAGAAGCAGAGCTTGCAACTCTAATCGGCCTCTGTGATGATGTATGTGCAAAGTTGATGGCCGCAGGAGCAGAACTACCAAAGAAACCCAAAGCTTCCTGCAGAGCAGAGGGTACTTCTGATAAGAGTCAGGATGACTCTGATGATGACCATCCTGGTCCATCAGATCATCCTGAGGGGGAGAATATAAGGGAGAAAGCTACGACCAGAGGACTACAAGTTCCACCAATCGCAGCAGAACCAATCAGCCAAGCCCCTCCAGAACAAACCCAAGATCAAAAGACCACAGAGACAACACCCATCTCTGTGGAATCAACTTCTGAAGAAACCAATATTCCAGAAGCTGATCAGCAAACCACAGAGGCAACAACCACCCCTGTGGTAATCAACTTGGAAGAAAGACCTTCAACAGAATCAACAGAAAAACCCCAAACCATACCAAGAATAAAGTCGATTGCCACCAAACCAAAAAGAGCAACGACCTCTGCTTCTTCTATTCTGAGAAAGATGCACAATACAATGACTGAACAAATGGCGCAGAGAGAAGAAGAAATGCACAAGTTCACATTAGCTTTCAAAATGGCAAGAAAATTCGATATCCAACCTTCACCAACAAAAACCGAGCTTACAGAAGAAGTCACCAAAGAACCTCCAACAGAGGTTACAGAGCAAAGAAAGCCAACAGAACCAACGCCACAAAAGTCCTCTCAAACACAAGTGTCAAAACCTACAAAGGCAACCCCCATCATTCCAACAGAAGCACCAACAACCAAACCTACAGAAGAAACAGGTTCTGCACCTCCAAAAGCCAAAGACAAGGGAAAGGCAAAAATGACAGAAGAGCCCAAGAAAAAGAAATCAGTATCCAATCCTACAGAAAAACTGATGAAAAGCTCCTTTGATGCCTTTCAAACTCCAAAGCCTGAAGAAAAGGACTGGGCATATGGATTGAAGCCTCTATCAGACATTCCTCTATCAGGAAGAGCTGCATAAGTTGTTCAACAGATGGAGAGTCTCAGAAGACGAGTACCACCACATGGTCCAACATACAAAGAAATGGAAGAAGTGGTGTACAAATATCTCTACAAACAACCCTTTCAAAACCTCCATCCAACAGACCAAATCACAAATCCGAACATCAGAGAAGAATTTGAGAACATCTTCAGCAGAACAAAGCCAAGAACCAAAGCAGAAGTCTTCCCAATTCATAAAATCAAAAAGGTAATCTTCTGCAGATTCTCCTTCACAAGAACTTATCCAAGAGTCAGGTACAATCTTTACAGAGTCAAAAGGGTAAACAATTCAGAAACCACCTTTGCTGATGCTGACATAAGGAATCTGAATCCCTATGATCTACCTGAACTTCTGCAATGGACAAAGGACAACTACAACACAGAGCCAAACACCAGAGCCTATCAAGTGTTGAGAAAAGCAATGAGGGAAAAGCTTCTGATCTACAGTATGATAGATTTTCAACTGGGAAAGGATCTTGGTCTCAAACATCTGAATTTACGACCACCAGAGGATCGCTGCCCACCCGACGCCGTGCCCAACTCAATCATTACAGAACCAAGATTCGGGTTAGTATTTCAAAACCCACAAGGCGAAGTCAAACTGTTTGTGTGCATGGACTGTCAGAAGTACGCAACTAGTACTCTGAACAAGTTCAGAGCAAGCCCTGTAAAATACAGAGTTACAGAGAAAATGAATAGAGATGCGGCAGATACTTTCATCAGAGAGATTGATGCCACAATCCGCCTAAGAGAACTTTGCATCAGTTTCTACAACGAGATCAGAAGAATCGGAAGAGACAACAGAAGCTACAACGATTTCAAAGATGCCAAAATCTGATTCTCAAACCTCAAATCTCTGCAAACCAAGTCAAAGTCTATCTTTCATTGTACTCAAAGGTAAAATGCCTCCGACATATTTCTAAATGAAAGAACTTTTGAGGTATTGTTTAACCTCTGTCTTATCTAAATTAGCCTAACTAAACTCAAGTTCAATTTTTTATTTTTCACTACTTAGGGGGAGATTGTTAGCTTCAATCTTCCTAATCATAGAAGTATTTAGAAGTAGTGAAAAATAGGCTAAGTGAAGATAAGCCTCTTACAGAGGCTCTGCCGAACTTACCGAGAGATCAAGGTCAAGAAGCTACAGAAGCTAAAAGAGGCGTCCTACAGAAGCTCTGTCATACGCGCAAAGAAGACCAAAGACTCGGAATCCGGTGAAGACTGCTCTACAAAGGACCAAACCGCAGAACCTCTGTGACACTTCACAGAGCCTCTGCGGTCTTCAACAAAGACTTCAAAGATATTTATAATATCTAGCTACTGTTTCTGAACCTATTCATCAACTTGCATGGTAGTATGCCCTGTCCAAATTCAACGTGTCAAACTCTGATTGGATTCAATAGGGCTTAGTACATAATAGACGTCTGCTGCATTAAATGCAATACAACACATCCAACTGTTCATGCCATCCTTCCAACTATTCATACCGTCCGTTCTGAATAGTACCTTATGCTTTATGGTCCCCTTAGAGTAGTATATAAGGAAGACTCATGTTAAGTTCTTCAAGATCGAGAATTGAGAGAGAAAAATATCAAGAACACATAGCTTATATACTTTGAGAGTCATATCTGTTTTAAAGCTTTGCTTACTCACTGTTCTTGAATCTGTTCTTGATATATATATATATATTCAGTAAACTTTGAGATATTATTTCCTGTTCACTGTTTATTTATATTGTGTTCTAAATCTATCAAACATATCTGTTAGTTCTTCAAATACGCTTCCGCATCATACTTAAACTTGAACTAATAGATCTGATAATCTTGTTTAAACTAAACGGGAACCAACAGGCATAACCAGGAATTCGTAATGGCCGTATCGAGTCCTAAACGCCGTCTTGGGAACATCCTCTTCACGGACCCTCATTTGATGATATCCAGATCGAAGATCAATTTTTGAAAAGTAGGTAGCACCTTGGAGTTGGTCGAACAGGTCGTCGATTCGGGGAAGAGGGTATCGATTCTTGATAGTTAGCTTATTGAGTTCTCTATAATCGATGCACATCCGTAAGGATCCATCTTTCTTTTTAACGAAAAGAACTGGTGCACCCCATGGCGAAGAGCTAGGTCTTATAAGTCCTTTGTCGAGCAGCTCCTGGAGTTGTCCTGACAATTCCTGCATTTCTGATGGGGCCAAACGGTACGGTGATTTAGCCACAGGTGCAGCTTCAGGAACTAAGTCGATGTAGAATTCGACTTGTCTTGACGGGGGTAATCCTGGTAGCTCATCCAGGAATACCTCGGGAAAATCCCGAACTACAGGAAAATCCTGAATGCGTTTCTCTTCCATTTCCTTAACTATAACGTGAGCCAAAAACGCGATGCATTCCCTTTTCAAGTACTTCCGCATCTTCATACACGTCACTAACTTAAGGTTCTTTCCGGACTTCTCTCCATGTACGACGAGTGTTTTACCCTCTGGTAGCGGAATTCAGATGATCTTTTCGGAACAACATATGTCTACCCGGTTTTTGGATAGCCAATCCATGCCCACGACTATGTCAAAGCTTCCTAGCTCACATGGAATAAGGTCTATACTAAAGCTCTTATTAGCTAAGTTTAAAGTACAGTCCGTAATTACGTCTCTGACCTTAACTTCCTGCCCATTAGCAAATTCAATAACGTAGACCTCTTTCAACTTTTGAGGTTTCAAATTAATTTTTGGCCTAAACTCTAGTGATATAAAGCTCCTATCCGCTCCAGAATCAAATAGGAATTTGGTCATACTTTTGATACAATTTCTACTTAACTAGGTTATGAATATCATATGGTATGTCTACAACTAATCATTTGAGCACATAAATATAGCAACATACAGTAACTTCATAATCATGGATTTCAAAACACTTGGTTCAAACAAACACGGTTCAACCATCACATAGGTTCAATAAACAACAAAATGTTTTCTCTAAAAGATACCTAGTACTTAGAGTTCTAATAGTCAGGTACATGCCACCAAAATAAGTTTCCAACTTTAATCATCGAAAGTAGTCAAAAAGTTCTTTCACTAACGCCACTTTCTTGGAACCATTTCTTCACAACTATCCCTAATGCATAGTTACTAAGCGTGCTATTGTAAGTGCCTAGGATATGCAATGTTTATGCATGCACACACAAAAATCATTCTTCCGTGTTTAAGTAGAAAATTTATTTTAAGCATACTTCCAGTATAACTAATTCGAGTCTCCCATTATACATACCTGAATTAAACATAGGTGATCAGGCTTTGTTTAATTGAGGTATAATAATGTGGCACTCAACTTAATTATATTAACAATATGCCTCAGATTTTGACAATCATTTCGAAAACCGTTTTGATTTTTTTTAAACTGTTGGGTTATAGTTTGTGGTTTTCATAAGAAAACCGGCATTCTCTATAACCTTAGGCTCTGATACCAAATCTGTCACACCCTGCTAAAGCGGAAACACGAGGTATAACAGCGTAGGGTTTCATTCAAAAGGTAACAGTCAACACCAACCACAACATTCAATACAGTAGTTCAAAATATTACATTACAACGTTTTAAGCAAATTGTTCCAAAAAGAAGACGTCGGATACAAAAATTAACAGTAGAAGTTTTAATGTTCTTGATGCTGATGTCATCATGCAAAATACACCCTACATGCCTTCACTTACTTATTAGCACCTGAAAAGCATGATGAAAAGAAAAGGGTCAACTACAAAGAGTTGGCGAGTTCACAGGTTTTCGTATGCACAAAAAATAAATTTGTATGCAGAAATTGTTATTGTGAAACGTTTGTTCACACGAAATTTATGTAACCAGTTGTTCGAGTATTTGCACGAGGTATAAAGTATACAATGATGTCATCGCATTGAGCCACTACCAAACCTTCCAACAAACCAACGCCCCTTAAATTATTCACGTCCTACCTCAGCGGTGGATTAATTCCACATGGGTAAGACCATTATTGTTACTGGTAAAGTGCACTTCTAGCTCGTCGGCTTAAAGTGGGGTTGTTAATCCAAATAGCGCTACCCACAGATACCATCGGCTCGTAATGAGTTAATAAGTAGTGTCTAACAAGTGGGGACTTTTTCATTTAAAACTCAAGCACATCAGAAAGTATACATACCTTAGTGCACAAACATTTTAAAGTTAAAATTCAACATTTCATAGCATAATTCAATCAATTTGAAATTCAATATCATGCTTTTCACCCCAAATTGTAACAAAAGAGTAAAAAGGGGCTGTGAATACTCAATATGTTCAGCAAGGATTTCCAAGTGTTTCCGCACGGTTGCACAGTTTCTCGATTCTAGGTCCTTCCTAAGGAAGTGAAACACATTATCAGATTCGGTCTAACTCTTATGGCTAAAGCATTGCTTAGCCCATCATGTCTTATAAAATGCCTTGGTATTAGTTACTAGGTTTAAGTATTATTTCGCATTGTTGTTTATATGTTATTTATTGGTTTTAAAAAGGTTTGTAGGATTTTATTGTTACATAATTAAATTTATATGTTATATATAGTATTTAATCCTTTGTACCATGTTTTATAATTCCTTATTTACTTTGTGTTTTAATCCAAGTTCAAATTCTTATAAACTTCTTACTTATTAAGGCATCATTTATACATTTATATACATGTATATGTTGTTTTCATTTGGTGTTTTAACAAATTCTACAATTTATATACTTTTTAACTTTTAATATTCCTAAAAATCTCTTTTTCTTGAATTAGGGTTTTTACCTTTCTGATGGCAGAATATTAATTCAACTTATGGTCATCTCTAAATATCTTCTGGAATTTTTTATTTAACCAAAATTTTATATGTATTAATTTAATGTCTTAGGGAACTTTTGGCATAAATATCATCATTTTTAGAGGTGATTAGCTATTTTAATCATTACACCTAAATTTAAGTGTAACAGATACCAAAACAGCCTGCACATTCCTTTTTGTCACGTCCATTTGGAGGGTCAAATCTCAACATTTTTCAGTGATTCAAATTGGGTTTTAAACTTAACTCATAGATGTATCTTCCAGAAACATTTCATGATTTGTGGTTGTATATTAAGGGAGTTATGCTCGTTTTAAGGTGGGTTTTATTTTAAGACAGATTTTGATTTCTTGCACACTTATCTTGGTTTAAATGGTTGAGACCTCAAATCTTAATATTTTTTTTGTGAAACCACTTTTGTTTGAACCATAACTCATTAAAATAATTTCCAGAAGAAAAATCAAGAATTTTGGTTTAGTATCAAGTGAGTTATGAGTGATTTAAGTAGACATTTTCTCTGCTAGACTGTTTTTACACTTCTTCATTTGATGTGGGTAGATGAAGGGTCAAAACTTCGAGTTTTTACATGAAACCATTTGGGGTTGAAACATAACACAATAAACAAAGTTCCAGAAAAAGATTCATATCAATTAGTTAAGTATTTTTCAAGATATGGTCGGATGAAGTGCATGCAAGTAATCTGCCAGAAACTGAAAATGCTTATTCATGGAAAATGAGTGTTTTATATCCATATTTTCAATCATATGGTTGGTTATTTGATTGAACACTCATTTACCACTACTTTAACAATGCTCTTAGATAAAAAAAATCTATTTTTGACTTTTATAAACACATGCATGAACTCACACATTTTAGATTATGACAAAAATACACATGCATGTAGTCAAAACATCATGTTCTTGAGTTCTAGATGTATGGCTTAAGGATTATCACCATTTGTTTGACATAACATGTCTTTGGTGATTAATCTACCATGAAAAGGGTCTATTAAGGCCCCTTTATCTAGAAACTCAAGTGGTTACAAAATAAGATGAGAAAAAAAGATGGAGAAATGGCAAGAAAAGGAAGAAAAATGAAGAAGAACACAAGAGGGATGAGTTTTACCCCTTCTAATGTTGATGATTACCTTCCAAGTCTTCAAAAATCGAACTCCTTGTGTGGATGGAGGCTGAATTCGGCCAAGAGAGGGGAAGAGAGAAAAGGATGGTTGTTTGAATGTAGAGAGATAGAAGAGAGTAGGAAAATGAAAGGGTTTTCTTGAGAATTTGGAAAATTAATATGGAAGTGTGTTGGGTCATATGAGGGGCCGAATTTGGGCCATATATTCTGATTTATTATTTTTTTCTTCTTAAAATGCTAATTAATATTGTATAATTATACATTTTATATAATTTTTATAAAAGATTGATTTAAAGTAGTTAAAACCTCATTTATCTACTTAATTTTTGGTTTAATTATTTAAAGTTTTAAAATTTACCTTTGGGTATATATAGACTATATATTTACTCCTCTTATTATTAATATAATTATAATATTAAATGTTAACTGTTCCATTCGGCATTTTATAAGACAGCTTAAGCAGTTCCGTGCGGTAACAGGATTTTCTCAGTGTACTGTTGGAATTCTTAGGAAACTAACCCTTAGCCATCAATATTAAGTCATTATGAGTTATTCCTACTTGTTAAAACAAGTATTATACTATTCAGTTGCTAACCTGAGTGTTTTGGTTTGATGGGTGTCACAGATTCGCCAAAAAGAAAAATTTCAGAAAGAACAAACCTCTTTCTATTACTGACAAGCCTAGATCATCAACCCCTGTTGATAAGGCTACTGCTACTTGCTATAACTGCGAAAAAATAGGACATTTTGCCAGCGAATGCAGGTCAAAGAAAGTTTTCAGAAACTCACCTTTCTCCAAGAAATCCTCTAACCCCAGGTCTAGAGATGACAAGTACCAAAAGTTGAAAGAAATGTACGCAAAGCTGAAAGGCTTTAAGAAGAAAGGCAAAGGCCTGATGGCTGACTATGATTGGGCTGCTTCTAACGAAGAAGAATCTTCTGACTCTGAAGATGATGATGAAGCCAATCTCTGTCTCATGGCCAAACTTGAAGAAGAGGACAAAAATTCTGAAATTCCGTCTGCTTCAACCTCTGCTACTAAGGTATCACCTTCCTTCTTTACCAATATTTCAAATATTGATGAAGCTGATAGTATTTGAATGATCGATCCACTGACTTTGAGTTTATATGACGCCATGAATGGCAAAACTGTTGTTGAAAATCAAAATATTAATCTCGTTGAACAACTTAAAAACTGCCACCTTCAAATAGAAAAGCTTTCCAAAATTGAAGAAGACTTGAAAGATGAAGTTCATATAAATCAGCTAGTCAAAATCGAACGAGAAGAAGCGATCGTTGCATTAAAAGCTGAAAAAGCTACTGTTGATGGATGGTATAATACCTCAACAACGATCACTGAGATAATCAAGTCTCAGATTCCTCTGAGTGACAAACGTGGTCTTGGTTACAAAGCTGACGCTGAAGAACCAACTACTGACCATTCCATGCTTAAGTTTGGAATGTTCGTGTCCTCTATCCCTTACACTTCATCTTCTCAGTATTCCTCTTCAAAACCTCCTATTCCTGAGGAAATCTCTACCTTAACTTCTAAAGGTAAAGAGAAAATTATTTACCCAAAACCTCAGAAGGGTACCAAAATACCGAACCTGAAGAATGCTAAATCTTCAGTTGATCATTCCACATCCTCTAAGGATAAGGTGTATGAAAATCCTCAGCGATCCACTCCTAGGATCAAGCTGAACTTTCTAGCTAAGAATATTGATGAACCTCAGGTTCCCCCAAGATCTGACGCTAAAGGTATTCTTGGTGCTGGCCCTGCTCATTTAAAATTATTGGCTAAGCATAAAAATGATCCTAAAGCTAGTTTTAGCTATAGGAAATGTTATCACTGTGGACTTACTAATCATATTGTATTGCTAATAAGTGCGCCACAACCACCAAAGCTGAAAAGTTAGCTAAGGTGAAGATTATTGCCCCCAAGGCAAAGAAAATCACTGAGGTTAAGAAATTAACCAAAGTGAAGACTGACAAAGCTGAATCTTCAAATGCTGCGAAGATTGCTAAACCTTCCACCTCCTCAACCACCATTAACAAGGGTGTACACATGATGAAATGGGTACCCAAGTCAAACTAATCTTCCTTTGTTTGCAGGTTAAGACGGGTATCTGGTATCTCGATAGCGGATGCTCTAGACACATGACTGGTAAGAAGAACCTGCTCACTGAATACAAGGAAGAGAAAGGTCCCTCTGTGACCTTCGGTGGAAATGGAAAAGGCTATACCCGAGGGTTTGGTGTACTCTCTAATGGTACAACAACCTTCAGAAGAGCCGCACATGTTGAAGGACTGAAGCATAATCTTCTAAGCATAAGTCAGCTATGTGACATGGATAACAAAGTGATTTTCACTAAGGAATCCTGCTTTGTCACTGATAAAAAGGAGAAGATAGCTCTCAACGGTTATCGTATGGAAAATGTTTACGTTATAAACATGGACTCTACTACCACTGAGAACTCCTGTTTCTTTTCAAAAGCCTCATCTGACGCCAACTGGCTATGGCATAAGAGGCTTCCCCATCTCAACTTCAAGACACTGAATACTCTTTCCTTTAAAGAGTTAGTCACTGGTCTACCTCAGCACTCATACGCCAATGAGTCCTTATGTTCAGCTTGTGAAAAAGTGAAACAGACCAAAGCAAGCTTCAAATCAAATGAAGTCTCCTCAGTGTCATCTCCACTACAACTTCTCCATATGGATTTGTTTGGCCCTGTTAACAAACAATCCATCGCTAGAAAGAAATATACTTTGGTCATAGTTGATGAATTCTATCGCTATACCTGGGTAATGTTTCTCCGTTCTAAGAGTGACACCTCTAAAGAACTCATCACCTTTGTTAGAAAAATGGATGTCCTGAACAACATGATCGTTCGCTCAATAAGGTGTGATCATTGAACTGAATTCAAAAACAGTTCTCTTGATTCCTTATTTGAAAGTAAGGGGATTTCTGACAACTTTTTTTCAGTGAGAACACCGTAACAAAATGGAGTCGCTGAAAGAAGAAATCGAACTATCATCGAAGCTGCACGTTCAATGCTCAGCGATTCTCACCTGCCTACTCAGTTTTGGGCAGAAGCTGTCAACACTACTTGTTTCACTCAAAACAGGTCACTGATAGTCAAAAGATTCAAGAAGACAGCCTATGAACTTTTTCATGGGAGAAAGCCATCTATCAGCTTTCTTCACATCTATGGATGTCAGTGTTTCATACTGAACAACAGAGATGCCCTTGGAAAGTTTGATCCTAAGGCTGATGATGGAATCTTTCTTGGATATTCTTCAATCTCCAAAGCCTTCAGAGTTTTCAATCGAAGAAGACAGACTGTTGAAGAAACTACACGTCACCTTTGACGAATCCCGTTCAGCAAAATCTAAACCTTCTGCTGATACTGAAGAACTGAATCAATGGATGTTTTCTCATCTTGGTGATTCAAAAGAAATTCCCACTCCTCATACTCATACCATTGAAGATGATGGTCCTACTATCATCCCAAACATGCAGACTAGTGAAGCTGAAACATCATGGGTCTCAGCTGTTCCTCTAAACACTATGCATGTTTCTGAACATTCTGTCCCAGACATACCATCTACTTCTCAGCAATCAGTGAATGAAATGACATCTGCACATATTCCTCTCTTGACTGATATACCAGAAGTCGCTGAAGCCTCATCTTCAGCCCCACCAGAAGTTCAGATTGAGCCAATGACTCATGCTCCGGCTCAGCGATGGACTATCAATCACCCTATTGAACAAATTCTTGGTGATCCAAACGCTTGTGTTCAGACTCGACGAAGTGCATGTAATATTTGTTAACTTTATTTCTCTTATTGAACCAAAGAAAATAGATGATGCCCTCAAAGATCTAAACTGGGTCAGCGCTATGCAAGAAGAGCTGACTGAATTTGAAAGAAACAAAGTTTGGAATCTCGTTCCAAGACCATCCGACAAGTCAGTGATAGGCACTAAATGGGTCTATCGAAACAAGTTGGATGAGCATGGAACTGTACCCCGCAACAAGGCTCGTCTTGTTGCTCAGGGATACAGACAAGAGGAAGGTATAGATTACGACGAAACCTTTGCTCCAGTAGCAAGACTATAAGCTATTCGTCTTTTCTTAGCTTACGTTGTACACAAAGACTTCAAAGTTTATCAGATGGATGTTAAGTCAACATTCCTAAATGGAAAGCTGAATGAAAAAGTCTACGTGGAACAACCTCCTGGATTCTCAGATCCTAAGCATCCAGGTTATGTTTATAAACTGGATACGGCACTTTATGTCTTAAAGCAAGCTCCTCGTGCATGGTATGACACTCTATCCTCTTATCTCCTTATCGAAAAATTTGAGCGTGGTAAAATCGACAAAACCCTATTTTTCAGGAAAGTAAAAGGTCATATCATTCTTGTTCAGATATATGTTGATGACATTATATTTGGTTCTACTAACCCTGACCTTTGTACTCGTTTCTCTGAAAGGATGAAAGCAGAATATAAAATGAGCATGATGGGTGAGCTAACATATTTCCTTGGTCTTCAGATAAAGCAAAATGAAAAAGGAACTTTCATTAATCAGGGAAAGCATGTTAAAGATATGTTGAAGAAATTTCATTTAACTCAGAGTTCAGTTATGAAAACCCCTATGGTACCGCCGCTGACACTAAACAAGGATTCGTCTGGAACACCTGTTAATGTCACGACGTACCGTGGGATGATCGGCTCTCTCATGTACCTTACAGCTAGCCGACCTGATATTACGTATGCAACTTGTTTGTGTGCATGATATCAAGCTGAACCTAAGGAATCCCATATGATCGCTGTAAAGCGAATGTTTCGTCATCATAAGGGTACTCCTAACCTAGGTCTTGGTATCCCAAAGATTCAGGGTTTGAACTAATCGCCTATTCAGATAGTGATTTTGCAGGTTGCAAATTGGATAGGAAAAGCACTACAGGAGGCTGTCAGCTCTTGGGTGGAAATCTGGTGAGTTGGACAAGTAAGAAGCAAAACTCAGTGTCCACCTCAACCGCTGAAGCTGAGTATGTAGCCGCTGGAAGCTGTTGTTCTCATGTATTGTGGATGAGAAATCAACTACTAGACTATGACCTTCAGCTCTCAAAGATTCCAATCTATTGCGACAGCACTAGTGCCATCGCTATAGCCAACAATCCAGTGCTACACTCAAAGACCAAACACATCGAAATCAGGTATCATTTTATCAGAGATCATGTGATAATTGGTGATATAGAACCTCACTTTATCCCAACTTACTTTCAGTTAGCTGATCTATTTACCAAACCTCTTGATGAGACAAGATTCAACTTTCTCATCAGCGAGCTTGGAATGCTGAACTTTGAAGAGTAAAATCTTCAGCAGTTCACATTTGATCAGCATTAGGATAAAACAAACTTGTATAACCCATTCTATCATCTTCTCTATGAACAAAGTTGATTCACTGATATCAAGGTATGTTCTCTCTTCCTCGCTGACGTTCGCCTAAGAACTAAAAGATTTCAAAACAATTTGCATTTTGCATCGCTGAATATCTCTTCCTTATCGGCGACACTTTGAAATTTATAAAACTTACACTGATATTTCTATTCAGTGCTTCAGGTTTTCAAAATTGTCCCCGAACTTTCAAAACTTCAGAGACATCCTAAAATATGAAAGGACGTTTGTGACGTAATCAAACGGATAAACCCTGGCACGTTCCTTTTTCTGACACACGTTTGCATGTTTCGTTTACCATCCAATCAAATGCAAACACGTGTCCGTGTCATGATGAAAAACTTTTCCCGCTCATAGTTTTTCTCTCTCTACTCTCTCTATATAAACCATTTTGAGTTTATATTTTTCCTTTACGCGAAAAACTTCTCCTTCAAGCAAGAACTACTGTTGCATTTCGAACATTTGTTTCCAGAAAACTGTTCATCTTCTTCTTCGAAAACAAGGTTAATACTCTCATTATCTATCTTCTAACAACTTGTTTCTGATCTTATTATTGTTTTTAAAGGATCAAACAAAAGAACTCTTTTAAAAAATGAAATCATTTTCTTTCATGATTTTATGAACACAACCTTCATGGTTGTTCTTCAAGTTTAAAACAAATATCTTAAACTTGTTCTTAATATGTTTTTCCAGAATCCTTATTCTTTAAAAGAGGAAACTGGAAAACAAGACATTCACTAGTTTTTGTCTCTTTTCGTCAAAACCATAATAACATATGTTTGGAAAATCTTTCCACATTAAGACTCTGTTCTTTATCCTTGTTATTGGTTGAAATGATAAACAACAATGGTATCGAGTACTGACGCTCCTACCCCAAAGACTCCTACTGTTGAGAAAGTGGTTCTCACCAAGGCTCCTCAGGTCAAGTTCAAACTTGACAAAGTCTCCTTCCAACACAACAACCACTATGCGCTTTTCGATTTTCCTCAGAAGAAGCAAGTCAGACATCTGGATGATGCTGTGAATTTTCTCAAAACTTGCTGCTTATCTACAGCTCTTACCATTGCACCCCCTGCTCATAAATTTCTCTTATTCTAGTTCTGGTATACTGCCAGACGAGCTCAGGTTCCTTCACCCAAAGACCCAAAGAAACTCGTTGATGTCATTCTCTGTGACACCAAATTTGGCAAAATCAAAATCAACCCTGCTATTATCAGGCGTGCACTGAACCTCCCTGCCTCTACCAAAGAAAAACCCTTTGTTCCTCTCCCAAACCCTAAGAAACATGCTGATAGGGAAACGATCATTGCATTCTTTGATGAAATGGGCTACGCATGGGACATAGGGAGAGATGAACTCCCTGAGAAGAAGCTGACCCTGATAAAGAAGTCAAAGATGCCCAGCGAGATGAACTTCATCTTCGCTCACTTGATAAGCTGCATGACAGCGAAGACCGGCTCTTCTGACCAAGCCGCTCAACCTCAGCAAGCAATGGGCTATGCATTGCTGAAAGGTCTCCATGTTGACTGGGCCTCGATCATCTACGACAATTTGACATTCGAGGTGGATATGGCTGATAGACTAACTTGCGTCCCATACCCTAGGTTCATCAGCGTCGTCTTTCAAAAAGGACTCGGGGACAAGTACCCAAAAGAGGGTGATCTGAGACTCTCTCAGGATGGCCCTAAGGTGCTCGACTTTAAGTCTCTGCCAAACGAGGTACGTCTTTCTACTCTCTTACCTCTTCTTAATCCTTCTTCTTCAAACTCTACGGCTACTTCAGCAGAAATCCCCACTGCTGATACCCCGGCTGCACCCACTACTCCTTCTCGTAAAAGGAAACACTCTACTTCCCAACTTGATTCCGAAAGGATCAAGAAAACCCAAGAGCAACCCCCAAGCCATCAACGGCTGAAGACTCAATGACTCATCTTGTACAAGAGTTGCTGGATAGTTTCGTGGTACGCTCTGCCACAACTGCTCAAGCCACCCCTTCCATACCAACTTCAGCGTCTCTAAACGCTGAGGTTATAAACATGGAACACAACCCCTCTCCCTCAGACCTTCTAAGGACTGAAGAAGTATTCATCAGCGGATCCAACGCTGAACTCCGCACCCAACCAATCTTCTCATCCTTCGCTCCTCCCACTCTTTCTTTGGTCACTCCATCTATAACCCCATTCTCTTCAACAAACGTCATCCTCAGCGATACTACTGCTGAACATCTTCGGAGGATGATAGGTCAATCTACAGGACCTGCGGAAACTTCCCAGCGTAAAGGTACACTAGAAGACGACATGGAAACTTTTATAGGTCATCGAAACTTCGAGGACTTCGTCAACCATCCCGCAGGTATACACATAACTCCACATACTCCTCTCTCACAACCCCAAACTTCTGAGTTTTCCTCTGTTCATAAGTTAATAAATTTTTCAGGTCCTAATTTGGGAGATATCAACAACTCCCTTAAAGATCTGGTGTCAAAGGTGGAATCTTACAACACCACTCTCTCCACCAACTCTTCAGCAGTTACAGACACTGGGGAGAATCTAAAGACACTGACAACAGAGGTTGCAAAGAAAGCCTCTAGTACTGACATAGAGAGAGTTGAAGGTCACATTGCAAGTTTTGCCTCTACTATTGCTGAAAACTCTACTGCCATCAACAATCTCAACCTCTCCCATACTACCCTATCCAGTGAAGTCACATCGCTGAAGACAGAAGTGTCCTCCTTAAGGACAGATGTCAGCACTGCCACCAATCTACTGCAGCAAATTCTCGAGCGTCTGAATGCCCCAACTTGCACTCCCTCGCATTTTACTCAGACGGATCGAGAGGATATTCAAAGACTCGTTCCTGCTATATCTGGCGTAGAAGACATATTAGCAGTGGTTGAAGTTTGCATGGGACTCACTGGCTAAGAAGACAATGATTCTCGTACTGATGCTGATGCTACTGTTACCTCCCCACCTCATCATGAGGAAGAAGGGGAGAAGGTTCAAGAAGGTCTTCCCCATGCTAATGAAGGGGAGACAAATGAAACTGAAGTTGTTGCTGCTGTTGCTGCTGTTGCTTCTTGTGATAAACCTCGGGGAGTTGAAAACCCTGAGGAAACCGAGAAACCTCCCTCTGCATCTGAGGGGGAGCAACTCGAAGAGCAACATAAGGAAGTTGTTGCTAATGTGACTGAACCTTACGCTGATGAGGACGAATCTGAAGAAGAAGCTGAAGACGATGAAGCTATCGACATCTCTGACGACGAACCATCATCAACTCATAAAAATGATGATGATGATGATGACGATGATGATGACTTCTTTTTTGTTGAGCCCAAGAAGGTCCCTGAGAAAGGAATTTCGATAAATGAACCATCAGGGGAGACGATTAAGACAAAGCCTACAGCATCTGAAGCTGATAAAGGCAAATACAAAGGCCTCGCTGCAGAAGGCAATCTGACCATCCTTCAGATAAAGCCAGTTTGTCAGGTACAATATCTTCTAATCCCTTACTCTGCATCCCTCCTCTATCCCTTCTCAATCTCAATCCTTCTATCCATAAAACCTCTATACACTTAAACCCCATTCTTTTCTCTATCTATTTCTTCCCATGATCTTACATAAACGATCGTTGTGTTTCAGCTAGTCCTCTCCCCTGCTTGAGGATCCAGCTGAAGTTATCACTACTGCACCAACAATAATCCCAGCCACAAGAGCTGAAGAAATAATCCCGATCTTGGATTTAATCACTAAGACTGATGAACCTGAAGAACAGTTGCTCTCTCATAAAAACAGACCTTCATTAGCTCCTCAAAAGCTAAGTGAAGAGGATCAGAAAAGGAGAGAGGAGATAATCAAGAAGTTAGAGGATCAGCGAATCATCCTTCCGTGTTCAAAAGTCACTCCTGTTAAAAAGATCAGACTGACAGAGAAAGAGTTCGCTGATCATCTCAGAGCTGAAAGGTTAATCGCCGAGAGAAAGGAAGCTGGAGAAAAAGATAAAGCCTATGCCATTCAGCTTGCCCAACAATCGGTGAAAGACCCCGCACTGAAAAGAACTCCCATTGAAGTCCAACGTCAGTTATGGGAAGATACAGAGAAGATCAGAGAAGAAAAGACCAAGGTATCTCAATCTACCTTGAAATGGTGCAAAGAGAAGGTACACTTTCGATATCGAGCTGCCAGAATTAATAAGGTACACATCACTGGAAGATCGACCATCAAAGTTCCAATTGTTGAGGTCGAGATATTCAGAGAGAACGGTACCAAGGAAACCTTCTATGCTGATGCTATCACGAAGTACGGTCTCTCTGAATGGTTGGAGATCAAAATAGCCATCCAGAGGTCACGTTCTAAATACAAGGATCATGTCGAAAAACTTATAAATCGACAGATCGATCTAGTTTCTTCTGTTGTGGATATTCCTCCTCCCACTCCTCTTGCAACTCAAGAAAGAAGGGCCTCTGCAAAGAAAAAGTCAAAACCTTCAGATTCAGATCCTCCTATCAGGAACGAAACAGGTATTGGTTTTTCACGTGCTGAAGTACTTGGTCCTGAACCTGACCTCTCAGCGCTTGACACCTCTCTGTCCCCTGGTGAACGATTCATTCCTGGAAAAGTCATAAGCGGACCTTATGGGATATTCTTTCATGACTATGATGGACGACAACGCTTTCAATGCGTCTCTGAACTTCCCATCACTCCTATCGAACAACTTAAAGATCTCATCTATTGGTGTGAATTCAGACACGATCTTCAGGCACGATATTTCAAGCCCCTGATCTTTGAATAAGCAAAGAATAAACGAGATCAAGGAGTAACGGTCCCTGACTGGATGATACCTACAACAAAGACCCTTGATGAACTTCTTGTTAAGGAAGAACCTTATGGCTGATAGGATTTTCTTGAAATTCTTCTATCCTGTATTAGCTTGTATCTTTTTTACTTGTAATCTTATTTGCTGTACATGTAATTTTTCTACTTGCTTTGTAACTTTATACGAAGTTCAAAGAAAAATTTCAACGAATGTACTTTACTCCATCAGTACTAAAAAGATCCCAGAAAACAGTAAAAGGGACAAATATTTTATAAGTTCTTTTTATCCTTATGTTTTCATACTTAGCAGTTTTTCTTCATTGCTATGTCATAATCAAATAGGGGGAGATTGTTGATCCAAACCCTCAGTGATTTGATAATGACTCTTTTAGAAACACTTAGTGAAAATTGTAAGTAAACAATATGTATTAGAGTTTCACTATCGCTGATATGTACTAAGACTGTTACAGTACCGTTGATAGGAACTCTCGCTCTTTAAGATAGACATTCAGCGAAACTGTTCACCTATAAAGCTTTGAGCCTGTTCAGTTCTTTTGGTGATCGCTGATAAGTTTTAGTTGTTTACTTATGATCCCTGAAGACAAGTTTCACGTTAACAAAGGTTCTACGCTGAAGTAGAAGATCAAGCCCAAGAACCAGTGACAAGTCTACTAATGAACTGATGCGGATATCAGTGAGGCAAGACCTGTCCACTCTATGTGAAGTTTCAAGTAGAAGACTTCAACGAACGCTGAGCTTTATCATTCGCTGATAAAGTACTGCTCAATGAACGCTGATCATGAGGTCTACTCTACAAGTTACTTTTGTCTTTCCCCTTGCACGTCTCCGTATGAAATTTCAGAACGAACATCCCTTCTGTTCTAAATCGTACAACTAACTCTGATTTTACCCTGTACACCATGCGGCTACTAAGGTTGTTTACAAAGGTCAAAACATGCAACCACTCAGCTGCTACCACGTGTAAAGTAATACTGACATGCATTAAATGAATGCAGTATATAAGAAGAACCCTACTTCAGAAATGAAGTGCTCGGCCATCTTCTTCATTCTCTCTTAGTGTTAGGATATTATTCGTAATTTCCTTATCTCATTTATGTCTTATTTCTAGTGCAAGAAACATAGTGTTCTTAACTTGTTTATATTAGGTTAATCCTTAATCTTGGTCCGCAACAAGTTGTAAATTGTTTTGATTTATCAATAAACAATTTAGAAAGTAAAAATTTGTGTGTTTGTATTCAACCCCCCCTCCCTTCTACAAACTTGTATAACCCTTCAGGACCAACAATTTTTCTTCTGAAGAAGCAGACATAAACTCAGGTGCCTCTGCCGATAGTTTCCTTTCAGAGTTTATAGTGCAGACAAAGGCAACCTGGGTTTGAGTCTCAGGGTCACCAAACTTGAAGATTCCTATCTGATCCTGAGTTTTCAGATATTTCTTTGATTCGGAGTCTCTTTTGACAGAGGCTGAGGGTGACAAATCTGTGTTTTGATACCACACATTTATCATCTTCAGAGGTTTCCTCTTGTGAGGTTCCCAGAGATTTTCTGCCTTTTGCTTACATAGAGTAGATTTAGAATGCCTGGTTTTCGTGTATCTCCAACACAAAACAGAAAAGATAGGGACTTGTCTCTTTTGGTTCCTATATAGGGATCTACATCACAGAAGTTAATTCCCCTTCATCCTATTTGTGTATTTATCTTTTCGTACACCTTCTGTGCATCTTGATACTTTTTGATTAAAAGGGCTCTGCTGAGTAGGTCTTGATGAATGTCTTCTCTTTCTCTTTGAAAAGGTTTTTAAGAGCAAGTATATTAAGTCTATCACTCTCATTGTTCATTAGCTCTTTAGTTTTGGCTTTTAAGGTGGAGTTGAGATCTGAAATCTTTTCTTTTAAAGGATTTAGGGTTTTATGCCAATTAATTTCAAGCTCTTCCTTTTCTAAAGATATTTTTGCCTTTTCTTGAGTGAGGAGTGTGGCTTCTCTCTCAAAGAATGCAAGCTTTTTCTGAATATCATCACAAGTATTTTTAAGTTCAGCGTAGTCTTTTGTCAGTTTAAGCAGATTAGCTTCAGTTTCATTGGAGGTAGAGTAAGAAGTGGATACCTCGCTATCAGAATTTGAGGAGCTGGCTTCTGTCATCCCGCAGAACAGGGCATTCTTTTTCTCTCATTCGTCAGAAGATTCATTGAACAACTAGTTTTCTTGCTCAACCATGAGAGACTTTTGAGCATAGTACTCTACCTTCTTTTTATAAAAGGCAGTCTCTTTGTGGCCGATTGGGTTTGCTCCTGCAGTCTGCTGCATAGTGGCCTGGTTTGCCACAGTTAAAACATCTCTGGTTCTGTGGTGCGTTTCCAGCTCTGTCACCCTGTCTCTGCTGGTGATCACCACTTCTGTCATTTGAATTCTGTAGGTCATTTGAACCTTCTCTTCCCTGGTTCCTCTGCTCGTACTTCTCACCCCGGTGATCTCGTCCATCTCTCTTATACCCCGTCTTCTTCCTGTAACCTCTGTTACCAAACTCTCTTGTCAACAAAGCCAATGATTTGGCTATTAAGGCCATAGTTGTCTCTTCTTCATCCACCAGCTCTTCTTCCTCACTATCCACAACCAAGACCTTCTTTTTTCTCCTTCTTCTCTTCCACATTCGTCTCCTTCTTGGGCTTTTCCTTCGCCTTTGTAGCCTTGCCAACCAGTGCCAGAGGTCCACCCGTTTGGGCTTTCGTCTGAGCAATCTGGGTTTCTTGTGCGGTTAATGTGCCATAGAGGTCCGACAGAGTCCAGGTGTCCAAATCATGATTTGTCTGTTGGGACATGGACAACTGGAGCCATTCATCATTGAGGCTTTTAAGGAACATAACGTTGTTCTCCTCAGAGGTTCTGTGGATCCCGAACTTCTTGCACTTGTTGATCAGCGAGTTGAATCTGTCGTAGGTGGACTGCGAAGACTCTGACGGCAAAGCTTTAAATGGATAATACTCTTTGATACATTGAGCTCTTCTGTTCTTCTGAGTCTTGGCTCCACCTTCTAACTGTTTTTCCAGTTCCTTCCACAAATCATAGGCAGATTCACATGTGTCCAAAGATTGAAGGAGGTAACTTGGAATGGCCATTATCAGAAGTTGCTTGGCCTTTTGTGCAAGTTCGTATTTCTCCCAGTCCGGAGTAGACCATTTGTCCATCGCCATTGGTTTGTCATACTGCGGAACCTCTAGAGTGTCTTCTGTGGCGGGTTCCCTTGGTACTATGACCATGGGAACATAAGGAGGATTGTGGATATATGTGAGGAGTTCTCTGTCAGTGCCTTCAAAGAAGTGGATCATGCGGATTTTCCATTAGGGATACTCATCTCTGAGCAGAGTTGGGGGCTTGGTTAATGAACCAACAGTAAAGAAATTGGCAGCGTTCGCCATTTTTGAGCAGTTTAGAAAATATCAAAAAACAGAGTATGAAGAGAAAATATTCAGATGATGGGACAGACTTGTTGAAATGAGTTTAGATCTTCAAAAACTTGAATGTTGCACTAAATGGAAAGATTTAACCAAAGAAACAGTGCCTATTAATTTGCTAAGATCGAACAGGTCGAAAATAGCAGAAAAACAGGGGCTGTTTTGTAACGAATGAAAAACATGTCTAAATCAGTCCATAAATCTACAAAAAAAGAGTCGAAATCATTGTTAGAGTGGATCCTTTGATATTGAAAATCTATGTTCGCTCTGATACCAATTGTTGATCCCACAATAAGACACAACAATGATATTAATCTCGATAGTTCAAACAGAATTATATGCGGAAGCATTTTTGATTGAACTAAAGAGAAAATAATCTGGTAGATGACACACACAGAATCAGATAAACCAAACAGTAATAAAAACAAAAGTTTAGCTCAATGGTTCATCATTAATTGATTCTTCAAGTTACACCAAGAACACTGTTAAGTGTGTGAAACAAGATAATAAGCTCTAATCTGGTGTGTGTGTAGTGCAAGAGTTACCATAAAAGGTCTGGAGAGACCCTCTATTTATACAACTTTACAGGGGATAAATAGTAGACAAGAAGTACTAAGGTACAAAAGGCAACATCGTGGGACTGAGTCTGGTACACGTTGTTTTAGTGCGCCGCCTTCTGCAAAAGCTGCAGCCCCTCAGAAGATGACACGTGGAAAGTGCAGGGCACGCCTTGTACGATTGATCTTCAGAATCTTCATACAGCAGAGGCACGTGTGAAGCACGCTTGTCTTTGTCTTTGAACTTCAATCTCTGAGTCTTCTAAGTCTTCATACCACAGAGGCTCTGTCAAGGGTGACAGAGGCTCTGTGGCCTTGTCCTCTGAAAGTCTTCTGGTGAACGATACAAGTAAAGGTTGCTCTTGGTGTCTCGGCAGAGGCTCTGTCGATGATCTTCACTTAGCATATTTTTCAATACTTCTTAGAACAGAAGTTGGAGCTAACGCAGACCTTGAACACTGATGTTTTTTAGCTTCCTTAGACAACTCCCTGAATTATTCCATTACGAAGATATGGCAATAGCTCACATCAAACTCCATTATAACCCTTTTGATATCTGAAGTTATAGTCCCCACAATACTAAGCCATTGAACCCCTAGGACCATACCATAACTTCTCAAATGAGTCCAAAACATGTCTGATTTGAATTTGATATTCTGCAGTCTCCAAGCAAAATCTATACAAACTAATTATATTAGCCCCATTTGCTACTATTACTTCTTGATCAGGAATAAATTCAAATGCAAACCCAAACTTTTAGCCAATCCCAAATCCAAGAAATGGCGAGTACTACCCGGATCAACCAAAATGTAAAGAGGTTTATCGTCAAAATTAACCGGTCACCCTTATTTAATGAAATTTATGGTTTCCACTTAAAGCGTCCATCGATACAGGTGATCTATATTAACAAGCTCAAAACATTGATCTTTACATTCAGGTTTCTCCACTTCATCCTTGTCTCTGCCCGGAATCTCAATGGAAAACAATTGTGTTTGTTTCAACCCACACTAATGCCCCTTTTTGTAAGTCTGATCACAAAAGTAACATAGAGCCTTCATTGGTTTTTCCCTTGTTTCAGCAGCAGTTAAAGTTTTCTTTATAGAATTTAACTTGAAGGCAAGAGGTCGTGTAGGCAGAAGAGCAGCCAAGGCTTAGACATCAGATCTAAATTTTTGGCCCAAGAAGACTCAAGATTATGGCATGTGTGAGAAACTTCAATGGATTCTTCTCGAATCCTAACATACTTCACTAGCTAAGCCAAGGTTGAAGGCTTAAAGGCTCTAACAAAGCGCTTCAATGTTGACCTCAATCCACCCATAAACTATAAAGAAGATAAGAATCAGGCAGCACATGGTTCTGTTGAAGCATAATCGATCTAATATTCTCAAACACATCAACATAGAATTATAACGAACTTGTTTGTTGAAACTTATTAAACTTCTCAACAACATATATACCTACATCATCTTTAAGTCTTGCAACCAAATCAATGATAAATTTAGTCCAATCGACATTCTTCTTGATAGTTGTGTATCTATACATCCAACTTTCTATATTATCAACCATATTCAGAGAAGCCAAATCAACTTTCTTATCTTCAGGAATCTTACACAGACCTAAGTAATTGTTGCACTTCTTTATACACGTCATTGAGTTAGAACCATCAAACTTAGAAAACTCAACTTTAGGAACATACCCAAGAGCCCTGTTTGGAGTATTGTTTAGTCTGGATTTTTCACATTCCTTCATTCTATTACTCATCTCATCAATAGCCTTCACCATCCTTGCGATATTTTCATTTTAGGCTTCAATTCTTGCTCTAGAGATATGATATTTTCTTCCTTGGATATCGTTTTTCTCGTAGCAGGAGCCAAGTTGAAAGAACAAACACTTGATTCAAGAAGTTATAATTCCTCTCTGATACCAATGTTACGCTGGAAGGGATTTGTGAATAGAGAAGGAACGAAATTAAAAGAAGAAGATAGAGAGAAGATAATTAGAGACAAAATAGAATCGAACTCAAATTTTATTATCCAATCTGAAGCATACTTACACCGTACCACTAGTTATATCAGTACATTTTGATAGGCCATGAGCTTTATTACGGATTTACATCAAACTTGCTTTTCCTATAACATATGAACCATAAAATCATGGTTGCAACCAATTGATAGAATCTTAAAGAATGATATGTATGAACCATAACGTTAAAGATGGGCTCAATCATAGAGAAATTGAAATTGTTAGGGTTTATGAGTAGATGAGAAGAAGAAGAGAATACCGCAGGACGAATCCAGAAATTGGTACAATAGAATAAAATAAAAAGTATAAATTTTGTAAATATGACAAAAAATCTATATTATATTGATAAAACACTATCCTTTAAAGACTTAACTAATGGCAGATAAGTTTGGAAACCCGATAGAGTTCGGTAATTAATTAGAGTAAGTGTATATCTCTAATAGTTTGTGTATTTCTCTAAGGATTGTATATCTTTTCCATGTTTATCTTCTCCTTGTAACTATTTATACGATTGGAATGAATGAGAGGGATTCACGGTAAAAGTCTAATATGGTATCAGAGCCATATTTTCAAAACCTCTAAATTTCTTCTCACTCTCCTCTAACTAACGCCACCGTAATCACCATGACCGGCAGAGAAGCCTCATCCAACCTTAAAACCTCAACCGATGATTAACCAAAACACCTTTCCACCCTGGTTTAACCGTGTCCAACATATGCATGTGTCCAACATATGCATATTGGGTCGAATTGTTCAAGATCCATGTTCGGGCGTATCATGTTCATGATCCCCTCAGTCCCCCCTCGAGATGCACTGTGGATGCGTTTGGATGTCGTCGTCCTTCTAAGGATTTACGACACCATCTCTCTAGATCTCCTACACACCATTCTTGAGCCAGATTCAACTACCCAGATTGCTTGAGATCATCTCAAGAACATCTTCCAGGACAACAAGAACTCTCGCGCCGTCCATCTCGAGCACCAACTTTCCAGAACTCAATAAGCTGATTTCGTAAATGTATCGGCCTATTTCCAGCACCTAAAGATGTTATCTGCCTAACTTGCAAATGTTGGTTCGCTCATCTCGAACCAACGACTCGTTCTTCAATTGGTGGCAGGCCTTTCGGAAGGCAATGACAGTGTGGCCACCATCATCGAATAGTCGGACCCCTTACTAGTTCTCTACAAAGCCAGGAGCAAGCTTACGCTAGATGTGTCTCGGAAAGCCAAACAATCGTCAATTTCCTCAGGTACACATATTGCCTTTGTTGCAAGCACCTGACAATCAAATACCTAATTCGATGGGTCTCCTTCTCCTTGATACAAATATTGCCCTCTAACACAGCAATCTGACCAATCCAAATCTCGAGATCGTGGCCATAGTAGAGGCCGCTTTTTATCTATGGGGTGGCGGTCGCAAAAGTCGTTCCACAACCGACCAGTCATAGCAGCGCCCCCTTGGGCCTTCTTTCAACCACCATGGTCATGGCCAACTCTACAGTAATCATGCCACCTTGTTTGTATCCAACTAAGGGATACTCTCCTTGGTCACCTCGTCCTCAATATCCGTTGCCGCCGACTCCATCAACCGGTCCAGGAATATTTGGCCCATGTCCTCCTTAGGCTCATCATAATATGACTCATGTACCTACGGACATCGAGACGACTCTGCATGCATTGTCGCTCAAACCACCAGACGGAACTGGTATACGGACACCGGGATGACAAACCACATGGCTTCAAACTCAGGTACACTTTCTCTCGTCTTTAATTCAAGTTCATCTAATCATATCTACGTTGGTAATGGTAACACTCTTCCCATTACGGCTACGGATATGGCATATATTCCTTCCTCTAAACCCCTCTCACCTTATCAAATGTTTTAGTCGTTCCTCAACTGATTCAAAATGTTGTCTTAGTTCATTAGTTTACTCGTGATAATAATGTTTCCATTGAGTTTGACCCACTCGAGTTTTCTGTGAAGGGCCTCTAGACGGGGAACACTATCTTACGATGCAATAGCCAAGGAGCCCTCTACTCGTTTTCCACTCCTCTATCATAGTATCCGTCAGCATTTGCTGCCGTCTCTTCCTCGTTATGGCACAATCGCCTTGGTCATCCACGTGACTCTATTTTTAGGAAAACTATTAAGTCTTTAAAATGTGACAACGGTTGTGAATATGATAACGCTCCTTTTCTCTCATTGTGCGTCCAACGCGGAATCCAAATTCGTTACTTGTTTCCCTATACTTCCACTCAACACGAAAAAGTGGAAAGAAAAATTCAAACCATAAAAAAAATGCTCGAACGCTTCTTATTCATGCTCATGTCGCACCATGATTTTGGCCACATACGTTAACCATGTGTTGGTCCCATATTATCTCTTTAATAGCTCAAATATAAGAATTCAGATGAATGCGGAAGCTTAATAGAAACAATTTAGAGCAAGTAGATATATATATAAGGGAGGAAGATGAAAAATAAACTCAGAGATGAACAATTCAAGGAGTCACATGATTTATTTCATCAAAGCTTTAGAGTAAACATGAAGAACACACCAAGAACACTCACTAAGTGTGTGTAAAATTCTCTCAAACTATTTCTCTCTTTACTATGTGTTGTTACAACGTGACTGTGGAATGTGGAAATGAAAAGCACTATGAAAATCCTAACAGAATTCCCTTTAAACATGGGAATCATACAAGAAAGTCAAGCCAATAACCTAATGGGTTTTGTCACTTGTAAAGGTGTAATAACCGCTTTTTCCATGTGGCAGGTCTTCATAGGCTTGAACACGTATAGAAGAAAGCTTCAAAATCAAACTTGAAATATCTTCAAGTGTTGTAGCATAAAGGATGGCTTGGGCAGAGCTTCTAAGGTCCAAGAGTTATCATTAGGTTTGGCACACCTTTATGTATAGTCTTGGATAAAGGTTCTGCAGATGTTGAGCTTGATTAGCTCAGAAGTCCTCTGGGATCTGAGGACTTAGAAACTATTTTAGTTTAAAAATTGACGGAAATGGAGTTAAGAATCTCGCCCTAAGTATTGGAAAAAGAAATTTGCAAATAAGAACATCTACACAGGAAAGAAAGAGGTATAAACATGACCTCTGTAAAAGATTTCATTAACGACTTACAAAACGAAATTACACTTTAATATCTGGGAAATCTTTAACAAGTTTTGCAAAATAAGTTCTGAGACATTTGTAAAAGAAGATGATGAATCCTCTGAATCTAATCGTTGCATCGATTCCAAAGACAATCTTTTCTTAAGAGGTTGGGTGAACGTACTGCGATCCTCTTCTCTTTATGATTGACCTTCTGAACTTCTGAAGAGTGGCAGTAGAGTACTTCTGTACTTCAATTACTTTGAAAAGTCTATTTTTCCCGTGCTCATTCTTGTAGACATATCCACAACTTGGTTTGGTAATAATGGTCTTGGGGATCAAATTCTCAAGTCCTGGACATTCTTCATCTGGGGCTGTGATCTTTATCTTCTTGACTCCCAGATCCAGAGCAATATGGAAATCGAGAAGGTAGGAGAATCTAATCTTTTCGCGCATTACCTCTCTAATCGCATTATTTGCAAGAATGTGCTCCTTTCTATAGCCGATTCTGTTGTAGGTCCAATCAAATAGTTCAGCAAGATCATAATCACAGAGGTTTCTAAGGTCTGCATCTGAAAACTAATACTTCTTCCCCTTTTCTCTATCTACATGATACCTAAAATACATGATAGTTTTGTGCGACAAACTATGCAGAGTAATTCCAAGAACATTTCTAATCATTGCCAGAGAGAATACCAGGCTTTTGTCTAGAGCTTTTTCCTTTAGAAACCTTCTTTTGATCTATGGCAGCATCAGAGGATGACGATTTGGCTGGGGAATGATCTCATTAATACTGGCGTTGTATAAGTAGTTGTATACTAACCAATTCCGCAGCTAAAAGGCATTCCAACCGAGGTCCTAACGATCATCCTATTTCACGATCTTCGAAGTCTAAGTAAGAATTAGAACTGCAAGCTATGCCATTGACGTTTGATCAAAGCGACCTCCAAGAAGCATGGCAAAAACACCATGAAGAACTAATAATCCAGTTGACGGTAGGCAACGGCTCGGCCAAAAGAGTCTTGGTTGACGGAGGAAGTTCATCGAATGTCATTTTCCTTAGCAAAATCAAGGAAATGGGGATCCACACGTCGGAGATCACTAGACAGTCCGTAGTCTTCGTAGGATTCAACAGAGACTCAACAAGCACCGTCAGGGAGATCACTCTTCCAATATATGCGAAAGGAGTAAACAAATAGACCAAGTTCAACGTGATCGATTTCTATTCGGCTTATAAAATTATTCTGGGCCGACCATGGATCCACGACATGAAGGCTGTGCCTTCGACGTATCATAGGAAAGTAAAATTCCTGACGCAATGGGGAGTTCAGGAGATCAAGAGCGAGCAGAAGATAAGAGCGTATTGATTTCACGCTGAAATTTTTCCTTTTCCTCACTTGACACACCGTCGGATTTCTCAGATTTGAGTTTCTCAATCTCAGACATGAGCACTTTCTTTTCGTTTTGAAAAATAGACCTTTCTTTCTCAAACGACTCCTCCAACTCAACAATCATTGCTTCCAAGATGAGAGGGGGAACATAGAGTTTAAACTCATCCGTCTCAGTCTTGGTTGCAGGTGCTAGATCCTCATCCTTTTTGGAGGAATCCTTGGGACTAGCTACCTTGTAGGGGTCGAAGTAGTCATTGGAAATGTACTTTTTGTCCTTTTGATATGAGTAGTTTAAAGGTTCATTACAAAATGGGAGTTGAATTCCTCGTTTGTGTGTGCGTTTATGTTCCTCGGTGTCCTCCTCTTTTTCGGGTTCAAGAGGATCAGTCCATTGAATTCCATATTCAGGATACTTTTTATCTAACCCAAAACAAGCAAAGTCATACAGAGTGGGTACATGCCATCTTCCCTTTTTCAAATAGTGTGGGTTATCATATCCGATTCCCCACTCTTTGTTAAAGTATGTGAACTCTTTAGGTTTATTCAGAAAGTTGGTTTGATCAGTTTGACCCCTTTTGTGGAGTTTGTTTTCAAGATCAAGGATTTTAGTTACAAACTCCTTGTGTTGATTTTGAAGAGAAGAACATTGATAGACAATTTCTTCTTTCTCATTCAAGCACTTATCAAACTGAGACTGAAGATCAGATAACTTGGCCCTTAAGTCCTTAGGTGCTAATGAAAGATTTTTGAATTTGTCTTTTAGATTAGCATTTTCAGACTTATATTTTTCAGTTAATCTCCTTTGAACATCTAGCTTTTCAGATAGTGATCTAATCTCAAGCAGTTGTTCATTAGAGGTGGCCTTAAAGGAATCTACCCGTTCAGCAAGAGGTGTCATTCAGTCAGAAAGTTCTAAATAGATAGGTTTACATACCTGACACAGCTTTGTCTTGTCTTCTTCAGCAGGAGACATCTTCAGGTGCACTAGAGTGATCGTCAGACGATTGTTCGATTCAAAGTGGCACAGTATCACGAATACTTAAATGTCCCCCTCCTGCGACTTAAATTTGAAAATTTAGGTTTCAGAAAGCTCCCGGGTTGTGGAATCCGGGTGGTTTCCGGATAGGGAATCTGGAAAAATGAGATTTCCGGGTGATAAGAACTTACCGGATGTGAGGGTTTTCCGGATGATATGCTTTCCGGGTGGAATAGGTTTCTGGATACCTTGAGTTATCCGGGAAAAAGGCTTTACCGAACACTTTGGTGTTTCCGGATGCAATGAAGTTTCCGGGTACAATGGATTATCCGGATAAGAAATGTCCGGAAACTCTGGGTTTCCGGATACAAATGTTACCCGTATTGTATAAGGAAAAGTGACTTACCCGGATTGCTGAACTTACCCGGAAAGATTGAGGAGTCCGGATGGAATTGGAGGTGTCCGGATGCATTTCACAAAAACGTCCGGACACTATCAACTTGTCCGGAAACCGCGTCTGGTTTATCCGGACTCTGCGGCTGTTAGCTTAAATCGATCGACTTTTCGATTAGGGTTGCCCAAAATCGATCCTGGAAGATTAGTAACAATGCAAACCACAAAAATAACACTAATCCAATCGATTTCAATGCAAAAACAACAAGTTTTGTTGGTTAAAAATCGGATTTTTGTCAAGAACACTACCAAAACTTTTGATCTTAAATTGCTAAATTAACCACTCAAACGATCGAATTGGAATGCGAAAATTTGCAGAATTACTCACAAGTATAATGCTAACACAACCCAATAAACAGAATTGAACAATTTAGCCAGAATCAAGATTTCGAAAATTTAAGATGAACACATACGTGAAAAGCCAAAATCTTACCGGAAATCACTAGAGAGGCTTTGAATCGAATCCGTCCGTATGCTCTTATACCAATTGTAGAATCCAGATCCGTGCAACAAATATGAAATCGAATATGATATGCAACAAGGGCAATGATTTCAACTGGTCATCCCTTTCATTAACTTTCAGAGAGAATATTACAGTATGAATTGAAAGCTAAAAGAGATGATTAGCTTGTTTTTCCTAGCTAATCAACATTAAATACTATGGGCCCGTGGTTAACAAGCCCACGCCCCGTTCACTAAAAGGCTCAAAATAAACTATTACAAAACAACTCTTGAACTTTAAATCAACTATTAAAACCTGCTCTAACACGTTCCCTCGACGTATCATCAGACCCTAAAGTTCCCTACGCCGTGGGGAGTCCAAGAAATCAAAAGTGAGCCGAAAGTCGCCTGTGACTGCTATAAGACCACTCTGAAGCCGCGAAAGTAAACCGTTTAGCAGTCACGGCATGACCATAAGGTCTCGACAGGTTCATCCTTCTATCCTTAAAGAAAACTTATGCCTTTCCTACAGGAATAAAACGACTATCCTGCTCTGTCGCGCGAAAACACGGCCGACACAGACATAGATGGTATTTCCCAAGATCTCTGCGTCAATCCGTCATTTAAAACCTACTTTCTCGTGAAAGGAATAGGATAATAAATGACGGGGGGCAAATAGACATAAAAGAGAAAAGAATATAGAAAGAATCGCACGATAATAATCAAACAACTCTAGTTTCGCAAGGTCGCACGACAAGAACAATCAGGTCTATGACTTGATCACCCTTCCACAGGGACACACGATTCAAGTCCATCGCACGACTTAATGATACGATCGCAAAATCTAACGACCTTATGATCTAAGTTTCTTGATTTGGAAAAATTTCATACCCTGAATGTATGCTTTGATCGCATGTGCTAATGTTTGTATACATGATTTAAAAGTTTTATGGCTTACGTTCTAGTTGTTGTGTTACAACGGATGCCAAAGTCGCATGATTTCTTTGTTATTCTTTACTTAGTGAATCTTACAATTGACATTGTATTTATTCATGAAATATACAAAGTATGAATTCAAAAGAAGCCCAGATTTCATTCAGTGAATAAACTATCATTTACATCCAGATAACTCGACCACCAACGGTCGAATAGCAAAGAAACATAAATAAACAAAGATATTTTTCTAAGGTTGGGGAGGAACATCGGTCGCATCCTTGCTCGATATGTCGCCCTGGAGACCCTCCTCCTCCTCGACCTCCTTCTCATCATCCGAGTCGAGGTCTCTCTCGGTCCCGACCTCCTTGAAGAACAGAGCCAACTCGTCCGACGCTGAGGCTACAGGATTCTTGCCTAGCAAGTGACTTCGCATGATAGCCGCTCGAGCAGTGAGTCGAGCAAAGGAAAAGAGGGACTTATTCTCATCCCTCAACTCTTCTAACTCCTTCTCTAAATCCACGGCTTTGGATTTGGAATCCTCAACCTCTTTCCCCTTCATGACCAGGGATTCCTTCATCCCCTCCAGCTTCTCCCTTAGACGTAAGTTCACGTCATCCCTTGTGTGGTCAAGAGACTCCAGCTCGTTCAAGACATCGTCAAGTTTCACCGACACCGCCTCTTCGCGTTCTAAAGCGGATCTTTCCCTTTCTAACGCCGCATCTTCTTTCTCGATAGCAGAAGCCATTAAGCCTTCTACCTTTGTCGTTTTAGCATGCAACGCCAAAGATGACTGAAACGTTTGAAAACATATGAAATCTCATTAGCAAAGTATACGACGTCGACAACAAATAAAAAACAAAAGTCTTGAAAGATAGACTTACCGTGAATGCTAGTCCAGCAACGTGGGACTCAATATCCACGAGAGAGACCCCATCGAAACACTCTCTGAAAGAAGAGAGCTGATACTTTCCTAAATAAGGGAACAGTTTCATCCCGTCTAGGACATTATCATCCAAAAAATCCGACGGCAACGTAAAGTTTACCGTCGTTCCAGAGCCCGTTTGCGCACCCTTGCCCTTGTCGGCCAAGGTAGGGCCTGACGCGGTAATAGGAGACATCGTCGCCGGCTGTGCAGCATCACTGGGCCTTGTGTCAAAGACCTTCTCGAAAGACACGGTCGATACCTTCGCCCTCTCAGACAGGACAACTCTCGACGAACCACCCGTCCTTGATGATGGTTCCCTCAGAATGGACCCTACTCGTCCTGTTTGGGAGACCCGACCCAGCTGTCGGGACCTCTTTTCTCTTTAGGACCCCCGACCCAGCTGTCGAGGTATCCTTCTCCCTGTCTTCCCTCGCCTTGCGAGCTAGCTTGATTTTAGCCATCTTTTTTGCAGCGGCAGGTGTCGCCTGCACTTGAGATTCTCATGTATGGCAAAAGCAAGAATTAGAGCATTCAAGAGCAAAAATAATTTGGGTCGAACGAAAGGAAAAGCAAAAATAGTCTCCTCATATTCCTCTTCTACTTCTTTCTCTTCTCGACCCAACTGCATTCTATCACCCAGAAAAATAGTGTCGTCATCCTCATCTATCAGATGACGCGTGACGTACGACCGATCATCAACGCTGAACTCCAGGAACCTCTCGACTTTGGCTTTAGAGTCATTGTCAGGTTTTACCATGTCAAAATTAATATCTGTACATAAGAATATTAGACAGAAAGCACTAAAATAACAAAGTGGCATAAGACATGCGGCAAGAGGCTTACCCATCATATTCAAACCCTCCCTAATCCAGTCATTATCAGTGTCCAACGTTGCCACCCACACAAAGACATACTTCGTCTTCCACTTACGATCGTTGACCGCGGTCCTTAAAACCAAGGTGCGGTCGCCCTTGAGCCTCAAAAATAAGCTATAACGACGGTACTTATCACTTTTGACCTTGTATGCCGTCAGTAGGTCCCTCACACCCATCGGTGGATCCCAGTGTGAGGTAAGTCGTTCGATGATCAGGATAACTCGACAAAACTGGGGCATCAGTTTCCCCGGCGAAAGGTCAAACTCACACATGAATGCCTTGGCCAGAGGCGAATATGGCCAGTGAAAGCCTATCTTGAACTGGTACTCGTATATCACGACGTACCCCTCGGGACACATCTCCGACCGAACATTGCCAGCCTTGCTTACAGTAATCCCCATGGGAATCCTCGCTAGACTTCTGAATTCATCAAGATCGTCTTCGTTTTTAATGGTGCTTCTAGGCTCCGTCGACATTGCTGACCCTATTAAATTGATTTGCAAAGCTGAAAAACCCTAAATATCCCAATTCTTCCTAGGTTTCCTAGCAATGGATTTGAGACGCATACGCAAGCTGAAAGGTCGCACCTTATATGGTTATCATAGTCCTTGAAAAAATCCTAACTATATCGAAGATTCTTGCAGGTTTGGAAAAGATCAGATAAAGATCGACAAGAAAATCAGGAAGAAATCTGAACCTAAAACTCTCTGAAATCGTAAACAGTGAAAGATCCGTCGTGACCTTTATTTAAGCAAATCGATCATGTCAGGTCGAGCCCTTGAGTGATCGACACGCGTCCCGGTCTTTTCGTATAACCACACGGATCGTCGACACCTGGCCATGACAGCTGCTAAGCACCATCGTGCGTCAGCATGACGTCACGACTTTATCCTCTCTTCGACTTCTCGTTCAGTTAGAATTGAACCGATTCAGTTCTAGGGTAACCAAGATAACTTTTCGACAGGTGTCATGATCCTGGGCACCCGATAAGCAAAATTTAAAAAACTTCTTGAACTTGCCGCTCCACTTTTTCAAATTTTGGGGGCAAACTGTTTAGGCAAAATTTCTCCAGTCTGGACCACGACCAAGGTAAGGAAAACACTTATTCCTTTTTCTTATAACAAAGGTAAAATCATAGTACTTTCTCTCCTTATTAAAGATAAAATCGAAAGTCTTTTACCTCACGACACTCGACCTCGACGTCGCCTAGTTCACACGCCGTCGCATAAGACCATGCGACCTCGACCAACTAACGCATAACGTAAACCGTTACGTTTGTTTAGTGTTTAATGCAGGAGTCAACATCATTAATGGACAACGGCTATAACTGATGAAGGTCATTAACAGCACTAAAGGCGACGTCCGTTACAACAGTTATCGAAGTATTTAATGAGCCAATTAAAGCGCCCGAAGACTATAAATTCCAAGCTCAATCATCAGTTTGGGACATCGAAGAATAACATCGAACAGCAGACGCAAACATTCGAACTCCGAAGAACACTCGAAGTAAAGAAATCGCTCACGGAAGATCGCTCTCGACGCACGACAATCAGACACGACACTTAATTTTTTCACACGACGCACGTTGTTTTAAATTCAAAACACTTGTTACTTTACATTTTGAAGTCTTTTCCTTCATTTGTATTGTAATCTCTGTACGATCGACACCCGAAACCAAAGGACATCGCCCCTGTTTGGCAACCATAGTGCAGCGACGACTTCCACAGTCGTCCGTGGGTTTTTTCCTCGTTGAGGTTTTTCCCGCGTCAACAAAATTCGCTGTCTCATTTACATTTCGGTCTTTATCGCACGCTTTTGTCGAACGAATCTTTTCTTTAGTTGTTAAAGTCCACATCGACCTTAAGTTGTACTTTGGTGCCGATTTTGGCATTAACATACGTCCAAGGCTGCGATGCCTATCAACGACATTCAAGTATGTCTCATCAACACTCAGAGCCTTTGCAGACGACTTTGATCCCATGCCCCTTATGAGATGGGGAATGGACATTGTTGGTAAGTTGCCACATGCCCTCGGGAAAAAGGTATTTTTGTTAGTCCTTACAAATTATTTCTTCAAATGGATAGAAGCAACGAGTTTCTCTCAGGTTCAGGATAAAGAAGTCATCTGTTTTATCCAGACTAACATCATTTGCAGATTTATAATCCCATCCGAAATCTTATGCGACAATGGCTCATAATTCATAAGTGACCACACTCAACACTTTTGTGAGGATCGTAACATTAAACTCACGACTTCGACGCCACAATACCCTCAGTCGAATGGACTCGCTGAATCAAGCAATAAAGCCATAACCAACTCGATAAGAATAAGATTAAAATCCACAAAAGGGAGATAGGTCAAAGAACTTCCATCGGTCCTATAGGCCAATCGCACGACGCCACGTACTTCCACGCGACACCGTTCTCCGTAGTCTACGGATGCGAAGCAGTCTTTCCTGTTGAGGCCCAACTACCAACGTCAAGACATACCTCGGTCGACCATAACCTAGTAGACCTAAGTTATGAGCTCGACGGCCTAGAGGAACTACGAGTGGCCGCTCTCATCAATATAACATTCTAAAGACAAGTGGTCGAATGACATTTCAACAAGAATGTCAAGATCAAAGTCGTTCAAGAAGGCGAATTCTTCCTTCAACGATCATTTCAATACACCAAGGAATTGAATGCAGGTAAGTTATCTACTAAGTAGGAAGGACCATATCGCATATCTGAAGTCGTAGGAAAAGGTGCCTACAGGATCCAAACCCTCGACAACCAGGACATCCCACAAAGCTTGGACGTAGTACATTTGAAAAAATATTTCTTTTAAGTTATTTTTTCTTACGATTTACTTATTACGACGATTACTGACTTAAGCATCGGAAGGTCGTTGGCTAACCACTAACTATTGGTGTGTCGTAGGATCGCACGATCACACGAATGCAAGTCAGTGACTGCACATAGTTCTTTTGAACAAAACAACTCAATGTTCGAGAAATTACAAGTCTTACAACTTTGGGTTCAAGACTTAGAAAGATTTAAGGATCCCTAGTCAAATGATCTTTTGGGAAATGCCTCAGTCGCATGTTTAGGTATTCGTTGAAGCCTTAGTCACATTATTATTGTAAAGTGCCTTAGTCGCATGTTTCATTTCTTGATAACATATTTACCAAGCCTCAGTCGCACGATTTATGTTGTCATTTTAAAACCTTCGTCGCAAGTTTTATGTATTGATACATGATTATCATATGATTGTTTTACTTGTAGAAATTTATTCCTTTGCACAATAAGTAAAACGCCCGATAAAAAGTTTCATAAGGTCAAAAGTAAATACTTGTATTTACATCACAAAAACACTTTGGGCACGATCACCAACGGTCGCCCCGTGGAAAATACAAACTAAAAAGCTATAAACTAAGGCTGCTCTTGGTCCTGAGAAACTCCCTCATCACCTACACCAGCCCCGGCCTCTGCATGGTCGCCTTTTTCAATTTTGTCTTCTTGATCGAGGTTTTTTTCGTTCCCGACCTGCTTCAGATATGTTGCGACCTCTGCTTTGGTGCCCACCAAAGGATTCTTCCTACGGAGGTGAAGACGCATGATAGCCACCTTAACTCTCAAACGAGTTAATTCTTCAAAAGAGAGGAGCCTATTCTCTAACACAGCGACCTCACGCTCCTTGGCCTTAACGGCCGACTCATGGTCCTAGTTCCTTTTTCACTCTCGGCCAAAGGGACCTTGGTCGCCGTAACCTCTGCCTCAGACGCAAAGGCATTATCAAGGTCCGTCTTCATACGACTTTGGTGGTCGTCTTGATCTCTCGACGAAGCCTCTAGGAGGTCGTTAGTTTCGTCAAGCCTCGCCGAGAGAGACTCGACCTTAGCCTCTGTCTCCAGCACCTGTCCCCATGCCTACCGCTCTTTGTCTCGTGCTTTATGTATATTCTCCAAGGTAGGGAGGCAAACTTCCTAGAACGCCTGAAATGGGACAAACAAGTTAGATCATTGTTAATGCCAAAAATCGCACAAAAGTACAACTTAAGGTCGATATGGACTTTTAACAACTAAAGAAACGTATCTCAAGCCAAACAACATAATTGCGAGAAAAAGTAAAAGAGACAAGAGATTTGGTGACGCAGAAAACCCCGAAATGAGGGAAAAACCGCGGTCGACTTTGTGAGAGTCGACAGTGCACTATGGTCGCCAAACAAGGGCGACATTCCTTTAGAAATAAGTATTTTGTGTACAATAACTTACAATTATAGAAAAAGTAAACTTAGTCGTGTGAAAAAGTCGTATGTCGAGTGTAAAACGTACGATGCTCTGTTGTATTGAGAGGGAAATGTATAAGTAGGTGTAAATGCGGTTGTTCAAGTGCATGTAGCTTGATGAATTCCTCCTCCCCCTTGAAGATGGAGCAAGCCTTTATATAGGGTTCGCTGGTCATTAATGTGCTTTGATGACTCGCTTCTGTAACCGCTGCCGGCATTAAATGCGCTTTAATGATTGGTTTTGTAACCACTGTCGGGCCTTTAATGTCATTAAGAACTCGTCCGTTACTGACCGTTGTACCATAATTGCTTGTAGACCTGCATTAATGAACAAAAGAAACGGCTGTTGACCATTAATGGTTAGTATAATCGTAAGACCGTCTTAAGTTCTGGACGTCGGTCTTATGGAGCATACGACCGTCGCCGAAATATAAGACCATGTATATGACTATAAATGTCTTGTAAGACCTTATCTTAATATAAGAAGGGTCTTATGAAAATGTCGTAAGACTAGGATGAAAATGTCGTAGGACTAGAGCGATATAAGACCAATGACAGGAGACTGTCGACGTAAGATCGACGAGTCGTAACTAGCGACGCGTAACTGACGACATAAGACTAGTGACGTGTGACTGGCGATGTGTGACGTGCGACGTGTAACATGCGACACGTGACGTGCGATCACGAGATGTAAAGACACTATCTTGAATGACTATTGTCGCAAGATGTCTTTTAATAACCAACTATCGTATGTTGGGGATATGGCAATAATGGGTATTACCTTTGCCGGTCGAGAGTATGACCGTCGTAGATATCCTTGGTCATGGGTCATGGGTCATGTCGAGGGAATTTCCCAAGTCAGTCGTGGGTGTGATTTTTTACCCAAACAGTTAGCCCCCCGAGATCTGAATTTCAAAGCCATTTGAATTTCAGATCTCGCACCAAAGTAAAATGATGAGTCCTGTCGTTTTTGCTGATTGGATCATTAGACTAAAACCAGCTTGGTCAGCTAAAATTGCGTGACCATTCGATGATATTAAGTAAGTTGCGGCAATCGAAAGATGATCTTTAATGCACGAGATACTTGCGACGATTGTAAGACGGTCTTAAAACGTAAGGAACCGATGGTGATCGTAAGACGATCTTTATCAAAATGAGACGTATGGGATGGGAGATAATCGTAAGACGATTGTGTCGAATTAAAGTTTGGTGACGATCATAAGATGATCGGACCGAGATAAAAATTTAAGAATCTTGCGATACAGTCACTAGAGACTTATGTTCTGGCGTTTCGAGCCGATATGGTCGTTATCGACTTGTGATCTGGCGTTTATAGCCAATATGGTCGTTAGAGACATATGATCTGGCGTTCCGAGGCGATACGGTCGTTAGAGATATATGATCTGGCATTCCGAGCCGATACGGTCGTTAGAGACCTATGTTCCGGCATTTACAGCCGATACGGTCGTTAGAGACCTATGTTACGTTGTGTCTAGCATTTTTATAAGTGGGTAAAATTTTTACCTTACTCGTTATTGTATGATTAATCTCGCGACTTGCCTTTCTTGGCGATCCTGAGATTAAAGCATGTGAGTCACATTTAGTGGCGACTTTTGCATTTTGACATGCGTCTCACCATGACTGGTGATTGTACAAGTCGTCTTTATTGAAGACATATGCCATGACTAGCGATGAAATTTCATCATGCGAGTCGTTTTTATTGGCGACCGAGAATTTTAACCTGTGTTTTTCGTGACTGGCGATCACAAAAATGTGAGACGACTATAAGTTGCAACCTGCGTTTTCCATGACTGGCGATCATGAGAAAAAACGTATGTCGTCTTCTACTGACGACTATAAATAGTAACCTGCGTTTGCCAGGACTGGCGATCGTAAGAAAAAATGTAAGTCGTCCTTTACTGACTATTATGAATTATAGGACCTGTGTTTGCCGTGACGGGCGATCGTAAGAAAAAATGTGAGTCGTCTCTTATCGACGACTATAAATCGCAACTTGCGTTTGCCATGACTGGCGATCATAAGATTTAAAATATGAGTCGTCTCTTATCAGCGACTATAAATCATAGGACCTGTGTTTTAAGTCGTAGAGACTTTGGTTTCTCACGATGTAAATCGTATGACCCGTATTTAAGCCGTAAAGACTTACGATGCAAATCGTAAGAACTGTATTTGCGAGCCTGCAATGTAAAATCGGGGGTGGTCGTCGATTTGACCAATGATCCTTTGATGCTTAAATCAACATTTGTATGTTAAATCATAATAATTGAACGTGGAGAATATACTTAGAGTATATGTATAAAGTTGTTCTAAGTGGGACGTCAGAGTTACCCGTTACACGGATGAGTGGCTATGGGGGGTGTGCAATTGCTCCGCTGGGTCCACAGAGGCTTCTTCAATACCCCGTCCCAACAGATGAGACGGGATAGCAGATGTGGCAACCCGGATATCACTCGGTTGGGGTCGCTCTTGAGCCTCGATATCTTTACGGCTCGATCTTTCCTGGTTCAACTTTGAACGCAGTTCTCTCCGTCTCGCATGATCTAACTCATCACCTGTGTCTCCCTCAGATGCCCTAGTGGTAGGTCCGGTTCCAGTATGTGGAGCGGAGTCAAGTGGGATGCCAACGGTAAAATCAGGGTTGGGTCCGATACCGTGAGGGATATGCGTCAAGCGGATGTTGCGGTCGGTATCGGAGTCCGTGGAGTCGGATTCCACGTGTTCGACTTGGGTACTTGGAGAAGGGGGTTCGGTTATATATGGTTCGGTGGTGGGATGTAGGCGTGGTCTCGAAGAAGGACCTAGTTGGGCTGAACTGGAACCGGGCTGCGATTCCGCTGCACCACCTACACTCGCTCCCCTTCCTCTCAAAACTAACGTTCCCCGCCCGACAGCACCTGCTTGTCGGGCCCTTCCTCCTCTCACTCTTGGACCCTCACGTCGCTCGGGTCTATGCCCCTGGGCAGGTCCCTCCGGCTCTGGCTGGACCACGGGATTTCCTAACTCTCCCCTATAAGCAACTACCCCCGGTGCAGCGGGATCGGCTATGGCTAGTAGGGCGGCAGGAATGGGTGAGGCGACCGCATCGGATGGGTTGCGGATCACCATGAATTGTAGGTGGCGTATGGGACATACCGGATGTGTGAGTCGTCGTGGAATGGTGGGATTGGCATCCATGTGTTGTCGAACGGCAAGCGAAAGGAATCGCGGATATGGAAGAAACTTCTTCTGTTTGGTGCCGCCGATATGTCGGATGGTGGTCACAAGTTCACGCCAGATGATCATGGTGAAGTCGACGTGGCGGTTGTAGCACACGGCGTGAACAAGGCGGAGAAAGTTGCCGGTACATTGGTCAATACCTTTCCATCGGGCGGATAGGCATCGGTTGAGAATAGTGAAGAGCGTGTACCAAATAGGCGCCAAGTACTTTCGATTGAAGACCGATGGCCGTGGAAGGTCGGAGTTGTACCCAAGAGCACGCATTTGGGCGCAGAGAGTTGCATCGTTAACGGCAGGATCGTACCGTTCATGGTTGTTGGCAGTGGCCTCAGGCAGGGATAGTAAACGGCGAAAAGAATCTGGCGTCAGTGTAAACGGGTGGTTGTCTATTCGCGCTGTGATGGTCTGAGTGTTGCCAATTGTGCGGACTTGCGCCGTCAGCCAGACTTGTAGAACGTAGAGCAAGGGAACGTCGGTCGTGCGAGTGAGTGCCTCAGAAATGGGATGGCGCATCAGAATGTCGAGTATGACCTGATGTTGGGGGTTTGGTCTGAAAAGCGCCGGGTCGAGGTAGTGGTTGTTCGCCTCTAGCTCGATGCCATGGTCAGGGTCGACCAGTGCAGCATCAGCTACTTCGTCTATAATTTCCTCCTCCTGAGGAATTTGTTCTTCCGGGTTTTGTTGTTCCGCCATTTGAAAATCTGCAAAGGAGCACACGGTTAGGATCATAATTAGAATTACAAGTGTAGGTGCATACCTTAGCTTTGAATGGCTCAATCTGAGATAGATCGAGGACTGGTTTTGATAAAAACAGGCAAGAACTGGACAACACAAGGCACTTTTCCGGACAAAATGAAGTGTCCGGATAACATGATTTGTCCGGATGGCAGAGGAGTCCGGATGATTATACGAGTGTCCGGGTAAAATTGAATTACCCGGACAAGGTTCCCTGATAAAGTGAGTATTCCGAATAAAGGCGTTGTCCGGACTCCAAACTTATCCGGTAGTTGAACTTACCGGAAACCATAAGGTTTCCGGACAACTAGGTTTCCGGTAGATTGAGAGAGTCCGGATGTATCATCAAACACATTGAGTGTGTCCGGATAGAAGCGCATGTCGATGATGGTGTCCGGACACGATGAGTGTGTCCGGACGAAACGCCTTGGTGAGAAATCGACCAAATCTAGGTTTAAAGGCCAGTGTAAATGCACATAAGTAGACCAAATAGCATTCTAGACTACGCTTGGTCATTCCCTATCAATCTTACGCCGAAAGAACCCCAAATTGTGTGGATCCGAGGTGTGGTGTTCGGGTTTAACAATCTCGATCAAACCGAGGTTTGATTGAGAGGCAATAAGAATCAAGATTCGTATAATAAAGATGTAGTGGGAATCACAAACAACATACCTGAGTTTGGAGTGAAACGTGTGCGTGAATCGTGCGATTGAGGAGAGTCCGAGCGAGAGAGAATATCGACGAGGGTTTAGGGTTTGTGCAAGAGAAACCGGGTAGAATGAAATATGAGGTACCCGGGTGTCTTATAGGACCCGAGTGTTGTCCGGAGAAGTTGACCGACCCGGGTCTGTCCGGTCCGGATACTGTCCGGACAAACAGAGGTGTCCGGACATCCTCAAGAGTCCGGATAACACTGTTTTGGCAATTTCCGTAGAATGTTCAGTAAACTGTGCTGCCAGGGATCTTTCTCTCGCTCCCCCTCAAATTGAGCATGTGATTGCCATTGCTCCCCCTCGAATCGTGCAGTAGGGTGCAAGTGAGGGATCCGACACACAAAATTTTGAGTGTTGGATAGAAAACGTTGTGTCGCTCCCCCTCAAGTGTAGACCAAGGTGGACTTGGGAGTGCCCACACACATAAAAAACTGTTGAACTGTTTAAGAAAAACTGTGTGTGACGCTCCCCCTCAACAGATTAGAAGACTTACCTGATATGGCAGTTAGCTCCCCCTGAACACGTTAACAAATGGTGAAAGCACAGAGATCGGGAATTAACAAACAAACGACGATATTGAATAAAAGAAACACACGAAGAAAGAGGAAAAATAGACGAAACTACCTAACAAATACAGAGACTAAATCTACCTGTGTTACTGAGGCAAGTAGAATACCAGTGCGAGGAAGTGTTTGCTTAATCGTCCAGAGTGTTGACACCGGATGATAAGTAGACAGTTACTCGTAGAGGTATGGAACTTGACAAGGGTACACAAATGGATTAAGTTTTCAGGTTTAGCATACCTAGCTTGAACACCAGAGTTTTAAAACGCTTTTCGTCCAAGGCTTTGGTAAACAGGTCTGCTAACTGATTCTCAGTATTCACGAAGTAGAGTTCGACAGTACCTCTTTCGACGTGATGCTTAATGAAATGATACCGAACGTCCATGTGTTTCGTCTTGGTGTGCTGGACCGGGTTGCTTGAGATAGCTATAGCACTCTTCGAGTCGCAGTAGATTGGGACCTTGACATACGTGAAGCCGTAGTCCTTGAGTTGTGTCCGCATCCAGATGACTTGGGAACAGCAGCTTGCGGCGACCACATATTCCGCCTCGGCAGTTGACGTTGAAACGCACTGCTGCTTCTTTGATGCCCAGCTTACCAGACTATCTCCCAGGAACTGAATGTGCCCCGATGTGCTCTTCCGATCCATCATGCAGCCCGCGTGATCGGCGTCAGAGTAAGCTGATAATCCAAAACCTGTCTCTTTCGGGTACCATAGGCCAAGATCAGCAGTACCACGTAAATAACGAAAAATTCGTTTAACAGCAATCATGTGAGACTCTTTGGGGTTGGATTGATACCGGGCACACAGGAAAGTCGAGAACATTATATCCGGTCTACTGGCAGTGATGTACATTAATGAGCCAATCATTCCCCTATACAGCTTCTGATTCGCAGCCGTTCCATTGGGATCGGCGTGATGCTTTGTAGTAGTTGCCATGGGAGTTTTCATTGGTGAGGCCTGGTCCAATTGGAATTTCCGAAGAATATCCCGAATGTATTTGGACTGGTTAATGAATATTCCGGTCGAAAGTTGTTTAACTTGTAGACCAAGAAAAAAATTCATCTCACAAAGCATACTCATTTTAAAATATTTTCCCATTAGTTTGGCAAAGTTCTTGGCATAGAGAGGATTGGTAGAACCGAAAATAATGTCATCAACATATACCTGAGCCAAGACGATATGACCGGCTTCATTCTTTATAAACAGAGTAGAGTCAATTGTACCTCTTGTAAAGCCTTTCTCTAATAAGAACTTAGAGAGAGTATTGTACCAAGCTCGCGGGGCCTGTTTGAGACCATATAGTGCTTTGGCTAAAATGTAGACATGGTCAGGCTTTGATTCGTCCACAAAGCCTTCGGGCTGTGACACATAAACTTCTTCTTCGAGATCGCCGTATAGAAAGGCCGTCTTCACATCCATTTGGAAGACTGTGAAGTTCTTGTGCGCAGCATAGGCTAGAAACATGCGAATTGCTTCGATTCGTGCCACCGGAGCATAGGTTTCATCAAAGTCAATTCCCTCTTGCTGACGATATCCCTTAGCCACGAGTCGCGCCTTGTTGTGGACAACAATACCGTCTTCGTCCTTCTTGTTCTTGAAGATCCACTTGGTGCCGATCACCGTCTTGTGTTTTGGACGGGGAACCAACCGCCACACTTTTAGGGCTTCAAATTGATTGAGCTCTTCTTGCATGGCAATGATCCAGTCCGAATCTTCAAGTGCCTCACGTACAGTTGTTGGCTCTATCTTACTTAAGAAGCCGGAGAAGAGACAGAAGTTGGCAGAAGCGCCTCGCGTACGAATAGGTGTAGAGGGATCACCTATGATTTGATGCAGAGGATGTGCCTTCGTCCATTTGGTGGTGTGTGGAAGTGGTTGCTGGGTGGAATGAGAGGTGTCCGGATCCACATACGAACCGGATGGGAGGTCTTGTACGGCTTCGAGAGTAGCAGGTTGAGACCTTGGAGGAGGTGGGGGAGGATTCGCCAATGGTTGCACAACTTCTGGTTCCGAGGAATTAAGAGGTTGATCGTCGGTTGTCGAGGAAGACGAATCTATAGGAGCGATCTCCGGAACTGGTTTCGGGTCCTTCGGGGGAATCACAGGATCAGGTGAAGCAGGTGATGACGGCTGTACTGTCTCCATGGTGTTAGAAGGTGAGCTTGTAGAAGGCGGTGGACCAGAGAGGTTGTCCAAATCTTAAAGACGAGCAGCTTCAATCCGAGGAATAGCTGAGACAGATGGGGGAGCATGAAATATGTCATCATAAAAATGCTCAAACAATAAATCTAAATCAGAATAAGTTGCATTCGATGAAGATGCACGATTCGGATTTACTGTCATTTGTGTAGATTCCGAACTAGAAGGTCCGGAAGCTAACACACCAGTTAAAACGGGATCTGAACTGCGATGTTCAGAAGGCAAATCTGCGGCTTCGTCGAATGTCACGTTTATGCTCTCAACAACGGATTTAGTCCGTGTGTTGTAAACGCGATAAGCCTTAGCCTGCATTGAGTATCCGATGAAGACTCCTTTATCCGCTTTAGGGCTTAGTTTGCCGAGATCATCTTTGTCGTTCAGTACGTAGCACGTGCATCCGAACGCGTGAAAGTAGCCAATAGTCGGAATGTGATTATTCATGATCTCGTAGGGCGTCTTGTTGAATCGCTTGTACAGAATCGTGCGATTTTGCGTGTAACAAGCTGTAGACACTGCTTTAGCCTAAAGATATAGCGGTAGATTGGCTTGGGAAAGCATTGTGCGTGCCGCTTCGACTAGGGTACGGTTACGTCTTTCCACCACACCATTTTGCTGAGGAGTGCATGCGGCAGAAAAGGTGTGCGAAATTCCTACGGAGGAGAGATAACCGTCCATCTTGGAATTCTTGAATTCCGTCCCGTTGTCGGTTCTGATGGACTGAACTTGTTGACGCTTGTTCAATTGGACCGTCTTGAGATGCTTGATGATGATCTCAGGAGTTTCATCCTTTGAGCGGAGAAACATCACCCAGTTGTAACGGGAGTAATCGTGCACTATCACCAGAACGTACTTGCGCTTGTTGATACTCGCAACACGCATCGGTCCACACAAATCCATGTGAAGGAGTTCGAGAGTCCGAGAGGTGCTGGGAGTGTCCTTTGGTGGATGGGATACACGCTTCATCTTTCCCTTCTCGCATGCCTCGCACAGATGATCCTTTACGAACTGAAGTTTGGGCATGCCTCTAACGTGTTTGCCGAGCACCAGCTGATTGATGTTTCTAAAGTTGAGGTGCGAGAGGCGTCGATGCCAGATCCAAGCTTGGTCAGAAGAGGCCTTTGACAGAAGGCAGACAGGGTTATCAATTGAAAGAGCCGAGAGATCAATGGTGTAGAGGTTGGTTCTTCGATGTCCAACCAGTAGTGTCTCACCGTCGTCGGTGAGTATTCTACACCTTGTCTTTTTGAAACTGACCTCAAGATCTTTGTCGCAGAATTGGCCTATGCTGAATAAGTTGTGACCCAACCCTTGGACGTGTGACACCTTCTTGATGGTGATCTTATCATGCACGATGTCGCCGTAGCCCACAATCGGCGAACGCTCGTTGTTGCCAAATCTCACATCTCCTTGATATTCTTCTTTGTAGTTCGTGAGAAGCTCCCTCCTTCCGGTCATGTGCTTGGAGCATCCTGAATCTAAGTACCACACATGACCGCCCTGCAAAACAAGATTAGAGAAGTTTAGGTACCCAAATTTGTTTGGGTCCTGGAGGGTTAGGAGTGGCTCCCTTTGAAGAAACCTGTTTTGGCACGCCTTTCCCGTTAGGTGAAGAATGTACACCCGTTGGGAGAACTGATTTTCGCGTTTGTCGCCTCTTAGGTGCAGATTGTACACCCGTGGGAGGAACATGTTTTGTGCCAGGTTGCCTTTTAGGAGCTGGTTTAACCTTGGTAGGAGCAGTCCATCTAGGATTCGATCTAGCCTCCCGCCGTGGTTGAACCATTGAATGATTACCCCGTTTATGAGATGGATTGTTCTTGTAATTACGGGGACTGCGTTTTGCATAGAGATTATATACACAAGATGGTGCATACCAATCATTTTTCAGAATGTCATAAAAGTTATTCCCACCACAATTAGAACAACAAAGACAATCATGCGATAAACGAATCAAGTGTTGAAGAGAGTTTAGTTTAACAGGAAAAGACACTACTTTTTCCAAACTAGCTTCAAAATCATTCCAACCACAATTTGAACAACACACGCAATCATGCAATAAGCGAGCCAATTGTGGAAGAGAATTCACTTTAACCGGAAAAGAAACTTCAAAATAATACTGTTGATTCCAATCACTACTGTCTTTGTTTATTCTAGAATTTAAAGCATGGGGAAATGACTCTGATGCATCCTTCTTGACAGAATCCTCCTTTAGCCACTTTGGTGTTACTCGTCTGGCTTGACCATTTTTAGCTGCAACAGCAGGTACAGAATGATCAGTGACTTTTGAAGGAGTTGGAGCTTTAATGGAAACTTGTTTAGTCTTTTGCCTTGGCTGTGACGTATTTTGGGAAACAGGTTTAGATGTTAAAATTTTGATCACAGCTGGGCCTTTTGAGTTTGAACATGCTCCCTTTTCAAAATTGACCTTATGAGTCACAACTGGGGATAAAAAATCTGTGTGACTCGGAAGAGGTTTGTCGAAAGGGAGCGACTCGAACTCTCCCTCATCATCACCTTCTGAGTTCATGAATTCAGAAAAATTTACTTCAGGAATGTCGGGACTTGGACTGGTGGAGGAAGGCGAGGAACTCTTCGTGCTTGTGTGCTTTGGGGAATTTGGTGCGGAAGCTAAGAAAAAATCAGAGTTCAAATTCCTTAAAACACTCTCGTCTTGAGAAGCATAACCGGTTTGTGAATTGGAAATCTTGTCTAAATAAACTTTGCACGAAGATTTGTCAGATGAATTTGAGGAAGGTTCGGGTGAAATCTCCTTTTTAGATTGGAGTCGGTCAATTTGCTCTTGAAGCTGAGCATTTTTCGCATATTCTTCCATCTTTTCTGTTGCCAAAGCAGACAATTGTGATGTAAGTCGATGGATTTCACTCCGAAGGATCTCCTGTCCTTCATCAGACACAGCTTCGGTTTTGACCGGTTGTTGTTTCTCAAGTTTGTCAAGTAAAGCTTGCTTTTCTTTTGTCATTTCAGACAATTTAGATGAAAGCGTATTGATTTCCCACAGAAAGTTTTCCTTTGCTTCACTTGTCATACCCTCGGTTATCTCAACTTTGAGTTTCTCAAGAGCTTTGTTTAAATCGTTCTTCTCATGTTGAAAAAACAGCCGTTCTCTTTCCAATAACTCCTCCAACTCTACTATCTTTGCTTCCAAGATGAGAGGGGGAACATAGAGTTTAAACTCATCCGTCTCAGTCTTGGTTGCTGGTGCTACATCCTCATCCTTCTTGGAGGAATCCTTGGGTGTTGGCACTTTGTAGGGGTCGAAGTAGTCATTGGAAAGGTACTTTTTGTTCTTTTGATAAGAGTAATTTAGAGGTTCATAGCAAAATGGAAGTTGAATTCCGAGTTTGTATGTGCGCTTGTATTCCTCTGTTTCCTCTTCTTTTTCAGGTTCTAGGGGACCAGTCCACTTGATTTTGTACTCCGGGTACTTTGAAGATAATCCATAACAGGCAAAATCATACAAAATTGGTACATGCCATCTTCCCTTTTTTAAATAGTGGGGATTATCATATCCGATTCCCCACTCTTTGTTAAAATATGTGAACTCTTTGGGTTTGTTCAGGAAAATGGTTTGATCTGTTTGTCCCCTTTGGTGGAGTTTGGTTTCAATGTTTAGGATTTTAGCCACATACTCCTTGTGTTGAACTTGAAGGGAAGAACATTGATAAATAATGTCTTCTTTCTCATTCAAGCACTGATCAAGCTGACGCCGAAGTTCAGATATTCTGGCCCTTAAGTCTTTGGGTGCTAATGAAAGGATTTTGCATTTATCCTTTAAATCAGCATTTTCAGACTTATACTTCTCAGTTAACTTTATTTGAACATTAAGTTTTTATGTTAGAGTTTTAATTTCAAGCTTTTGTTCTTTATAAGTGGCCTTAAAGGATTCAGCCTGACCATAAAATGATTGCATAGCACTTAAAAAATCTGGTTGACAAGATTCACATACCTGATTTGCAAGTGCAGCTGTGGTTTCCTCATCAGTGGAGGAATGATATCCCATGAAAGCATTAGCAACTTCATCTTCATCTTCATTGTCAGATCTTTGCAGCCAGTAATCATCCTCAGCGAACATTGCTTCTCCAGTCGCCTTTTGTTTTGCTAAAGCTAGCTTAGCCTCGTAGTAGTGGACATTCTTCACTGTAGGCTGGCGGCAGTCTTTGGCAAAGTGACCAAGTTTCCCGCAATTATAGCATTTCACGGGCTCATCTTTCTTCTTGCGGTCAACTTTCTCAGTCTTGTCCTTCTTTTCAGTCTGATCTTGCTCATCAACCTTCTTCTTACCTTCATATTTGTCTTTGTAGTCATGACGCTTGTTGGCAGAAGTGGAGTAGCGCTGACCATTAGACGTTGGTTTCTTGTAAAACTGTTGTTGCTTGAAGGTCTTTGTCAGGAGGGCAATGGCTTTCATGAAGTCGTTTACTTCACTATCAGAATCTTCATCTTTCTTCTCTTCCGGTTCAGAATCAGAAGAATTATGCTTTTGAGCCCGTTCGGTGTGTCGGCTCGAAGATCTTCCCTTGTTAGTGGAAATTAGAGCAATGGGATCAGCTACAGGCTTGGGTTCAGTCTTCTTTTCGACAAGCAGTTCATTCACTTCATCTTCATCCTGAAGAAGTGTCTCATAGAGTTCATTTATGCCGATTCTTTCAATCAGGTTGTTATGCCTGACATGAGAACCAAAAACTTTCCATTCGGGTAAGAGATTGTTGAGGAACTTGAGAGCATTCTTAGTGTTCGACCTAACTATCCCATTCTTGTTCAGCTCATTGAGTAGAGAGCAGAAACGTTCATAAGCCTGAGTAAGAGTCTCGCCAGGACGCTGCTTGAAACCATCGAACTTGGTTATAGCAGTATTGATCTTCAGCTGATTTCCCACTGCACTCCCACGCATCATTTTGGCAACTTGGTCCCACATGCCTTTAGCCGTGGCTTTGTAGCTGTCGATGGCGGTGTAGATAGAATTGGGAAGAGCTTGTACCAGATATCTCTTTGCCTATTTCTCCCCTTCTATCCTCCCTCTTTCAAACTCTGTCATTTCGACAAAGGACTTTTTCTCTTTCTTGGGTCCAGCACCTGCAGTAGCTGCAATATCCTTCATTGGTGGCGCGATAGGACCTTCTTCAAGAGCTTGCTTGATGAACTCATAGTTGTCCTTTGATTCAATGAAAATCATGAATCTGTCGCGCCATTGACTGTATTCGTTTGGGTATAGACATGGGGGCTTGGTGTCGGTACCAATTGCAAGTGCATCACGAGAAATAGACATCTTTGGTTGCAACGGAGTGATCGTCAGACGGGTATATCGATTCGAAATGAGAACCTAACGCAAGATTCTAAGAGTGGAGTCCTAACGCAGGTTCTAAAGTGGACTACAGTGGTCTTACCGGATAGTAATCCAAGTAAAGTAGTGATCTGAAAGTATCTGGATTGGATTTACGAAAACACAGCTCAAAAAGTGCAGAGTTGTCCGGATAAACAGGAGTTGTCCGGATATCTTGAGTTGTCCGGATAACCAAGGTTACCGGATGCTCTGAAGATACCGGATGGCAGTAACCGGAAAATCAAGACTTTACCGGGTACTTAGAAGTTTCCGGAAAGAATGATGTGTCCGGATACTTCGATGATTCCGGGTAAATGAGGATTTCCGGATAAAACGAATTCCGGATACTTTGAGTTGTCCGGAACTAGATTACCCGGAAAAATAGAAATTTGAAAGACTTACCCGGATGATTGACTTACCCGGATGGATGACTTACCCGAAAAGATGACTTGTCCGGATGGAACCACAAAAGTCCGGACACCTTGATCTGTCCGGAAAACGCGGCTGTGGTGTCCGGACTCTGCGGCTGTTTTGTCAAAATCGATCGAAAATTCCACTAGGGTTACTCTAATGTGTTCCTGAAAGGTTAGAAACAATCCCAAGCACAAAACAACAATGACCCAATTGATTTTAGAGCAAAAACAACACCTTTTGATAGCAAAAATCGAATTTTTGAGTAAGAACACTACCAAAATTTTAGAACTTGTTTTGCAAAATTGACCAATCAAACGAACGAATTAGGATGTGAAATTTTGCAGAAACTCTTAGAATGATAATGCTAACACAACCCAATAAGTAAAAACAACTGATTTTGATTGAATCAAAAGTCAAGAATTCAAGAAAAAATCAGACGAGCAAAAGTCAAACTAACCAGAATTTTGATGAATTCAAACCTTGGAATCGATCTGTCCGTCTGCTCTGATACCAATTGTAGGATCCAGATCCGTGCAATAATCGTGTTTATGTGAATAAAGATATGAACGAATAAAGTAATCACAAAGGCTGCCCACTTAGCTATTTGATCAGAGAATAATCGTTACAATGCTCAAAGCTAAATGAGACAACTAGCTAATTTTCTAAGCTAGTTGTGCATTAAATATGCTGGGCCCGTGGTAACAAGCCCATGGACCGTTCACTAATAAGCTAAGTATGAACAAATACAATTTGACCCTTGAACTTTAAATCAACATATAAAACATGCCCTAACACTTACTATCTAGAAAATGGTCCATTCGTCCCTGTAAGAATTGATGCTGCTGTTCCAGCCGCTGAGAATAGACCTGCTATTCCAGAAAAGCTGGTACCTAAGGAAATCTTTCAATGGACTGACGAAGATAAGAAGAAAGTGGCTATAGATACAAAAGCCAGATCCATACTATCCAAGGCTCTTCCTGACGAAGTCTACCATTCCTTCATGAATCTGAAAACATCAAAGGCCATGTGGGACACAATATGTGTTCAGTATGAAGGAACGTCTGAAGTCCAGGATTCAAGAAAGATCAACCTGGTAAGACAATACGAAAGCTTCATTTATGGTAAGAATGAATCTCTCTCTGAAGTTCACCAACGTTTTAATTGTTTAATTATAGATCTGAAAACTGTTGGTAAGGAATATTCTAACTTTGAAGTGCTGACAAAGTTTCTAGAATGTTTACCTGAAAGCTGGGACAATTATGCTATGTGTCTCAAGCTATCAAAGGATCTAAAATCAATGACCCTTTCAACCTTATATGGCACGTTGCTGAATCATGAGCAATCGAGCCATCTTAAGAAGAATCTTGTTAAAGATTCCAGAAGCACCCCTGTTGCTTTAATCTCAGAGGAACCTTCTACTCAGCGACCCTCGGTCACTATCACTGAGTTAGAAAGTAACTCTGAAAGTTAATCAGATTCTGATTTTTCAGATGATGAATCTTTGGCTCTCCTAACTAAAAAGTTCAGGAGATTTGCCAAAAAGAAAATGTTTAGAAAGAACAAACCTCTTTCCATAACTGGCAAGCCTAGATCATCAGCTTTTGTTGATAAGGCTACTGCTACTTGTTTTAACTGCGAAAAGACAGGACATTTCGCTAACGAGTGCAGGTCTAAGAAAGTTTCTAGACCCTCAGCTTTTACAAAGAAATCCTTTGTTCCAAGGAATAAAGATGACAAATACTCAAAGCTGAAAGAAAAATATGCGAAGCTGAAAAGCTTTAAAGATGATGATGACAAAGGCCTGATGGCTGACTATGATTGGGCTGCTTCTGATGAAGAAGCATCATCATCTGACTCTGAAGATGATGAAGCAAATCAATGTCTCATGGCCAAGATTGAAGAAGAGGAAGAAAGTTCAGACATTCCCTCCACCTCAACATCTGCTATTCAGGTATCACCTTCCTTATTTACCAATATTGCAAATATTGATGAAGCTGATAGTCTCCGTAAGATCGATCTCTTGACTAGAAGTTTATACGAAGCCATGAACGGCAAAACTGTGGTTGAAAACCAAAATCTTGATCTCGCTGAAAAGCTTAAAAACTCCCACCTTCAAATAGAAAAGCTTTCTAAATTTGAAGAAGATTTTAAAGATCAAGTATATTTAAATCAGCTAGTCAAAATCGAACGAGCAGAAGTTATCGCTGCATTAAAGGCTGAAAAAGCTACTGTTGAAGGATGCTGTAATTCTTCAACAAAGATCACTGAGATAATGAAGTCTCAAATTCCCCTGAGTGATAAACGTGGTTTGGGTTACAAATATGAAACTCCAAAACCAACCACTGAGCGTTCAATGCTTAAATTTGGAACGTTCATATCCTCAGTCGCTGATACTTCATCTTCTCAGTGCTCCTCGTCCATTACACCAATCCCTGAGGAAACTCCTACCTCCTCAAAAGGCAAGGAGAAAATGGTTTATTCAAAACCTACCTCTGTCTCTAAAGACAAAGGTAAAGGAATTGTCATTTACCATAATCCTCAGAAGGGTACCTTAGTACCAAAGCTGAATGCTTCTAAAGCTTCAGTGACCCATCCCTCTGGATCAAGGAAGCTGATCTCTGAATCTATTCAGCGATCTACTCCTAGACTCAGATTGGATGTCCTTGGTAAGAAATCTGAAGAACTGAATGTTCATCCCATTTCTAAAGCAAATAGCTTACTTGGTGCTGGTACTTCTAATTCTAAATTAAAAGCTCAGCATTCAAATGGTCCTAGAACTACTTTTAGCTATAGGAAATGTTATCACTGTGGACTCACTGATCATATTGCTAGTAAGTGCCCCACAGCCACCAAAGCTGAAAAGATAGCTAAGGTGAAGATTGCCCCCAAGGCAAAGAAGACCAACCCTGGTGCAAATCAGGTCAAGGTGAATTCTACCACTGAGGTTAAGAAATTAACCAAAGTGAAGAAAGACAAAGCTGAATCTTCAAATGCTGCGAAGACTGTTGAACCTTCCATTCCAACTACTTCCACTGACAAACGTGTATACATGGTTAAGTGGGTACCTAAGAAAAACTAATCTTCCTTTGTATTGCAGGTTAAGAAGGGTATCTGGTATCTCGATAGCGGATGCTCTAGACACATGACTGGAAAGAAAAACCTGCTCGCTGAATACAAGGAAGAGAAAGGTCCCTCTGTGACTTTCGGTGGAAATGGAAAAGGACATACCCGAGGGTATGGTGTACTTTCAAATGGTACAACCTCCTTCAGAAGAGTCGCATATGTTGAAGGGCTGAAGCATAATATTCTAAGCATCAGTCAGCTTTGCGACATGGATAAAAAAGTAATCTTTACTAAGGAATCCTGCTTTGTCACTGACAAAAAGGAGAAGATAGCTCTCAGCGGTTATCGTTTGGAAAATGTTTATGTAATAAACATGGACTCAACAACCACTGAGACTCCTGTTTCTTCTCAAAGGCCTCATCTGATGTCAACTGGCTATGGCATAAGAGGCTCTCTCATTTAAATTTCAAGACACTGAACACTCTTTCTTCAAAAGAGTTAGTCACTGGTCTACCTCAGCATTCATACGCCAAAGAGTCGTTATGTTCAGCGTGTGAAAAAGGGAAGCAGACCAAAGCAAGCTTTAAGTCAAAGCAAGTTTCTTCAGTGTCATCTCCTCTACAACTACTCCATATGGATTTGTTTGGCCCTGGTAACAAACAATCCATCGCTGGAAAGAAATATACGCTGGTCATAGTTGATGAATTCTCTCGCTTCACTTGGGTAATGTTTCTCCGTTCTAAGAGTGACACCCCTGAAGAACTCATCACCTTTGTTCGGAAGATGGAAACCCTGAACAATTTGACCATTCGCTCAATAAGGAGTGATCATGGGACTGAATTCAAAAACAGTTCTCTTGATTCCTTCTTTGAGAGTAAGGGTATTTCTCACAACTTTTCTTCAGTGAGAACACCGCAACAAAATGGAGTCGCTGAAAGAAGAAATAGAACAATTATTGAAGCTGCACGTTCAATGCTCAGCGATTCTCACCTGCCTACTCAGTTTTGGGCAGAAGCTGTCAACACTGCTTGTTTTACGCAAAACAGGTCGCTGATAGTTAAAAGATTCAAAAAGACAGCCTATGAACTTTTTCATGGGAGAAAGCCTTCAATCAGCTTTCTTCACATCTTTGGATGTCAGTGTTTTATACTGAACAACAGAGATGCTCTTGGAAAGTTTGATCCTAAGGCTGATGATGGAATCTTTCTTGGATACTCCTCAGTTTCCAAATCCTTCAGAGTCTTCAATCGTAGAAGACAAACTGTAGAAGAAACTATTCACGTCACGTTTGACGAATCCCGTTCAGCGAACTCTAAACCGTCCGCTGATACTGAAGAACTGAATCAATGGATGTTTTCTCATCTTGGTGATTCAGAAGTTATTCCCACTACTCATGCTCATCCAGTAGAAGATGACAGTCCTATCATTCCAAATATGCAGAATAGTGAAGCTGAAACTTCTTGGGTCTCAGTTGTTCCTATAAACACTATACCTAACGCTGAACCAAATGTCTCAGACATTCCATCTACTTCTCAGCAATCAGTGAATATAATGACAACTGCATCCATTCCTCTATTTGCTGATACTCCTGACGTCGCTGAAGCTTCATCTTCAGCTCCTCCAGTTCAAGTTGAGTCAGCGTCTCACGCTCCGGCTCAGCGATGGAATATAAATCACCCAATTGATCAAATTCTTGGTGATCCAAACGCTGGGATTCAGACTCGACGAAGTGCAGGTAATATTTGTTTATTTGTAAATTTTATTTCACTAACTGAACCAAAAAAAGTAGATGATGCCCTCAAAGATCCAAACTGGGTCAGCGCCATGCAAGAAGAGCTGACTGAATTCGAAAGAAACAAAGTTTGGAAACTTGTTCAGAGACCAACTGATAAAACAGTAATAGGCACTAAATGGGTCTATCGAAATAAGTTGGACGAACATGGTACTGTAACCCGCAACAAAGCTCGACTTGTTGCTCTGGGATACAGACAAGAGGAAGGTATAGATTACGACGAAACATTTGCTCCAGTAGCAAGACTTGAATCTATTCGTCTATTCTTAGCATATGTTGTACACAAAAACTTCAAAGTACATTAGATGGATGTTAAGTCAGCGTTTCTAAATGGAAAGCTGAATGAAGAAGTGTATGTGGAACAACCTCCAGGATTCTCAGATTCTAAGCGTCCATGTTATGTTTATAAACTGGATAAGGCACTTTATGGCTTGAAGCAAGCTCCTCATGCATGGTATGTCACTCTCTCTACTTATCTCCATATTGAAAAATTTGAGCGAGGTAAGATTGACAAAACTTTATTTTTTAGAAAAGTGAAAGGTCATATCATTCTAGTTCAAATATATGTTGATGACATTATATTTGGTTCTACTAACCCTGAGCTTTGTACTCATTTCGCTGATAGAATGAAAGATGAGTATAAAATGAGCATGATGGGTGAACTAACATATTTCCTTGGTCTTCAGATTAAGCAAACTGAGAAAGAAATTTTTATTAATCAGGGAAAATATGTTAAAGTTATGCTGAAGAAATTCGACTTAACTGAAAGTTCAGCTATGAAAACCCCTATGGCACCACCGCTGACACTTGATAAGGACACTAAGGGTGTTCCTGTCAATGTCACGCTGTACCGTGGGATGATCGGCTCACTATTGTATCTAACAGATAGCCGACCCGATATTATGTTTGCAACATGCTTGTGTGCACGATATCAAGCTGAATCTAAGATATCTCATATGAAAGCTGTAAAACGAATCTTTCGATATCTTAAGGGTACAGCGAATCTAGGTCTTTGGTATCCCAAAGATTCAGGATTCGATCTAACCGCCTATTCAGATAGTGATTTTGCAGGTTGCAAAATGGATAGAAAAAGCACCACAGGAGGATGTCAGCTCCTGGGTGGAAAGCTGGTAAGTTGGACAAGTAAAAAGCAAAATTCAGTGTCCACCTCCACAGCTGAAGCTGAATATGTAGCTGCTGGAAGTTGTTGTTCTCAGGTCTTGTGGATGAGAAATCAGCTACTAGACTATGATCTTCAGCTCTCCAAAATTCCAATCTATTGCGACAGCACAAGTGCCATCGCTATAGCAAACAATCCAGTACTACATTCAAAGACCAAACATATAGAAATCAGATATCATTTTATCAGAGATCATGTGATGAATGGTGATATAGAACTTCATTTTATCCCAACTGATTATCAGTTAGCTGACTTATTTACCAAACCTCTTGATGAGACAAGATTCGACTTTCTCATCAGCGAGCTTGGAATGCTGAACTTTGAAGGATAAAATCTTCAGCGGTTCACATTGATCAGCGAAAGGATAAAATCAACTTGTATAGCCCATTCTATCATCTTCTCTCTGAATAAACTTGATTCACTGATATCAAGGTATGTTCTCTCTCTCTCTGACAAGCACATGAAAATGCAAGATTTCAAAACAAAATGCATCGCTGAATATCTCTTCCTTAAAACCTTTACTGAATATTTTCATTCAGTGCTTCATGTTTTCAAAAGTATCTCTGAGTTTTTCAAAACCTCAGAGACAACCAAGAATATGAAAGGACAGTTGTGAGGTCATTGCAACGGATAAAACCCCGGCACGTTTTCTCTCTTCCTGACACACGTTTGCACGTCTCGTTCAAACTTCCAATCAAATGCAAACACGTGTCCGTGTCATGATGAAAATCTTTTCCCGCTCAAGATTTTCTCTTTCTAAAATCTCTATATAAACAAATTCTTTGTTTATATTTTTCTTTTACGCAATCAATCTTCCTCCGCAAGAAAGCATTCACTGTTGCATTTGTGATTTCAAACTTCAAGAACTGTTCATCATCTTCTTCATCAAACATCAAGGTTAATATGTTCTTATTTATTACCGAATGCAAATAACTTGTTTCTGATCTACTCTTTGTTTTTAACAAGATCAAAACAAAAGAACTTCTTAAAAATAAAATCATTTTCTTTCATGGTTTTATGAACACAACCATTTCATGGTTGTTCTTCAAGTTTAAATGCAAAAATCTTAAGCTTGTTCTTCATTCGTTTTTCCAGAATCTCAATCTTCAAAGAAAACTGGAAAACAAGATTTTTTTGGGTTTGAAATTTTCGTTTTAAAAAACATGAAAAACCCTAATCTTCATTAAGACATTTGTGTCTGAATGAAATGGATAAAACTCAAAACATCTTATTGGAAATTTCTTTCCACAATAAGATTATTCTTATTTGTTAACATCTTTGGTTGAACTGTTTATACAGAGAAATGGCCTCGTCTGACATTCCTGCTAACGCTGAGAACATCTCCACTGACTCTGAGGAAGTGGAAATCCTCAAGGCTCCACAAGTCAAGTTTGAACTTGACAAACTGGATTGGACCAAGGTGAACAACCTCTCTGCGCTTCTCGAGTTTCCTCCTCAAAAGCAAGTCACACATTTAGATGATGCTGTGAAATTTCTGAAGAATTGTTGCATCTCCACAGCCCTGACCATAACACCTCCTGTACATCAGCTTTTGCTCTCACAATTCTGGTACTCAGCGAGACACACTCAATTACCTTCAGCCAAAGACCCCTCCAAAATAATAGATTGCATCCTCTGCGATATCGAATATGGCACCATAAAGATCACCCCAGCCATTATTCGCAAAGCTCTCAGCCTTCCCATCGCCACCAAGGAAAAACCTTTTGTTCCCCTCCCTGACCCCAAGAAAAACTCAGACAGGGAAGCCATCATTGCATTCTTTGATGCAATGGGCTATGTATGGGAAATAGGCAGAGACATGAAGCCCGAGAAGAAGCTGACGATCATCAAGAAATCGGAAATGCCCAGCGAGATGAATTTCATCTTCGCTCATCTGATAAGCTGCATGACTGCAAAGAGTGGCTCCTCCGACCAAGCCGCTAAACCTCAGCAAGCAATGGGTTATGCACTGCTGAAAGGTCTCAACATAGACTGGGCATCGATCATCTATGATGACCTGGTTCTACGAGTGGACACCGTCGCTGACAGACCTCCATGGGTTCCTTACCCACGTTTCATCAGCGCCATCTTCCAATGTGGCCTGAAGGAAACCTACCCAACTGATGGTGACCTGAAACTTTCTCAGGTCGGTCCAAAGATACTCGACTTTAAACCAACCGTAAATGAGGTACGTCTTTCTACACTCTTAACTCTTCTTAACCCTCATACTTCTTCTACTTCTGCTGCTCCTTCAGCGGACAAACCCACCGCTGATACCCCAGCTGCTACCTCTATTCCTCTTAAAAGGAAACACTCTTACACCCCACTTGATTCTAAAAGTATCAAGAAAACAAAGGAGCAACCCCAGCAATCTCATGCTGAAGACTCCTCAGCTCTTTCTGCAGAGCTGAAGGAACGTTCAGTGGTACGCTCTGCCACACCTGAACAAACCATCCCTTCAATTCCAATCTCAGCGTCTCCAAACGTTGAGATTACAGACTTGGAAACTTCCCAACCTCCCTCAGTCTCTCAAAAGACTGATGAAGTGATTCTCAGCGATTCCAACGCTGAACTCAGAACCCAACCTCCAATCTTATCCTTCGCTTCTCCCTCCACTCATTTGGTCTCTCCTCCAGTTATCACTGGAGATGCCATCATTTCTACGGAAGCTAAAGCTGATAATCCAGAAATGATGAAGACAGGACCTGCAGAACAATCCATGGGCACACTCGAAGACGACATGGAACTTTACTCAGGCACCCGTGACTTTGATGAGTTCACCAATCCTCCTGCAGGTAAACAACAACCCATAAACACTGTAACTAAACCCCAAACTTCTGAGCTTTCCTTTGTTCACAAGTTCTTATCTGTTACAGGTCCTAATTTGGGAGATATCAACGCCTCTCTGAAGTCCGTGGAAACAAAGCTGACAGGTCTCACCACTACTCTCTCCAATAACTCTACAGCTGTAACAAACGCTGGAGAGAATCTGAACAAGCTGACAACGGTGGTGGAGAAGAAGGCTTCCACAGATGACATGAAGCAGCTTGATAAAACTCTCAGCGACTTCGCCAAGGTGCTCGCTGATATCTACACAGACTACACCTCTCTCAAAAATTCAGTTTCATCCATGTCCAGCGAGGTAACAACGCTGAAGATATCGGTTGGAACACTAGAGGGAGATATGTCTGCGGTGAAGACAAATGTCAACACTCTGACGACTGACTTAAGCTCTGTAAAGACTGACGTTGGTTCGATGAAGACTATGATCGAACAGCTGCTGCACAAGGCGAATACTCCTGCTCCTGCCCCTGTCCCTGAATCTGAACATTTTACAGCGGACGATCGCACTGAGCTGAAGAAAATCAATCCTGCTATTTCTGGCCTAGAAGACAGATTAGCAAAGATTGAAGTTCGTGTAGGTTTCTCTGGCCAAGAAGACAGAGAACCTACCCACTCTGCTGAATCTACCCATTCCTCCCCCAGTCATCATGAAAAAGAGGGGGAGAAGAGCGCTGAAAATCCTTCCAAAAGCGCTGAAGACCTTTCCCATGATGAATCTATCAGGGGAGAGAAGAACGAAGACCTTACCTTCGCTGAAGAGGGTGAGAAGACTATTGAAGCTGAAGCAGCCGCTGGACCTCAGGGAGATGAACACCCTGAGGGAACCGAGAAGCTCGCCTCTGTATCTGAGGGGGAGCAACTCGAAGAAGACGCTGAAGAATCCGAAGCAGAAGATGATGAAGCCGTCGACATACCTGATAATGAACCATCTTCTTCTCCAAAGAATGATGATGATGATGATGCAGATGACGATGACTTCTTTATCGTCAAACCTGCTCCGAAGATCAAAGCTCTTAAGGGAATCTCGATAAATGAACCTTCAGGGGAGCGGACAAAGACAAAGCCCTCAGCCTTTGGAGCTGAGAAAGGCAAAGGCAAAAGCGTCGTTGAAGATGACAATCTGACGATCTTGCTTGAAAAGCCGGTTTGTCAGGTACACTAAACATCTCTTACTCCGTCCCTCCTCTATCATACACTATCAGTTCCTCTACCCAAGCCTATACACATAAACCAATTCTCTCTATCTGATTCTACCCAAGTTCTTACTTGTAAGATCGCTGTGTTTCAGCTAGTCCTCTCCCCTGTTTGAGGATATCGCTGAAGGCTCCACAACTATACCAGTTGATGCTGAAGAAATAATCCCAGTCTTGGATTTGATCTCTGAGACTGATGAACCTGAAGAACAGACTCTCTCTCACAAACGAAGACCTTCCTTAGTTCCTCAAAAGCTAAGTGAAGAGAATCAGAAAAGAAGAGAGGAAATAATAAAGCGATTCGAGGATCAGCGAATCATTCTGAGGCGTGATCAACTTCCTTCAGTTCCTCCAAAGTTCAGAATTTCAAAAGCTGAATACAAGGAACACCTCAGAGCTGAACGCCTAATCGCTGAAAGAAAGGAAGCTGGAGAAAAAGATAGAGAATACGCCATCAAGCTTACTCAAGAATCTGTCAAAGACCCCAAGCTGAAACGTGTTCCCATTCAAGTCCAACGAAAGCTTTGGGAAGAAGCCCAGAAGATCGTGGAAAAGAAAACTGAAGTTTCTCAGACCACCCTGATCTGGTGTAAAGAGAAAATACACTTCAGATATCGTCCAGCGAAGATCAACAAGGTATTCATCTCTGGAAGAACCTCTATCGGAGTACCTATTGTTGACATCAAACTTTTCAGAGAAGATGGCCAATCTGAAGCCTTTCGCGCTGACACTGTAAAAAGGTATGGTCTCTCTGAATGGCTGGAGATGAGGTTAGCTATCCAATCGTCACAATCTAAGTACAAGGATCATTTCGAAAAGCTGATAAACAGACAGATCGATTTGATATCTTCTTGTGTGGACATTCCTCCTCTTCCTGATCTTAAGTTGAAAAGAAAAAGGGCCTCTCTGAAAAAGAAACGTCAAGATTCAAACTCAGGTCCTGTCATACGAAATGAAACTGGAATTGGTTTCTCTCGCACTGAAGTGCTTGGTCCTGACCCTGATCTATCTGCCCTTGACATTTCTTTGCCATCATGTGAACTTTTCGTCCCTGGTAAAGTCATCAGTAATCCTTATGGAATATTATTTCTCGACTACGACGGACGTAAATGTTTTCAACGGATCGCTGAGCTTCCAATCACTCCAATCGAACAGCTCAGAGATCTCATCTACTGGTGTGACTTCAGAAAAGACATTCAGACACGACACCTAAAACCCTTGATCTTTGAAGAAGCGTTGAACAAAAGAAAACGAGGTGTAACGGTTCCTGACTGGATGATCCCCACTGAAAATACCCTTGATGAACTTCTCATTAAGGAAGAACCTCTGTAAGCTGATAGGATCGCCTCTTTCATCTATTTTATCAGTTATCCTTTTGTACTTGGAATTTTTTTCGCTCGTACTTATAATCTTTCCATTTCTCTTTGTAACCTGATTCAAAGTTTTAAAGAAAGATTTCAGCGAATGTACTTTACTCCATCAGTACTGAAAAGATCCCAGAAAACAGTAAAAGGGACAAATATTTTATGAGTTCTTTTTATCCTTATGTTTTCATTAAATAGAAATTTTCTTTGTTGCTATGTCATAATCAAATAGGGGGAGATTGTTGATCCAAACCCTCAGTGATTTGATAATGACCCTTTCTTATATACTTAGTGAAAATTGTAAGTAAACAATATGTATCAGAGTTTCACTATCGCTGATAAGTACTAAGATCTTCCAGTACCGCTGATAGGAACTCTTGTTGTTTAGATTAAACATTCAGCGAACACTGTTCATCAATAAGTTAGCTCTTCAAAAGCCACCGAGGCACAATGGGCTCTAGAATTCCGAAAAGCATGCAACTTTGAATATGCTTCATTAACCTCTTTTTTAAAGGAAGCGTTGATGTTCCTCCCTCACTTGTAGAGAGTTGATGCAAGCTTGGAGAGTTTAGTTAGAAAGTCCGAGTTTCCGGAAGAGTTCCAAGCATTAGAAAACGTCCTTTCAAACGACTCTTCCTGCAACCATTTATTTTCAAACCGAAAAGATTTAAAAGAAGGGAGAGAGCATCGTACCTCCGTGTGAAGGACAATCGGGGAATGGTCCGATATAGGGGCGATGAGATTGTTAACCCGGTACTCGGGGAAAAGATTGACCCAATGGTAATTTCTAACCGCCCGGTCAAGGCGTTCGGAAACCTCATTTGGTTTTCCTTTGTGCCGGCTCCAAGTGAAGGGATAACCTACCATCCCGAGGTCAACCAAATTGCATTCCGACAAAATGTCTCGGAAGCCACGAATACACCAATTCGGATGCTCGTTACTCCCTTTTTTTCGCTTTGGGAAAGGAGGTCGTTGAAATCGCCCATGACCACCCAAGGACGGTTAGGGGCGTCTGCTAAGGATCTTAACAGGTTCCACAAATTGTTGATCCAAACCCTCAGTGATTTGATAATGACCCTCTCTTAAATACTTAGTGAAAATTGTAAGTAAACAATATGTATCAGAGTTTCACTATCGCTGATAAGTACTAAGATCTTCCAGTACCGCTGATAGGAACTCTTGTTGTTTAGATTAAACATTCAGCGACACTGTTCATCATTAACGCTGAGTCTGTTCAGTCATTATGATGACCGCTGATAAGTTAGTTGTTTACTTATGATCCCTGAAGACAAGTTTCACGTCAACAAAGGTTCTACGTTGAAGTCGAAGATCATGCTCAAGAACCAGCGACAAGTCTCCTAATGAACTGATGCGGATCAGCGAAGACTCAGATTTGTCCACTCAACGTGAAGTATCAAGTACAAGACTTCAGCTATCGCTGAACTTTATCATCTGCTGAATAGTAAATGATAATCGCTGAATCAACGAAAGCTGATCATGAAGTCCTCCGTACAAAGTACTTTTGTCTTAACCCCCCTTGCACGACTCCGTACGAAATGTCAGAAAAGAACCTCCTAATATCTGAAATCGTACAACCACTCTGATACTACACTGTTCATCCATGCGGCTACTAAGGTTGTCAACCAAGGTCAATGACATGCAACAACCAGCTGATGACACGTGTAAAGTGTATACTGACTTGCATTAAATGCATGCAGTATATAAAGAGATGAACCCACTTCATTTGAAGTAACTTGCTAACTCTGGACAAGTTCAATCTCTTATCTCAAGATAGGTTATTATTAGTAATTTCCTTATCTCTCTTAGTGCAAGAAACCTTAGTGTTCCAACTTGTTTAGATTTAGGTTTATCCTTAATCTTGTTTCCGCAACAAGCTGTAAATTGTTAATGATTTATCAATAAACAATTTAGAAAAGTAAAATCTGTGTGCTTGTAGTCAACCCCCCCCCCCTTATACAAACTTGTATAGGCCAACAATTGGTTGTGTAACCACTGTCGGGCCTTTAATGTCATTAAGAACTCGTCCGTTACTGATCGTTGTACCATAATTGCTTGTAGACCTGCATTAATGAACAAAAGAAACGGCTGTTGACCATTAATAGTTAGTATAATAGTACGACCGTCTTAAGTTCTGGACGTCGGTCTTATGGAGCATACGACCGTCGCTGAAATATAAGACCATGTGTATGACTATAAATGTCTTGTAAGACCTTATCTTAATATAAGAAGGGTCTTATGAAAATGTCGTAAGACTAGGATGAAAATGTCGTAGGACCAGAGTGATATAAGACCAATGACAGGAGATTGTCGACGTAAGTCCGACGAGTCGTAACTGGCGACGCATAACTGACGATATAAGACTAGTTACGTGTGACTGGCGATGTGTGACGCGCGACGTGTAACATGCGACACGTAACGTGCGATCACGAGATGTAAAGACACTATCTTGAATGACTATTGTCGCAAGATGTCTTTTAATAACCAACTATCGTATGTTGGGGATATGGCAATAATAGGTATTACCTTTGTCGGTCGAGAGTATGACCGTCGTAGATATCCTTGGTCATGGGTCATGGGTCATGTCGAGGGAATTTCCCAAGTCGGTCTTGGGTGTGATTTTCTACCCAAACAATCATATGACAAAAATCAAAACATAAAAACTAAGTAGATGAACTCACCATGAAAGACAGCCCCACGACATGGGATCCGATCTCGTCGACCGACACCTCTTTGTAGCGATCCCGGAAGGATGAGATAAAAAATTTGCCCAGATGGGGAAAGATTTTCTCCCTGTCCAGGATGACGTCGGCCAAGAAGTCTGACGGTAGTGTGAAGTTTACCGTCAGAACATCGACAGACTCCTCGGCCACGTGCCCTTCCCTTTGTCCACCATGGAAGGGGCATGTTCATCCGTCCAAGGACCAGTCTCCTCGGGGATCATCGTTGATGCCTGAGGAGCCAAATTGATTGACTCGGCGTCGACTGCGTTTGTAGACGCCTTCGCCTTCTCAGGAGTAGCGTTCTTTGATTGATTGCCACCTTTTGTCGATGGTTCCCTCCGGAGAATTGTCTTTGTCTTTTTCGTCCCCGACGCAGGGGTCGGGGGAGCTTTTCTCTTCAACTCTCTGGCCATCATGGCCAAGAAAAGTTCGGATTCCTTCTTCAAAAGACCGTTTGTCGGCATAGAGCCTGATCCACCTGAAATCTATTGCAAGAAAACAGAGAAAAGGTCACACGACCAAAATCACGCGACGTGATGGAAGTCACTTACCCACCATTTCTTCTTCTCTATCTTCTTCCTCCTCTCTTCCCATGGTTGAATCCCTAGGTACTTCGACCTCAACCTCATCGTCAGAGTCCTCGTCAACGAGAGCACGACTTATGAAATAAGAGCGCTCCTTGACGCTATACCGCAAGAACCTCTCAATTTTCTCTTGGGTAACAAGGCAAGACTCCACCCTATTGAAGTCGATCACTGAAACACATGAAGATAATGCCAGCAACACAATAAAAACAAAAGTAAAGAGAAACTATGACAAAGTTTAAACCTACCGTTGGTGTTCCACCCGACCATGACCCAGGAGGTGTCCTCATCAATGCGGTCTAGGGATTGCACTCGACTAAGGACCATCTGGTCTTCCAACTACAATCATTGACCGCGGTGTTCTGGACCAAGACTCGGTCCCCTCGAAACCTGATATTAAGGCTATAACGGTGGTTCCTATCTACCTTCACCATGTACACCGCCAGGAGGTCGTTCACAGTGAACGGTACTGCCCAACTGGCGGTGATCTTATCGATAACTTAAACGATGCGCCAGAATTACGGCATTACTTGACCGGGGGAGAGATGAAACTCGTTCAGGAAAGCCTTGGACAGAGGAGAGTAGGGCCATCTGAATCCAATCTTGAATGTATACTCATACTGTTGGTTCCCGTTTTGCTTAGACAAGATTAACCGATCTTTTAGTTCGAGTTTATGTTTGATTTGGAAGCGTATTTGAAGAACTAACAGATAAGTTTGTATAGAAACAATACAGAATATAAAGAAACAGTTATTAGAATATGATATCTCAAAGTTTACTGAGTTTCAATATATAGCAAGAACAGTGAGTATGCAAGCTTTAAACAGATATGACTCTAAATGTGCATAAGCTATGTGTTCTTATGTGTTGATTTTTCTGTGTGTTCTTGTTGTTGTGTGTTGTTATTGTTGTTTGGAAGAACTAAACATTAGTCTTCCTTTTATACTACTCTAAGGGGACCATAAAGTATAAGCTACTGTTGATCGGACGGCATAAAAAGTTGTACGTATTGTATTGCATTAAATGCCACAGACGTCTATGTTGTACTAAGCCCTATTGAGTCCACTCAGATTTTGACACGTGTTGAAGTTGGACAGGGCATGCTACCATGCAAGTTGATGAACAGGTCCAGGAACAGTAGCAAGATATTTCTTCACCTGTGGCAAGATATTATAAATATCTTCTAAGTCTTCAGTCTGAATCGCAGAGGCTCTGTCAAGGGTGACAGAGGTTCTGTGGTTGGTCCTTTGTAGAGTAGTCTTCACTGGGTTCCTTGTCTTCTGATGTTGTCTGTAGAGGCTCTGTTATTGGTATCAGAGGTTCTGAGGTATTGGTCTTCTGAAAGCGTCCTTCTGTAGTTTCTTCGATATTTGATTACTCTTGATTAAACTTCCTTTGATTCTTCTGAGATGCTCGGTAGAGCTTTCGTTGTACTCAGCAGCGCTTCTGTGGAAGTTCTTCTGTACTTAGCCATTTTTCAATACTTCTAATATTTCTGAATATTGGAGCTAACAATCTCCCCCTAAGTATTGAAAAATAAAAGGTTGAATTTATGCATTTTAACCTAAGTAATAAAAAGTGGTTAAACAATACCTCAGAAGATTATTTCTTTCATTTGGAAATTATGCCAGAGGCATTTACATTTGAGTACATTAAATGAACAGAAATAAACGTTTGACAGAGGTTCTTTGAAGGGACTCAGATTTTTGCATTTGGGAAGTCGTCGAACTTTCTGTTTTCTTTTCCTACTTCCTCGAGTTCTTCATAGAATTTGAAGCAGAGATTTCTTATGCCTAGTGCAGCATCAATCTCTTTGATCATCATTGAAGCAGATTCTTCGTCCATAAGCTCTGTTGCTTTGTTCTCTTCTAGTATTTTTCTGAACATGTTCAGAGTACAGGTTGTGTACTTCTGACAGTCCATTATCACAAAAAGCTTAAGTTGATCTGCAGGATTCTTGTAAACTAACCTGTACCTTGGAGTTTTGATAATCGAATTGGGTATGGCATTGGGTGGGCAGAAATCCTCTGGAGGTCTGATACTTAAGGTAGTCACGCCTAGATCGATGGCTAGTTGAAAGTCGAGCATGCGGTAGATTAGAAGCTTTTCACGCATCGCCTTTCTGAGAACTCTATAAGACCTTTGGTGGCAGTCGTCATTGAAGTTTTCTTTCGTCCATTGCAGAAGGTCAGGTAAGTCATAGGGATTGAGGTTTCGGATATCAGCATCAGAGAATTGATTCTCTGACTTTCCAGATTGTATACATCGTATGAGGATAGGTTCTCATTTTAGAGTATTTACAATAGGTTACCTTCTTTATTTTGTGAATGGAGTAAACTTGGTTGACTGGTTTTGACTTTGTGGAGGTGAAGATGGCATCGAATTCCTTTCTGAGCTTCTGATCTCGGACATGAGCTGGCAGATCGCTCTGGAAGTGCTATCTGTAGAGATAACTGTAAACTTTCTCTTTCATTTGTTCAATGGTTGGATTAGTTCTTGGAATTGGTCTCCTTAGCTCATCCATCTGTCGAGTGATGTCTGCTACTTTACTTTCTGTTACTTTAGCTGTGGGATCCAGGGTTGGATTTTCTGACAGAGGTTTCAAGTTGAATGCCCAGTCTTCCTCTTCGTGTTTAGGAGTGACGAAGGCATTAAAGGCACCTTTCATCAACTTCTCTGTAGCAACAGGTATCTTCTTCTTTGGCTCTTCTTCTGTCATTTTTCCCTTGCCTTTATCTTTTGGTTTTGAGGTTTCAGAGGTTGGGTTTTGGATTTGTGTGGGTGGGACCTCTGTAGATTTATCAGTGAGAGGTTCTTTGGGTTTTGGGGTTGGATGCTCTGATGTTTTGGTTGTTGCCTCTGAAGGTTTTGATACTTCGGGTTGTGAGGACTCTGTTGGTGAGGACTCTTCGGGTCTTGGAGGTGGGATGTCAAAACACTTTGCTGATTGAAAAGCAGATACAAATTCCATTCTGCGAAGAATGTACTCTGCAGTGCGTTTTGGTCTTTGGGGTTTTTGAGCTATGGATTTTACTCTACTTTTGCGCGGGATTGTTGGTTGTGAGGTTGGTGTTGGTTCTTTGGGTGAGAGTGGAGTTTGTTCTGAGGATGAGGATGCAAAAGTGATTACCTGTGGTTCTGTGGTTGGTGCATCCTCTCCAACGATATTTTGGCTCTTCTTCTGAGTTCCTTGTTGTGGGGTTTCCTTCGGAGTTTCTGTAGTAGAGGGTTCTGCGGTTTTTTCTATTGTTTTTGCAGCAGCAGCCTCTGTTGTTTCCTTTGCTCTCTCCCCCTCAGGATGACCAGATGCACCATCATCAGGATCATCCTGCCTTCTTTTAGCAACAGCTTCTGTTCTGCAGGTGTCTTGCGTTGCTTGCCTTGCTGCTTGTTTCTTCATTGTTTCAAGGTAGATTGCGATCGAAGTTTTGAAGGCTTTGGTCACACTTTTCTCGAACTCTGCAGCGGTTGTTTTGGCAATGTTAGTGGCAGAGGTGATGGCAGCATCAGCAGAAGTTTCTGTAGTTGACTTCATTTCTGCAAGGGCTGCTTTAACCTCTGTGGATAAGGTATCCACTTTGGTATTTAATCCTGTAAGCGCGCCTGAAGTTGAATCTGTAAAAGTCTTGAATGAGCTTTGCAACTTATTCAATTTTTGAGTTACAGAGGTTACAAAGACTTGGAACTCATCCTTCATAACATGTTCCTCTTGGGTAACCTCTGGAGGAACAACCCCTTCTCCAGAGTGAGTCCCTGTTCCAGGGACACCTTCTTTCATTCCTGTTTGAACGTTGAGAATGGAAGGATTTCCATCTGATCTTTGAGAAGAAACAAGAGTTTCAATCTCTACAGAAGTTCTGCGAAGAACAGTGTCCAAATCCACTCCAGAGGTGGGTATCGGAATGTTCTTCTGTTGACTCGGAGACTTGTCTAGTGTCTCTTCGTCTTTGTGCTCACTACTTCTCTCTGAAAGATGTTTTGGCCCTATATTGTGCATGGCAGAGGAAACGAATTCCTCTGTAAGGTGTTCTAGTGTGATCTGGGGCGATGGATCACGAACTATAGGTGAGTCTCTTTGAGGAGACTCCCTAGGAATGGATTCCCCGGTTTCTGTGGGCGCAGAAGTCGAAAAAGTGACCTCTGGCTGTTTGGTTTGGGTAGGGATTGAGTTGTGCGACTCTTTTTCAATAACTCCTTCTGCAGCTAGACCTGCGGAGTTAGATGTGTGGGTTGCATTGGGAGGGGGTGAGGGATGTGTGCCTTCTACAACTCCAGCATCTTTTTCTTTTTCTTTTTCTTTTCCTCCAGAAGTTTCTACTCTATCCTCTAACCTTGTTTCTATATTCTCATCTATTTGGACCTCTTCTTCTGCAGTCTCTTGTCTTGACAGAAGTGTTTCATGAACCTCTGTGAAGATTGGGGTTTGCAGAGGTGTAGGTTGACGTTTTTCGATTTCCTCTGTAATTGATTGTAGAGGAGAGGACGGTTTCTTCTTCTTTGATTTCCTCTTTTTGGGTTTTGGTGCTTCCTCTCTGTAGATTTTGACTTCCTCTTCCTTTTGGGAGAGGGAGGGGCAGAGGGATGTGCAAAGGGTGGAGAAGATGGTTCTGCATGGGTTTGTTGGATAGCAGAAGCAGAGGCAAGTGGTTCCTCTGTAGGGGTCTTGGTTTTCTTTCCCTTTTTCTTCTTCTTTTCAGATCCCTCAGAAGACTTCCTCTTTGAAGGATAGAGGTCTTTCCTTATATTCCTGAAGTTCTTCTTGTTGGCCTTGTGTTTAGCCAACTTTATCTTCCATTCTTCCTCGGTAAGCCTCTCTAAAACACTGCCTCCTAAGGGCACTCCTATACGCGGGGGTGTTACATGACTGGATTCAGGAGTCCTGTAAACGCGTGTGTACTCACTAACTAGTTCTATATCACTAGCATAACCTAACATTTCCTTTGAGAGTGGTCTGCTGTGAGGGTAGCCGTCCTCATGTTCTGTAGGGGTGTTCTTGGACATAGGATATTGCTTAGGTTTGGGACCGTCCATTGGCCATTTTTGGATAAGGAGGAGGGGCTCGAAAAGTATACTAAAGATTCGCTGGAACTGCAGAGGGGGCAACCAGTTGGGATCAGATATTTTGGCTTTCTAGGAGGCGAGTTTGCGATCGATGGTGTTGATGATCTCTTGCATCATTATGGTGGCATAATCTAGGGGTAGATCATAGTACACACCATACATGATTGAGAGAATTTGAGGTGAGCTTTGATCGATGCTCCCGATTTTGCCCGTGAGGCAACGGTTTAGGATGGAGAATAAGGTATTCCACAGAGGGGGTAGTCTAGCCCTGCGGAAATCGTTCCTTTTTTTCAACTGTTGGTTGTACCCTAACATGTGTAGAAAGTCGATAAGTTATTCGTTTGTTGGTTGGGGGGCATACTTTTTGATTCCCATGAGACCTCTTGTTGGAAGGCCAAATTCTAATGAGAACATGGTGCGGTTGAACATCAGTTCAAGGCTCTTACTTTATAACGACAAGATTGCCAAAACTGATGTAGATAACGTACGGGTATTTGTTCAACGGTTTTGCTAAGAAGAGGGTAAAGAAAGTGGTTCTCAAGGATGTTTAGCAGGATTGTATGTTCTTTGCCAAAAGTCGTAGGAGAAGGAACAAGATAACAGTTGTTCGATTTAATGGGAAGGGTTTGCTCGAAATGGTCATTTGAGAAAAATTGTTGCAGGTGGGTAGTGGGTACAAAGGATACCTCGTCGCCGGAGTCATGTCTGTCGGCATCGGCGGCGATGTGTGGGTTGTGGGAGTCTTCAGAATGCACTGGAGAGGGTGACAGAGAGTTCGTCGGTGAAACGTGAGTAGCTTTGGAACTGGAAGCCATTTGTAGGTTTGAAAGTTCTAGGTTTTCAGAAAGAAATAAGCAAGTTCGCCGGAGAAGATGAGAGAATAGTAAAGTTTTGAAAGTGATTTTAACTTAGGTTTTATACTGTGGTAACGGATAGAATTTGGAATTGTAAGATCCCACATTGGTTGGGGAGGAGAACTAAGGTTGCCTTATAAGAGGGACTTGATACCTCCCCTATTAGACGCGTTTTAAAACCATGAGTCTAGGTGTGTGGACAAAGCGGACAATATCTGGTACGGTTGGTCTGGGATGTTACAGATGGTATCAGGGCCGGGAACCGGACTGGTGTGCCAGCGAGGACGCTGGGCTCCCAAGCGGGGTGGATTGTAAGATCCCACATTGGTTGGGGAGGAGAACTAAGGTTGCCTTATAAGAGGGACTTGATACCTCCCCTATTAGACGCGTTTTAAAACCGTGAGTCTAGGTGTGTGGACAAAGCGGACAATATCTGGTACGGTTGGTCTGGGATGTTATAGATGGTATCAGAGCACGGCTTGAGTGAATCAAACGAATTTCAGTGTGTTTGAACTCAAGTTTGCGGCCATAAAATTTTCCTTGTAATTTTTGGGACGTTACAACTTGGTATAGAGAAACGGTGAAAATGTGAGAAAGTTAAATAAAATTTGAGGTCCGCACTCGAGTTCATTCGGCGTGGTGCAAGTTTCCAGGACGACGTGATATGTACGTCAATGAAAACTCAACACGTCATCAGTGTCAGTGACGACGAGACGTCGTGGGCGGCCACATTAAATGAAAAGCGCGTGGGTTTTAAATTTTCACCACAGAAAAGTTACCGTTACAGATACAGAAATTTCCAAGTGGAAATCTTTACAGAGGTTCTGTGGGTACAGAAGCTCTGTGATTTTGGAAAACTTTTATCTCTGTAGATTGTATCTTTAATGAAAATTGTTTGAAAACGGAGAGGATCAATAAATCTTTAGTAGAGAGAAATTATCCTACATAGGTTTTTGGACCTCTGCCAGAGCCAGCAGAGGCTCTGTGACAGGAAATTTCAAATAACTAATAATTTATAAACATTTTTAATCATCCAAGTTTTTGATCAGATTTAACAATGTATTTAGGACCTATTTGAAAGTTGGTGTCCTAGAAAATTGTAAATCTCAACGATTTTGTGCAGCAGAAGTCATTTGAATGATTTGAGTGATCTACAGAGGTTATTTGGTTGAAAGAACTCTACGGCTTATGACTTCTGTAGCATTGTGTGAGTACAAGATACCAACCTATTTTTCTTCTTGATTTGGCGAATGTGATCTCTTCTGTCGCAGTCTTAGCTCCCCCCTTGACTTATGAATCTCTGTAGATTTAGCAAGGTCTCCTTTTTCGCTCCCCCTTGATCTAACAACCTTTGTAGATCAAGTATCTTCTTCTGCTCCCTCTTGACCTATGCTTAGTTCAGAATAAGATAAGTTGAGCATAAACCATAGGTCAAGTCCATCAGAGGTTCTGTGAAGGTCGTCAGAGGTTCTGAGCAGACCTTACAAAAGCTCTGTGATTTCAAGAACTATTGAAGATTTAAAAATTTACAGTCAAAAATAAAAAATAATAGAAATAAATAAAAATATTTACAAAGTTTACACAATATCTAGGTTATACTTACAGAGGTTTTGGGTACCCATATTCGTATGGGTCCTATTGTATGAAACACCTTTATGCACTTGTCATACATACCAGAAATGAAAGGCTTTTTGTCATTTTGAACATTTTGAACAGGTATAGAGTCTTTCACTATCCAAACCTTTTTCAAATTTTTAAAAGCTTGATTAACTAATTTGTCCAACGTATGATCATGAAATTTTTTTGATGTTGAGGTCTGAATTTTTGAAAACATATTTGGCTTAAAGGATCCTTTTAACAAATTATTCCTTGAATTTGAAGTTGTGTTAAGTGAATGATTTGAGTTTGCAAAATCAAATTTCTTGATCCTTTTAGCAAAAATATTCTTTTTCCTTAATCTTACCTCAAGCATCTTTTGGAGATTAAATTTGCATCTCTTCTCCAATATGATCTCAGTTGATAAATTAGAGAGTCTTTTTGTTAATCTGGATATTTCTGTTTTAAAAATCCTTCTCTCTCTTTCAAAGTCATCTTTTTGACTTAAATCTTGAATTTTTTGAACCTTCAACTGTTCAGATTCTTTTCTTTCAAAATCAGATTCTTTCCTTTCTTTTCAAGGATTTTCTGTAATTCTGAGATTTTACAAGTAAGCTCCATAGACTTTGTTTCAAGAACAGTTTTCTTCTCTTCATAATTTCCTTTTTCATTGACCACAATCTTTTCAAAACTGGAAATCAGTTTAGAGAAATTTAAACATTTTAGTTCAAGTCTTTTCTTTTCTTCATCTATCATAGATAAGTTCCTTTTTAGTTCAAGATTTTCACAGTTTAAGATTTTAACAGATTCTTCAAGTTTAGCAATTTTATCAGAAATAATAAAAATGCTTTTGTTCTTTTCATCTAGTTTTTTTTCAAGAGAAGGAATTATTTTGCGAAAATTTGTGCTGAGTTTTGAATAAAAAATTGAATCAGCATCACCACAAAATTTCATTCTAGACATTTTAAATGAGGTTTTTAACGAAAGAAACAGTTTCTATGATGTTACCAGATCGAATAAATCGAAAATGGCAGTAAAACAGAATCTGTTTGCAGGAATGAAGAACAAGTTAAAAACATACAGTTTCTTTCACAAATCTTGTAAAAACGAGGATCACTTGATATTAAAAAATCAAGCATCGCTCTGATACCAATTGTTGGTTCCCGTTTTGCTTAGACAAGATTAACCGATCTATTAGTTCGAGTTTATGTTTGATGCGGAAGCGTATTTGAAGAACTAACAGATAAGTTTGTATAGAAACAATACAGAATATAAAGAAACGGTGATCAGAATATGATATCTCAAAGATTACTGAGTTTCAATATATAGCAAGAACAGATTTAAGAACAGTGAGTATGCAAAGCTTTAAACAGATATGACTCTAAATGTGCATAAGCTATGTGTTCTTGTGTGTTGATTTTTGTGTGTGTTCTTGTTGTTGTGTGTTGTTATTGTTGTTAGGAAGAACTAAACATTAGTCTTCCTTTTATACTACTCTAAGGGGACCATAAAGTATAAGCTACTGTTGATCGGACGGCATGAATAGTTGTACGTATTGTATTGCATTAAATGCCGCAGACGTCTATGTTGTACTAAGCCCTATTGAGTCCACTCAGATTTTGACACGTGTTGAAGTTGGACAGGGCATGCTACCATGCAAGTTGATGAACAGATCCAGGAACAGTAGCAAGATATTTCTTCAACGGTGGCAAGATATTATAAATATCTTCCAAGTCTTCAGTCTGAACCGCAGAGGCTCTGTCAAGGGTGACAGAGGTTCTGTGGTTGGTCCTTTGTAGAGTAGTCTTCACTGGGTTCCTTGTCTTCTGATGTTGTCTGCAGAGGCTCTGTTATTGGTAACAGAGGTTCTGAGGTCTTGGTCTTCTGAAAGCGTCCTTCTGTAGTTTCTTCGGTCTTTGATTACTCCTGATTAAACTTCCTTTGATTCTTCTGACATGCCCGGCAGAGCTTCTGTTGTACTCAGCAGAGCTTCTGTGGAAGTTCTTCTGTACCTAGCCATTTTTCAATACTACTAATATTTCAGAATATTGGAGCTAACACATACAGAATGAAGTATCCATCAAAACACTCCTCGGGACGAATGTGATCGGGCATAATAAGCTTGACCACGTCGGGAATCCCGACCAAGGTCCTAAAGACGCTTACATTTTCGTCGGTGATTATAGTGCTAGGAGGTTCGCCGGACATAATGAAGTCAGGAGGGTTTACTAGGGCTAAGGAAACATATCTCAGGTCCTACTTCTTCGCTTGTCTCCTAGCTGTCGACTTAAGGCGCATAAAGAGACAGAGAAGAGATTGTACCTTATATAGACTCTTAAACCTCGAACGAAAGATGGAAGGGATTTGGTTTTTGCAGATTTTGGCAAAAATCAGAGGAAATCTCTCTCTAGAATACTTGAAGGAATAAAAAAGGAAAGGATTGGCCGAAAGCCCCTATATATACGGTTTCCAATGTCAGGTCGAGTCGCTCAATGATCGACATATGGTACCAACCTTTCGCATGCCACCGTCGGATGGTCACCACGTGTCCATGTTAGGGTCAATTTATGTTGATTTAAAGTTCAAGGTTTAAACTGTAATTATTTATTTTGAGCCTTATTAGTGAACGGGGCGTGGGCTTTGTAACCACGGGCCCGCCATATAAATAGATTGCTTCGCCTTAGAAAATAGGCTAGTTGTCTCATTTGCTTTCATTCATTCGTATTGTAATTCTCTCATATTTAAAGCATAATACAGGGATGACCAGTTGAAATCATTACTCATATTGTTTATCTATTTGATTTCATAATTGTTGCACGGATCTGGAACTAACAATTGGTATCAGAGCAGACGGACGGATTCGATTCAAAGCATACAAGTTGACTTTTGGTAATTTATTGACTTTTCTCGTCTGCCATATTCTTGATTTTTCAAATATTTGATTCTAAGAAAATTGTTCAATTCTGTTTATTGGGTTGTGTTAGCATTATACTTAATAGTGTTTCTGCAAATTTTCACACCGTAATTCGATCGTTTGAGTGGTTAATTTAGCAAATTAAGTTCAAAGTTTTTGGTAGTGTTCTTCATTAAAAATCGAATTTTTACCATCAAAAGGTGTTGTTTTTGCATTGAAACCGATTGGGTTAGTGTTATTTTTGTGTTTGGTAGTGTTTCTAATCTTTCAGGAACATTTTTTAGCAACCCTAATCGAGTTTCAATCGATTTGGAAAAGTCAGCCGCAGAGTCCGGATAACACAGCCGCGGTTTCCGGACAAGTTAACACTGTCCGGACGTTTGTGTTATTCCAACCGGATTCGTCTTCTATCCGGGTACGTCAAATCTTTCCGGGTAAGTCACTTAAACTCAAATCTTTCCGGGTACATTAGTTCCGGAAACCTAAAGTTTCCGGTAACCAATCTTCCCGGACAATCTTGCATCCGGTAACCAAGTTTATCCGGTAAGCATTTTATCCGGAATCTCTTGTCACCCGGTAAGAATCGCATCCGGAAACCCACATCACCCGGTAAGTACTGTGTTTATTTTTCATTCGGAAACTAAATTCATCCGGAAACCCACAGTATCCGGTAACCTTGTTTTTCCGGATTCCTTATTCGGAAACCACCCGGATTCCATAATCCGGGACCCCCGTGCTAAGTCGCAGGAGGGGGACATTTAAGTATCCTTGATACTGTTCCACTTTGAATCGAACCATCATCCGACGATCATTCCGTTGCAACCAAATATGTCTTCACGCGACGCTTCTGCTATCGGCACCACGTCTACAGCCGCTGTAGAATCAAGTCAGGTATGTGAATCTTCTGAACAAGACTTTATGAATAAAATGCAATCACTTGTTGAACAGGCAGTTTCCTTTAAGGACACAACTAAAGAACAAAAGCTTGAGATTAGATCACTAACCGAAAAGCTAGATGTTCAAACGCGAATAACAGAAAAAATTTAAGTCTGAAAATGCAATGTTAAAAGAAAAATGCAAAACTCTTTCAATAGCACCTAAAGACTTAAGGGCCAAATTATCTGATCTTCAGTCCCAGTTTGATCAGTGCATGAATGACAAAGAAGAAATTGGTTATCAATGTTCCTCTCTTCAAATTCAGCACAAGGAGTTTGTTGCCAAAATTCTTGATCTTGAAACCAAACTCCACAAAAGGGGTCAAACTGATCAAACCATTTTTCTGAATAAACCCAAAGAGTTCATGTACTTTAACAAAGAATGGGGTATCGAATATGATAACCCGCATTATTTGAAAAAGGGAAGATGGTATACACCAACTTTGTATGATTTTGCTTGTCTTGGTTTAGATAAAAAGTATCCGGAATATGCCATTCAATGGACTGGTCCTCTTGAACCAGAAAAGGAAGAGGAAACCGAGGAATATAAGCGTGCACACAAACGAGGAATACAGCTTCCGTTTTGTTATGAACCTTTGAATAATTCATATAAAAAGAACAAAAAGTATCTCTCAAATGACTACTTCGACCCTTACAAGGTTGCTAAGCCCAAGGATTCCTCCAAAAAGGATAAGGACCAAGCACCCGCAACCAAGAATGAGACGGACGAGTTTAAACTCTATGTTCCTCCTCTCATCTTGGAAGCAAAGATTGTCGAGTTGGAGGAGTCGCTTGAGAAAGAAAGGTCTGTTTTTTAAAACGAGAAGAAAGCGCTAATTCAGGAACTTGAGAAACTCAAATCTGAGAAAACCGAAGGTGTGTCAAATGAAGAAAAGGAAACCCTTCAGTGTGAAATCAATAAGCTCTCATCGAGACTGTCAGAAGTGACAAGAGAAACGATGAAAGAGCATATGATAAATAGTCAACTCCAAGTGCATCTTGACTTGCTCCATACTGCGAAGCAATTTTCACCTGAGGTTTCCTCTAACTCATCTGACACATCCTCGTGTAAACCCTTCATCGGAAATATCTCTTCGCAAGAAAATAAAGTTTCTCAAGATGAGTGTGTTAAAATGAATTTAAACTCTGATTTTTCAAACGCTTCCGCACTTAATTCCCCAAAGCACACAACCGAAAGCACAGCGTGTTCCTCGCCTTCCTTGACCGATCCAAGTCCTGTAATTCCGGAAGTTGATTTTTCAAAATACATGATCTCTGAAGGCACTTCTGATGGAGAGTTTGAGTCGTTCCCTTTCGACAAACCTCTTCCAAGTCACACTGATTTTCTATCACCAGTGGTGAATCGACCGGTCAACTTTGAAAAGGGTACTTGTTCCAACAACAAGGCCCCACCTGTGATTAAGATTACTGAATCTAAACCTGTTTCTCAAAACAAATCACAACCGAGGCAAAAGACCGAGCGATTGCCTGTTAAAAATCCTATTTCTCCAAAAGTCACTGATCGTTCTGTCCCTAAGAATGGTCGCGCAAAACAAGAAAAACCTAAGTGGCTAAACAAGGAGCATGTCAAGGATGCAGCATCAAAGTCCTTCCCCACTGCTTTTAATTCTAAAAAACACAAAGACAATTGTGCTTGGAATCATTGGAATCGTTTTGAAGTTTCTTATCCGATTAAACTTAATTCAGTTCATCAATTGATTCAGTTATCGCATGATTGCTTATGTTGTTCTAGATATGGTTGGAATGATTTTGATGAAATTCACATTAATGATTGGTTTGGGTCATATCACATGCATAATCATACACCCAAATGCAAACCCCGTAATAACAAGAGAAAATATCATAAACAACGGGGTTCTCAAACAGAGGTTAAACCAAAGCAGGAAAGGAAACTTAATTCAAAACCAGTTCCTCCTACTAAGGTTAAAACTACACCTAAGAGGCAACCTGCGTCAAAACAGTCTCCTCCGAAAGGTGTGAAACCTAACCCTCCGGGACCCAGACAAATCTGGGTACCCAAGGTCCACTAAACTTGTTTTGCAGGACGGTCATGTGTGGTTCTTAGATACTGGATGCTCCACACACACGACCGGAAGGAGGGAGCTGCTAACGATCTATAAGGAACAATATTACGAAGACGTGAGGTTTATCTATACCTGAGCTTTCACGAGCTGCTTATGTGTTTAGGGGGATCATGATCAGCTATCAGGTAAGTTTACTCTACTATTGAGGGGGAGTGTCACACACGTTTTTCTTTAAATGTCCGAAAAACTTTTTGTGTGTAGACATTCCCGTGTGCATTTCACTCTACGCGCACATTCTGAAGGGGAGCATAGCATCTTATGCCCATCATTTGAGGGGGAGCGACACAGTGTTTTTTCTTTAAATTAATAAAAGTTTTTTGTGTCGGCCTCTTCATTGCACAATTTTGCACTATTTGAGGGGGAGCAAAGTCTTCCCCATGCTCAGTTTGAGGGGGAGCGAGAGAATACTTTGTAAAAATCCTAAGGGTATCATATTTTTTTGAAAATAGCAGAAACAAACAAGTTTTCTTGGAATATTTTCAAAGTGTCCGGACACGTCACCGGATACCATTTAATCCGGACAGCTTTCCGGACCGGTTAAGTATCCGGGTTGACCCATCCGGATTACTTGGTCATCATATATAAGATATCCGGACACCCTAATCCTCATTTATCCGGATAGTATGCCTTGTCCGGGAAGTTATGTTTTCTAGTCTTATGTCCGGATATCCCTGTTTGTCAGCTCAGTACCTATTTTGTCACTGCCAGTCCTCAATCTGTCTCAGATTGAGCCATTGAATGCAAAGGTACGCGCTGATATTTGTTTTTCCGTCTTGTTTACTAACTTTGGGTCTTTTACAGATATTCCATGGCGGATCAACAACCTCAACAAAATCCGAGTGGGAGTGTCACACTGTTTTTCCTAAAAGTCTAAATATTTTTTCATTGTGTCGATGTCTCCCAAGTAAATAACACTCTTACTCTGAGGGGGAGCAAGTCAAACCCCATTTATGTTTTGAGGGGGAGCAGGATAACACCCCAGCTATGCTATACCTAAAGCCCTACATGTGATAGCATATAGACGAGAGTTAGGGAATCCCATGGTCCAGCCAGCGCCGGAGGGACCTTCCCCGGGACATAGAACATGTGAGAAGGAGGGAGTTAAGGTCGAAAGAGAACCAAGAAAGATTGAGCCGTAAAGATAACGAGGCTCCTGAGAGAATCCAACCAGGTGTCACACGGGTAGCCACATCTGCTATCTCGTCTCATCCGTTGGGACGGGTTATTGAAGAAGCCTCCGTGGACCCAGCGGAGCAATTGCACAACCCCCTCATCCACTCATCCGTCTCTCAAAAGACGGATGTTTCAGTTTCTCACGGGGAAATAGCACAACTTCCATCGGTCTCTCATTCGGAGAGTTCGGGTGTTTAAATAAGAGACCAGCAGCCCCCGGTCTCGCCATCATTTCGTGCACAATCGAGTCTAGAGCCAATTGATATTTTAAATTCTTCGGCTAGGACAAAAGAGGTACACCACCAAGTCGAGATTCTTCGTGACTCGACCGGAACATTTGTAGTGTCTCCGTCTGCCGGAACACGAGGATCAGACGGAAATCCTACCACAGCTACCATCTTGCCAACTGTGAACGTTGGTGGCTCTGCCTCTCAGGTAGATGCCTCAACGGGTAACCTAAGTGGTCCCGGAGTTAGTAACCCAGACTTTGTGTCGCAAGGGTCCCTGGACAACACCTTCAAGGCTGTCCAACAGGCAATGGAGCAGCATGTCTCCGCCGAGCTCGCCAAAATAATCAAAGGCAAAGCAAAGATCGTCGAAACTGAAACCGCAGCTACACCTCCACCGACATTCGTTCAGCCAATCTATTTGGTGGATACTCTGAAGACGATGCTTTTGGATCAGCTACTCCAGCAGTCTGAATCCGACTACTCAACTGAAGCAGACCTGATATCCGTTTTGAAATCCCAGGTCACTGCTCTTTCATCATCCATCACGACTCGTTTAGACGCCATTGACTCGACTCTCAAGGACTACAATAAAGCGCTCACAACGCTGTCCGAGAGAGTCCGTTCCCTCGAAGATACATGTAAGAGTCAAGCAGGCGGTCTGAAGCGGAAACACGATGACCAGGATGATCCTGATCACCGTGAGGGGGAGAAAAGATTAAGACCTACCGAGACCGCCTCTATCCTCGCCTAAACGACAACCGTGGTTCATCTGGAACCAGCAACTGCGACAACAACAACCGACGCCCAACCTGAAGCCGAGTTGCCATTAGCCGAAATGGTAATCGATATGGACATATCAGATGATGAAGACCCGACGGTTGAAAAGCCCGAGGGTTCAACACAAGAACTGTTCGACTTTGATTCATCAGACAGACCGTTACTGGATATAATCGATCCAGACTGTGAAGCCAACCCGGAGACCGAAGATGCATGGTATGAAAAAGCCGCCAGTGACGTAAATCTCTAGGTAAATTTGGGTTTCCCTACTGATGAAGGCGAGAACATCGACTATGATCCGTTCCTGCTCCAGAATTTTGATGGTACTTCTCCCGTTCACTATGCTCAACCCACTGGAACTTCAACAAGACCTGAAACTACTACTGCCAATATTCCGACAACTCCTCTGCAAACGACAGCTTCTGATCTTCATCCCCCTCCTCAGCAACAAATCCGTTGGGAGAAGATCATGGTACTTATCCCTCATCTGGAGGAATCTTTGAAGAAGTTGTTCGTCCACAAGCTTCCCCAGATCGAGCCGATCTTTTGCCTTGGTATTTACAACCTCAACCCCGAATACCAACGACGTTATATCAGCACAATGCAGCGGTGTCTTCCAGTCAGCCAAGTCATAACCAAGCATCAGATCACAGAGGTACTTAACATCCATTCAAGACGCATCATGAAAATCGTCTACCCAGTATTCACTGTCCGACGTGAAGATGGGAATGAATGGAAATGCTCTGATACCAATTGTTAGTCCTATATTGATCAGGTAACAACGATTCAATGAGAAATAACAAGAACAGTTAATGATTTCAACTTGTCACCCCTCTCATATTCATTCAAAGTATTAAGCGTTCAACAAGATTACAATGGAAGTAAAGGAACGACTTTTTCTCTCTAAGCCTAATGAATGATAATGAATCGCCTAACCTAATTCAAGGTTAACACTAACCTTATATACCAAGGCCTATTAGCACAAAGGCCCTTGGCCCATTAACTTAATCTAAGCCCATTTAACACAAATGAGGCTTTTACAATAATTAATTAAAAAAATTAAGCACTATATAATTATTTATATATCTTTCTAATATGTAGGACATTTATGGTCCTAACAATCTCCCCCTAAAGATATATAAATAAAAATCGGTCTTGAAACCTTCAGGTCTTGATCTTCTCTTCTTCTTGAATCTTTGAAGCACTTCGGCGCTGCTTGTCTTCATGTCTTTTCAGCGCTCCCCCTTGAATAAAGCTCTTGGTCTTCATATCTTCAACTTTGTAACCAGATTTGGTGAACAACAAATTTGTATTTGAACCGCGAGACCGTTCGACTTCCTGGCTATTCTGAAAGACCTTCGTACAAGAACCATCCGACCGCTTGAAGTTACAAAGGCGCTCGAAGCTGTTCGTCGATACCTGGTCCGTATCATTATGATGTCATATCTAACGGATTTTCAAATGGCTATCGAGAATAGGGCAAAGAAGGTAAATCTGATAAGGCGGAATCTGAATGCTCCTGAGTTGAAGATGTATCCCGAGAACTCTCTGCTTCTAGAACCTGAATTTGGGATAGTCTACAACAACGAACATAACGAAAAGAAGTTTATGCGTTTCAGTCAGATAGACAGATTATGCGACGGCACACTCCTCAAAGTTCGAGATGCTCTTCGAAAGATCATTACACACGAGTCTGAAAATCCAAGGTACTCATATGTTCCGAATCCGAATGAAACAACTGCTCGGAATGCCTTGGAATTGGTTGAAGATCGCATCGACTACCGCCGTGCTATCAGATGGTTCGAGATTCAATTCGCGCTTCGCAAAAGATATGTCTACAACTGGCGAGAGCTAGAGTGCGAACTCGAACTTTAAATCAAAGGGGGAGATTGTTAGGGTCAATCTATGTTGATTTAAAGTTCAGGGTTTAAACTGTAATTCTTTATTTTGAGCCTTTTTAGTGAACGGGTCGTGGGCTTGTTAACCACTGACCCGCCATATAAATAGATTGCTTAGCCTTAGAAAATAGGCTAGTTGTCTCATTTGCTTTCATTCATTCGTATTGTAATTCTATCATATTGAAAGCATAATAAAGGGATGACCAGTTGAAATCATTACTCATATTGTTTATCTATTCGATTTCATAATTGTTGCACGGATATGGAACTAACAGTCCACATCTGTCATCTACACACGTCGTACGTCGGCATGAGGTCACCGATCTTATCGACTTTTCGGTTGCCTCTGAACCAATTCAGTTACTTTAGAACCAGAGTTGTCGCATTGGACGACATGTGTCCTTAAAATTTAAAATTTAAATTGGCGCACTAAATTGAAATTTTGGGGGAAAATTGTTTGGGTAAAAAGCCACACCTCATGACCGACGTAAGAAACCAAACGACTTATTTCATACGTTAAGTCTTATATTAGGATAAGGTCCTGTAAGTTACGTATGAACGTGACCATAGTCGTCACTTAATATATCGGTCATTAGATATCTACGACTTACGACCAAGACCCCTGTCAGAATGCACGACTGTCGTAAGATTATTCTCGATCGTAACATACTAACTCTCGACAAGCGTTTTCTTTGTGTCTCATTAATGCATGTCAAAGCACATTAAAGAGCAACTGTCATAACTGAAGACCACAATCAAGCATATTTACTATCCAAAACCGTTTTCTGTGTTTATAAAGGGAATTAAAGACATCGAAGCCTATATAAATCAAGCTAAATCCATACTCGAGGGGACACAAAGGAATCTACACAAGAATTCCAGAAGCATTCTTGAAGCTCTCAAGCGATCACTCGTATTTTTCCACGAAGAAACTCACGACAAAGCATTTTCAATCACGACGCATGTTAGGGTAAAATATGTGTTGATTTAAAGTTCAAGGGTTAATTTGTAATAGATTAATCTTAGTCCATTGTGAACGGGCCGTGGGCTTGTTACCACGGGCCTAGCGTATTTAAAGTGCAATTAGCTTAGAAAATTAGCTAGTTGTCTCATTTAGCTTTTCTGCTTTACACTGTAATTCTCTCTAATTCAATAGCTAAGTGGGCAGCCTTTGTGAATCATATCAACTGTTCTTATTTGCTTATTCACAAACATAATCGTTGCATGGATCTGGATTCTACAATTGGTATCAGAGCAGACAGACGGATTCGATTCAAAGCTTCATTCATCAATTTCTAGTTAGTTTGACTTTTACTCGTCTGACTATTCTTGAATTCTTGAATATTTGATTCAGTCGAAATTGGTTGTTTTTGCTTATTGGGTTGTGTTAGCATTATCGTTATAAGTGTTTCTGCAAATTTTCACATCCTAATTCATTCGTTTGAGTGGTCAATTTAGCAATTTAAGATCTAAAGTTTGGTAGTGTTCTTGACAAAGATTCGATTTTTAACCATCAAAACATGTTGTTTTTGCTCTAAAAATGATTGGGTTAGTGTTGTTTTTGTGTTTGGGATTGTTTCTAATCTTTCAGGAACCTTCGTGTGCAACCCTAATCGAAAAAATCGATCGATTTGAGCAAACAGTCGACTTGTCCGGATAAAACAGCCGACTTTTCCGGACAACTTAAAGGTGTCCGAACGTTTGTGTGATTTTCATCCGGATAACTCCAATTCCATCCGGACTCCTCATTTTTCCGGGTAAGTTCTGCAATACGGGTAAGTCACTAATCCTTATACTATCCGGGTAACATTTGTATCCGGAAACCCAGTGTTTCCGGACATATCTTATCCGGACAATCCATTTTACCCGGAAACTTCATTGCATCCGGACAACTCAAGTTATTCGGACTCTTCATCTTATCCGGAAATCTTTTACCCGGTCACTTAGTGTTTACTCCATCTTATCCGGAAAACCCTCACATCCGGTAAGCTCTTATCACCCGGTAACCTCATTTTTTCGGATTCCTTATCCGGAAACCACCCGGATTCCACCGGGACCCTCGTGCTAAGTCGCAGGAGGGGGACATTTAAGTATTCGTGATACTGTGCCACTTTGAATCGAACAATCGTCTGACGATCACTCCAGTGCAACTGAAGATGTCTCCTGCTGAAGAAGACATGAAAAAGCCGTGTCAGGTATGTGAACCTATCTTTTCAGAACTTTATGTCCGAGTGAAACCTCTTGCTGAACGGGTAGATTCCTTTAAGGCCACTTCTAAAGAACAACAGCTTGAGATTAGGTCTCTAACCGAAAAGCTAGATGTTCAAAAGAAAATATCTGAAAAATATAAGTCTGAAAATGTGAAATCCCAAATCTCTAGCAATAAGATATGAATGTAGTGAGAGAGAATCTAGAGAGCAAATATGTCATCCATGTATTGAGCTCAAAGGATTACAAAAGGTTTCTCAAAGATTACTAAAGCTTTCTAAAGTATTACTTACAAATGAACTAGACAAGCCTATTTATACCCATGACATACAAGGTATAGAGGCATTAACAATACTGTATAGACTCATACAGTACATTGACTTTACAGTAAATCTTGAATACAATAATGCTCTGATACCAATTGTGAAATCCCAAATCTCTAGCAATAAGATATGAATGTAGTGAGAGAGAATCTAGAGAGCAAATATGTCATCCATGTATTGAGCTCAAAGGATTACAAAAGGTTTCTCAAAGATTACTAAAGCTTTCTAAAGTATTACTTACAAATGAACTAGACAAGCCTATTTATACCCATGACATACAAGGTATAGAGGCATTCACAATACTGTATAGACTCATACAGTACATTGACTTTACAGTAAATCTTGAATACAATAATGCTCTAACAGAAAATGCTATTTTAAAGGAGAAATGCAAAAATCTTTCTATAGCACCTAAAGACTTACGGGCCAAATTATCTGAACTTCAGTCACAGTTTGATCAGTGCTTGAATGAAAAAGCAGAAATTGTTTATCAATGCTCTGCTCTTCAAATTCAGCACAAGGAGTTTGTAAATAAAATCACTGATCTTGAAACAAAACTCCACAAAAGGGGTCAAACTGATCAAACCATCTTTCTAAATAAACCTAAAGAGTTTACATACTTTAAAAAAGAGTGGGGAATCGGATATGATAACCCACACTATTTGAAAAAGGGAAGATGGCATGTACCCACTTTGTATGATTTTGCTTGTTTTGGGTTAGATAAAAAGTATCCAGAGTACGCAATTCAATGGACTGGTCCTCTTGAACGAGAAAAGGAGGAGGAAACCGAGGAACATAAACGCACACACAAACGAGGAATTCAACTTCCATTTTGTTATGAACCATTAAACTACTCGTATCAAAAGAACAAAAAGTACCTTTCCAATGACTACTTCGACCCCTACAAGGTAGCTACACCCAAGGATTCCTCCAACAAGGATGAGGAAGTAGCACCTGCAACCAAGACTTAGACGGACGAGTTTAAACTCTATGTTCCCCCTCTCATCTTGGAAGCAAAGATAGTCGAGTTGGAAGAGTCACTCGAAAAGGAAAGGTCTGTTTTTCAAAATCAGAGGAAAGAGTTAATTAAGAATCTTGAGAAACTCAAATCTGAGAAAACCGACGGTGTGTCAAGTGAGGAAAAGGAAAAATTTCAGTGGGAAATCAATACACTCTCGTCAAAATTGTCTGAAATGACAAGAGAAACGATGAAAGAGCACCTGAGAAATGGTCAACTTCAAGAACAGATTGACATTCTCCATGCTCAAAAGCAGAATTCCCCTGATCTTTCCTCCAACTCATCTGACACATCCTCGTGTAAAGCCTTCATTGGAAATATCTCTTCTCAAGACAGTAACGTCTCTCAACACGAATGTGCTCAACGGAATTTAAACTCTGATTTTTTAAACGCTTCCGCACCAAGTTCCCCTAAGCACATAAACACAAAGCATTCCTCGCCTTCCTCACCTGATCCTAGTCCAGTACTTCCGGAGACAGATTTTTCAGAATACATGAACTCCGAAGGTATGTCTGATAGAGAGTTTGAGTCGTTCCCTTTCGACAAACCTCTTCCAAGTCATTCTGGCTTTTTGTCTCCAGTGGTTAATCGTCCGGTCAATTTTCAAAAGGGCGACTGTTCTCAATCCAAGACTCCGGCTGTGATCGAGATTCTTAAAAATGCTTCAAATTCTCAAAAACAATCACAACCGAAGCAAAAGACCGAACGACCGACCACTATGTTGGGAACTGAAGATTTGCTAAGTATGGTTAGTACTGCCAGAACAACGTTAGTACTGCCAGAACAATGTTAGTACTGCCAGAACAACGTTAGTACTGCCATAACAACAATACTACTGCCAAAGCAAGGTTAGTACTGCAAGTAAAAGTTAATGCTGCTGGAACAATGTTAGTACTGCTTGTGCATAACGATGTTAATACTGCCGGTGATCATATTTATGGAATGCGAGAATGTTGGAGATAAAGATGGAATGAGTGAAGATAAGCATGAAAGAATATTCTGAAGATCAATTTTGTTTTGATAGTTATCTTGTAATTATTTAGTATAAATAGATGTTGATAGATAGCTATTCCGTAAGAGAGATTTCATGAGAATTCGTTTTTGTTTTAGAGAGAATTAACCTCAAGGTTTAGAACCCTATTTCTAGAGAAGTAGAAGTCGTCTTGTTGAGCCTGTTCAACAAGATTAAGGTTTGGTTGTAAACTTGTGAGTTGAAGCATTGAATACAAACAGATTGTGTTTTCTGATTAGTTGTTCATTGAGTGTGTTTGAATTAAAGTTCTATTCCGCAAGATTCTTTAATTCTAATTTCTAAGTATAGTTATTCTTGTTTGGAATCGATCCTGACAGGTGGTATCAGAGCTTGGTTTCTTAGAAATCTACAATCATTATGGACAACACAGTCGAATCAAACAGTACTCTTGTTTCAAAGGTTCCGATGCTCAGGCCTAATGAGTTTGACATGTGGAAGATTAGAATCAAGCAGTATATTTTGCTTACTGATTATTCCATCTGGGATATTATAGAGAATGGTCCATGTGCTGAAGGAAAGGTTGGACCAGATGGCAAAAGACCCCCTCCAAAGACTGATGCAGAAAGAAAGGTTAGACAAACAGAGATGAAAGCCTTAAGCACTCTGCTTTTGGCTATTCCCAATGAGTATCAGCACCAATTTCATCACTGCACTGATGCTCAGATTTTATGGAATGCATTGGAAAAGAGATTCACTGGTACCAAGAGCATCAAGAGGAACCAGAATGCAATTCTTAAGCAACAATATGAAAATTTTACTTCTACAAAGAATGAGTCTATGACTCAAACTTTTGATAGATTTAATAAGTTGAATGGAGAATTGGCTACAGTTGGAGTTAGTATGGAGGCTGATGATGTAAACAGGAAGTTTCTAAGATCATTAGGTGAGGAATGGACAATGTATACTGTGTCTTTCAGACAGAATGACCAGTTAGAAGATAAAGAGCTTGATGATCTTTACAATGATCTTAGGGTTTTTGAAGCAGAGGTTGAAGCCAAGAAGAAGCCCTCAGGATATGTGTACAATGCTGCACTCCTATCAGCATCAACTGATTCTACTGCTAACCCTGAATCAGTTAGTACTGCTGGTGGAGTCAATCAGGAGAAGGCCAATGATTCTGTACTAGAAGCTTTCTTTTCTAGTCATGTTAACTCCTCATTAATTAATGATGACTTAGAACAGATTAATGCTGATGATCTTGAGGAGATGGATATCAAGTGGCAGATGGCTATGCTTTCTATGAGGGTGAAGAAGTTTATAAAGAGGACTGGGAGAAACAACTTTTCCCAAAGAAGAGAAGATGGTGCTGGGTTTGACAAGTCTAAGGTGGAATGCTACAAGTGTCATAAGATGGGACACTTTGCCAGAGAATGCAGAGGTGGAGTATCTCAAAACAACCATCAACAAGCTCAGACTGGAAGCTTCAACCAGAACAGAAACTCTGTTCAAGCCCTTGTTTCTCAACAAGGAATGGGATTTGATTGGAGTGATCAAGCAGAAGAGGCAATTCAGAATCATGCACTCATGGCAGAAGTCTCAGATCTTCCTACTGAGGTAAAATCTAATCTCTGTTCTCAAGCTTGTATAGACACTGTGAAAAGGTATAGAGATCACAACCAGGGAATGTGTGATGACCTTAAGAGATTAGAAAAGGATAGAAGAGATTATGTAGTGAATGTTGAGAGGTTTGAAGAACAAATTAAGGCTTTTCAAGCCAATGAACTTCAACACTCATATGATACAAACTACTGGAAGTGGGAGAAGAATGGTCTAGAGTTCCAACTGAAAGAGTCTAGGGAGGAATGTGAGAAATTAAAAGGAGAACTTGAGAAAGTAAAACTTGATGTTGAAAAGTTTTCATGTGCTTCTAAAGTCATGGACACCATAATAAATGCTCAAATCCATAGTAAGATGAAACCAGGCATAGGGTACAATGCCACACCCCCACCCTACAACAACACATACATCCCTCCTAGGTCAGACCTGTTAGAAACCATGGATAGGAAGGACTTACCTGAAGGAGCTACTAAAGTAGATCCATTAGATGAAGTTGTTGTTGAGGATAAAACTGAAAAAGAAGAGTCTAAGAAAAGGAACAAGAATATCAGTGGTGAGATCCCTTTAGAGAATTACATCAAGACTAATGAGGAAGGTGGAAGTCCCTGGGATAAGAATAATGAGATGAAAAGATCTGAAAAAGGAAAGGGAGTTCATTATACACATACCACTGTTGTGAATTCCAATACTTGTGAACATTGTTCTTGCAAGAATTCTCAAAAGAATGAACCCCAAAAACATGATAAAAAGAGGGGAAATCAAAGAAACTGGAATAATCAGTGGGCTCAAAAACAAGGAGTTGATCTGCAAAGGATTAACAGACCAAAACCTTGTTTTATCTGTGGCAAATTGAATCACCTTGCCAAACACTGTTACTTCAATCCTATTAACCAAAGGATAAATTTTCAAAGAACTTTTCAAAAATCAAATGGTTATAGGAAGCCTGTAAGAAATCATGTGGCTAAGAAACAAGCTAAATCCAAAAGCCACATGAGGAAAAAGACTGAAAAAGAATGTGTCACAATGTGGGTTCCTAAAAGCACTAGTGTTAGTACTGTTGCCTCAGATAGTACTGTTGCTAGCAGTGTTAGTGCTTCTAACACTGTTAGTACTTCTTCTAGAAGCAATACTGCTGCTAGCAGTGTTAGTACTGCTAACACTGTTAGTACTTCTTCTAAAGATAATACTGCTTCTAGTGTTTGTGCTGTTAGTACTGCTGCCTCAGACAATACTGCTGCTAGCAGTGTTAGTGCTACTAACACTGTTAGTACTTCTTCTAGAAGCAATACTGCTGCTAGCAGTGTTAGTACTGCTAACACTGTTAGTACTTCTTCTAAAGATAATACTGCTTCTAGTGTTTGTGCTGCTAGACCAATCATCTTGACAAAGTACTCCAGTACTGAAGTTCCTCAGGTTGAAAAACTTATCCAAACTGAATGTAAGTACTTTGATGAGCAAGGGAGACCCAAGACCACTTTGGCTTGGGTTCCCAATAAAAACAAATTGATTTATCTTATGTGCAGGGCAACCAACAGCTCAAGGGGAAGAGCATCTGGCATGTTGATAGTGGTTGCTCCAGGCACATGACAGGTAACATGGCCTGCCTCAAGAATTTCAAAAGAATAGATGGAGGACATGTTGCTTTTGGGAATAATCCTGCAGGAGGTAAGATAAGTGGTAAAGGTGATGTATCAAAAGGTAAGATGACATTTGAGGATGTTTACTATGTTGAGCAATTGAGATACAACCTGTTAAGTGTATCACAGGTCTGTGACAAGAAACATAGTATATTATTTACTGATTCTGAATGCATTATTCTTGCTCCTGGATTCAAAGTAGTTGATGAAAACATGATACTATTGAGAACTCCTAGAAAGGATAATGTGTATTGTTTAGATTTAGAAAGTGTTTCATCTGATTCATCCCTAAACTGTTTGGTATCAAAAGCTTCAATGGATGAATCATCACTTTGGCACAGAAGGATGTGTCACATGAATTTTAAAATAATGAATAAACTTGTTAAACATAATCTTTTTAGGGGTTTACCGTCAAAAGTTTATTCATGTGATGATCATTGTGTTGCTTGTCTCAAAGGCAAACAACACAAAACTTCTCATAAGTCCAAAGAGATAAACACTATCTCAAATCCTCTTCAGTTGTTGCATATGGATCTGTTTGGCCCTACAAATGTCATGAGCATTGGCAAGAAGTCATACTGTTTAGTTATTTTTGATGATTACTCTAGATTTACTTGGGTATATTTTCTGAGAACTAAAGATGAGACAAGTGGACTGATCAAATCTCTTATTCTTAGAATTGAAAACCAATCAAATCAAAAAGTGAAAGTCATTAGATCAGATAATGGGAGTGAATTTAAAAACCTTGATCTAAACACCTTTTGTGAGGAAAAAGGAATTGAGAGACAATACAGTGCTCCTAGGACTCCACAACAGAATAGTGTTGCTGAGAGAAGGAATAGGACACTGATTGAGGCTGCTAGATCTCTGTTAGCTGATTCAAAATTACCCACTACTTTTTGGGCAGAAGCAGTTAATACTGCTTGTTATGTCCAAAACAGAGTTTTGGTAATAAAGCCTAAAAACAAGACACCTTATGAGCTTTTTCAGAAAAAGAAACCATTTATTGGATTTTTCAAACCATTTGGGTGTCCTTGTACAATTCTCAATACCAAATCTCACTTAGGTAAGTTTGATAGCAAAGCAGATGATGGTTTTCTTGTTGGTTACTCATCTCAAAGTAAGTCTTACAGAGTGTTTAATACCTCTTCTAGAATAATTGAAGAAAGTGACAATGTCAAATGCAATGAGAACACACCAAATCCTATTGGTTCAGGTCCTGCTTGGCTATTTGACATTGATTCACTCACTAATTCTTTGGATATCAGTAGTGATGTAAATGCAGGACAAAGGGATGCACCACCATCAGATCACAGAATTCAGTCTGTGATATTTCCACTCCCTACCATTGATCCTGTTGACTTCTGTGAACAAGAAAAGGAAGCTGAACCCATTCAGAATGATGAAGAGAGAAGAATAGAGGAAAACCAGCCTTCAAGTCCAAATTCCAGAGAGTCTGAAGTGACTGAAGAAGCTGAAGAAAATCCAGACTTAAATGAGTCAAATCTGGATGTGAACTTACAAGAAGAATCTGGTCATCCATCAAGAACTCAGAAAAATCATCCTCCTGAGTTGGTAATTGGAGACATTGCTTCTCCCATGATGACTAGGAATCAAAGCAGACTTCAAGAGCTACAAGATCAGCAAAATACAGTTAATACTATACTCACTTGCTTTCTATCCCAAATTGAGCCCAAAAAGGCTTATGATACTATGAAAGATCCAAGTTGGATAGAAGCAATGCAAGAGGAGCTGCTACAGTTCAAGATACAAAATGTTTGGAACTTGGTGGACCATCCAAAAGGTCATAGGGCAATTGGCACCAAGTGGATTTTCAGAAATAAGAAGGACGAGAGAGGAATTGTTATCAAGAACAAAGCCAGGCTGGTTGCACAAGGGTATACTCAGGAAGAGGGTATAGACTATGAGGAAGTCTTTGCTCCAGTTGCAAGGATTGAGGCAATTAGGTTGTTTCTAGCCTATGCCTCATATATGAGGTTTAAGGTCTACCAGATGGATGTAAAAAGTGCTTTTCTATATGGGACTATAGATGAAGAAGTGTATGTCTGTCAACCCCCTGGATTTGAGAATCCATTGTATCATGACAGAGTGTACAAGTTAAAGAAGGCACTTTATGGTCTACATCAAGCCCCAAGAGCATGGTATGACACCTTGTCTACCTATCTCTTGGAAAATGGATTTGAAAGAGGAATCATTGATAAGACCTTATTCATTAAAAGGGAAAAGAAGGACACCCTACTTGTTCAGATATATGTGGATGACATTATCTTTGGATCCACAAATGATCAAATGTGTAAAGACTTTGAGGAGTTAATGCACAAGAGCTTCAAGATGAGTTCCATGGGTGAACTTACTTTCTTCCTTGGGCTTCAGGTGAAACAGAAGAAGGATGGGATTTTCATATGCCAATCCAAATATGTGAAAGACATCCTGGATAAGTTTGGATTATCAGACTCAAAGCCAGCAAGCACACCAATGGAGACACACAAACAGATCAATGTTGATCTTGAGGGGGAGGATGTGGATGTCCATCATTACAGATCAATGATTGGATCACTCATGTATCTCACAGCCTCTAGACCAGATATTATGTTTCCAGTATGTGTATGTGCCAGATTTCAAGTTACACCAAAGCAATCACACCTTCATGCAGTCAAGAGGATATTTAGATACCTAAGAGGGCAACCTAGATTAGGTCTCTGGTATCATTATGAATCATCCTTTGATCTACTTGCATACTCAGATAGTGACTTGGGTGGAGCTAACATGGATAGGAAGTCTACTTCAGGTGGATGTCAGTTTTTGGGTGCAAGACTAGTATCTTGGCAGTGTAAGAAACAAACCACAGTGTCCTTATCTACAACAGAAGCTGAGTATATAGCTGCTGCAAGCTGCTGCTCTCAGGTTCTATGGATACAGAATCAGATGTTGGACTATGGGGTAACATTTTTTCACACTCCAATCTTCATTGACAACAACAGTGCTATTAGCATTGTTAACAATCCTGTCAAACACTCAAAAACAAAGCACAAAGAGATCAGGTATCACTTTATTCGAGATTGTAATGAAAAGAAATTAATTCAAGTTGCTAAAGTTCATACCAATGACCAGTTTGCTGATCTATTCACAAAAGCTTTTGATGTGGGTAGATTCACTTTCTTGGTAACAAGTGTGGGCATGATCAACCTTGAATAAAGTCATGATTTTCAGTTTTTATACTTGTATTTCCTTCTATATTTGGTACTACTAACTCTTCTTCTCAGAATCTTCTGTATGACTCAGATTGACAAGTGCTGAAAAGTTACTACTGCCAGTGCATAGTTACTACTGCCAGTGCATAGTTACTACTGCCAGTGCATAGTTACTACTGCCAGTGCATAGTTACTACTGCCAGTGCATAGTTACTACTGTCAGTGCATAGTTACTACTGCCAGTGCATAGTTACTACTGCCAGTGCATAGTTACTACTGCCAGTGCATAGTTACTACTGCCAGTGCATAGTTACTACTGCCAGTACATAGTTAATACTGCTTCGTACTTAATACTGCATGTGTCGTTAATACTGCTTTAAAAAAAAATTAGGGCTACTACTGCTATAAATACCTCTTTCAACCCGCCAAAGTTCATAACGTCTCTTTGAATTCTATTCATCTCTCTCTCTTTCTAACTATTCTCTCCCAAGAATCTCTGTTTTCTGTCAAGAATCCTCAGGTACAATGGAGTTTATCGACGAACACAACGAGATTGCCATGCTCCAGAAGCCAAAACAGTCCGCAGGTTTTCACGACATTGTGGATTTCCTCAAGTCCACGCATATATCCTATGCCCTAACGGTGACCCCGACAATCTACATCGAGCATCAAAAGCAGTTCTGGGAAAATGCCACCGTGGTGTCTGAAGATGGGCAGAAAATCATCAAAACAAGGGTGTGTGACAAAGCCTTGAATGTTACAGAGGAGCTTATTCGCATCACTCTTCGATTGGATGATGCCTCAGGTATGACGTCTATTCCTAATGACGATCTATACTCAACTTTAACGAGAATGGGGTATGAAGGTCCCATTGGAATCTTTAAGTTTTTCAAGCCTAAATTTTCTACACAATGGCGATTCTTTGTTCATACCTTAATGAATTGCATTTCAAAGAAAACTACTGGATGGAGTGAGTTTAGCAGTCCCACTGCTTATGCCCTGGTCTGCTTGGCCACTGCCAGGAAGTTTAATTTTTCACAAATGATTTTCAATGATCTTGTGTCAAACCTAGAATCCAAAAAGCGGTTTTATATGTACCCAAGGTTTGTCCAAGCAGTGATTACTCAGGAATTGACGGATTTGCCTCAATTTACTGAGGTATATGTACCTAAACCCCCTAAAGGAAAGGTCTTCTCAAATATGAGAAGAACTTCCAGGGACTCGGAAGGAGTTGACACTCCATTGTTCTCTACAATGATGGGTGTGTCCCACACACAATAAGGTATGGCATCAGGGTCAAGGCCCTCATTAGACCAACCCACTGATAGCCTAACCCCACCTTCAATCACCAAAGAAATTCCTCAGTCCATTCTTCAAAGACCCACTCCTCACATAACCAAAAAGTTTACAAGAAGAATGGTACACAAGGCTCCTTCCCTTGATGTACCTCCTACAAGCCCAAAGCCTTTAAGCCCTCTATTGGAGCATTCTCCAATAGAGAATATCGAAAGGGAAACCACATGGGTGTCTCCCAACCCCAAGAAGGTGCTTACTAAGGAGAAGGTTGAGCATGTGAGTAGCAAGGCTGCCACTACTTCTGCTAGCACAGAGAAGGACAGTGGTAACATAACTAAGACCTTCCTCACGGCAACTCAGAATGAGAGATCATTCAGAGGTCCCAGGTGCCAAGAAACCACGGGGGTAGGCAGTGCTTTTGCTTGGCAAAAGACACCTACTAAAATTTCCAGTGATCCTTTAACGGAAGTAAAAACTCCTAAACAAGGTTAGGATAGATATACATATGAGGAATTGATGGAAACCATTGCCAATATCAACACAGATGTTGTAAGTCAGCAAAAGGAGATAGATGGACTCGAGAAAGTGGTCCTATATCAACAAACACAGCTTGAGAAGCATAAGAAGCTGATTACAAAGTTGATGCACAGGAAGAAGAAAGCTCAGTATGTTCTTAAAAGAAGAAGCCCCAAAAATGATGCTCCCAAAAAGGGGGAGTCAGAAGCTGAAGTCAACATGGAGAGTGCACAGGAAAAGGGGGAGAATGAGTGTGTTGAGGAAATTGCAAAAGAAGCAAAAACTGATCATGCAGCAGAAAAGGTTAATGCTGCTGAAATTCAGAAAGAAGCAGAAACTGAACCAACAGCAGAAACGGTTAATGTTGATGAAGGGTCAAAAAGCAAAAGCAGCAGAAACCATTCCAAAGAAAGCAGCAGAAACAAAAGAAGCAGCAGAAACCATGCCAGAAGTAGTATCTACAAAGGAAGAAGCAGCAGAAACAAAAGAAGCAGCAGAAACAAAAGAAGCAGCAGAAACCATGCCAGAAGCGGTATCTACGAAGGAAGAAGCAGCAGAAACAAAGGAAGCAACAGAAACTAAAAAGCCTACTTTGGAAGAAGTTGAAGTTGCAGAGGCTTTGATTAAAGCCAAACATGACACTCCTAAAAAGCAAGAAGAAACACTGGGTGAAAAGCTGGTGTCACTGAAAAGAGCAAGAACCAAGTCTATAGCTACCAAGAGGAAAGTTGTCAAGAAACCTAGGGTAGAACCAGGGGTAGAAGAAGAAAAAGAAGAGGATGTTCCAGAAAAGAAAGATGATACAAAGGTTGCTGAAGAAGAAGTAGCAACTCCATCAGGTCAACCAAGTAATGCTCAATGTGATTTGTATATCACTATGGTTGATACTGATCCAATCAAAGTTGACCCATTATCTTCCATGCCTCCTGAGATCATCTTCTGGGATACCTTGGTAGATCAGAGAAAGGAGTACATTAGAGTCAAAAGAGCAGATGGGAAGTTTGAGGTCTGTTCTACATGGGGAAGACTTATCAGAATGTGCTCTAGATCTGACATAGAGGAGATGTACAAGGTTGGAATGAAGCTGTATGGAAATATGCTGAATGAGAAAGGGATGTCTATCACTAAAATGGTTCTTGAATACCTGTGCCTAATGTTCAAACCAGAAGCAGTTCAGTATATGATAGAAAGAAATTTTCAAGCCATTACCAACTGGATGCTCATTGAAAAATGTGGAGTGTATGTCATCACACTTGACTATACATATCATGAGTATTATTTGGTGGATGTTGCATACAAGCACAACAAGAAAAGGTTGAATGGAATGCTACATGCTAAGTTGGCCTGCAACAAGGATTCTGAAATGGGAAGATACTTGGTGAGAAGGATTATCAATCAAAGCCTGGGTTTGGATCCTGATTTATGTGTTCATGATTAGGTTTTGGAAGCATCATCTGAAGAACTTGACTTCTCAACCTAAAAAGTCAAGTTAGGGGGAGATTGTTGGGAACAGAAGATTTGCTAAGTATGGTTAGTACTGCCAAAACAACGTTAGTACTGCCAGAACAATGTTAGTACTGCCAGAACAACGTTAGTACTGCTAGAACAACAATACTACTGCTAGAGCAAGGTTAGTACTGCAAGTAAAAGTTAATGCTGCTGGAACAATGTTAGTACTGCTTGTGCATAACGATGTTAATACTACCGGTGATCATAATTATGGAATGCGAGAATGTTGGAGATAAAGATGGAATGAGTGAAGATAAGCATGAAAGAATATTCTGAAGATCAATTTTGTTTTGATAGTTATCTTATAATTATTTAGTATAAATAGATGTTGATAGATAGCTATTCCGTAAGAGAGATTTCATGAGAATTCGTTTTTGTTTTAGAGAGAATTAACCTCAAGGTTTAGAACCCTATTTCTAGAGAAGTAGAAGTCGTCTTGTTGAGCCTGTTCAACAAGATTGAGGTTTGGTTGTAAACTTGTGAGTTGAAGCATTGAATACAAACAGATTGTGTTTTCTGATTAGTTGTTCATTGAGTGTGTTTGAATTAAAGTTCTATTCCGCAAGATTCTTTAATTCTAATTTCTAAGTATAGTTATTCTTGTTTGGAATCGATCCTGACACACTAAGATTCATGTTTCCTTAAAAGTCACTGACCGCACTGTCCCTGTTGTTTCGGATAAAACCGGTCACGCCAAACACGCAAAACCAAAGTGGCCAGCCAAGGAATCTGTCGAGGGTGCTGCATCAAAGTCGCTCAATACTGTCTTTTACCCGAGAATGAACAAAAACGATTGTGCTTGGAATCATAGGAATAATTTTGTTAAAAGAGATATTAATTTTCCGATGAAAATTTACTCCATTCAGCAATTGATTCAATTATCGCACGATCGTTTGTGTTATTCTAGTTGTGGTTGGAATGACTTTGATGATATCCATAACAATGATTGGTTTGGGTCATATGACATGTATAATTCGACACCCAAACGCAAACCCCGTAATAACCAGCAAAGACACTATCAAAAACGGGGTTACCAATCAGCGGTTAAACCACAACGGGAGACCAAACCTGCTCCTAGATGGGTTGCTCCTACTGAGGTTAAACCGACACCCAGGTGGAAAGATGCTACAAAATCTGTTACTCCTAAAGGTGTAAATTTTGCACCGAAGAGGAAACCAGTGCCAAAACCAGTTCCCTCTACCGGTGTCAATCCTACACCTAAAGGGAAAGCGGGGACAAAGCAAGCTTCCTCCAACGGTGCCAAACCTAACCCTCCCGGACCCAGGCAAATCTGGGTACTGAAGGTCCGCTAAACTTGTTTTGCAGGACGGTCATGTGTGGTACTTAGACTCTGGATGCTCCACACACATGATCGGAAGGAGGGAGCTGCTCACGATCTACAAGGAATCATATTGCGAAGACGTGAGGTTTGTCCATACCGTTTCTTTAACAAGCGGCTCATGTGTTTGGGGGGAGCATGATCAGCCATCAGGTAAGTATACTCTACTATTGAGGGGGAGCGTCACACACACTTTTTCCTTAAATATGTTAAAAAGTTTTTGTGTGTGGGGATACTCCCGTGTGCATTTCACACTACGCGCACATTGTGAGGGGGAGTGACGCAGTGTTTTTCTTTCAATGCCTAAAAGTTTTTATGTGTGTCGGACTCTCCATTGCACTATCCTAGGGGGAGCAAATTCTTCCCCATGCTCCGTTGGAGGGGGAGCGAGAGAAGGTTCATTTCTGAAATCCATATAGCTTTATTTTCGCAAAATGTAAAGAATCAGGGAAATTCTTGAAAATCCAGAAGTATCCGGACAGGTTTCCGGACCGGGTCCTTATCCGGATTGGAAGGGAATCCGGGTACCATATCCGGACTCTTGGTCTCTCTTAAATGTCATCCGGATTCTATTATGTCCGGATTTCTTATTTTATCCAAAAACTTTCATCATCTCCGGTATGCTTTTTTTTGTCCGGACACCTTTTGTCCGGATACCTGTGTTGTCCGGAATGTCTTGCAATTGCATCATTATGACCGGACGCCCCTACTACTTTCAGTCGTGTACCTGTTTCATCACTACCTGTCATTAATCTGTATCAGATTGAGCCACTTAATGCAAAGGTACGCACCAGAACTTGTTTATCCGCCTCAGTTTCTAACTTTGGGTCTTTTTTCAGATATTCCATGGCGGACCCACAACCTCAATCCGAGGGGAAGAGTCACACTGGTTTTCTTACAAAGTCTAAATATTTTTTTCTTGTATTGATATCACTCTCACTCCGAGGGGGAGCAAGTCAATCCCCATGTATGTTTTGAGGGGGAGCAGGATAATATTCGTACTATGCATATGCCTGAAACCCTACCTATGATAGCATATGGACGAGAGTTAGGGAATCCCATGGTCCAGCCAGAGCCGGAGGGACCTTCTCCGGGACATAGTACAAGTGAAAAGGAGGGTGTTAAGGTCGAACTCGAACCAAGAAAGATTGAGCCATAAAGATAACAAGGCTCCTGAGCGAAACCAGCCACGTCATATCCGGGTAGCCAAATCTGCTATCTCGTCTCATTTCTTGGGACGGGGTATTGAAGAAGCCTCCGTGGACCCAGCGGAGCAATTGCACGACCTCCATAGCCACTCATCCGTCTCTCAAAAGATGGATGTTTCAATATTACACGGGGAACAAGCACAACTTCCACCGGCCTCTCATTCGGAGAGTGCTGGTGTTGAAATAAGAGACCAGCAGCCCCCGGTCTCGACTTCATTTCGTGCACCATCGAGTCTAGAGCCACTTGTAATAGATCAATCATTGGCTAGGACACTCGAAGCTGAGCAACAGCAAGTCGAGACTCTTCGTGACTCGACCAGAACCACCGTAGTGTCTTCACCTCTTGGTGAAACACAAGGATCGGCGGGAAATCCTACCACAGCTAACATCACGCCAACTGTGAACGTAGGTGGCTCTACCCCCGTGGTAGACGCCTCAACGGGTAACCTAATTGGTCCCGGAGTTATTCACCCCGACTATGTGTCGCAAGGGTCCCTGGACAGCACCCTCAAGGCTGTCCGCGAGGCACTGGAACAGCATGTCACCGACGAGATCGCCAAAGCCATCAAAGGCAAAGCAAAGTCCGTTGACGCCAAAACCGCACCACCACATCCACCGACATTTGCTCAACCTATCTATTCGGTGGATACCTTAAAGACGATGCTTTTGGCCTAACTGCTCCAGGAATCCGACACAACCGCCTCGACTGAAGCAAACCTGATTTCAGTTCTTTGCTCCCAAGTCACTGCTCCAGCTTCATCTATCACATCCCGTCTTGACTCCATTGACTCGACCCTCAACGACTAAAACAAAGCGCTCGCCACACTGTCTGAGAGGGTTCGCTCACTAGAAGACACCTGTAAGAGTCAAGCCGGCGGTCTCAAACGCAAGCACGATGACCAGGATGATCCTGATCACCGTGAGGGGGAGAAGCGTCTAAGCCAAACCGAGACCGCCCAGATCATGACTGCCAAAACTACAACTGTGGTTCATCAGGAACCCCCAACTGCGGAAACTTCAACAGAAACACCCGAAGCCGAGTTGCCATTAGCACAAATGGTCATCGACATGGACATTTCAGATGATGAAGCCCCAACGGTTGAAAAGCCCGAGGGTACAACACAGGAATTGGTCGCACAAGAACCATCAGACATGCCGACGCTCACCATGATTGATCCTGCATGTGAAACCAACCCGGAAACCGAAGACGCATGGTACGAAAAAGCTGCCAGAGCCGTAAACTTCGAGGTAAACTTGGTGTTTCCCACTGATGAAGATGACAACGTTGATTACGACCAATTTCTGCTTCATAATTTCTATGGTACGCCTCCCGTTCACTCGACTCAACCCACTACGACTTCAGATCAACCCGAAAGCTCAAATGCAGAAATCCCGACATCTCCTCAGCAAACGAGAACTCTTGATCTTCCTCCCCCTCCTCAGCAACAAAACCGTTGGGAGAAGATCAAGGTCCTCATTCCTCATCTGGAGGAATCTCTGAAGAAGCTGTTTGTACACAGAATTCGCCCGATCGAGCCAACCTTCTGCCTTGGCATCTACAGTCCTGAACCGGCACGTCAACTCCGATATGTAGAAGCCATAAAGCGGTGTCTTCCGAGAGACCAGGTTCGAACTAAGCATAAGATCTCAGAAGTGCTAAAGATTCAGTCAAACCGAATTATGAAGATCGTCTTTCCCGTATTCACTGTTCGACGTGAAGACGGAAAAGAATGGATTTTTTTTCTGAAGCTGACTTTAAGCATCTCCATCCGTTCGACCTCCTGGTTATTCTGAGAGACCTTCGCACCAGAACCATCCGACCGCTTACTGTAACAAAGGCTCTAGAAGCGGTTCGTCGATTTCTTGTCCGTTCTATCATGATGTCTTATCTGACGGACTTCCAAATGGCTATCGAGAACCGAGCAAAGAAGGTAAACCTGATCAAACCGAATTTGAAAGCTCCTGAACTGACGATGTATCCCGAGAACGTCATGCTGCTTCAACCAGAATTTGGGATCGTCTTCCTCAACGCTCAGAAAGAAAAGAGGTTTATGAGGTTCAGTCAGGTAGATCGATTTTGCGACGGCACTCTGCTCAAAGTTCAAGACGGTCTTCGGAAGATCATCAAACTCGAATCCGAAAATCCAAAGGTATCATATTTGCACAATCTGAATGAAAGAACTGCTCAGACTGCTTTGGATATGGTTGAAGAACGTCTCGACTACCGCCGCGCCATCAGATTCTTCGAGGTTCATTTCGCGCTCCGCAAACGTTACGTCTACAACTGGAAAGAGCTCCAGCGCGAACTCGAACTTCAAATCAAAGGGGGAGATTGTTAGGGTAAAATATGTGTTGATTTAAAGTTCAAGGGTTAATTTGTAATAGATTAATCTTAGTCCATTGTGAACGGGCCATGGGCTTGTTACCACGGGCCCAACGTATTTAAAGTGCAATTAGCTTAGAAAATTAGCTAGTTGTCTCATTTAGCTCTTCTGCTTTACACTGTAATTCTCTCTAATTCAATAGCTAACTGGGCAACCTTTGTGAATCATATCAACTGATCTTATTTGCTTATTCACAAACATAAGCGTTGCACGGATCTGGATTCTACAACGCACGTTAAGAGAGACTAGCCACTAAGCCATGGTTGAAACAGTCGGGTCGACCCTGGGGACCAATAGAGCTCACACCACAATATTCGTCCTTTCGGGCTTAATGCTCTCAATGATGAATTGATTTTTACAATTAATTTCATCTTTTCGATTATTGTAATCTATTGTACTCACGACACTTGTTAGTAAAGGACTTCGACCTTGTTTGACGACCATAGTGCACCGTCGACATCTATTGTCGACCGTGGTTTTTACCCTCGAAGGGATTTTTCCTGTCACCAAATTCTGTTGTCTCTTTTCATTTTTGTTATATGTCGTACGATTTGCTGCTTGATATCTTTCTTTAGTTGTTAAAGCTCCACACCGACTTTAAATCTTCTTTTGGACGATTTTTTGCATTAACAGTTGGAAGTCCAAAAACAGAGGAAATCAATTGTCGACTAATACCATTGGAGATGACCCTTTCTGTGTTTGGAGATGAAATATAACCAATGATATCATAGATATCATGCTCATAACCGCAACTTTACCAGTATTGATTAACAGATCTGGTTGGAAACTCAGTGCAGTGAAGAGTTAGGGCTTTTGAAATGAAATGGTACTGTAGAAGAAGAATCATAGGTTTGTGTACAGTGGCAAAAGAATCAGGTTTTAGAACAACATAATGGTTGTTTGGTTTGAGAGGAAGGGGTCAAAATAGTGGTTATGGTTGATGAAAGATTGATGATGTGTTGAAGGTTGATAATGGACAGAGTTATCGGATTTGGAATGCTCCTCATTGTCATTCCTTGGTGGAATAGGGTTGATGGAGTTGTTGGATTCTGTAGAGGACACCATTAAAGAAGAAAAGTAGAAGGCCTGAGGTTTTTGCAGGTCTTGGACTTGAGAGAGAAAAATGAAGAAAGTGAGAAGATGAAGAATTGAATATTTAAACGGGGCGAGGGAAAGAATTAAGGGATTAGAAGGAAATTTGGAATCCGTACTCAAATATAATTCGTTCCCCAAATGATGGTTGAGAGGAAAGCTACTCTGAAGACGACACGTGGTTCTGGGAGGTTTAGAAGATGGGACGTGAACAAGCATCACCACCCACGCGCGTGAGAAAAATCTGGGCAACATGAGTGTCCCTTACAAGAATCACCCGCATCCTAGAGAGATTACTCAAGAACACACAAGTATTGAGTATCGAATAAACAGATCTTCTGAGGTCTAGGGTCGGTACCTTTAAACACATGATTTCACCTTTATATACCTAATCATTTGAAAAATCAATGAAATGGTCGAGAATAGGTACGCTTAGAGGATTATTTATGATCAAGATGCTCTGTACCCTAGGTACAGAAGCTCTGTACCCTAGTGTTGGTTCCCGTTTTGCTTAAACAAGATTATCAGATCTATTAGTTCAAGTTTAATGTTTGATGCGGAAGCGTTTTTGAAGAACTAACATATATGTTTGATAGATTTAGAACGGAATATAAATAAACAGTGAACAGAATATAATTACTTCAAGGTTTACTGAATATATATATATATCAAGAACATATTTAGAACAAAGAGTAAGTAAAGCTTTAAAACAGATATGACTCTTATGGTGAATAAGCTTTTTGTGTTCTTATGATGGTCGATTTATGAGATTGATTTATGTTGATTTATGAGTCTTCCTTATATATTACTCTAAAGGGGACCATGAAGCATGTGCTACTATTCAGACGGTACTGATGAATAGTTGAACGGATGTCGTGAACAGTTGCAAGAATGGCATGAACAGTAAGACGTGTTGTATTGCATTTAATGCAGCAGACGTCTAATATGTACTAAGCCCTACTGAGTCCAATCAGAGTTTGACACGTCGACGTTGGACAGGGCATGCTACCATGCAAGTTGATGAACGGGTCCTGTAACAGTAGCAAGATATTATAAAGATCTTCAAGTCTTTCTGTGAGGACCACAGAGGCTCTGTAATGAGTTACAGAGGCTCTGTGGTCTGGTCCTCTGTGGAGCAGTCTTCACCGGATTCCGAAAATTTTGGTCTTCTTTGTGCGTATGACAGGGCTTCTGTAGAGCGCCTCTTTAGCTTCTGTAGATTCTTAATCTTGAGCCCTCAGTAAGTCCGACAGAGCCTCTGTAAGAGGCTTTCTTCACTTAGCCTATTTTTCACTACTTCTAAATACTTCTGAGATTAGGAAGATTGAAGCTAACAATCTCCCCCTAAGTAGTGAAAAATAAAAAATTTGAACATGAGTTAAGTTAGGCTAAGTTAGATAAGACAGAGGTTAAACAATACCTCGAAATTTCTTTCATTTAGAAATATGCCAGAGGCATTTTACATTTGAGTACAATGAAAGATGAACTTTAACTTTGTTTGCAGAGATTGGAGGTCTGAGAATCAGATTTTGGCATCATTGAAATCGTTGTAGCTTCTGTTGTCTCTTCCGACTCTTCTGATCTCTTTGTAGAATCTGATGCAGAGTTCTCTTAGGCGGATTGTGGCGTCTATCTCTCTGATGAAGGTATCTGCAGCATCTCTATCCATTTTCTCTGTACCTCTTTATTTTACAAGGCTTGCTCTGAATTTGTTCAGAGTACTGGTTGCGTACTTCTGACAATCCATGGGTACAAAAAGTTTGACCTCGCCTAGTGGGTTTTGAAATACTAACCCAAACCTTGGTTCTGTAATGATTGAGTTAGGTACGGCGTCCGGTGGGCAGCGATCTTCTGGTGGTCGTAGATCTAGATGTTTGAGACCAAGATCCTTTCCTAGCTGAAAATCTATCATGCTGTAGAGCAGAAGCTTTTCCCTCATCGCTTTTCTCAACACTTGATAGGCTCTGGTGTTTGGCTCAGTGTTGTAGTTGTCCTTTGTCCATTGCAGAAGGTCAGGTAGATCATAAGGATTGATATTTCTTAGGTCAGCATCAGCGAAGGTAGATTCTGAATTGTTCTCTCTTCTGACTTTGTAAAGATTGTACCTGACCCTTGGATAGGTTCTTGTGAAGGAGAATCTGCAGAAGATCACCTTTTTGATCTTGTTGATTGAGAAGACATCTGCTTTGGTTCTTGGCTTTGTCCTTGTGAAGATGTTCTCAAATTCTTCTCTGATCCTTGGATCTGTCACATGATCTACTGGATGATTTGTCTGATAGGATTGTTTGTAAAGGTATTTGTATACCACTTCTTCCATTTTTTCATATGTTGGACCAGGTTGTGGTACTTGTCTTCTGAGACTCTCCATCTGTTGAACAACTTCTGCGGCTCTACCAGTTAGAGGAATGTCTGACAGAGGCTTAAGTCCATGTGCCCAGTCAACTTCTTCAGGCTTTGGGGTTTGAAAGGCATCAAACGCACTCTTCATTAGTTTCTCTGTTGGCTTTGGCAATGTTTTCTTTTTAGGCTCTTCTGTCAGTATTCCTTTGCCCTTATCTTTAGCTTTTGGCAGGGCAGAAACTGTTGCTTCTGTAAGTTTTGAGGTTGGCACTTCTGTTGGCTTGATGGGGGTTGCCTCTGTGGGTTTTGACATTTGTGATTTAGAGGACTTTTGTGGCGATGGTTCTGTTGGCTTTAGTTGCTCTGTAACATCTGTTGGAGGTTGTTTGTTGACTTCTTCTGTAAGCTCGGTTTCTGTGGATTGAGGTATGTCGAATCTTCTTGCCATTTTGAACGCTAGTGTGAACCTGTGCCTTTCTTCTTCTCTCTGTGACATTCGATCAGTCATTGTATTGTGCATCTTTTTCAGAATGTCAGAAGCAGAGGTTGCAGAGGTCGTTGCTTTTATTTGTTTGGTGGCAATCGACTTTCTTCTCGGTATGGTTTGGGGTGTTTCCACAGAGGTGGGTGTTTTCTCTGTGGTTTGTTCATCTGTTTCTTCCAAAATGATTACCTCAGGGGCGGTTGTTGCCTCTGTGGTTTGCTGATCTGTTTCTGGAATTTTGGTTTCGTCAGGAGATGATTCCACAGAGATGGGTGTTGTCTCTGTGGTCTTTTGGGTTTGTTGTTGTTGGGTTTGTTCTGGAGGGGCTTGACTGATTGGTTCTGCTGCGATTGGTGGACTTTGTATTCCTCTGCTAGTAGCTTTCTCTCTTAGATTCTCCCCCTCAGGATTATCTGATGGACCAGGTTGGTCATCATCAGAATCATCCTGACTTTTATCAGAAGTACCCTCTGCTCTGCAAGAAGTCTTGGGCTTCTTCGGTAATTCAGCTCCTGCTGCCATCAACTTTTCACAAACATCATCGCAGAGGCCAATCAATGTCGCAAGCTCTGCTTCTATTTTGAAACGCATTCTTCCGACACTCTTTCTGAAATCCTTGACATAGTTGGCATTTGCAGTTGTGAAGGAGACAATGACTTTTGTGACCTGGTTAATGACGTTCTATCCGAGCTCTGTAAGTTGTGCTCTGGTCATATAGTCTTTTGGTTGCATCATTGTCGCGTTGCGTATTTCCTCTGCTTGGACTTGTGATAGGGCATTCTGTAAATCTGCAGGAGTAATGCCCTCTGCTCTGATGGATTGCGTATTCATTTGTTCATGGAAATTTTTGACAGAGTCCCTGAAAGCAGAAGTTGCAGTTGTTCCGAATTCCTGAGCGGCAGAAGTGGCTGTAGCTTTGGCAGTAGTTTCGGCAGAAGACTTCATCTCTGAGATGGCGGTTTTTACCTCTATGGACAGATTGTCCATTTTGGTGTTCAGATTCAGGATATCCGCAGATGTTGTCTCTGTAAAGGATTTGAAAGAGCTTTGCAACTCTTTCATTGTTTGGTTCACAGAGGTGACAAGGGTTTGGAACTCATACCTTGATACTTGTGTTCCTTGTGTAACCTCTGGAGGAACACATTCGTCTCCAGAGTGAGTCCCTGTTCCTGGGACACCTTCGTTCACCCTTGTTTGTACGATGGGGGTGGAAGGATTTCCATCTGATCCTTGAGCAGAAGCAGCTAGTGCTTCAGACTCTACAGAAGTTCTGTGAATGACCTTGTCTAGATCCACTTCAGAGGTGGGTACTAGATTATCCTTCTGTTGACTAGGAGACTTATCTAGAGTCTCTTCGTCTCTGTGCTCACTACTTCTCTCTGAAAGAAGTTTTGGTCCTAATGTGTGCGTGGCAGAGGAAACGAATTCCTCTGTAGGGTGTTCTAGGGTGATCTGGGGCGATTGATCACGAACAATAGGTGAGTCTCTTTGAGGAGACTCCCTAGGAATGGATTCCCCGGTTTCTGTAGGCACAGAGGTTGAAAGAGTAACCTCTGGCTGGATGGGTTGGGTTAGGATCGAGCTGTGCTGCTCTTTTTCAATAACTCCTTCTGCAGCTAGACCTGCGGAGTTAGAAATGTGGGTTGCACTGGGAGTTGGTTTTGGTTGTGTGCCTCTATTTATCCAGGCATCTTTTCTTGTTTCTTCCTCTGTTAAGCACCCAAACACTACATCACCGTCTATCATTTCAGCCTCTGTAGCTATCCTACGGCTTGGTGCTTCTTCCCTTGCTTCTGTTGAGGTTCCTTGCTCTGTGCGTAAGAAGCCGTACATTTGATGAGAGCCGTATAATCTCATGACATGTGGATGATAGAGACCTTTTCTTATCCAGACAGCTTCTTCTTCATCTGAATCTACCTCTGAGACCTCCATTCTTGTCTCAGAAGCCTCTGTTACTTCACCCCTATTCCACTTTGTTTCTGTTAGTTCTTTTTCTTCTGAAGCTGGGTTTGGACTTCTTCTGTGGACGTCCAATCCCTGAATGAAAGGGTTCTGTAAAATAACAGGTGTGTTAGCTGGTTGATCTTTGGGTGTTGTGTCATCTTCTTGCAGATGTGTGTCAATGACAGAAATGGAGAAATCTATTTTTAGCTTTTGGAGTAGATGCAGAGGTTTTTGATGAAGACTTCTTTCCCATAAGTTCTGCACGTTTGGCTATAAAGCTGAGTTGAATAGCCATGTGCTTTGCTAACTTCTGATCCTTTTCTCCTTGAGTCGAAAGAGGTTCTTCTGTTATTGTTCCTAGGGGGACTCCTAAACGCGGGGGTGTCATAGGACTCGATTTAGGAGTTCTATGATCGCGTATATACTCTTTCTTAAGGGTTTTATTCGAGGCATACTTGAGAAGTTTCCTTGGCAAAGGTCTGCAGTGTGTGTAGCCATCTACATGATCAGTGGGGACATTTTTGCTCATCGGAAACTGTTTGGGAATTGGCCCTTCCATCGGCCATTTCTGTATCAGCAACAGAGGTTCGAATAATACTCCTAATATTCTTTGGAATTGTAGAGGTGGTAGAAAGTTGGGATCGTTCTCTTTGACCCGTTTGGTGTTGTTCTTTCTGTCGATGGTGTTAATGATCTCTTGCATCATAATCGTCGCGTAATCGAGTGGAAGATCATAGTACACCCCATACATGATGGTTAAGATCTGATGCGAGGTCTGGTCAATGCTGCCTATCTTCCCTGTCAGGCATCTGTTAAGAATAGAGAACAAGGTGTTCCACAGAGGTGGTAATCTTCCTCTGCGGAAGTCATTTCTCTTCCGTAGTTGTGTGTTATACCCAAGCATTTCTACGAACCGACCGAGCTCGTCGTCTGTTGGTTGCTCTGCATATTTCTTCAAACCAAGAAGACCCCTCGTTGGTAGGTTGAACTCAAGTGAGAACATTGTTCTGTTGAACTTGATTTCAAGATGTTCAGATTTGTCAGGTCTTGAAATGTACCCTTTGATAATAGAGTCGTCTTTATCAAATAGGCAGCTCTGCCAAAACTGGTTCAAATATCTGACAGGTATTTTCTTTGGGGTTCTTGAGAGTAGAGGGAAGAGGATGTGATTTTCCATTATGTTCAGCAGAATGGCGTGGGCTTCGCCGAAAGCAGTGGGTGATGGGACCAAATAGCAGTTGTTGGATTTGATTGGTAGTACCTTTTCGAAGTGATCCTTAGCTATGAAATTTTGCAGATGTGTTGTCGGAGCAAAGTCTGCTGAGTCGTCGGAATCTTCTAGTTCAAAGTTCTGGGCGGGGTTGGGGTTTTCTGAATGTTCAGAAGGAGCCGGTGAATGTTCTGGTGAGGGTTGCTCAAAAATGTGATTCTGAACATATTCTCTGGAAATGTTTTCTACTAAAAACACTCACATCTATGAGTTCGATAACCCCACAGTAAACAGAACTTTTTCAAAAAAAATTCTTCAAAATCAACAAATTGATCTATATGAATCAGAAATCCATAATTACATTCAGACCGAGTTTTGGACTGAATTATCCAAAAGTCAAGATTCTCAATTTAAGCACAGCATCGGTTTTAAGTCATGTTTCAGTATTATCATTCAACTCTACACATGAATAACCTGCAAAACAGATTAAGTTGACTTTGGTACCCATATGAACTTGGGTCCAGGTTTGTTAGGTGCAGCAGCATATGCAGATATTCTATAAGAACCATACCAGTGCTGAATAAAATTCTTGTTCACAAAATCATTAGTCCCACAATATGAACAACAAAGTTTCTTTTGTGCAACTCTGACTAATTGATTTACAGAATAAATCACATCAGGTTTAACAAAAGATTTTCTTTGAAATGTATTGTTCTTCTTGACATTTGAATTAGGAACTTTTGATTTTGGCACTTCTTTCTTGGAAGTTGTTCCTTTAACTCTCCATTCCATTTTTATCTTTTTAAAAGAACAATTATAAGATTTATCAATAGCAGAATCATAAAACAGATTAGAAGAACGAATCTGATCTTTTGAACTATGATTTGATTTGTCAACAACTTTCGTTTCAAATTCCCTAAACTTTTTAACATACAAATCAAACCTTGACTGCAAATCAGATTTGGACTTCCTCTCTATCATGATTTTAGTTGATAAATCAGATAATTTCTTAATAAGCCTCCTTATCTCCAAATGAAAAACTTTCTTTTCCTTCTCAAACTCATCTTTTAAGCATTTTTCTTTATAGCCATTTAACTTCTTCTTTTCAGTCTCTTTCCTTCCATCTTCTAACTCTTTCTCCAACTCATTTATTTTTACAGAAAACTCATTTAACATTCCTGTTTTCTTTTTCTCAAAACCATTCTTTTCTTTTTTTACAGAAAACATTTTTCTTGCATTCAAACTCTTTTCTTTCTTTTGCAAGAATTTTCTCCAAATCAGAAATTTTCAAAGATAATTCAACAGACTTTGTTTCAAAACCTTTCCTCTCATTTTGAAACGCTCTTCTCTCTTTCTCAAATTTCACTCTTTCAAGTATAAGAACTTGTTCAAAATCATAGATCTGTTTCAATAGTTGACAATTTTTCATTTCACATGATTTGATTCTATTTTCAGACCCTGTCAACATCTTTCTTCTAAAATTGCCTTTCTCTTTCAAATAAACATTCTCTTTGTCTAACAACTTTATGTTTTCTTGAACCTTTTCAAAATCCTTTAGAAAATCAGATTTCTCTTTTTGCAAAATCTTTATAACTTTTGCATATTCGTCTTGTTTTGCTTGAAGATTAGCAATCTTGCTTTCAAAATGAACAATCTCAGTTTTTGGTTCAGAAATTGTTTCTTTTGCTTTTACAGGACTTAATTTTTGTAAATTGTCTGAACTGGTTATAGAAATTGCAGGTCTCACAAAAACTTCAATAATCTCAGGCATGATGAAATGACAAATTCGAATATCAACTATGAATTATGATCAAAAATGAGAATCAACACAAATCTAGAACATGCAAGAATTAATCAAATCTGTCACATGCATTTCATCAAACAGTTAGAGTACATGAATTAATGAAATCTTCTTTTCAACAAAAAATTTGAATACTAATCAACATGCAGCAGATATAATCACCTTGATCAAGAAACCAATCAAGAATTTCGAAAACATACCTGTGATCTCTGTTTAATTTCGAGAATTAATCAGCATAGAGAGAAAATCTTTGGATGACTTGATTGTAAGATATCGATTCAACAGAAAGAAAAATTCAAATTTCTTGAATCAATGATAGAAACGAATTCAAGAATTGTTAGGAATTCAAGAATTGTTAGCAGCAGCGGAATCAATTGTCGAATTGATCAAGAAACTTCAAGAACGCGATCAAACACACTCTTGGACGAATTTGTTTGTTGATTGGCTCTGATACCAATTGAAAGTCCAGGATACACTCTTACAATCAAATATGAACAATTAAGATCGTATTCACAACAACTGGTCAAATGATTTATTAACAATCTGTGAATTACAAGATATTACAATGAATTTTTCTCTAAATGGATTCACCAAAGATTATATCAAAGATTCTCTCAAAGATTCCGTTAGCTACAGTTGCTAACTCCTATATATACTGTAGAGAATAGCTAAAGCTACAGTACATATAAGAAATAGACTAATAGAACAATTACACGTGTTCTAATTAGTAACTGATTATAACAGAAAATATCCTAAGATATAAATTCTGAACATACTTCTGAATAAGCGCTTCAGAACATTTGTCTTCATAGTCAGAAGTTCTGAGTCTCCTACTCAGAACTCTGATTCTTCAGATCAGATCTTAACAGTTGTGTTTTGACAAAACTCTAGATCTAACAGACGTGCGCGGCCCATTAATGCTTGGCGCGTGGGGTTATTCTTAGCCATGTGAAATTCACTCTCAGTAAATGTAACCGTTATCACTCCAGAACTTCTGTACCTTACAGAAGCTCTGTGAATTTGAAAATCTTTGTTGTTTATCCCTTTCATATATCTCATTGTTATCATGACTTCTGTGGGGTTCTTCTTTAACCAAAACATTTGTAAAGGCATTGAAGAGGATAAAATCGGATTTTTGTCAAGAAATTTGCTTCGCAGAGGTTTTGTGGCTCTGTTGGAACTTGCAGAAGTTCTGTGAGGGCCAGCAGAAGCTCTATGAAGGAAAAATCTCATAATAAAAATTTTATTAAAATTTTTGATCATCCAATTTTTGATTTGGTTTAAGAGATGTTTTTCGGACATATTTGAAAGTTTGTATCCGAGAAAACTATTAAAAACAAACGATTTGTTCGAGAAGGTCATGGTTTGTGTTTTCGGTTTCCGAGATAACATTCCAAAAGATCGACAGAGGGTTAATTTGTGATTACAGAGCATATTTCCTGCCGAACCTCTGTTGAACTCAACAGAAGCTCTATGACCTTAAATTTCTCCTAATTTGAATTTTGTGAAACTTTTTGAGCTTTTGACTTTTGAAATGTTATTCACAGCATATTTAGGACATATTTGACAGTTCTTGTCCTAGAAAATTGTTTTCCAAAAACCTTTTGTGCGAGAGACATACCTTTTGGTTCTTCTTTTCTCGGTAGTGATGTTTGACTTTGATAATGTCGTTTTCCGACATTATTTTGATCCCGAAGTCGTTCTGTTTGTTGTAAGTTCCCGAGTAAAAATAGTAGAATTTAATGGTTTTATGAGAAAGTACAGGTTTATATGGAAGAATGATGTTGGAAGAGTTTTGGAGCAATCGGAGCAAGTCTACAACAGTCCAGTGCAAAAAGAAGAAAAATCAGATTTTTGGACCAATCAGTGCTCTGCGCGCCTTTGAGCGCGCCTCCAAACGCCCCCACAAACGCTCACGCTGCGCGCCTCTGAGCGCGCCTACAAACGCGCCCACAAACGCGCAGGCTTATTTTTGCAAACATTCCAGTGCTCTGCGCGCCTCTGCGCGCGCCTCCAAACGCGCCCACAAACGCGCAGAAGACCTGATACGTTTTTAAAGCCTTTTTTCACCTAGGGTTGGGCATCTGATCTTAGTTACGGCCGTAGACTCTTTTTGGGCGATTTTGGGAGCACGAGGCCGATTCTTGAAGACGAATAGAAGGCAAGAAACATCAATCAACGAGAATCAAAAGGCGAATCAAGTTCATTCATCGAAGGATTAAGCTTTTCAGGGAGTTTTAGATTTCATTTCTTTTAAGAACCAACATGTTTACTTTCGTTTTTGTTATGTCATTTCTGAGTTTTGGAACCCCCAATATGAACTAATCCGTTCATGTTGGGGGGTTGGTTTGAATCATGGTTGGATGATTATTTAGCTTTACAGTAGATACGATTGATTTGATTTCTATGGATGAAACATGTGGGATTGTTCTTAATGCTTGTAATAGTCCGATCATCTATTATTTGATTTAATGAATCTTTTAACGGTTGAGAAAAGTTTTGAGGTTTATCTAATCCTTCATGTCTTAGTCGAATTTGAGATAGAAATATGATAATTCGTACTTTGTGGGTTTTTAATCATTATTTGTTCAATTATCTTTGTTGAGATCGAATGACGATACAGAGTGTTGAATGAATGTTGCTATAGCTTGATAGAGTATAGTGATGGTTTGTGATTATACCAGTCATCCTGGAGTTATGTCAATCGTGTCAAATCTGTGCGTTAAGTAATTGTTTACCTGAGGAATCCAACCCTCCAACTCTCTCCCTTTTCTGAATTAATTAATCTTTAATTCGTGTTCTGATAAGTAACAACCCAAATCAATTTGTGATAGTCTAGTTAATAATCTATACAGTCATTGTGGTACTTGACACCTGGTTCCTTTGGTTCGATACTCGTACTTACCGTACGTTATTACTTGATTCGACCCGTACACTTGCGGTAGATTTAGGGGGGTGTAAACCCACCTATCAAGTTTTTGGCGCCGTTGCCGGGGAACCTGTTTTGTGTGAATATCACTACCAGCTGTAGAAGTTATTACATTAGACACCCTATTTTTATTTTATTATAATCTGCTTTGAAAGTTCATATATTTTTGGGTCTTGAGATTGTTATCTTCTCCGTTTCAGGTTACTTCCTGGTTTATGCCAAGAAGGAGACTCTTTCGGGAATTACTACCGATTGACCCGGAGATAGAACGGACTGCAAGAAATCTAAGAAGACAAGCACGAGACAGAATGGCTGAAAACATCCACGTTCAAGATGATTGGGAAGAAGGGTTGCCCATGGGTAATGGTCAACCAATTCCAAATGCAAATGCGAACAATGGTCCTCCTCCTAATAATCGGAACAATCAGAACCACAACAATGCCAATGGCAACCACAACGTTAATCATGGCGTCAACAACAATGGTGGTAACAATGGGGCTAATAATGGTGTCAACAATGGGATCAATCATAATCTCAATCAACCACCACACAGGGTACCCATGAGAAATTTCGCCAATCCAAACATGGGGGCTGCACAACGTGGATACGCACCACCGATAGCTGCCAACACCTTTGAAATCAAGCTTGGCACTATCCAATTGGTGCAATCGAACATGTTTGGAGGTGCAGCGACTGAAGACCCTCATGCACATTTGCGCTCATTTGAAAAGATATGCAATACCTTCAAGGTAAATGGGGCGGATCAAGACTCGATCAAGATACGGTTGTTCCCATTTTCATTGAGGGATCGAGCCACTACTTGGGAAGAGAATTTACCACCGGGGTCGATTCGAACATGGAACGATATGGTGACAACTTTTCTCAACAAATTCTTTCCACCAGGGCGAACGGCCCAACTGCTGTCAGATATCACCCATTTCGCCCAATGGGATCAAGAGTCGTTGTACGAAGCATGGGAAAGATATAAAGCAATGCTCAAGATGTGTCCACATCATGGGTTACAAAAGTGGATGGTTATACAAACATTCTATGTGGGATTGAACCCTCAATTTAAGAATGACCTAACAGCTGCTGCAGGTGAAGCCTTAATGAACAAATCCTATGAAGAAGCGGTTGAGTTGATAGAAAATTTGGCAGAACATAGCTATTCCACTCCAAGATCCGCTGTTAGAAAAGTTGCAAGCGTGCAAGAAATAGAAGAGTTGAAGGCTATAAAGGCACTGTTGACTGCGTTGACTAATCAAATGAGAGGAGCGACTATGCAACCGAATGTTCATAATTCTCAAGACTATCAATCGCCGGAACAAGTCCAGTTCGTTCAGAATCAGAATAATCGGCCGAGGAATGAACCATTCGCTAACACCTATAACGAGGGATGGAAGCGACATCCTAACTTTTCTTGGAGTCAACCTCAACAAGGCCCAGCTAAAGAAACAATGGGACAGCAGCAACAGCAGCAGCAGTATGGTAACCATTCTAACTCTTCGAATTCTTTTTCGTCTAACAATGTTTATCGTCCCCCAGGTTACAATCAGAGGAGAAATGAAGAGGGGCAATCATCAGAAAAGAAGCCAGGTTTAGAAGACATGATGATGAAATTCATGTCAAAGATGGAAGGTGCGGTTGAAGGATTGACAAGTACAGTGGGTAATGTGAAGGCGACAACTGACCAAAATACTGTCTCAATCAGAATGCTAGAAAGACAAGTCGGACAAATAGCTGAAGCACTACAATCCCGGACTCAAGGTCAATTCCCTAGTCAGACTGAACGAATACCAAGAGAGGAATGCAAGGCTATTTATCTGAGAAGTGGAAAGGAGTTGATTATAGACCCTACCCGAGAACCTTTAACTGATGACAGTAAAGCTAAAGGTACTGAAATGGGTCCCATCAAGGTAGACGAGGAGATAGAGAGTGAAATGTCAAAGAATAGAGATAAGGGGAAGGAAGCCGGTGAAGAAGGTATGACGAAGGAAAACCCGGAGGATGGAGAAAAGAAGAAGAAGCAACCACCAGTCAACCCGTATGTGCCACCGCTACCATTTCCAAATCGGTTGAAGGCACATAAGGATGAGGAACAACTCAATAAATTTCTTGACATTTTCAAGAAATTACACATCAATATTCCATTTGCGGAGGCACTGGCAAAAAGGCCAAGTTATCTCAAGTTCATGAAAGATATCTTGTCCAAGAAGAGAAAGATCGAGGAGCATGCCACGGTTGCACTTACTGAAGAGTGCAGTGCTATCATTCAGCACAAGCTTCCCCTGAAGCTTAAGGATCCAGGGAGTTTTACTATCCCTGTTCAAATAGAAAAATCTAATTTCAGTAAGTCATTATGTGATCTTGGTGCAAGTGTTAATTTAATGCCTTTATCCATTTTCAGGAAACTTGGCTTGAGGGAACTGAAGCCAACGAACATGACACTTCAACTTGCAGATAGATCGGTGAAGTACCCTTATGGAATCGTGGAAGACGTTTTGGTAAAGGTTGGAAAATTTTATTTTCCAGTTGATTTTGTAGTTCTAGATGTGGAGGAAGATGTTGAGATACCGTTAATCTTGGGAAGACCATTCTTAGCCACAAGCAAGGCTTTGATAGACATGGAAGAAGGGGTAATGACTCTTAGAGTTGGGAATGAGAAAGTAACCTTCCATGTTCTCAAGAGAGTAGAAGATAGAGGTGAACCAAGAACGGGGCAAAATGGATCAGAAAATGGTAAGAATGGGAAAACGCATGTGGAGGAAATCAGGAACAATCGTATGTGTGGGAGAGTCAATTCCGCAAGCGATATCGAGCCAAATTGAGAGCCACACAGTCGTGCCACGACATAAAATACGGCGCTGGGTGGGAGGCAACCCACCATAGGTTAAATCTTAATTTTTTTTGGTCAGTTTCTTATTTTTGTGTGCTTTCTTTTGTTTTGTGTGTTGTTTTTGTGTTTTGTGTGTTTGTGTTTAGTTTTTGATCCCTGATAGCAATTCCGATATGACCAAGAGCAAGGCAGGAGAAGGTAGGGCAGAAATAGGTGAACAGTGATCCGCGTATGCTCCCTGGAAGGTATCTACACAACATCTCTTTGCAAACCTCGGTTTCACCAAGGTTTGGGGTCCCTGTTTTCACTTGAACTTTATTGTTTTATGATTCCTTGTTGTGAAAACAAACCTAATCTAGAGATTAGGTTTGGGGTGGCGTAATTACTGTTAGTTGTACTGTATCGCTATTTCGTGATTTTATTTTGTGTGCTATTTGTTTCCATTGGGGACAATGTTTTTATCTGGTTTGGGGTGATTTGTCGAGTCTATCATTGGTTGATCTCAGTGGATTGAATAATCAACCTGTTTATAGTGAGGAATGGACGACCCGTTGAGCATGATTTAGTGTGAGGGTTTGAAGACACTGATTTTGGGGAAAGGATTTAGAAAGGATAATATAGCACAAAGGTGGACCTGGGCGACTGCACACATAGAGACATTAGTGGAGACCACCCGTAAGTTTGTTGAGCCATACACGTGCTAACTTCGATTCTGAGAGACTACACAGTACTCGATACACTTTTCATTAGTCCTTTGATCGTTGTTGTAGCTGATCTCGCTATAACTTGCATCCATTATCAAAGACATCCATAGGAATAGAAGTGAAGCTTCTGCCTATCTTTGTGAGCAAACCATGTGAGAACTCATAAAGCTTATTGGTTGCTGCTAATCCCACTGCTTTTCACTACTCAAGGTTCTCAAATGAAAACCCGTTGTAACCCCCTCAGTAAAAAAAAAACTGCAAACCCAGTAAATCAGTCATAAAGGGTTTTGCCAAAAAAAGAGCTAAATAAAACTGAGGGGTCAGTTTAAAGAATTTGAGAGAAGTGTTAGGAAGCTTGAACGAAAGAAAGAAGGGAGGATCACCAAATATCGTCATAAATCCTTTGACCTCCACCCAAAAGCAGCAACCATACCCATTTAAAGATCTGAATTCAGCATGGAGAGTTTGTAAGGAATGGCGAAGCAACGTTTCTATGTCCTAGTCTTGATAATGGATTACTTCTGAGATCAATTTGTGTACAACTGTGCGTTATTGTTTAATTGTTGTTCATGCAAGCTTTGTGAATTCTTGTACCCAACTTCTGAAAGCATGACAACATGTGTGAAACCTAGGGCTCGAGTGAAGAGAGAAAACCGTGAGGTAGGATCAAGGCGAAATCCTCTCTAAGTGTGTGTTTAGTATAGGTACACTTACGTGTGGTGTGGTCCCTGATAGATCCCTTTCCCAAGGTTTTGCTGTTTAGAATTCCATAGCTAGGTCTACTCACTGTTCGTCCATCTCATAGATAATTTGTGGTGATTTTTGAGTTAACTAGAGATCGCTAATGATATTCTCGACAACACGAAATTGCGATTGTTTAGTTAGTAGTTGAATGCTTATTTGTGTCGCTATTTTGATTGGGGACAAGCAACGCTCGGTTTGGGGTTGTTGATAATGTCGTTTTTCGACATTATTTTGATCCCGAAGTCGTTCTGTTTGTTGTAAGTTCCCGAGTAAAAATAGTAGAATTTAATGGTTTTTATGAGAAAGTATAGGTTTATATGGAAGAATGATGTTGGAAGAGTTTTGGAGCAATCGGAGCAAGTCTACAACAGTCCAGTGCAAAAAGAAGAAAAATCAGATTTTTGGACCAATCAGTGCTCTGCGCGCCTCTGAGCGCGCCTCCAAACGCCCCCACAAACGCTCACGTTGTGCGCCTCTGAGTGCGCCTACAAACGCGGCCACAAACGCGCAGGCTTATTTTCGCAAACATTCCAGTGCTCTGTGCGCCTCTGCGCGCGCCTCCAAACTTGCCCACAAACGCGCAGAAGACCTGATACGTTTTTAAAGCCTTTTTTCACCTAGGGTTGGGCATCTGATCTTAGTTACGGCCGTAGACTCTTTCTGGGCGATTTTGGGAGCACGAGGGCGATTCTTGAAGACGAATAGAAGGCAAGATACATCAATCAACGAGAATCAAAAGGCGAATCAAGTTCATTCATCGAAGGATTAAGCTTTTCAGGGAGTTTTAGATTTCATTTCTTTTAAGAACCAACATGTTTACTTTCGTTTTTGTTATGTCATTTCTGAGTTTTGGAACCCCCAATATGAACTAATCCGTTCATGTTGGGGGGTTGGTTTGAATCATGGTTGGATGATTATTTAGCTTTACAGTAGATACGATTGATTTGATTTCTATGGATGAAACATGTGGGATTGTTCTTAATGCTTGTAATAGTCCGATCATCTATTATTTGATTTAATGAATCTTTTAACGGTTGAGAAAAGTTTTGAGGTTTATCTAATCCTTCATGTCTTAGTCGAATTTGAGATAGAAATATGATAATTCGTACTTTGTGGGTTTTTAATCATTGTTTGTTCAATTATCTTTGTTGAGATCGAATGACGATACAGAGTGTTGAATGAATGTTGCTATAGCTTGATAGAGTATAGTGATGGTTTGTGATTATACCAGTCATCCTGGAGTTATGTCAATCGTGTCAAATCTGTGCGTTAAGTAATTGTTTACCTGAGGAATCCAACCCTCCAACTCTCTCTCTTTTCTGAATTAATTAAGCTTTAATTCGTGTTCTGATAAGTAACAACCCAAATCAATTTGCGATAGTCTAGTTAATAATCTATACAGTCATTGTGGTACTTGACACCTAGTTCCTTTGGTTCGATACTCGTACTTGTTAGCTTCAATCTTCCTAATCATAGAAGTATTTAGAAGTAGTGAAAAATAGGCTAAGTGAAGAAAGCCTCTTACAGAGGCTCTGCCGACATTACCGAGAAATCAAGGTCAAGAAGCTACAGAAGCAGCAGAGGCTTCCTACAGAAGCTCTGTCATACGCACAAAGAAGACCAAAGACTCGGAATCCGGCGAAGACTGCTCCACAGAGGACCAGACCGCAGAACCTCTGTAATTCATTACAGAGCCTCTGTGGTCCTCAATGAAGACTTGGAAGATATTACTGAATACGTTCATCAACTTGCATGAAAAGTAACTATCAAAACACGTGTCAAGCTCTGAGTGGACTCAATAGGGCAAGGTACAAAATAGACGTCTGCGCCATTTAATGCATTTACCAAAAGTACATCTGCTCCATTAAATGCGCATGGCTCAAACAACTGCTCACACCATCCAGTCCACTGTGCACACCATCCAGTTTACTATTCATGCCGTAAAAGGAACAGTGACCTACTTCATAGTCTTCTAAGAGTAGTATAAAAGGAAGTCTCATGTTGAGATCTTCCTAAGAACGAATACACAAGGAATCACTAATACTCTCAAACTTTATTGTCAAATATCTGAGTGTTATATTCTCACACACACCAACAGTTCTTAATCTGTTCTTCGTGTTCTTATTATATATTGAATAACAGTAACTGTTCAAGAAATCCTTTTTATTCCTTACTGTTTTCTTTATATATGTGCGTTCTAACATCTATCAAACATATCTGTTAGTTTAAATACGCTTCCGCATTAAACTCTAAATTCAACTAATAGACTGTTAATCTTGATTAAGTATATCTGGGTTCCAACAATTGGTATCAGAGCCTCTCTTGATTTTCAATATCAAGTGATCCACTTATCAAGATTCGTGATAGATATTATTGTGTCTGGAAACTGCTTAAACTCAGAAAATCTTCAAGTTCATCGAAGTAACTCTTTAGTCATACCTTCTTTCTAAAATCTTCAAAAATGACAAATACAAATAATTTCTTTACTACTGGTTCTCTCACTAAACCTCCTAGTCTCCTTCGAGATGAGTATCCTCAGTGGAAAATAAGAATGGTCCATTTTTTCGAGGGCACTGAAAAAAATCTAGTACAATATCTGTACAATCCTCCTCCTATTCCCATGACAGTAGTACCTCGTATACCTGCTACTGCTGAATTTGCCGAAATCCCCGAACATCAAAAACCAAAGCCAAAAGGGGAGTGGTCAACCGAAGACAAAGCAGAAGATGAAGTTGCTCAGAAAACCAAGAGGACATTGATTATGGCAATACCCAACGAACTCTTTCAATCCTTGGATTCATGTGAAACAGCGCATGATCTGTGGAAAGAACTGGAAAGACAGTTGGAAGGAGATGCTAAAACACAAAAAAACCGAAGAGCACAGTACATCAATGAATATCATGCATTCAGAGCCTCTTCAACAGAATCTCTGCAAACAACATACGACAGATTCAACTCTCTAATCAACAAATGCAGAAAATCAGGCATTGACAGAACTTCAGAAGAAAACAATGTCATGTTTTTAAAAAGTCTAAATGAAGAATGGCTCCAGCTGTCTATGTCCCTACAGACAAATCAGGATCTAGACACCTGGACTCTCTCTGATCTTTACGGAACATTAGCCGCACAAGAACCTCAGATAGCACAGGCTAAAACACTAACCATTGTACCATATGCATTGGTTAGTAAAACTAAAGAAGATGCACTGAGACCAAGAAATGAAAAAGCCACAGAGGAGAAGAAGAAGGAGAAGAAGAAGATGGTGATAATTGACAGTGAAGAAGAAGAGCAAGCAGAAAAAGAAATAACTCTTGCGTCACTAGCTAAATCTTTAGCTCTATTGACAAAAGAGTTCAGAGGAAACAGAAGAGGTTCCGGAAATGAAAGATATGATAGAGAAAACATAAGAGATGACAGAAGAGAAGAAGAATCGAGTGGCCGACAGAGGTCAAGCGAAAGACAGTACAGAGGAAATGACCGACAGAGGTCAGATGACTCGGTAAGCCACACGCAGCAAGAATGCTACAAATGCGGCAAACCTGGTCACTATGCAAATGAATGTAGATCAGAGAAAGGCGGAGACCTACAGAAGTCCAATGATCGAACAGGAAACACTCCTCAAGGATGTTTTAACTGCGGCAAACCAGGCCATTTTGCGAATGAATGCAGAAGCAGATCAAATCGCCCACAGAGGGACTCTGCTTTCTACAAAAAGAAAGCCGAGTATTATGCTAAAAAATCCTTAATGGCAAAAGGACATTCTGAGGAGAACACAGAAGACTTCCAGTCAGACTCTACTTCTGACGATGAACATACCGCCAATGCCCTCTTCTGTGGCATGGCAGAAGTCGACTCCTGCACTAACTCTGAGGTATCTACTTCAAATTCAAACTTTTGTATTACCTCTATAGATGATAATACACCTAGAATTAACATTGAACTAATTGAACTGAAAGAGATAAATCAAAGCATTCAGAAAAGACTCACTTTCAATGAGAGAGAAGTACGGCTTCTCACTCAAGAAAAAGCAAAGATTTTTGAGGAAAAAGAGAGAATAGAAAAGAAATGGAACAAAACTCTAGATCCTTTAAAAAAACAAATTTCTGAATTAACTCGGACTTTAAAAGATAAAACAAAAGAACTTTCAATTTCAAGGAGCGAAACTACTGACATAAGAGCTCTTAAAGAATACTTTCAAAGAGAAAGAGAGGTATTATGGCAAGATTTACTCAGAAGAGAGGTTTTACTTAAAAACTATAAAGATGCACAGAAAGTTTATGAAAAAGTAAACTCACAAATAGCGAGACGAGGTATAGGGTATGATGATATCACCCTAGGTATTGAAGGCAAAAGAAACAAACCTCTGTCCTCTTTATTTGTAATTGGAAAAACAAACAAACCAGATTTTCCAAATCTAATCTCTGTAAGCAAAAGGGCAAAAATCTCTGTGGATCCTTATTTGAAGAAACATAAGAAGATGATTAACGTGTGGTTTGAAAACACATACTCATCATCTTCAACCTCTGTCAATAAAGGTATCAAACCAAAGAAATATCTGAAAACACAAGATTAGATTGGTATCTTCAAGTTTGGTAAACCGGAGACCCAAACACAGGTTGCTTTTGTCTGTTTGATAAACGTCGAAAAAAATTTATCAGCAGAAGCTCCTGAGTTTAAACCCATTTTTTCAGAAGAAAACTTTAAAAATTTAATCGAAAAAGAAATTTTGGAAATATGGAAATCAAGCGTTTTAGAAAAATTCTGTACATCTTTTATAGATAAAACTCTCGCTGAAGAAATCTTATTAGAAACCTCTGCAATCTATGAAAACTATTCTACAGAGGAAGAAAGCTTGTATGATGCATGTTTGGAAAATTCAACCTCTATTGAAAGAATTGACTCAACCTCTGTAAAAGAGGACGACTCATCTTCTGACGATTCAGAGACAGATGTTACATCTGGGATAACTCTCTATGACACCGAGGAAGTTAAATACTCCTCTGAAGTTCCTCACAGAACTATTTCTCCAAAAGAGAAACTCACAGAGATTCCAATCTGCCAAGATTTTCTAAATTTGAATCTACATATCAAAACCTCTGCTGAGCTTCAAATGTTACAAAAGACCTCTATTAATCCTATAAGTTCTAGATTTTCAAAACCCAAGGTTAATAAATCTTTTTCTTCTGTGACAGTGATAAATGAAGTTCACCACAGAAGCAACCCACAGAAGGCAGGTCCTAAACAGAGCTTTTGCAAACAACATTCGAGTATTCATAGATCTTCTAGTAATAGAAAATCTAATGTAAAGAAAGAATGTAATGCCTCTGTGGCTGAGTTCAAAAAGTTCAATGAAAAGTTCAAGCAAATTACATCTCATATTCAATACTGTCGTTGTTTTGATCTTATGTCTAAACTTAATAATCATTTTTCAAATCAAGACTGTCTACTCTCTACGCCAATTCAAAATTCAAATCCCACAAAGAAACAATCTGACTTTTTTACCGAAAACAAAATGTATTTCAAGAATGCCAAAGCAAACTTGAAAAACTCTAACAATATTGGACCCATGTGGATATGGGTACCTAAATCTCTGTGATTGTCCTGCAGAAGAAGTATGTGCCAATCTGGTATCTAGACTCCGGATGCTCAAGGCACATGACTGGTGACAGAAGTGCACTATCCACGTACAAAGAAACACAAGATGGTGGATTTGTGACTTTTGGAGACAACAAGAAAGGACACATAAAAGGCTATGCAGTCATAAGGAAAGAAGACGTTTCAGTATACAAAGTTGCATATGTGGATGGCCTTAAGCACAACCTACTCAGTGTAAGTCAACTTTGTGATACAGGATTCAATGTGTTGTTCAAAAGAACCTTCTGCTCTCTACAAAGTGAAGAAACAAGTATGGAACTTCTGCGAGCTGAAAGAATAGGCGATCTATATATAATGAATTTCAACTCAAAGAACAAAGACAAAGTTTGCCTTGTTGCCTGCAAAAGTGAAGAAGCCTGGCAATGGCACAACAAGTTCTGTCACTTGAATTTTCACACATTGGAAAAACTGGTCAAACTTGATCTAGTTAAAGGTTTGCTAAATGTTAAATTCAATAAGGATCATTTATGTTCTGCCTGTGAAATGGGAAAACTCAGAAGAGCTTCCCACAAAGGCAAAACAGATGTGTCTTGCACCAGGCCTCTGTACATGCTTCATGTCGACCTTTGTGGTCCCATTGCAATACAGAGCCTAGGTGGCAAGAAATACATACTTGTCCTAATTGATGAGTATTCACGTTTCACATGGGTTGAATTCGTAAGAAAGAAATCAGATGTTCCAAATGTATTGATAAATCTGATGAAAAGAATCCAAGTTCTTTATGATTGCAGAATACAGAAGTTAAGAAGTGACAATGGCACAGAATTTAAAAACTCTGTCATTGAAGCCTATCTTTCACAAGAAGGAATATCACAGAACTTCTCTGCAGCTCGCACTCCACAACAGAACGGTGTTGTCGAAAGAAAGAATCGAACACTTGTGGAAGCCGCAAGAACTATGATGTCAGCATGCGGATTATCAATGAACTTTTGGGCAGAAGCAATTTCAACTGCGTGTTATACTCAAAATCGATCAACCATTGTGAAAAGACACCTCAAGACGCCTTACGAATTGCTTAACAAAAGGCGGCCAAATATCAAATTTTTTCATATATTCGGATGCAAATGCTTTGTCTTAAACGACAGAGATTCAAGAGGAAAGTTTGATGTAAAAGCAGATGAATGCAAATTCATTGGATACTCTGCCACTTCCAAAGCTTACAGAACATTTCTTACAAAGTCTCACAAGATTGTAGAAAGCATCAATGTTTCTTTTGATGATTCATTCCAAATGACTTCTGAACAAATCAGTTCAGAACTCGGAATTAAAGGGAAATCCTCTGTCATCTCACAAGCAAAAGAAGACTTGGATCTTCTATTTTTAGAGATGCTCCACGAAAACATTGATCCTTCTGTTGGAACAATCAGGGTTTCTGAAGAACCATCCTCTGTCGGACAAAATCCTACAGGTTTGTCTCTAACCGGTCCTAATAATGCTTCATCTTCTTCTGTAAATACTACAGATGCAATTGCCGAAGCAGAAGAAAGTGCAGAAGATGAAACATCAAGGAAAACGACAACAGAAGCTGCACAAACCACAGAAGAACCAATTACAGAGGAAATCGAGGACCAAGACTATACGTCCTCAGAGGAACAAACTCCACCACCACTCATACCAATCATTCCACAAACGGTAGAATCAACTACCAAGGCACGAAGAACAACAGAGGCTACACAAGAAGAAACACAAAAAGTCTCTAAAGAAAGTCTGAATGACATTGATGATCATCTTCCACGCACAACTCAATGGACAAAAAGCCATCCTCCAAGCCAAATAATCGGAGAACCTTCTGACGCAGTAAAAACAAGGTCTGCCACTGCTAACTTTTGTTTCTTTACAAATTTTATTAGTGTGATAGAACCAAAGAAGATTTCTGAAGCCCTAGATGACCCAAACTGGGTAGACGCCATGCAAGAAGAACTTTTGCAATTTGAGCGTAACAGAGTATGGACTCTAGTACCTCTGCCAAGAGGAAAATAGGCCATTGGGACTAAATGGGTCTACAGAAACAAGAAGGATGAAGATGGAGTGGTCATCAGAAACAAAGCAAGATTAGTAGCAAAGGGATATAGACAAGAAGAAGGCATAGACTACGATGAAACTTTTGCCCCTGTCGCACGGCTCGAAGCAATAAGAATATTCTTAGCCTTCGCAGCCCACAGAGGTTTTAAAGTCTATCAGATGGACGTAAAATCAGCTTTTCTCAACGGTGAAATCCAAGAAGAGGTCTACGTTAATCAGCCACCAGGATTTGAAAGCTCAAAGTTTCCAAGGCATGTATACTACCTTGAAAAAGCTCTATATGGACTGAAACAGGCTCCACGAGCATGGTATGAACGACTTTCTACCTTTCTTCTAGTCAATGGTTACAACAGAGGTACAACATATACTACCTTATTCTATAAACGCAAAAGTAGTGAGATAATGCTTGTACAAATATACGTAGATGACATAACTTTTGGGTCTACTAATTCAGAAGAGTGTAAAAGATTTGAAAAACTCATGCAGAGTGAGTTTGAAATGAGTATGATAGGAGAATTAACTTTCTTCCTCGGACTCCAAGTCAAACAATCATCAGAGGGAATTTTTATAAATCAAGCTAAATATGTCTCTGACATTCTTTCCAAGTATAGCTTCTCTGATGCCTCTGCAATGAAAACTCCAATGGCCACTGGAAACAAGTTATTCTTAGATTCAGATGGCATCTCTGTAGAATGCACTCTCTACAGAGGCATGATTGGATCTCTGTTATACTTAACAGCAAGCAGACCTGACATTATGCATGCCACATGTCTCTGTGCACACTATCAAGCTAATCCAAAGAAATCACATTATGATGCCGTAAAGAGAATCTTTAGATACCTAAAAGGGACCAAAAATCTTGGTCTCTGGTATCCACAGAACTCTGGTTTTGGTCTTAAAGCGTATACAGATTCAGACTATGGAGGATGCATGCTTGACAGAAAGAGTACCTCTGGGAGTTGTCAATTCCTAGGTGGTAAACTAGTCAGTTGGACCTCCAAGAAGAAGAATTGTGTTTCCACATCCACTGCAGAAGCTGAATAAGTCAGGTTCTATGGATGAAGACTCAGCTAAAAGACTACGGCCACATTCTGTTCAAAATACCCATCTTCTGCGATTCCAAAAGTGCTATTGCTATCTCTGCCAACCCTGTGCAACACTCAAAAACCAAGCATATCGATATAAGGTATCACTTCTTGAAACATCATGTTGAATACGGTACAATCGAAATGCATTTTGTGCCCACAGAATATCAACTCGCTGACTTATTCACCAAAGCACTAGACGAGAAAAGATTCAACTTCTTGGTGGGTAAGATAGGAATGATTAACATGGTGTGAAAATTCTCAGTAAGTATAGTTTTATATTCTGTAAATAATAAGTAAATACATTGCTTAAATTATTGTTTTGAAAGATTCTTCTTCTATATGTAAATTCTTAAAACCTTCAATAGTTCTTGAAACTACAGAACTTCTGTAAGGTCTGCTCAGAACCTCTGACAACCTTCACAGAACCTCTGATAGACTTGACCTATGTACTATGCAAAACTTATCATATTCTGATCCAAGCATAGATCAAGGGGGAGCAAAAGGAAAATTCTTGATCTACAGAAGTGATTAGATCAAGGGGGAGCAAAAGGGGCCCTCAAATGATCTACAGAGATAAATCTTTCAAAGGAAAGCCAAAGAAGAATGTCGATAATTTTCCATCGACAGAAGTAAGACAAAACTGCCGAGAACAGAAGAACCAAAAGGTATGTCTCTCGCACGAAAGATTTTTAGAAAACAGTTTTCTAGGACAAGAATTGTCAAATATGTCCTAAATATACTGTGAATAACATTTCAAAAATCAAAAGTTCAAAAGGTTTAACAAAATTCGAAATAGTAGAAATTTAAGGTCATAGAGCTTCTGCTGAGCTCAACAGAGCTTCTGCAGGAAATATGCTCTGTGATCATAAATTAACCCTCTGTCGATCTTTTGGAATGTTATCTCGAACAAAACGTTTATCAAAATAGTTTTCTCGGACACCAACCTTCAAGAATGTGCGAAAAACATCTCTTAACACAGATCAAAAATTGGGTGATCAGAAAGTTAATAGAATTCAAGTTATAAGATTTTTTCTCTCATAGAGCTTCTGCTGGCTCTTGCAGAGCTTCTGCAAGTTCCATCAGAGCTACAAAACCTCTGTGAGTAAAATTTCTTGACAAAATCCTATTGATCTTCTCCAATATCTTTACAAACGTTTTCGTTTAAAGAAGAACCTTCAGCAATGATAACAATGAGATATATGAGAAAAGGGTTAAACTTCAAAATTTTCAACATCACAGAGCTTCTGGAAACTAACAAAGGCTCTGCTATTTTGTTAATTTGGGCATTTCTGTAACAATAACGGTTACTTTTACTGAGAGTGAAACTCATATGGCTAAGAACAACTCCACGCGCCTAGCATTAATGGGCCGCGCACGACGTCCTGTCATCTTCTGACATGGCCTACGTGTCCCATTTTCATTGGGCAAACATGGAACGTTTTTTTTTTGGTAAGTTGAACCCGCCGCTCAAACTCGAGTGCGGATTCCAAACTTTAATCCATTGCCATATATTTTACCCTTTCGAAGTCTACCGTTTTACCATCCAATAAAAACAAACCTTACCCTCTCATAAAACTTTTTACAAACTCTCATCTTCTTCTCCGGCGATACCCTGCAAAACACTTGCAAATGGCTTCATCTTCTCGAGCTACATCCTCTGAACTCTCTCCGGCGAACTCAACGGAAAACTCCCCTGCTCATTCAGAACATTCTGAAAACCCCAGCCTTGCAAGAGATATTGAACAACAAGATTCCGGGGACTCCGCAGACTTTGCTCCGACGACACACTTGCAAAACTTCATAGCTAAGGATCATTTCGAAGCCACTCTTCCTATCAAATCCAACAACTGCTATTTGGTCCCCTCACCCACTACTTTCGGCGAAGCCCATGCCATACTTCTGAACATCATGGAAAACCATGTCCTCTTCCCTCTACTATCAAGAACCCCTAACAAAATTCCAGTCCGTTATTTGAACCAATTTTGGCAAAGCTGCCGATTTGATAAAGACGATTCTCTTATCAAAGGGTACATTTCAAGACCTGATAAATCCGAGCATCTTGAAATCAAGTTCAACAGAACAATGTTCTCACTTGAATTCAACCTACCAACAAGGGGTCTTCTGGGATTGAAAAGTTATGCAGAGCAACCAACAGACGAAGAGCTCTGTCGATTCGTGGAAATGCTTGGGTACAACACCCAACTACGGAAGAGAAATGACTTCCGCAGAGGCCGATTACCACCTCTGTGGAACACCTTGTTCTCTATTCTTAACAGATGCCTGACAGGAAAGATAGGGAGTATTGACCAGAGCTCACATCAAATCTTGAGCATCATGTATGGGGTTTACTATGATCTTCCACTAGATTATGCGACCATAATGATGCAAGAGATCGTAAACGCCATCGACAGAAAGAACAACTCGAAAAGGGTCAAAGAGAACGATCCCAACTTTCTACCACCTCTGCAATTCCAAAGAATATTGGGAGTACTGTTCGAACCTCTGCTGCTAATCCAAAATTGGCCAATGGAAGGGCCAACTCCCAAACAGTTCCCGATGAACAAAAATACCCCCACTGATCATGCTGATGGCTACTCACACTGCAGACCTCTGTCAAAGAAACTTCTGCGCTACGCATCGAACAAATCCCTTCAGAAAGAGTATATACGCGATCATAGAACTCCAAAACCGAGTCCTATGACACCCCCGCGTTTAGGTGTCCCCCTAGGAACAATGATAGCAAAACCTCTTTCCACTCAAGCAGAAAAGGATCACAAGTTAGCAAAACACATGGCTATTCAACTCAGCTTCATAGCCAAACGCGCAGAAATAATGGGAAAGAAATCTTCAGCAAAGATCTCTGCTTCTACTCCAAAAGCTTAGAAGAGAAAAACTGCAGAAGGCACATCAACTAGCACTGCAGAAGATAGACCTTCACCTCCCCATGCCACAGAGATTGGCTCCTCTGCTCCTCCCCTTTTCACAAAACAGAAAAAGAAAAGATCCAAATCAACAGAGGAAGGGGCACCAAAACCAAAAAGGAGGAAAACCAAAAAGAAGCATGGTAAATCACTTAAAAAATTGGTTACCATTGCAGAAGAGGCAATCATAGAGGGTGAAACTGCAGAAGAAGAAGATGCAGAAATAGGAATGACAGAAGAAGGATATCAATCACCCTATCAATCTCCAGATAGATTTGCTCACCAGGGAGACCTGAATGATTTCCTACAGAACCCCGAAATTGCAAACACCCTTAATACAGCAGGGTGGACGGCACAACCTCTCGACCACCACTCTCCAGAAGAACACGATTTCTTCATTTCTGGCATTGACACACATCTACAAGAAGATGACACAACACCCAGAAATCAACCAGCCGAAACCCCTGTGATTTTACAAAACCCTTTCATTCAAGGATTGGACGTCCACAGAAGAAGTCCAAACCAAGCTTCAGAAGATACAGAACAAACCGAAGCTGAGTGGAATACAACTGAAGTTACAGAGGCAACGGTTGTAGAAGAAACCACAGAAACAGGGATAGAAATCTCAGAGGTAGATTCAGATGAAGAAGAGGCTATCTGGATACGAAAAGGTCTCTATCATCCTCATGTCATGAGCTTATACGGATCTCATCACATGTATGACTCCTTGCGCACAGAGCAAGGAACTTCCACAGAACCAGAAGAAGAAACAAGAAAAGATGCCGAAGTTGAAGAAGGCACACAACCAAACCCAACTCCCAGTGCAACCCACATTTCTAACTCCGCAGGTCTAGCTGCAGAAGGAGTTATTGAAAAAGAGCAGCACAGCTCGATCCTAACCCAACCCATCCAGCCAGAGGTTACTCTTTCAACCTCTGTGCCCACAGAAACCGGGGAATCCATTCCTAGGGAGTCTCCTCAAAGAGACTCACCTAATGTTCGTGATCAATCGCCCCAGATCACACAAGAACACCCTACAGAGGAATTCGTTTCCTCTGCCACGCACACATTAAGGCCAAACCTTCTTTCAGAGAGAAGTAGTAAGCACAGAGGCGAAGAGACTCTAGACAAGTCTCCTAGTCAACAGAAGGACATTCCAATACCCACCTCTGGAGTGGATTTGGACTCTGTTCTTCACAGAACTTCTGTAGAGAACGAAACTCAGGTTTCCTCTCGAGGATCAGAAGGAAATCCTTCCACCCCCATCGTACAAACAAGGGTGAACGAAGGTGTCCCAGGAACAGGGACTCACTCTGGAGACGAATGTGTTCCTCCAGAGGTTACACAAGGAACACAAGTATCAAGGGATGAGTTCCAAACCCTTGTCACCTCTGTGAACCAAACAATGAAAGAGTTGCAAAGCTCTTTCAAATCTTTTGCAGAGACAACATCACTGGCACTGCTAAACCTAAACACCAAAATGGACAACCTGTCCACAGAGGTGAAAACTGCCATCTCACAGATGAAGTCTGCTGCTACTGCATCCACCACTTCTGCCGCAACAACTACTCCTTCGATTGAGAACTCAATCAACAAATTCCTTGATCAATTGAACAAACAGACTTCAGTGTCAACGGGCATCACTCCTGCAGATCTACAGAAGGCCCTACAAAAAGTTCAAGAAGAAGCCATGCGAAATACCATGCTGATGCAACCCAAAGACTACATGACAAGAGCACAGCTGACAGAGCTTGGGCAGAACGTGATTAATCAAGTGACAGAAGTCATCCTTTCCTTCACCACTGCCAATGCTAACTTCGTCAAAGATTTCAGAGAAAGTGTAGGAAAGATGAGATTCAAAACAGAGGCAGGGCTAGCAACTCTTCTTGGCGTCTGTGATGATGTCTGCGCGAAACTGATCGCTGCTGGAGCCACAAAGCCAAAGAAACCCGATGCTTCCTGCAGAGCAGAGGGTACATCAGACAAGGGTCAGGATGACTCTGATGATGATGACCATCCTGGTCCATCAGATCATCCTGAGGGGGAGAAAACTACAGAGAAAACTGCAAGCAGAGGACTTACAGGTCCACCAATAGCCGCAGAACCTCTGAGTCAAGCACCTCCAGAACAGACCCGACAACAACAAAACCAAAAGACCACAGAGACAACACCCATCTCTGTGGAATCATCTCCTGACGAAACCAAAACTCCAGAAGCAGAACAGCAAGCCACAGAGGAAACAACCGCCCCTGAGGTAATCATTTTGGAAGAAAAAGATGAACCAACCACAAAGAAAACACCCACCTCTGTGGAAACACCCCAAACCATACCCAGAAGAAAGTCGATTGCCACCAAACCAAAAAGAGCAACGACCTCTTCTTCTGACATTCTGAAAAGGATGCACACAACAATGAGTGATCGTATGGTGAAGAGAGAAGAAGAAAGGCACAGGTTCACTTTAGCTTTCAGAATGGCAAGAAGATTCAATGACAACACTTCATCAACAGAAACTGAGCTCGCAGAAGAAGTCATCAAACAACCTCCAACAGAGGTTACAGAGCAAGTCAAGCCAACAGAACCATCGCCACAAAAGTCCTCTAAGTCACAATCGTCAAAATCCACAGAGGCAACCTCCATCAAACCTACAGAAGTGCCAACCTCAAAACCCACAGAAGCAACAGGTTCTGCCACGACAATAGCAAAAGATAAGGGCAAAGGGATACTGACAGAAGAGCCAAAGAAGAAGAAAACATTGCCAAAGCCAACAGAAAAACTAATGAAGAGTGCGTTTGACGCCTTTCAAACCCCAAAACCCGAAGAAGTGGACTGGGCACATGGATTGAAGCCTCTGTCAGAAATTCCTCTAACTGGTAGAGCTGCAAAAGTTGTTCAACAGATGGAGAGTCTCAGAAGACAAATTCCACGACCTGGTCCAACACATGAAGAGATGGAAGAAGTGGTATACAAATACCTCTACAAACAATCCTATCAGACAAATCATTCAGTAGATCATGTGACAGATCCAAGGATCAGAGAAGAATTTGAGAACATCTTCACAAGAACAAAGCCAAGAACCAAAGCAGATGTTTTCTCAATTCACAAGATCAAAAAGGTGATCTTCTGCCGATTCTCCTTCACAAGAACCTATCCAAGGGTCAGGTACAATCTTTACAAAGTCAGAAGAGAGAACAATTCAGAATCTACCTTCGCTGATGCTGACTTAAGAAACATCAATCCATACGATCTACCTGACCTTCTGCAATGGACAAAGGACAACTACAACACAGAGGCAAACACCAGAGCCTATCAAGTATTGAGAAAAGCGATGAGGGAAAAGCTTCTGCTATACAGCATGATAGATTTTCAACTGGGAAAAGATCTTGGTCTCAAACATCTAGATCTACGACCACCAGAAGATCGCTGCCCACCAGACGCTGTGCCCAACTCAATCATCAGAGAACCAAGATTTGGGTTAGTATTTCAAAACCCACAACACCAGGTTAAACTTTTTGTACTCATGGATTGTCAGAAGTACGCAACCAGTACTCTGAGCAAATTCAGAGCAAGCCTTGTAAAATACAGAGGTACAGAGAAAATGGATAGAGATGATGCAGATACTTTCATCAGAGAAATAGACTCAACAATCCGCCTAAGAGAACTCTGCATCAGATTCTACAAAGAAATCAGAAAAGTCGGCAGAGACAACAGAAGCTACAACGATTTCAAAGATGCCAAAATCTGATTCTTAGACCTCCAATCTCTGCAAACAAAGTTTTATCTTTCATTGTACTCAAATGTAAAATGCCTCTGGCATATTTCTAAATGAAAGAAATTTCGTGGTATTGTTTAACCTCTGTCTTATCTAACTTAGCCAAACTTAACTCAAGTTCAAATTTTTTATTTTTCACTACTTAGCGGGAGATTGTTAGCTTCAATCTTCCTAATCATAGAAGTATTTAGAAGTAGTGAAAAATAGGCTAAGTGAAGAAAGCCTCTTACAGAGGCTCTGCCGACATTACCGAGAAATCAAGGTCAAGAAGCTACAGAAGCAGCAGAGGCTTCCTACAGAAGCTCTGTCATACGCACAAAGAAGACCAAAGACTCGGAATCCGGCGAAGACTGCTCCACAGAGGACCAGACCGCAGAACCTCTGTAATTCATTACAGAGCCTCTGTGGTCCTCAATGAAGACTTGGAAGATATTACTGAATACGTTCATCAACTTGCATGAAAAAGTACTATCAAAACACGTGTCAAGCTCTGAGTGGACTCAATAGGGCAAAGTACAAAATAGACGTCTGCGCCATTTAATGCATTTACCAAAAGTACATCTGCTCCATTAAATGCGCATGGCTCAAACAACTGCTCGCACCATCCAGTCCACTGTGCACACCATCCAGTTTACTATTCATGCCGTAAAAGGAACAGTGACCTACTTCATAGTCTTCTAAGAGTAGTATAAAAGGAAGTCTCATGTTGAGATCTTCCTAAGAACTAATACACAAGGAATCACTAATACTCTCAAACTTTATTGTCAAATATCTGAGTGTTATATTCTCACACACACCAACAGTTCTTAATCTGTTCTCCGTGTTCTTATTATATATTGAATAACAGTAACTGTTCAAGAAATCCTTTTTATTCCTTACTGTTTTCTTTATATATGTGCGTTCTAACATCTATCAAACATATCTGTTAGTTTAAATACGCTTCCGCATTAAACTCTAAATTCAACTAATAGACTGTTAATCTTGATTAAGTGTATCTGGGTTCCAACAGTACTTACCGTACGTTATTACTTGATTCGACCCGTACACTTGCGGTAGATTTAGGGGGGTGTAAACCCACTTATCAGACTTCTGTCGATATGGAGTTATCGACATTCTTCTTTGGCTTTTCCTTGACAGTTTGATCTCTTTAGATCATTTCAGGGTCCCCTTTTGCTCCCCCTTGATCTAATCACCTCTGTAGATCAAGTAATTTCCTTTTGCTCCCCCTTGACCTATGCTTGGATCAAAGAATGATAAGTTTTGCATAGAACATAGGTCATGTTTTCCAGAGGTTCTGTAGGGGTCGTCAGAGGTTCTGAGTTGACTTACAGAAGCTCTGTGATTTTAAGAACTATTTGAGATTGAGAACTTACAAACAGAAACAAATTAACTTAAAGCAAAAATAAAGGAAATTTGTACATTATTTACAGAAGATAAAGCTATACTTACAGAGGATCGTCACACCATGTTTATCATTCCTAACTTTCCCACCAAGAAATTGAACCTTTTCTCGTCTAGTGCTTTGGTGAATAAGTCAGCGAGTTGATATTCTGTTGGCACGAAATGCATTTCAATTGTACCGTATTCAACATGATGTTTCAAGAAATGGTACCTTATATCGATATGCTTGGTTTTTGAGTGTTGCACAGGGTTGGCAGAGATAGCAATAGCACTTTTGGAATCACAGAAGATGGGTATTTTGAATAGGATGTGGCCGTAGTCTTTTAGCTGAGTCTTCATCCATAGAACCTGAGAACAACAGCTAGCAGCAGCAACGTATTCAGCTTCTGCTGTGGATGTTGAGACACAATTCGTCTTCTTAGAGGTCCAACTGACTAGTTTACCACCTAGGAATTGGCAACTCCCAGAGGTACTCTTTCTGTCGAGCATGCATCCTCCATAGTCTGAATCTGTATAAGCTTTAAGACTAAAACCAGAGTTCTGTGGATACCGGAGACCTAGATTTTTGGTCCCCTTAAGGTATCTAAAGATTCTCTTTACAGCATCATAATGTGATTTCTTTGGATTAGCTTGATAACGTGCACAAATACATGTGGCATGCATAATGTCAGGTCTGCTTGCAGTTAAGTATAACAGAGATCCAATCATGCCTCTGTAAAGAGTGCATTCTACAGAGATGCCATCTGGATCTAAGAATAACTTATTTCCAGTGGCCATTGGAGTTTTCATTGCAGAGGTATCAGAGAGGCTATACTTGGAAAGAATGTCAGAGACATATTTGGCCTGATTTATAAAAATTCACTCTGAAGTTTGTTTGACTTGAAGTCCAAGAAAGAATGTTAATTCTCCCATCATACTCATTTCAAATTCACTCTGCATGAGTTTTTCAAAACTTTTACACTCTTCTGAATTAGTAGACCCGAATATTATGTCGTCCACATAGATTTGTACAAGCATTATCTCACCCTTTTTATGTTTATAGTATAAGGTAGTATCTGTTGTACCTCTGTTGTAGCCATTGACTAGAAGGAGGGTAGAGAGTCGTTCGTACCATGCTCTTGGAGCCTGTTTCAGTTCGTATAGAGCCTTTTCAAGGTAGTATACATGCCTTGGAAACTTTGAGCTTTCAAACCCTGGTGGCTGATTTACGTAAACCTCTTCTTGGATTTCACCGTTTAGAAAAGCTGATTTTACATCCATCTGATAGACTTTAAAACCTCTGTGGGCTGCGAAGGCTAAGAATATTCTTATTGCTTCGAGTCGTGCGACAGGGGCAAAAGTCTCATCGTAGTCTATGCCTTCCTCTTGTCTATATCCCTTTGCTACTAATCTTGCTTTGTTTCTGATGACAACTCCATCTTCATCCTTCTTGTTTCTGTAGACCCATTTAGTCCCAATGGCCTGTTTCCCTCGTGGCAGAGGTACTAAAGTCCAGACTCTGTTACGCTCAAATTGCAGAAGTTCTTCTTGCATGGCGTCTACCCAGTTTGGGTCATCTAGGGCTTCAGAAATCTTCTTTGGTTCTATCATACTAATAAAATTTGTAAAGAAACAAAAATTAGCAGTGGCAGACCTTGTTTTTACTGAGTCAGAAGGTTCTCCAATTATTTGGCTTGGAGGATGGCTTTTTGTCCACTGAGTTGTGCGTGGAAGATGATCATCAATGTCATCAAAACTTTCTTCAGAGGCTTCTGGTGTTTCTTCTTCTCGTGTAGCCTCTGTCGTTTTTCGTGCCTTGGTAGTTGATCCTACCGTTTGCTGAATGATTGGTATGAGTGGTGGTGGAGTTTGTTCCTCTGAGGACGTATAGTCTTGGTCCTCAACTTCCTCTATAATTGGTTCTTCTGTGGATTGTGGAGTTTGATTTTCAGCAGCTTCTGTGGTCGTTTTTCTTGAAGTTTCATCTTCTGCATTTTCTTCTTCGGCATTTGCATCTGTAGTGTTTATAGAAGAAGATGAAGCATTATTTGGACCAGTTAGAGTCATACCTGTAGGATTTTGTCCGACAGAGGATGGTTCTTCAGAAATTCTGATGGTTCCAACAGAAGGATCAATGTCATTGTTGAACATCTCTAAAAATAGAAGATTCAAATCTTCTTTTGTTTTTGAGATGTCAGAGGATTTCCCTTTAATTCTGAGTTCTGAACTGATTTGTTCAGAAGTCATTTGGAATGAATCATCAAAATAAACATTGATGCTTTCTACAATCTTGTGAGACTTGGTAAGGAATGTTGTGTAGGCTTTGGAAGTGGCAGAGTATCCAATGAATTTGCCTTCATCAGCTTTTACATCAAACTTTCCTCTTGAATCTCTGTCGTTTAAGACAAAGCATTTGCATCCGAATACATGGAAAAATTTGATGTTTGGCCACCTTTTGTTAAGCAATTCGTAAGGCGTCTTGAGGTGTCTTTTCACAACGGTTGAACGATTCTGAGTATAACACGCAGTAGAAATTGTTTCTGCCCAAAACTTCTTTGATAATCCGCATGCTGACAGCATAGTTCTTGCGGCTTCCACAAGTGTTCGATTCTTTCTTTCGACAACACCGTTCTGTTGTGGAGTGCGAGCTGCAGAGAAGTTCTGTGATATTCCTTCGGTTGAAAGATAGGTTTCAATGACACAGTTTTTAAATTCTGTGCCATTGTCACTTCTTAACTTCTGTATTCTGCAGTCATAAAGAACTTGGATTCTTTTCATTAGATTTATCAATACATTTGGAACATCTGATTTCTTTCTAACAAATTCAACCCATGTGAAACGTGAATACTCATCAATTAGGACAAGTATGTATTTCTTGCCACCTAGGCTCTGTATGGCAATGGGACCGCAGAGGTCGACATGAAGCATGTACAGAGGCCTAGTGCAAGACACGTCTGTTTTGCCTTTGTGGGAAGCCCTTCTGTGTTTTCCCATTTCACAGGACGAACACAAGTGATCCTTATTGAATTTAACAATTGGCAAACCTTTAACTAGATCGAGTTTTACTAGTTTATCCAAGGTGTGAAAGTTTAAGTGACAGAACCTGTTGTGCCATAACCACGCTTCTTCACTTTTGCAGGCTACTAGGCAAACTTTATCCTTGGATTTTGAAGTAAAATTCATTAGATATAGATCACCTCTTCTTTCAGCTCGCAGAAGTTCCATTCCTGTGTTTTCACTTTGTAGAGAGCAGAAAGTTCTTTTAAATAACACATCAAATCCTGTATCACAAAGTTGACTTACACTGAGTAAGTTGTGTTTGAGGCCATCCACATATGCAACTTTGTATACAGAGACATTTTTTTTTGTATGACTCCATAGCCTTTGATATGTCCCTTCTTGTTGTCTCCAAACGTTACAGATCCACCATCGTGTGTTTCTTTGTACATGGATAGTAATCTTCTGTCGCCAGTCATGTGCCTTGAGCATCTAGAGTCAAGATACCATATTGGAAAATGTAGCTTCTGTAAGACAATCACAGAGATTTAGGTACCCATATCCATATGGGTCCAATACTGTTAGAATTTTTCAAGTTTGCCTTGGCATTCTTGAAATACATTTTATCCTTTTTAGAAGAATCAGATTGTTTCTCTTTTGGTTCTGACTTTTGAGTTTGAAAGTTGATTGAGAGTAAGCAATCTGGACTTGAGAAGTGTTTATTTAATTTGAACATAAGATCAAAACAATGACAATATTGAATATGAGATGTGATTTGTTTGAACTTTTCATTGAATTCATTGAACTGAGCCACATAGGCATTACATTCTTTCTTTACATTAGATATCCTATTACAAGAAGATCTATGAATACTAGAATGTTGTTTGCAAAAGTCTTGTTTAGTTCCTGCCTTCTGTGACTCTCTTCTGTGGTGAACATCTTTCTTCACTGTCACAGAGGAAAAATATTTGTTAGCTTCAGGCCATTTTCCCTTTTGTTGCCAAGTGGGATTCTATTTAATTTTCCTTGAAGGTTTTGAAAATTTTGAGCTTTTAGGAGTTATAGAGACCTTTTTCAGATTTTCAAGCTCTGTAGAGGTTTTAACTTGAATATACATTTTGAGAAAATCTGGACAGATAGGGATCTCTGTGATTTTTGCTTTTGGAGAGATGGTTCTGTTAAGAACCTCATAGGAGAATTTAACATCCTCTGTGTCACAGTGAATTATCCCTGATTTGAAATCAGTCTCTGAGTCGTCAGAGGATGAATCGTCCTCGTATGCAGAGGTTGGGTCATCTCTTTCGACAGAGGCTGGATTTTCTGAGCATGTATCGTACGAGCTTTCTTCCTCTCTAGAGATACTTTCATAGATGGTTGAGGTTTCTGATGAGATCTCTTCAGAGAGTTTTTGATTTATAGAAGATGTACAGAAACTTTCTAAAACATTTGATTTTAAAACTTCCAAAATTTCTTTTTCAATAGATTCTTCAAGTTTTTCTTCTGAAAAGATGGGTTTAAACTCAGGAGCTTCTGCTGATAATTTCTTTTCGACATTTATCATGCAGACAAAAGCGACCTGTGTTTGAGTCTCTGGTTTACCAAACTTAAAGATACCAATCTGATCTTGTGTTTTCAGATATTTCTTTGGTTTGATTCCTCTATTGACAGAGGTTGAAGATGATGAATCTGTGTTTTCATACCACACATTGATCATCTTTGTATGTTTCCTCAAGTGAGGTTCAGCAGAGATTTTAACCCTTTTACTTACAGAGAGTAAGTTTGGAAAGTTTGGTTTATTAGTTTTTCCCAAAACAAATAGAGAAGACAGAGGTTTTAGTCATTTATTTTCAACTCCTAAGGTAATATCACTGTACCCTATACCTCGTCTTGCTATTTGAGAGTTTACCTTTTCATACACCTTCTGTGCATCTTTATAGTTTTTAAGTAAAACTTCTCTTCTTAAAAGATCTTGCCAAAGTACCTCTCTTTTCTTTTGAAAGTATTCTTTGAGAGCTCTTATGTCTGTTGTTTCACTTTTTGAAACTGAAAGTTCTTTTGTTTTGATTTTTAAAGCATAGGTTAGATCAGAGATTTGCCTTTTTAAAGGATCTATATTTTTGCTACAATATTTTTCGACTTTTTCTTTTTCTTCAAAGATTTTGGCTTTTTCTTGAGTGAGAAGCCTTACTTCTCTCTCATTAAAGGTCAGTCTTTTCTGAATGCTTTCATTTACTTCTTTCAGTTCAATGTTAAGTTTAAATAAATCATCATCTACAGAATCAGTACTTGAGATAGAGTTTGAAGTGGATACCTCATTGTCAGTGCCGGAGTTGACTTCTGCCATACCACAGAACAGGGCATTTGTAGGGAATTCATCGTCAGAGGTGGAGTCTGATTCAAAGTCCTCCTTGTTTTCCTCTGAATGCCCTTTGTTCGCCATTAGAGATTTTTGTGCGTAATACTCAGCCTTCTTTTTGTAAAAAGCTGAGTCCTTTTGTGGGCGATTTGGTCTGCTTCTGCATTCTATTGCGAAATGACCTGGCTTGCCGCAGTTGAAACAACCTTGGGAGGTGTTTCCAGTTCGGTCGTCAGACTTCTGTAGGTCTCCACCTTTCTCTGTTCGGCATTCGTTTGCGTAATGACCGGGTTTACCACATTTGTAGCATTCTTGTGTGTGGCCTACCTTGTCATCTGATCTCTGTCGATCATTTCCTCTGTAGCTTCTGTCGCTCGACCTCTGTTGGTCATCATTTCTGTAGTCTGACCTCTGTCGGTCACTTGATTCTTCTCTTCTTCCATCATCTCTTCTTCCAGAATTCCTTTGGTTATTTCTAAACTCTCTTGTCAATAGAGCCATTGATTTAGCTAATGACGCAAGAGTTATCTCTTCCTCTATCAGCTCGTCTTCTTTGCTATTAACCATTACCATCTTCTTTTTCTCCTCTGTAGATCTCTCATTTATTGGTCTGTCTGCAGCCTCTGTAGATTTACTAACCAATGCGTATAGCACAATGGTTAGTGTTTTGGCTTGAGCTATTTGAGGCTCTTGTGCAGCAAGTGTTCCATAGAGATCAGAGAGTGTCCAGGAGTCTAGATCTTGATTTGTTTGTAAAGACATAGACAACGGAAGCCACTCATCGTTTAGGCTCTTTAGAAACATGACGTTATTTTCTTCCGTGGTTCTGTGAATACCAGACTTTTTGCATTTGTTTATGAGAGAGTTGAACCGGTCGTATGTTGTTTGCAGAGATTCTGTTGCAGAGGCTCTGAAAGCATGATATTCATTTATGTATTGTGCCCTTCGGTTCTTCTGAGTTTTAGCACCCCCTTCCAACTGTCTTTCTAATTCTTTCCAGAGATCGTGCACTGTTTCGCATGCATCTAAGGATTGAAAAAGTTCGTTGGGGATTGCCATGATCAATATTCTTTTTGTTTTATGTGCAACTTCATCTTCTGCTTTATCTTCATTTGACCATTCTTCTTTTGGTTTAGGTTTTTGATGTTCAGGGATTTCAGGAGATTCAGCAGTAGCTGGTACACGTGGCATAGTTATCATAGGAACCGGAGGAAGATTGTATAGATATTGTTTGAGAGTTTTTTCAGTACCCTCAAAAAAATGAACCATTCTTATTTTCCATTGAGGATACTCATCTCTTAGAAGAGTAGGAGGTTTGGTTAATGAGCCAGCAGTAAAAAAGTTATTTGTATTTGTCATTTTGAGGAAAGGATAATCTGATGGAGGATTTATGAGTATGGAGATCTGGGAGTTTTTCTGAGTACAATTAATATCCAGAAATATGATGATGAAGAGAAATGATATCTATCAACAATGTTGTCAAACGAGGATCACTTGATATTGAAAATCAAGCTTCACTCTGATACCAATTGTTGGTTCCCGTTTTGCTTAAACAAGATTATCAGATCTATTAGTTCAAGTTTGATGTTTGATGCAGAAGCGTTTTTGAAGAACTAACAGATATGTTTGATAGATTTAGAACGGAATATAAATAAACAGTGAACAGAATATAATTACTTCAAGGTTTACTGAATATATATATATCAAGAACAGATTTAGAACAAAGAATAAGTAAAGCTTTAAAACATATATGACTCTTAAGGTGAATAAGCTTTTTGTGTTCTTATGATGGTCGATTTATGAGATTGATTTATGATTCTTAAGGAAGAACTCAACATGAGTCTTCCTTATATATTACTCTAAAGGGGACCATAAAGCATATGCTACTGTTCAGACGGTACTGATGAATAGTTGAACGGATGTCGTGAACAGTTGCAAGAATGGCATGAACAGTAAGACGTGTTGTATTGCATTTAATGCAGCAGACGTCTAATATGTACTAAGCCCTACTGAGTCCAATCAGAGTTTGACACGTCGACGTTGGACAGGGCATGCTACCATGCAAGTTGATGAACGGGTCCTGTAACAGTAGCAAGATATTATAAATATCTTCAAGTCTTTCAGTGAGGACCACAGAGGCTCTGTAATGAGTTACAGAGGTTCTGTGGTCTGGTCCTCTGTGGAGCAGTCTTCACTGGATTCCGAGATGTTGGTCTTCTTTGTGCGTATGACAGAGCTTCTGTAGAGCGCCTCTTTAGCTTCTGTAGATTCTTGATCTTGAGCCCTCAGTAAGTCCGGTAGAGCCTCTGTAAGAGGCTTTCTTCACTTAGCCTATTTTTCACTACTTCTAAATACTTCTATGATTAGGAAGATTGAAGCTAACACCTAGCCACAGAAGCTTTGTGCCTAGGTGCAGAAGGTCTTGAGTCATAAATAGATCATAAAAGGAACATAGACTTAAAGATTTTGACCAATCAAAGTTTGTCTTGATGAAAAACATGTTTGAAGTTTTGGTGTAGAAAGACAAACCTTTTGAATAATTTAATAAATGAATGGATGTATGAATAGATCCAACACATTTAAACAATGTGTTAAGGCTCTAATTAGACATACAGAGGCTCTATGCAATGATTTATGCTCCCCCTTGACTTTAGGGCTCCCTTTGCTCCCCCTTGAACTATGATTGGATAAAAAAGGATAAGATATGCGTAAAACATTGAACACGCAACGAAGAGGTTTTGAGCCACGGTACAGAGGCTCTGTACATGGACACAGAAGTTCTATATATGAAAACTAAAAAGGAGAGAAATATTTTCACGCTAAAGAACATGTTTATGCAGACATGTTTAGCATACCCAATTTACTGATCAAGAAATTGAATCTGTTTCTTCAAGAGCCTTAGTGAACAGATCAGCAAGCTGGTATTCAATAGGCAAAAAATACATCTCTATGGTGCTTTTTTCTACATGATACTTTAAGAAATGGTATCTGATGTCAATATGCTTTGTTTTAGAGTGTTGCACAGGGTTTGTAGAAATGGCTATGGCGCTTATTAAATTGCAGAGGATAGGAATTTTATCAAACTCAAGACCATAGTCTCTGACCTGAGTCTTCATTAGATGACTTGTGAGCAGCAACTAGCAGCCACAAGTATTCTGCTTTTGTCGTAGATGTGGACGCACAATTCTGCTTTTTGGATGTCCAACTCACTAGCTTGCCTCTAAGTAGTTGACAACTCCTAGAATTACTTTTTTGTCGAGTCAGCATCCTCTATAATCTGAATATATATAAGCCATTTGTTCAACGCCAGAGGCCTTAGGATACCAGAGACCAAGGTGCATAGTCCCTGTAAGGTATTTAAGGATCCTCTTAACTGCAAGTAAATGAGATTCTTTCGGATTAGATTGATACCTAGCACAGAGACATGTGGCAAACATGATATATGTTCTACTCACGGTTAAGTACAAAAGTGAACCAATCATACCTCTATGGAGCCAGAGGGATCAGAATCCAACTTAGATCCAGTGGCCATTGGTGTTTTCATAGCAGAAGAATCATATTTTGTACCTAGATAAAATAGAAGTTACATATTTAGATTGGTTGATCAAATTACCCTCTGTGGTTTGTTTGACCTGAAGTCCGTGGAAGAAAGTTAATTCTCTCATCATGCTTATTTCAAACTCACCCTTCATAAGCTCTAAAAACTTATCACATCACTCTTGATTTGTAGAACTAAAAATGATGTCATCCATATAAATATGTACAAGTAAAATCTCACCCTTTTTCCTTTTGAAAAATAAAGTGGTATCAGTTGTACTTTTTTCGAAGTGATTTACAAGCAAAAAGGTAGAAAGACGCTCATACCATGCTCTTGGGGCTTGTTTTAACCCATAGAGGGCTTTTTCTAGATTGTAATCATAGTTTGGATGTACTAAGCTTTCAAAACTTGGTGGTTGCTGGACATATACCTTTTCTTGTAGTTTACCTTTTAAGAATACATAACATCCATCTTATAGACTTTGAAACCCTTGTATGCAGCAAAGGCCAGAAATATTCTAATAGCCTAAAGCCTTGGGGTAGAGGTCTCTTCATAGTCTATTCCTTCCTCTTGGAAATATCCCTTAGCAACCAACCTTTCCTTGTTCTAGATCACAAATCCATCCTCATCCTTCTTGTTTCTAAAGACCTATTTAGTCTCTATGGAGGTCTTTCCTTTGGGTAAGGGGACCAGAGACCATACCTTGTTGGGCTCAAACTACAGAAGCTCATCTTGCATAACTTCTATCCAGTTTGGATCTTCTAGGGCCTCAGAAACCTTCTTGGGCTCTGTCACGCTAATGAATTTTACAAAGAAACATTCATTGGTCATAGTTGATCTTGTCCTTAGTCCCTCAGAAGGATTTCAAATAATCTGGCTCTATGGATGACTCTTTGTCCACTTAGTCATACGAAGAACATTATCATTGTAGGAGGAATCGAACTAAACTTCTGTAGTGTTAGGTATGTTGGTATTTGAGCTCCAGTGGGTGACGAGTTCTCTGCATGTTCCCCCTCAAACGTATGTCCTTCAGAAACAGATGCAGAGGGTGAAGCAACGGAGGGACCAATTAGTGATATACTTGTTGGTTCTTGATCCGCAAAGACTTGTTCAGTAGAGGCTTTGTGGACATCTATAGAGGGCTCTACATCGTCAAACATGTCCTCAAAAAGTGTTGCGAGTTCTGATTCTCTTGACATCGAGGCATCAAAAGCCTTTTGTGTTGGATTGATTTCAAAACTGAAGTACTCAGAAGTCTCTTGAATTATATCATCTAAGGATACATTTATGCTTTCCAAAATCAATCTTGTCTTAAGAATGAAGACTCTGTAGGCATTAGAAGTTAAAGAAGAACCAATGAACTTTGATTCATCCGCCTTTTTATTGAATTTGCCTAGTTGCTCTCTGTCGTTAAGTACGGATACCTGCAACCAAAGACATCGAGAAATTTAATACAAGGCTTTCTTTGATTGAGAAATGCATAAGTAGTCTTTACGTGTCTCTTCATAGATAATGATCCGTTTTGGGTGAAACAGGCCGTGGAGATTACTTCAGCACAAAAACTTGTGGGTAATCCATATGCTGCAAGCATGGTTCACGCAGCCTCCACATGTGTCCTGTTTCTTATTGACAAGGTAAGCTTCTATTTTGGCGTTCTTGAACTCTGTACCTTACAGAACCTGAATTCTCTTCATTAAATTCAAGTATATCGAAAACATCAGACTTCTTTCTAATAAATTCTACGCAAGTATATCTTGAGAATTCATCGATGAGTTCATGAATATACTTCTTACCAAACAGGCTCTGCACTGAAATAGGACAACAGACGCCCACATGCAAAATGTGCAGAGGTCTAGTGCATAACACATCAGACTTTGTTCTATGTGAGGCCCTTTTTAACTTTCACATTTCACACGCAGAACACAAGTGATCTTTGTCGTTGTTTAGAAAAGGTAGGCCACCGACAAGATTGTGCTTTGCAATTTGGTCTAAGGTATGAAAGTTTAAATAAGAGAAACTGTTGTGCCAGAGCCAAACCTCTTTGGTCTTGTTAGAGACAAGGCAAAGCTTTTCATCAGTGCTCTTGACTTTGAAGTTCATGAGGTATAAATCACCTCTTCTATCAGCTCTTAAGAGTTCTACACCTGTGTTTGGGCAAAATTTCACCAGTCTCGACCACGACCAAGGTAAGGAAAACACTTATTTCCCTTTGTCAGAGTAAGGTAAAATCATAGTACTTCATCTCCTGATTAAAGTTGAAATCAAAAGTTATTTACCTCACGACACTCGACCATGACGTCGTCTAGTTCACACGACCGTCGCGTAGAACCATGCGATCTCGACCAACTGACAGGCGATATTACTGTTACGTTTGTTCAATGTTTAATGCAGGAATCAATGTCATTAATTGCTAACGGCTACAACTGACGAAGTCCATTAAACAGCATTGAAGACGACGACCATTACGTCCGTTACACCAGCACCTGAAAACTATAAATTCCAGGCTCAATCATCAGTTCAAGGGGACAGATACAACACACGAACATTTGAACTCCGAAGAACATTCGCAACAAGGAAATCTCTCTCAAAGAATCGCTCTCGATGCACGACATTCACACACGACACTGCATTTTGACACACGACACATGTTGTTTTTACATTCGAAACACTTGTTACTTTACATTCGAAGTTCTTTCTTTCATTTGTATTGTAATCTCTGTATGATCGACACCATAAACATAAGGACATCGCCCCTGTTTAGCGACCATAGTGCAGCGACGACTTCCACAGTCGTCCGCATGTTTTTTCCTCGTTGAGGTTTTTCCCGCGTCATCAAATTCTTTGTCTCATTTACATTTTTGTCTTTGTTGCACGCTTTGTCCAAAGATTTCTTTCTTTAGTCCTTAAATTACACAATCAACCTTAAGTTATCCTTTTGGATGATTTTTGGCATTAACAGTTTGGCGCCATCCATAGGACCCCAATTAGAGAACATCTTCGACAACGGTTTCTTGGAGATTCTCCTATTTTCTTTTTCAGGAGAATGGCAGGCTTCGAAAATCCAGATCGAATCACTTCCCAGATGGATGAAGAGCTCGAGGATGAGCGAAATTCCCCTACAATAGTCAATGACTATCGCTTGGAGGAAATCATCCTAGATCAAAGCAAGCCTGATCAAAAAGTCTTTATAGGGTCGTCCCTCGACCCCTGCATTAAAGACAAGCTAATATCTTTCCTGCAGGAGCATGCCGATTGTTTTGCCTGGTCGCATGAAGATATGGTCGGTATCTATCCTGACGTCATCTCCCATAAGCTCAACGTTGATCCGTCATTCAAGCCAATCAAGCAAAAGCGAAGGAAATTTGCTCCTGAAAGGAATAAGGTGATAAATGATGAAGTCGATAATCTTTTCAAGACACGGAAAAATCGAGAAGTAAAGTACCCCGACTGGCTTGCAAATGTCGTGGCCGTGGCGAAGAAAAATGGCAAGTGGAGGGTATGTATCGACTTCACAGACCTCAACAAAGCCTGTCCAAAAGACCCATTTCTGTTGCCACATATCGACGCCATGGTCGACGCAATAGCGGGGCACGAACTATTAACGTTCATGGATTCCTACTCCGGATATAACCAGATCTTAATGCACGTCGAGGACCAAGAGAAAACCGTATTCATGACGGACCGAGGTATTTACTGTTATAAAGTTATGCCTTTTGGACTAAAAATGCAGGATCTACCTACCAGCGTTTGGTGAATAAAATGTTCAAAGATCACCTCGGCGACACAATGGAAGTTTATATAGACGACATGTTGGTCAAGTCAAAGCAAGCAATCGTCCATGTCGAGCATTTGAGGCAATCGTTCGACACCCTTCGGAAATATAGCATGAAACTTAACCCGATGAAGTGTTCCTTTGGTGTCAGCACTGGGAAGTTCCTGCGCTACATGGTCACTAGTCGAGGAATCGAGGCTAATCCCGACCAGATCAAAGCTATAATCGAAATCAAATCTCCGAGAAATTTCAAAGAGGTCCAAAGGCTCACTGGTCGAGTGGCAGCCTTAAACAGGTGTATTTCTCGATCCTTAGATAAATGCCATTTGTTTTACAATGTCCTCAGGAAGAACAAAGGCTTCGACTGGACCGACGGTCACGAGCAGGCATTGCAAAAACTTAAGGAGTACATGACGTCACCCCCTTTGTTGTCAAAACCTCGCGATCACGAGGTCTTGCAACTATATTTTGCTGTTAGTCCTAATGCAGTAAGTATCGTCCTGACCCAAGAATATGAAAAGCAGCAACTGCCAATCTACTATTCTGTCTTGAGAAAACCTAAGTTGACAGGTCGCTTAGCAAAATGGAGCATATATCTCAGCAGTTATGACATTGATTTCAAGCCCAGGACCGCGATCAAATCGCAAGCCTTGGCAGATTTTATTGTTGATTTCAGCCCTGAATTGGAGAAAGAAGCAGAACTCGAAGTGTCAATTGTGGCGACTCACGATGACGCGCCTTGGATCTTACATGTCGACGGATCGTCCAACGTTAGAGGCTCAGGACTAGGCGTCGTCTTAAAGTCGCCACAGGGGGGCAAGATGGTATATTCAGTCTGGTGCGGTTTCAAAACCACCAACAACGAAGCTAAATATGAAGCCCTAATCATAGGAATGAATATGGCCTACGACTCGGAGGCAACTGCGTTACATGTCAAAAGCGATTCTCTCCTGGTGGTAAACCAGATCAATGGAGAATTCGCGGCCAAAGACTCAAAATGACAGCGTACCTAAAGATTCCAAGGGACCAGAAAACTCAGGACGACGCTTTAGCAAACCTTGGATCTGCTTTAGTCGAACCAATATTCGACACTATTCCCATGATCCACCTGGCGACATCGTCCATCGAAAACGTCGATGTCATCCATATCGAAAACTGAGAAATCCCAGATCTAGCAATACAATATAATCACAAGTAGAGAGAATCTAGAGAGCAAAGTTGTCATCCATGTATTGATCATTAGTTACAAATGACATATGTGTGTAAGTGTTTCTCTAAGTTCTTGATTGTTCCAAGCTAATGAACTAGACATGCCTATTTATACCCCATACATACAAGGTATAAAGGCATTTACAATACAGTATAAACAATTACATTACATTGACTTTACAGTAAATCTTGAATACAATAATTCTCTAACAATCTCCCCCTTTGGATTCAAGATTTAAAAATATGGCAGCAGTCTTCAGCTCTTGATCTTCAAAACTTTAACTTTGACCGCTTTAAACGTTGAAGCTTTGGCACTCTTCAAACAGTTGAATCTTCACAAGTTCACGTTGAACTTTGATGCTTTGATAGTCTTTAAACTATTGTATTTGATCAGCCTTCACATTTTTGAACATTTAGGTGTAAGCACAATCCGAGTCTCTCAGATCTAAGATAACCATATTCAAAAACACTTCAGACTTCACATGATCCGAAATCTTCAACTTTGAGCAATCCGAATCCATATATGAGTGATCCGAAAAAATCTTTGTCTTTTACAATGTAAAGTCAATCTTCTTCAAAACAATCTTCAATAAATTGTCTTCAAGTCTTGAACGCGAAATTTAGATCTTTGCAACTTTGATCTTTGTAGCTTTAAAAACTTTGAAGCTTTGAACTTTGAGGCTTTGAAAAACTTTGAAGCTTTGAACTTTGGAGCTTTGAAATCCTTGAAGCTTTGAACTCAAACTTTGCATGATTTCTTGAACTTTGTATCTTCATCTCCTCGATCTTGAATTGTCTTCGAACAACGAACTTTTTCGAAACAACTTGGAATGTCTTCTTGACTTTGAGAAATCATTTCTCCCCCTTAATATTTCAATGATAAATCTCTCTTTTCTTCAGGGTATTATTTCTCCCCCTTTTCTTCATTATACTATTTCTCCCCCTTTTTGATGATTGTGAGCATCATGATCATCAAAACTCATGTCAATTTCAGCACGCACTTTGGACACCACAAGTAACATTCTCCTTCTTTTTATCTGATAAACCGTCAATTCCAAAAGATATTTATCCGAATCTTTTCAAATTCAGATAAATAGAGAGTGGTAACCATGAATAAATGGATGAATCAGTTAAAATGCCTTTAAGTAGCACGGAGCCACTTAGTACAACTAATGCACTTTGAAAAGGAGCTTTTTGATGTTCACTCCCCCAGGGCTTCCATTCAATCATCGAAAAACCACAAATGAATTTCTATGAACGTTAAGACAAGAAAACATATTCCTTGTGTGAACGTGCATGTGTAGAAAGAATAAAGCAACATATGCTTGAGTAATATATGCTCATAGCGTGTAAACTGTTGAGACAGCAACAATTTTCCACGGACTCAATGTGCATGAATGAAGAGCGAAGGTGGGGCAAACTTCCTTCTTTTTCAATATCTAGACCTTCTGAGTGAAGATCAGATAGATTATATGCTGCGTCCCCAAGAAAAATGAAACATTTCTTTGTTAAGAAAGAAACGAGTAGCTGGTGGGGTTAAAGCAAGAGTTGGCATGGGCTGACTGCCTGTTTCAATGATGGTCACCAAAGAATGTTAACCAATCAGTAATGTGGCTTCCCGGCTCAGAAAATGGATGGTGCAGAGTTCTCTTATTCTTTTAACTATGTTCTCACACCCTCTTTCTGTTTTTAATCCGCTCACTTCTACCCAAACTCTCATTTACATTTTACCTCAGCACAATGAGATACTCAACCGGATGAGTAATCTCCCCCACTCTTTGATTTCGACCCCTCACCCCTCAATCACTCAAGGATAACTTCTTGGGTAGGAAACACTGGTTAACGTGAATCCATAGAAGTTCTGTATGCTCACACATTGATCCCATGAAATTTATTCCTAAAATGATTTGTGTTGTTCAACAGTTTAGCTTGAACAAATATCAATATCGACATTTGATTAACATTGACATCAGAATGTATCCTCCTCAATAATACCATGAAATATTTGAGCATTTGAGCTTTGAAGAATTCTCAAAACAAGAATATAGAATGAAATGAAATGAATTCGAAAGACTTGTTTGAGAATCTGACAATGTATCAATCAGATCAAATATTATGAATGATGATCATGTAAGGTTTAGGGTATCAAAGAATTGAAATTTGTTTATATGAACAAATATAAACAATCTTTGAATGAAACGTTTAAGTATTACGCTGAAAAATATATGATGCTCAACAAAATTGAAATACAAACGGGAGTATTACCATCGAAAAAATTGTTTCGTTTTGAGACATGGTAATAACAAATTCAATATGAAGCTGAACCGGTGTGTATGAGTACTTGAAAGTATATAGAAAAGATAATACACAAGTATTAATCTTTAGAAACACACGGTCAGAAATGATATTACAATAATCCAAGATTTTCATGAAAAACATTTAAAATCACACTTCTAAATTCATAAAATTTGTTTGAGAATGGAGAAGTGGTTTGAACATTTTAAGAAAACGTTTTTCATGCTTGAAAGTTGTTCTTCTTTCAAACAATCAGAGATTAAGGTCAGAAGATACGTACAGTTAAAAATATTTGAGCTCCCCCTCAAATCATGATATAATGATTTTAAAAAAACGAATAAGATCCCCCTTACCATGTGCAAAAGATCTTTATATGTACAAAATCTGCACAAAGAACATGACTTGGATTAAAATATCCTTTAACATGAAAACGAGTTCTGAATTACCAGGATTGAAGTAAATTCAGAAGTCATAGTCGTTGAAGAATGAGTCCTGATCTAATATGATCAGAAGTCAAAATCGCTTTGAAGTACGAGTCCTAAACTAATATGTTTAGAAGCCATTAACGTTGAAATCCGGGTTCTAAACTTATGTATTTAAAAACCATATATCTTTGCTCCCCCTTAATGGCACATGTACTCTTCAAAAAAATCTCTTATGTTTTCAGTCATGTGTGTGGTATATATGTAACACTCAGCATAACACATGATGAACCTACAAAACAGATTAAGCAGATTTTGGTACCCAACGGGACTTAGGTCCTAGTGTGTTAGGTGTAGATTTCTTAGAAGGAATACTGTAAGTACCGTACCAATAAGAAGTATAATCTTTATGCACAAAATCATTTGATCTACAGTAAGAACAACAGATTTTCTTATGTGCCAACCTAATCAAATGATTTGCGGAATGAATAGGATTAGGTTTAGCAGAAGACTTACCTTTTGGAGCATTGTTCTTCTTGACATTTGATGTGGATGTAGATGATTTTGGCACATATTTCTTTGGCCTTGTTGTGCCTTTGACTCTCCATTCCATCTTCACCTTTTTGAAGAATGGAACTTCTTCAGATTTGGAAGTATTAACTTTAGGCACTTTTGAATCCTTGTCCGATTTATCAAGCAAATGATTATAGAAGAGATTTGTTGGACGAATCTGATCTTTTGAGAAATCAGTTGATCTATTAAATTGTTTAGAAGGAATGTTTTTAAATCTTGAACTTGAAGCAGTTTTAAAGGAACATTCAGAATCATTTGAATCAACAAATGGATTCTGAACGATAGTATCGGGACTAACGTGCTTTGAGACATCAAATTTAAAAATGACGTCTTCAAGTTCTTTGACTTTGTTTATCAAAACATTTTTCTCTTTAAAAATTAGATCAAATTTCTTTTGGAGATCAGATTTGATCAATTGATCCTTCATAATATCAGCTGATAAACCAGATAATCTTTTGGTAAGATTAAGAATCACATTTTCAAAATGTTTGCGTTCCGATTCAAAATCTTTTTCCAAAAACTTTCTTTTATCAGTAATCTCTTTGAAAGTTTCCATATTTTTCTTTTTAAGGATTTTATTTTCCTTTTCAAATAGATTTTTCTTTTCCGTGAAATCATTTCTTTCATTTTCCAAAACATTTTCTAATTCGGAGATTTTCACGGAAAGCTCAGAACTTTTAATCTCAAAAGATTTGCGTTCAGTTTCAAAAACAGTTCTTTTTTTTCTTGCTTCTCTTTTTCAAGATATAAAACTTTTTCAAAGTCGGAGACTTGTTTTAAAAGTTTTATGTATTTCTGTTCAATTATTTCCTTCTCTTTAAGAATTTTCTTTGAAGAAAGAGACTCTATTTCAACGTTTTCACCTTCCAACGCTGTTCTTTTCTGTTGAACTTCTTTTAATTGAACACGTAAATGTAAGTTCCAGTTCACTCTCTTTTCTTCCCTACTCTTCATATTAGCATTTTCACTTTGAAGAGTTGTTACTTTCTCTTGAAGTTTCTCGATTTGATCGTGCAGACTTGAGTTGTCTTTCTTTGTTTCATGACCTGCAATATAAACTTCAAGATCAGTAATTCTTTTAGTAAGTTTAGCATTTGAAGAAGAAATGTCTAAAATTTGTCTCTTCAGATTAGCATTTTCTTCCTCTTTATTTAACACAGGAACTGAAGGAATTGACGTATTAGATTTAAGAGTTTGCTTCAAACCTTCACTACTAGATTTAACAAAAGTTTGAGATATTGGAGATATTTCTGTTTTAAGAGTTTGCTTCAAACTTTCATTATTAGATTTAACATTAATTTGTGATATTGGAGGTATTTCTGTTTTAAGAGTTTGCTTCAAACCCATTTCTCTTTTTGATATTGCTAGATACTGTTAGCTTCAATCTTTCTGTAAATACAAGTATTGAAAAATAGGCTAAGTATAGAAGTGTACGACATAGGCTCTGCCAAGTAGCCGAGTAAACGAGAAGACAGAAATCTTCGACAGAGGCTCTGCCGGGATAACCAAGAAGACCCAAGTAAAGAAGCAACATAAGACACTTCTAAGAAGACAAGGCCACAGAGCTTCTGTCATACTTGACAGAGTTATGTGGTAAAAAGAAGATCTACGCAAAAGATCTTAGCAAGGACGAACATGCTTCTTACAATATCTACCATTCGAAGGTTCTAAAGATCAATCGTACAAAGGCGTGACCTGACAACTCCACGTGTCAAACTCTGATAGGTTTTCGCCTAAAGATGAATACGGAGCATTTAATGAACGTTGTATCTGCAACAGTTCTAGAATAGTCTTTTGTACCTGTTAGCCTTATTGCTCAACAGTATCTTTGTACCTTCAGTCCTTATTGTCCCCTTTAGAAGTAGTATAAATAGAAGGTTCATGTGAACTCTTCTATTAAGCTTTACACACAACACACACACCTTTTGAGCAGTTTCTTGTCAAACCTTTCGGTGTTCTTGGTGTTCTTAATATATATCAAATACAGTAATCTTGGAGATATTCATCTGTTCTTACATATTGTTTATTTGATATTGTGTGTTCTTCTACCTTACATTATCTTTCAGTTCTTAAATACGCTTCCGCATCATACAATCTGAACTAACTGAAAGTTAAGATCATTGTTTAAGAAAACAGGAACCAACAATTGGTATCAGAGCAAACCTTTATTTTTAATATCAAGGGATCCACTCTAAAACTACGATCTTTGGTAGAAACTTGGATTTTTAACCTAGTCTTCATATCAAACAAACAGTTTCTATTTTTTTTACCATTATTCGTTTTAGTCGAACTCTGGTAAAAGTATAGAATCTGTTTTTCTGGTTGAAAACTCCATTTTAGTGCTCAGCTTAAAGCTTTTAAGCTTAAAAACTTCATACGTAGCATCCACTTCATACACAGAAAAGTTTGTTGTTCAAACCCTTTTCTGGATAATTTATCTCTCTAAAAATGACAAGTACAAACAACTTCCTCTCTGTTGGTTCCTTAACCAAACATCCCACTCTTCTTAGAGAAGAATACCCTCAATGGAAGATTCGAATGATTCACTTCTTTGAGGGTACTGACAAAGAATTGGTTTATTATATCCGTAACCCTCCTTTCATTCCCATGATAACTGTACCTCATGTTCCTAGCACAGGCGACACACCTGAAATCCCGGAACACACGAAACCAAAGACCCAGGAAAATTGGTCTGATCCTGATTGGGCTAAATACGAAGTTGCTCAGAAAACTAAGAGAATTCTGATTATGGCCATTCCAAATGACCCTTTCCAGTCCATGGAGGCATGTGAATCTGCATATGATCTATGGAAAGAACTGGAAAAACAACTAGAAGGAGGAGTCAAAACCCAGAAGAACCGCAAAGCTCAATACATAAATGAATACTATGCCTTTAAAGCTCTGCCAACCGAATCTCTGCAAACCACGTATGATAGGTTCAACTCTCTAATAAACAAGTGCAAGAAATTCGGCATCCACAGAACCTCTGAAGAAAACAACGTTATGTTCCTGAAGTCTCTGAATGAAGAACGGCTTCAGTTATCTATGTCTCTGCAAACAAATCAAGACTTAGATTCCTGGACCCTATCAGACCTCTATGGAACATTGGCAGCACAAGAGGCTCAAGTAGCACAAGCAAAAGCCCAGATCATTGCACCTATTGCATTGGTTGGTAAGACTACAGAGGCTAGAGAGAAACCAAAGAAAGAGAAAGCAATAGAGAAAAGAAAGGATAAGAAAAAGAAAAACATGATGGTGGAAAGTGAAGAAGAGGAGGAAGTAGCAGCAGAAGAAGAAACGACCCTAGCCTCGATAGCTAAATCTTTAGCTTTCTTGACTAGGGAATTCAGCAGAGGATACCAGAAGAAATCTGGTAATGAACGATATGAAAGAGATAATCGAGAAAGAGAAGGGTCAAACGACAGAAGTGGTGACCAACAGAGGTCAAGTGACAGAAATGACAGTGGAAATGACCGACAACGGTCGGAAGACAAAGCTGGCAACACTCAATAGATTCAAGAGTGTTACAAATGTGGTAAGCCAGGCCACTACGCAAATGAGTGCCGAACCGAAAGAAGTGGTGACCGACAGAGGTCAGACGATAGAGCTGGAAACTCCACACGGAATCAAGGATGCTACAACGGTGGAAAGCCAGGTCACTTTGCCAACGAATGCAGGAGCAAGTCAAATCGCCCTCAGAGGGATGCAACTTTCTACAAAAGGAAAGCTGAATACTATGCTCAGAAGTCACTAATGGTGAACAAAGAAATTTGGGAGTCAGACACATCCTATGACGAAGGTGAAACAAATAATGCTCTATTCTGTGGCATGGCAGAAGTCAGCTCCGACTCCGACAGTGAGGTATCCACTTCTACCTCTAACTCTAATACTGCAGAAGATGACTTGATTAATCTTAACATTGAATACACTGAAATGAAAAAGACATGTGAAAATATTCAGAAAAAGCTCACCTTCTATGAGAGAGAAGCTAGACTTCTCACTCAAGAAAAAGATAAAATCTTTAAAGAAAAAGAAGAAATTGAAATGGACTGGAACAAAAAGTTAAATCCTTTAAAAGAATAGATTTATGAACTTAATTCTTCTTTGAAAACAAAGTCTAAAGAACTAATGGACGTTGAGTGCGACAGAATGAACATCCTAGCTCTTAAAAATTATTTTCAAAAGGAAAGAGAAATCCTCTGTCAAGATTTACTCAGAAGAGATCTTCAAATTAAAAAAATTCAAGATGTTCAGAAGGTGTACGAAAAAATAAACACACAAATAGGGAGACGAGGAATTGGCTTCTGTGATATAGATCCTTATACCGGAACCAAAAGAGACAAGTCTCTGTCCTCTCTATTCCACATTGGAGATACAAGAAAACCTGGATTTCCAAATCTTCTCTCTGTAAGTAAAAGGCAAAAAGTCTCTAGGGAACCTCACAAGAGGAAACCTCTGAAGTTGACAAAGTGTGGTTTGAAAACACAGATTTGTCACCTTCAATCTCTGTCAAAAGAGAATCCAAACCTAAGAAGTACCTGAAAACTCAAAATCATATAGGAATCTTCAAGTTTGGTGACCCCGAGACTCAACCTCATGTTGCATTTGTCTGTATGATGAATTCTGAAAAGAAATTATCTGCAGAGGCACCTGAGTTCAAACCAATACTTACAGAAGAAAAACTTGGTATCTCTGAAGAAAACCTCTGTACATCTTCCAGCAATCAAGATCTCTCTAAAGAAAACTTAACAGATACTTCTGTTAACTTAGAAGATAGTTCCTCAGAAAAGGAAGAAAGTGAGTATGGCACATGTTCTGAAAGTCCAGCCTCTGTCGAAAGAGAACCAAGTGACTCAACCTCTGTATATGAGGACGATTCATCCTCTGACGAATCTGAGACTGACTCTAAGTCAGAGATCGGACCTAGTGACACAGAGGTTTTTAAACAAACCTCTGAAGTTCTTAACAGAACTATTCCTCCCAAGGAGAAAATCACTGGAATTCCTATCTGTCCAGACTTTTTGAATATGTGCATACAAGCCAAAACCTCTCTTGAGCCTGAAAATTTCAAACAACAGAAGTTAATGTCCACTCAAATTCCAACGAGTTCAAAGATTTTAAAACCCTTAAAACCTGTTAAAGAAAAACTAACATGGCAACAGAAGGGTAAATGGACTAAAATTAACAAATTTTTTTCTTCCGTGACAGTGAAATCTACAGAAGTTCACCACAGAAGGGGAACACAGAAGGCCGCACTCAACAAAGGATTTTAGAAACAACGATCTAGCCTACATAAACCTTCTTGTAATAGAAAGTCTAATGTTAGGATAAATTGTAATGCCTCTGTGCCCCCATTTAATGTATTTAATGAAAAGTTCAAGCAAATCTCTTTGCACATTCAAGACTGTCATTGCTTTAATCTTATGTTCAAAATAAACCAACATTTCAAAAGTCCACACTGTCTTCTCTCTGTACCCAAAGCAAAAGATAAATCCGAGGGTAAGAAGAAACAAAATGCTTCTTCAACAGAAGCTAAAACAAAGACCCCTGACAAAACTGGACCCATGTGGATATGGGTACCTAAAACTCTCTAAATTGTCTTGCAGAAGCAGTATGTGCCAATCTGGTATCTAGACTCCGGATGCTCGAGGCACATGACTGGCGACAGAGGTCTTCTATCCACATACAAAGAAAAGAACGATGGTGGATCTGTGACCTTTGGAGACAATAAAAAGGGGTACATCAAAGGCTACGGAGTCATAAAAAAGGAAAATATAACCGTATGAAAAGTTGCATATGTTGATGGCCTAAAACATAATCTTCTCAGTGTTAGTCAACCCTGCGATACGGGATTCGACGTAATGTTCAAAAGAACCTTTTGCTCTCTACAGAGCGAGGACACATGACTTGAACTTCTGCGAGCCGAAATAAGAAGAGATCTATATCTCATGAACTTCAATGCAAAGAACAAGAAAGACAAAATCTGCCTTCTTGTATGCAAAAGCGAATAAGACTGGTTATGGCACAACAGGTTCTGCCATTAAAACTTTCACACTCTTGATAAACTTGTAAAACTTGATCTAGTCGAAGGTCTACCAAACGTTAAATTTAATAAAGATCATTTATGCTCTGCCTGTGAAATGGGAAAACTCAAAAGAGCTTCCCATAAAGGCAAAACTGATGTATCTTGCCCTAGACCTCTGTACGTGCTACATGTTGACCTCTGTGGTCCAATATCTACACAGAGTCTAGGTGGCAAGAAATATCTGTTTGTTTTGATCGATGAATTCTCAAGATTTACATGGGTTGAATTTGTTAGAAAGAAATCAGATGTTCCAAACATACTGATAAATTTAATGAAAATAATCCAAGTTCTGTATGAGTGCAGGATTCAGAAACTGAGAAGCGACAATGGCACAGAACTTCTCTGCTGCACGCACCCCACAACAGAATGGCGTGGTCGAACGAAATAATCGCACGCTTGTGGAAGCCGCCAGAACTATGCTAACCGCATGTGGATTACCAATGACATTTTGGGCAGAAGCAGTATCAACTGCTTGCTATACCCAAAATCGATCAACCATCGTAAAGAGACACATCAAAACACCATATCATTTGATCAACAAAAGACGACCAAACATCAAATTCTTCCATGTATTTGGATGCAAGTGCTTCGTCTTAAATGATAGAGAAGCAAGAAGAAAGTTTGAAGTAAAGGCAGATGAAGGCAAGTTCATTGGATACTCTGCAACTTCCAAGGCCTACAGAGTTTATCTTCCGCGATCTCGAACGATCGTAGAAAGCATAAATGTTTCTTTTGACGACACCTTCCAGAAGACTTCTGAACAAATCAGTTCAGAACTCGGTCTAAAAGGGGAATCCTCTGGCATCTCAAAAACCAGAGAAGAAGACTTAAATCTTCTATTTCAAGAGATGATCCATGACGACATTGATCCCTCTGCTGGAGCCGTCAGAGCCTCTGGAGAATCATCTTCTGCCCTCCAGAACGCAATAGGTATCTCTCTAACTGGTCCCTTAAATAATTCATCTTCCTCTGTTAATCATACAGATGCAAATGCCGAGGGGGAGCCAACAGAAGATGATACAACAAGGAAAACAACCACACAAGCTACTGAAGAACCAACTGCAGAAACCACAGAGGAACCAATAACAGAGAAACAAGAAGACTCGGTCTATACTTCCTCAGAGGAACAAACACCGCCACTCATTCCACTCATTCCACAATCTGTAGGATCAAGCACGAAAGAAAAATCTACGACATAGGCTACACCAGAACAACAATTAGAAACATCTGAAGATCAACTTGATGAAATCGATGACCATCTCCCAAGAACAACAAAGTGGACAAAGAGCCATCCTCCAAGTCTTATAATCGGCGAACCTTCTGAAAAGGTAAAAACAAGATCTGCCACTGCTAACTTTTGTTTCTTTACAAACTTTATTAGTGTGATCGAGCCAAAAAGGATCTCTGAAGCCCTTAACGACCCAAACTGGGCAGATGCTATGCAAGAAGAGCTTCTACAGTTTGAACGAAACAAGGTCTGGACTTTAGTTCCTCTGCCACGAGGAAAACAAGCCATAGGGACTAAATGGGTCTTCAGAAATAAGAAGGATGAAGATGGAGTGGTCATAAGAAACAAAGCAAGATTGGTGGCCAAGGGATATCGCCAAGAAGAAGGCATAGATTATGATGAAACTTTTGCCCCTGTCGCACAGCTCGAAGCCATAAGAATCTTCTTAGCCTTCGCAGCCCACAGAGGTTTTAAAGTATTTCAAATGGACGTAAAATCTTTTTTTCTAAATGGCGAAATCCAAGAAGAAGTATACGTCCAACAGCCACCAGGGTTTGAAAGCTCTATGTACCCAAAATACGTGTACTACCTCGACAAAGCTTTGTATGGACTGAAACAAGCTCCAAGAGCATGGTACGAAAGACTTTCTACCTTTCTTCTCGATAATGGTTACGACAGAGGTACGACGTATACAACTTTGTTTTATAAACGAAAAAGTGATGAAATTATGCTTGTACAAATATATGTGGACGACATAATTTTTGGGTCTACAAATACAGAAGAGTGCAAAAAGTTTGAAGAACTCATGCAGAGTGAGTTTGAAATGAGTATGATGGGAGAATTAACTTTCTTCCTCAGACTCCAAGTAAAACAATCATCAGAGGGAATTTTCATAAATCAAGCTAAATATGTCTCTGACATACTTTCAAAATACAGTCTCTCTGATGCCTCTGTAACGAGAACTCCAATGGCCACAAGAAAAATGTTAGACTCAGATCCAAATGGCATACATATAGAGTGCACGCTCTACAGAAGAATGATTGGGTCTCTGTTATACTAACCTGCAAGTAGACCCGACATAATGCATGCCACATGTCTCTGTGCAAGATATCAAGCTAAACCGAAGGAATCCCATTATAATGTTGTAAAGAGGATCTTCAGATACCTTAAAGGGACCAAAAATCTTGGCCTCTGGTATCCGAAGAACTCTGGTTTTGGTCTTAAAGCTTATACAGGTTCAAATTAGGGAGGATGCAAGCTCGACAGAAAGAGTACCTCTGGGAGTTGTCAATTCCTAGGTGGTAAACTAGTCAGCTGGACCTCTAAGAAGCAGAACTGCGTATCCACATCTACAGTAGAAGTCGAATACGTTGTTGCTGCTAGCTGTTGCTCCCAGGTTCTGTGGATGAAAACTCACCTTAAGGACTATGGCCACATCATATTCAAGATTCCCATCTTTTGTGACTCAAAGAGCGCCATAGCCATCTCTGCCAATCCAGTACAGCACTCAAAAACAAAGCATATCGATATCCGTTACCAGTTTCTGAAACACCATGTTGAATATGGGACAATCGAAATGCACTTCGTGTCTACAGAGTACCAGCTTGCAGACTAATTCACCAAGGCACTAGATGAGAAAATACTTTTTTTCTTGGTGGGTAAGTTGGGAATGATAAACATGAGTTAAAACCTCTGTAAGTATAACTTAAATATTCTGTAAATATATATATATATATATATATATATATATATATATATATATATATATATATATATATATATATACATGTTTCTGTTGTTTTTGTTTTATTTATTTTATTTTATTTCTGTATGTAAATTCTCAATCACCAAGTGTTCAATACTCAACAGAGCTTCTATAGTGTTGCTCAGAACCTCTGACAGTCCTTACAGAACCTCCGAAAATCTTGATCTATGTTATATGCACAACTTATCTTATTTGATCCAAGCATAGGTCAAGGGGGAGCAGAAGGAAACCTTGAAATTATCTACAGAGGATGATCATTCAAGGGGGAGCCAAAGAAGAATTGCGATCGACATTATCCACAGAAGTCAGGTATTATGCCGAGCAAGAGAGAGCCAGAAGATAAGTATCTCGAAACAAATCCTTTTTGAAAACAGTTTTCTTGGATAAACATTTCTAAATATGTCCTAGAAACATTGTTTAGAATATACCAAACAAGTTTTGATCAAAAAGATTTACGAGACTTCTGTTATGAGATTTTTAGTGTAATACAGCTTCTGCTGAGCTCAACAGAGCTTCTGTATGCAGAATCCTCTATAAACTACAAATCTCATACAAGAACTCTACCGATCAAACTCAAATGTTCTCTAAGGATTTACTCGAACAAAAGGTTACAGAAGAAGGTCTTTTGGAACGAAGAGCTCATTCCCTAAAAAAGTCTCTGTCGACCAATCTAGACACTCAAAAAGAAGCATCACGCACAAAACATTTTCCAGAACAGTTTTCAAGAACACAAATTTCCAAATAAATCCTAAAAACAGTGTTTAAAACAATTAAAACTTTGGATGATCAAAATGTTTTACGGATCTATAGTTATTAGAAATTTGGACTCATAGAGCTTCTGCTGGCTTCAACAGAGCTCCAAAACCTCAGTGGGTACAAAATTCTGAATTAAAGTTCTCTCGATCCTCTCCAATGTATTTTTCACACTTTTGGTAAAGGTGCAAGCAACAGAGGATACAAAGAGAGTTTCAAACAACAGAGCTCTATCTATAACAGTAACGGCTATTTTTACTGCGAGTGAAAATTATGTGGAGGAAAGGAAACCCACACACCAAGCATTAATGGGCCGCACACGACGTCCTGTCATACTCTGACACTGCTGACGTGTCTCATTTTCATTGGGCATACATGGCACACGTTCTTCTGGAAAGTTGAACCAGCCGTTTACACTCGAGTACGGATTCCAAATTTTATTCACTTCCGTATATTTACCTCTTCAGAATTCTAACCGTTACCCTTCAGTATAAAACCAAACTAACCACAACCTCTAAAAGTTTACGAACTTACTCTCTTTATCTTCTCCGGCGAACCTTGCAATAACCTGCAACTTCTCCATTTTACTCCATTCAGCAAGAAATCTCAAATGGCTTCCACCTCCAACGCTCCGGTGAACTCTCCATCTCATTCTGAGCATTACCAAAACCAAGAAATAGCCAGAAACTTACAACAAGATAACTCCGGCGACACAGTAGCTTTCTCTCCGACCACCCACGAGAAAAACTTCATCGCTCATGAACACTTTGAAAGTGTTCTTCCCCTCAAACCCAATAACTACTATCTGGTACCCTCAAAAACTGCATTTGGGAAAGCACATGCCATCCTTCTTAACATTCTGGAAAACCACTACCTTTACCCCTTTTTTCCAAAACAGTCAACAAAATCCCGGTGAGATACCTGAATCAATTCTGGCAAAGCAGCAGATTTGATTCTGAAGATAGACAAATCAAAGGCTACATCTCCAAACCCGACAAATCCGAGCATCTTGAACTCAAATTCAACAGAACAATGTTCTCATTGGAGTTCAGTCTACCCACCAGAGGTCTACTTGGGATAAAGGCATATGCAGAGGAACCAACAGACGAAGAGCTCTGCCGTTTTGTTGAAATGTTGGGGTATAACACAACCCTAACAAAAAGGAACAGTTTCAGAAGAAATCGACTTCCCCCTCTGTGGAATACCCTCTTCTCAATTCTTAACAGATGCCTAACAGGGAAAGTGGGCAGTCCAGACCAAACCTCTCACCAAATCTTGACCATAATGTACGGGGTATATTATGATCTACCTCTGGACTACTCCACCATCATGATGCAGGAAATGGTCAATACCATTGACAGAAAAATCTCTTCTCAGAAGGCCTAGGGAAGATCGAAAGATGCTCTACCTCCTCTGCAATATCAGCGAATCCTGGGTGTCCTACTAGAGCTTCTGCTACGTCTACAAAAATGGCCAATGGATGGACCGACGGCCAGACTATATCCCTTGAACAAAAACACCCCAACAGAGCACGAAGTTGAATACCCATTATGCAGACCTCGGCCAAAGCTACTTCTGAACTATGCTACTGACGAAACCCTTAAGTTAGAATACATACGCAATCATAGGACTCCAGAACCGAGTCCTATGACACCCCCGCGTCTAGGAGCCCCATTAGGATCTAGGGTTGTAGAAAAGATGACAGATGAGCAATGGGCTGCAGCTTTGGCTAAACATGAGCTTGTACAAGCCAACTTTCACTCTCAGAGGGAAGCAATTCTCTCCCCTACTAAAAAGAGAAAATCCTCTGCCACCTCTCCCAAGAAGAAGAAGAAGAAAGCCCACAAGAAAACTAATGAGGACACCTCTACCTCTGCTGCTCAACCTTCCCCTCCTCATGCAACAGAGGTTGGATCTTCTGTACCTCCCTCTCCTCTAAAAGAAAAGAAGAAAAGAAAACATAAGTCTTCTGAGGAGGGAGCCCCCAAACTTAAGAAAATGAGGAGCAAGAAGAAATCCAAAAAACCTCACACTCATCTGCGAACCATTGCAGAAGAAGCTGAATTGATCAAAGAACCCCAGGACCAATCTCTGCAATCTCCCTCACCTATCAACTATGCAGACCATCAAGGTGACTTCAACTCCTTCTTTGAAAATCCTGAAATAGCCGATACTCTGGATACCTCTGGCTGGAACGCAGAAGCCCTCTCCGGTCACTCAACAGAAGAAACAAACTTCAGAATCTCTTCCGACTTGGATGAGGATGACCAAACTCCAAGGGACGCTCAGAGTAAGACACTAGAGGTACTACAGAACCCCTTTCTTCAAACAGGTTTTGATGTGTTAAGGGCAAGCCCAGAGGCAGAAGTAGCAATAGAAGACCATCACATGGACACCATGTTAGGAGGTCCAACATAGGAGATAGTTGAAACTAGGGAGACTAGGGTAGAAGTCTCAGAAGTGGATTCTGATGTAGAGGAATCCGACCAAATAAGAAAAGGTCTTTATCATCCCCACGTACAACAATTATTTGGATCACATCCAATGTACGACTCTCTATTCATTAGGACTGAAGCTGCAACAGAAGTTAGGGAAGAAGCACCAAGCCATAGGGTAGCGACAGAGATTGAAACTATAGATGGTGAAGTAGTGCTTGGATTCCTAGCAGAGGGAGAAACTAGAACAGAAGCCTGGAATAATAGAGGCTCTCAACAACAACCAACTCCCAGTGCAACCCACATACCTATTACCGCCAGTCTAGTGGCAGAAGGTGATATTCAACAAGAGCCGCACAGCTCGAACCAACCCCAAACCAACCGGGCAGAGGAAACTCCTTCATCCTCTGTACCAATCATTCCCGGGGAATCCATTCCAGGGGAGTCCTCTCTAAAGCACTTGCCCGTAGTAAGTGATCAATTGCCCCAGATCACACTAGAAATCCCAACAGAGGAATTTGTTTCCTCTGACACGCACACTACATTAGGACCCATAGGCTCCTCAGAGGAGCCTAGAGTGCACATAGACGAAGGGATTCTAGATAAATCCCCGAGTTGACTTAAGGATACTCTTGTACCCACCTCTGGAGTGGATCAAGACACTGTTCTTAACATAACTTATGTAGTTCATGAGTCCTCAAAACCCTCAGATCAAGGATCAGAAGGAAATCCTTCCATCCTCAACATACAAACAGGGGTGAAAGAAGGTGTTCCAGGAACGGGAACTCACTCTGGGGACGAATGTGTTCCCCCAGAGGTTACACAACGCCCACATGTATCAAGGGATGAGTTCCAAACCCTTTTCACCTCTGTGGACAATACATTGAAAGAGTTGCAAAGCCCTTTTAATTCTTTTGTAGATACTACATCCAGGGCAGTCACAAATCTAAACACCAAAATGGACAACTTGTCCACAGAGGTGCAAAAAGCCTTAGCCCAGATGCAGACAAATGCTACGACCTCTGCCACCTCTGCTGCTGAGTTTGAGAAGGCCACAACCTCTGCCTTCCAAACTTCTGTCAAAGATCTCTTGGCTCAACTGAAAGATCAAGCCTCCACCCCCAAGGGCCTTACTCCTGAAGACTTAAAGAAGGCCCTCGACCAAGTTCAAGAGCAAACAACAAAAGCAACTCTGGCCATGAAGGCCTAAGATTATATGACCAGAGCTCAGCTCACAGAACTTAGCCAAAGCGTGATCGATCAGGTAACAGAAATGATCAGAGCTTTCACTGCTGCCAACACAAATTACGTGAAAGACTTCAGAGAAAGCGTCGGTAGAATGCGCTATAACACATAAGCAGAGCTCCAAACTCTTCTTGGACTCTGTGATGATGTCGCAGGTGCAACTCCTCCGAAGAAACCAGATACATCTTGCAGGGCAAAGGGTACAACAGATAAGGGTCAGGATGACTCTGATGATGATTCTGACGATTCATCAGATCATCCTGAGGGGGGGAAACTAAAGGAAGAAGCTGCAAGCAGAGGTCTACCAGCTCCACCGGTATCCGCAGAACCCATAAACCAAGTTCCCCCAACTCAAACCCAAGGAAGACAACAACAGACCACAGAGGAAACAACCACCTCTGTAGATACAACCCATGAAGAAACCCCAGATGAAACCCAAATATCCCAAACCACTGAAAACCAACAACAGACCACAGGCAATACCCACCTCTGTGGAATACACCTCTGTATTCGGAGAAGATGCAACAATGCGTGAACAACTTCAAATCCTCACATCCTCCGAAGAAGATCAACCATCCCAATCACCAAAACCTATATCACCAAAAGAACTCCCCTCTCCAACACCAAAAACACCAGAAGAAACCAAAATACCATCCCCTACACCAGAAGCTGCAACCACAAAACCTCTATCGCCCACACCCAAAACCAGAACCAAAACCATAGCTCAAAAACGAAAATATCTGAGCAAATCAGCAGAAGCCTCTCCAACCAAACCTCTGACCAAACCCACATCACCGTCTAAGTCCTCAGAAACTCAAGTGCCAAAAACTACAGAGGCAACCACCAGAACAACAGAAGCACCCTCAGAAATCCAAATGGTAAAACCCACAGAGGCAACCCCATCTATACAAGAAGATCTTCAGCCGAAGGCAAAAGACAAAGGCAAGGAGATAATGACAGAGGGACCCAAAAAGAAGAAACCAAAGCATCAACCCTCTAAGAAGCTGATGAAGTGTGCCTTCGACGCACATGTAACACCAAAGCCAGAAGAAGAAGACTGGGCTTTCGGTGTTACCCCTCTGTCAAAAATACCTTTTCTAGATCCAAAGGCAAAAGTCTCAGAAGATCGAGTGGCAGAGATTAAGAAGAAAATGGATGCTCTGTGAAGGTCCATGCCTCCACCAGGTGCACCTCCTCAACAGATGGAAGAAGTGGTGTACAGGTATCTCTACAACAGAACTGCCAGAGATCCAATGCCACCAATGGTCCAAGATCCCGAACTTCGTGCTGACCTCGAGAACACCTTCACAAGAACAAAACCCAACCCTAAACAAAAAGTCTTCTCAGAGTCCAAAATCGACATAGTCATATATTGTAAGTTTTCTCAAACCAGAACCCCACCTAAGGTTTCCTACAATATATACAAGGTTAAAAGGGAGAACATAAAAGAGAATCAATTCTCAGATGCTGATCTGAGAAATCTAAATCCCTACGACCTACCCGACCTTCTTCTCTGGACAAAAGAGAACTTCACTACAGATGCACATCGAAGGGCATACAAGGTAATAAGGAAAGCCATGCGTGAGAAGCTTCTGTTGTATAGCTTAATTGACTTCCAGTTAGCACGAGATATCGGAGTAAGAAACCTCGCTCTCCGACCACCAGAAAATGACTGCCCATACTCTGCCATTCCAAACTCAATCATAACATCTCCAAGGTTTGGGTTAGTCTATCAAGATCCTGCTAGGAAATCAAAACTATTCGTAGAGATGGACTGTCAGAAGTACGCAACAAATACTTTGATAGAGTTCAGAGCAAGCCTCGTTGAGCACAGAGGATCAGAACTGATGGACACAGCCTCTGCCGATAGACTGATAGAATTTATCGACTCAACAATCAACTTCTGAAACCTCTGCATCAGTTTCTATCACGAGCTCAAAGAATTGGGATTCGACAACAGAAGGTTCAACGACTTCACAAATGCCAACGTCTAAAATCCAATATCAACCTCTGCAAACATTTCCTTTCATAATGTAATCAATGTAAGTGCCTCTGACATATTTTATGTATGAAAGAAATGTAAAATCTTTTGAGCTATAATGTTTCACCTCTTGTTATGTACTTAGCCTAAATATCTGCACTTTTCAATTTTTTATTTTTCAATACCTAGGGGGGGATTGTTAGCTCCAATCTTTCTGTAAATAGAAGTATTGAAAAATAGGCTAAGTATAGAAGTGTACGACAGAGGCTCTACCGAGTAGCCGAGTAACCGAGAAGACAGAAGTCTTCGACAGAGGCTCTGCCGGGATAACCAAGAAGACCCAAGTAAAGAAGTAACAGAAGACACTTCTAAGCAGACAAGGCCACAGAGCTTCTGTCATACTTGACAGAGCTTTTGTGGTAAAAAGAAGATCTACGCAAAAGATCTTAACAAGGACGAACATGCTTCTTACAATATCTACCATTCGAAGGTTCTAAAGATCAATCGTACAAAAGCGTGACCTGACAACTCCACGTGTCAAACTCTGATAGGTTTCCGCCTAAAGCTGAATACGGAGTATTTAATGAACGTTGTATCTGCAACAGTTCCAGAATAGTGTTTTGTACCTTCCAGCCTTATTCCTCAACAGTATCTTTGTACCTTCAGTCCTTATTGTCCCCTTTAGAAGTAGTATAAATAGAAGGTTCATGTGAACTCTTCTATTAAGCTTTACACACAACACACACACCTTTTGAGCAGTTTCTTGTCAAACCTTTCGGTGTTCTTGGTGTTCTTAATATATATCAAATACAGTAATCTTGGAGATATTCATCTGTTCTTACATACTGTTTATTTGATATTGTGTGTTCTTCTACCTTACATTATCTTTCAGTTCTTAAATACGCTTCTGCACCATACAATCTGAACTAACTAAAAGTTAAGATCATTGTTTAAGAAAACAGGAACCAACAGATACTGATCTTTCAGAAAATCAAGCAGAAAGTGTATGAAATACACTATAGAAAAAATTTATATAAATTTTTTTCTTGAAAAACTCTTAAAGTGTATGAAATACACTATAGAAAAAATTTATATTTAAAATATTTTCTCAAGATTTCGGATCAAGTTGGATGCGAAACCATATGAATTCGGATCAAGAAGAATGCGAAATCACGGAATCCGGATTGGCCTTGATGCGAAACCAATGATTTCGTATGTAAAAGGATCCGAAACCAACAGATTTCGTATGTAAAAGGATCCGAAACCAACAGAATCCGGATGAAACAGGATGCGAAACCACATATTTCGTATCCTTAAGGATCCGAAACCCAAACTTGTGAAATTACTGATCCCAGTGTGATCCGAAACCAAGCTTGAACGATCCGAAACCCTCTTGAATGATCTGAAACCCTCACTTAAACACCAAAAAACACTGAATCAGCCATAACTTTTTCAATTCTTGATCAATTGATATGAAACTTGCACAGATTTGTTCGAAAAATGATTATACACACTTTCTTAGATAATCACAAATCCTAATTCGATCAATTTAATCGAATTAAGATCCAAAACAGTAAGAATATGGTTTTCGAACAAACAGATTTAAAATGATAAATTTGATGATTTCTGTGCAGAATTTTGTATAGATCCTTGAATTAAAGATGATCAGGGATAATAATCGAGTGCTGTAATGCCAAGAATCAATCCAAAAGATCAAAAATTGTAGAAATCAAGAAATATGTATTAACAATAGTCGATGAACAGTGTAAAATTTTTCTGTTTTGGTTCTTGATCTGCTTGAATCTTCTGTTTGTGCTCTGATACCAAATGAGAAATCCCAGATCTAGCAATACAATATAATCACAAGTAGAGAGAATCTAGAGACCAAAGTTGTCATCCATGTATTGATCATTAGTTACAAATGACATATGCTTGTAAGTGTTTCTCTAAGTTCTTGATTGTTCCAAGCTAATGAACTAGACATGCCTATTTATACCCCATACATACAAGGTATGAAGGCATTTAGAATACAGTATAGACTATTACAGTACATTGACTTTACAGTAAATCTTGAATACAATAATGCTCTAACAAAAACCAAGAAGATGATTGGTCGTGCGACATCCGAAATTTCCTTATGAACGACCAATTCCCGGAAGACAAGATGGAAGCTCGGAAGATCAGATTCAAAGCGTCCAAGTACGTCACAATTGGAGATAAACTCTATCGACGATCATCGACGGGCTTAAATCTAAGATGCGTCGTCAGCAAGAGTCAAGTCCAAAAAATCCTTCAAGAGATGCACGATGGAGAGTGTGGCAATCACTCAGGAGGTCGCAGTTTGGCTAATCGTATCTCTCGACAAGGATATTTTGGCCGACATTACGACAAGATGCCATCAGGTATGTCCAGAACTGCGATCCCTATCAACGACATTCATGTACGTCTCATAAACCTTCCGAACCCTTACACTCGACACTTATCCCATGGCCCTTCATGAGGTGGGGAATGGATATTGTCGGTAAACTACCACCTGCTCCAGGACAAAAGGGATTCCTCCTCGTACTTACAGATTATTTTTCCAAATGGATCGAAGCGGCTGCATTTTCCCAAGTTAGGGATAAAGAAGTCATCTCTTTTATCCAGACTAACATCATATGTAGGTTTGGGATTCCAACCGAAATTGTCTGTGACAATGGATCCCAGTTATCAGCGACAGAACCCAACAGTTCTGTGAAGATAGAAGCATAAAGCTGACGACCTCGACCCCGAGATATCCCCAAGCAAACGGACTTGCTGAATCAAGCAATAAGACCATTATTGCTTCGATCAAGAAAAGGTTAAAAGCTGCAAAGGGAAAATGGGTCGAAGAACTCCCTTCAGTCCTGTGGGCAAATCGCACGACACCACGCACGTCCGCAGGACAAACCCCTTTCTCTCTAGTCTACGGTTGCGAAGCCGATCGAGGTCCAACTCCCAACCTCGAGGCATACTTCCATCGATCACAACCTGGTCGATTTAGGATACGACCTCGATGCCCTCGAAGAACTTAAAGAATCAGCCTTGATTAGAATGGCGTCACAGAAGCAAGCGATCGACGACATTTCAATAAAAATGTCAAAATCAAAGTCTTTCAAGAAGGTGACTACGTCCTTCGTCGAGTGTTCCAAAACACCCAAGAGATCAATGCAGGTAAACTTTCCATTAAATGGGAAGGTCCTTATCGTATCTCAGAAGTCGTGGGTAAAGGTGCCTATCGCCTCCAAACCCTCGACAATCAAGAAATCCCACGTAGCTGGAATGCAACGCATCTAAAAAGGTATTTCTTTTAGAACTCCTTTTCTCTCGTACAATTTTGTATTCACCTCGACGGTAACTAACTTAAGCATCGGAGGGTCGTTGGTTAGCCAACGACCAACCTTTGACAGTATTTTATCTCACGACATAAATTTGTCGCATGACTTTCGCAAGATCGCATAACATAAGTAGTCGGGTCAAAAACATGATTTGACACGTGATTTAGATTCATCGCTCGATGTAATTGTACAATTAACCCGCGATCTAAGTTTTCTAAACTTAGAAAAAACCTCATGTTCTGAACGCATGCTTTAAACGCATGTATACATGTTCGCTTACACGATTTGTGTTTTAGTTGTTATCTTTCAATAAAAGACCTTTGTCACACGTTATATATGATTTACGAGTGTTTTCATACGTTTGATATTTTACTCGATGATTGCTTGTGATGAACAGCGAAAAACCTTACGTTCGAAAGAAACTTCATTCACACTTAAACATAATTACACCAAAAAGACTCGATCACCAACGGTCGAGCGTGGAAAACAAAGTTCGTAAAATGGAAATCTATCCTAAGGATGAGGAAGAGTGTCGGTCGCATCTTTTTCCGAAGCCTCGACCTTGGAATCCTCATCAACCCCGAAGCACATCGAAGAACTTATGCAAGGATCAAACGAGTATGTAAGACAAAGTTGGGAGTTGTTTCCCAGCACCTTACGCCGCGACATGTTATGAAGGTGAGTCCACAGTATCTTAAGAATGCGGCTCTTAAGATTAATGTTAAGGTTGGAGGAAGGAATACGATATTCTCAACGATCAACTTCCGATCCAACGCCTTCTCTATCTTCGCACATCGAACGAGAGAAAATCGAAATATTTGTAAAATACAAAAGAAACATGTTAATAAACACTTGACAAAAGTTAAGAAAAATTGGGAACACGAGTTTTGAAAGAAAAACTTACAAAGAACGCCAGTCCGGTTATACGCGATCCCATTTCTTCGATGGAGACTCTTCGAAAACGCTCCTCAAAAGATAGGAGCTGATATTTGCCCCAGATGCGGAAATAATTCCGTCCCGTCAAGGACATAGTCAGCTAAGAGGTCCAACGGCAACGTAAGGTTGACCGTCGTGACTTTCCTCTCACCCTCTCCCGTCTTTGTACCCTTGCCCTTGGCGGCTGACGAAGGGGTCTACGTGGCTGCAGGGAACATCGTCGCCAGATGCGCAGGATACACGGATGTCGCATCAATCACGATCAATGCCTTCACCTTCTCAGGCACGATAACTCTCGATGAGTCATCAACCTTCGAAGACATCTCTCTCGGAGTTGTCATCCTCGTCATCCTCGTCTTTAGTAAAACCTCGTCGCAACGATCAAGGTATTTTTGCCTCTTTTCTTTACCCTTGCGGGCAAATTCGGGTTGTGCCATTTTCTTAGCAGATATGGTTGGCACCTTCGCCAACGATCCTCCTGAGAACATATAAAAGAGGAGCATCACAAGAGGAACTTAAAAATGGTAGAGGCTAAAACGGGGCATTAGCTGGACCAATGTTGAACGCGAGCATGAATGCCTTAGTCAAAGATAAATAAAGTATTTTTATAGAATCCAAAAGCCGTCATGATCTTTGAAAAACTTAAGAAAAGAGCAAGAAACCATACCTTATATAGATGCTCAAAAGCCTCGAAGCCTTAAACAAATCGAAAATCCTGGCAAATTAGGAAAATATTGAGCGAAGAGCAGCAAGGAATCAACTAAGAATCTCGCTCTGAAAAACTTTCCAAAGTCATAGAAAGAAAGGATCCTCCGTGGTTTCTATTTATGCAAATGATCATGTCGGGTCAAGTCCCTTGATGATCGACACGCGCCCTTGACTCTTCGTATGACCGCACGGATCGCCGACACCTGGCAATGACAACTGCTAAGCATAATCCTGCGTCAGCATGACGTCACGCCCTTATCCTCCATTCGACTTCCCATTTAGTTAGAATTGGACCGATCCAATTCCAAGGTAACTTTCGACACGTGTCACGACCCTTGACATCCGACAAGCAAAATTTAAAAAACTTTTTGAAATTTGAATTTGCCACTCCACTTTTTTAAATTTTGGGGGCAAACTGTTTGGGCAAAATTTCACCAGTCTCGACCACGACCAAGGTAAGGAAAACACTTATTTCCCTTTGTCACAGTAAGGTAAAATCATAGTACTTCATCTCCTGATTAAAGTTGAAATCAAAAGTTATATACCTCACGACACTCGACCATGACGTCGTCTAGTTCACACGACTGTCACGTAGAACCATGTGATCTCGACCAACTGACAAGCGATATTGCTGTTACATTTGTTCAATGTTTAATGCAGGAATCAATGTCATTAATTGATAACGGCTACAAGTGGCAAAGTCCATTAAACAGCATTGAAGACGACGACCGTTACGTCCGTTACACCAGCACCTGAAAACTATAAATTCCAGGCTCAATCATCATTTCAAGGGGACAGATACAACACACGAACATTTGAACTCCGAAGAACATTCGCAACAAGGAAATCTCTCTCGAAGAATCGCTCTCGACGCACGACATTCACACACGACACTGCATTTTGACACACGACACACGTTGTTTTTACATTCGAAACACTTGTTACTTTACATTTGAAGTTCTTTCTTTCATTTGTATTGTAATCTCTGTACGATCGACACCAGAAACATAAGGACATCGCCCCTGTTTGACGACCATAGTGCAGCGACGACAACCACAGTCATCCACGGGTTTTTTCCTCGTTGAGGTTTTTCCCGCGTCATCAAATTCTTTGTCTCATTTACATTTTTGTCTTTGTCTCACGCTTTGTCCAAAGATTTCTTTCTTTAGTTGTTAAGTTCCACAATCAACCATAAGTTATCCTTTTGGATGATTTTTGGCATTAACAACCTGTATCAGAGATTAGTACAAAACAATACCTTTTCTTCAATGTGGCATCAAAGCCATTATCACAAAATTGGCTCACGCTCAAAAGATTGTCCTTTAGTCCATCCACATAAGCAACTTGTGATACATCAATGTTTCCTTTTGCTATGTCTCCATATCCCCCTTAATGTGTTCCTTTCTGTTATCTCCAAAAGTTAAAGAACCTCCACCTGATTTATCTTGATAGGAGGATAGTAACCTTTTGTCACCAATCATCTGCCTCAAGCACTCAGAGTCTAGGTACCATACTGGCACACGTTGTCTCTACAAATACAAATTAAATGGATTTAGGTACCCATTTCCAAATGGGTCCTTTTGTGTTAGGAGCTTTTGGTGAAACCTATAGAGTCTTTGACTTGGCTAATTTTTTTAGTTTTGCTAGAGGACCTCTGTTGTTTCTTTTGACCCTTTAAATTTTCATTCTCTCTCTTGGGTACAGAAAGAAAACAATTGGTGCTTGAGAAGTGCTTTTTCAATTGATACAGAAGATTAAGACAATGACATTTATGAACACGAGAGGATTGCTTAAACTTCTCATTTGACTTCTCAAATATGGGTACAAAACATTTATAAAAAATATCTCTCTTAGCATCAGTAGTTTTACAAAATGACCTATACAGGCTACATTTATTGAAATAAGTCTTCCTTCTATCTTGGTTCTTCTTTTCTACCCATCTCCTCTTTTCTCTTGACGTCACTGTCACAAAAGGAACAAATTTGTTATTTTCTATCCATTTACCCTTATGTTCCCTAGTAAACTTAATTGGCTTAAAAGATTGAGAAGCTTTAAGAGTTGAGTTAAACAACTCTTCCTTTTCTTGTCTTATCTTTTCCAACTCAATAGATGATTTAGCTTTAAGACACATATCTATGAGGCCAGGGCAGAAAGGTACACTTGGTACAAATTTCTTGGCAGAAACACTCTTGCTTGGAATGCCAGAGGGAAGCATGGTCACCTCTGATCCACAAGAAACTATCTCTGGCTCTTCAAAGCCAGTCTCTGGAGAGATAGAGAATGAGTTATCCTCAAAATCTGATTCTGAATCAACAAAGTCTTTTACTCCTTTCCAGAGGCCGGATCACATGGATATATGTCATAGCCATTTGCATCCTTACTGTGAGTCCAATCTTAACAAATAACAATGTAAGAATCAATGAGATATTGATTAGATGAAAGAAAGAATGCAAGATAGGAGTTAGATCAACTTTCTCTCTCTAGACTCCCTCTCTAGAGTCATCTCTCTACAATTACAAATGATACTTACTTCATACGTCTCACTCACAACTCCCTTACAACACACTATATATACCTTTGACTATTATAACTCAAATACCTTGACTTTGACTCCTTACAAGACTTTAACTATGTTTGACTATTTACAATATTAAGTAAATCTTGAATACATTTATTGCACTAACACTTACACATTAAAATTGTTGGAACCCAGATATAACAAGTAACAATAATAATAGCAATAATCTTTGTATTGATTGATAAAGAGAATAGTTTACTTGATAAGATTGATGAACATTCTCTCTTTGAAGCTCTCTTGCTTTCTGCGTATGTATGAATATTGAAAATAGAGGCTTGACCTAAAATTACTCTAAAACATGACTTTATAACCAATACAACAATTGGTTATTTACAATTTTAGCCCTTGACACTCAACAAATACAAATAAGTCCTTGACACTATTCTTTATAAAACATTTATATAAATTAGGGACTAATAAAGCTAACAATCTCCCCCTGATGTTTTATAAAGAAAGCATCATCTTGTAGTCTCCCCCTTGCTTTCTTTAGAGGCGTTGGAGTGTCAATCTTCAAGTCTTGTGAGAGTCTTCTTTTCCTGATCTTCCACAATGTCAGTTGCTTCAATTTCTTCTTTAACTCCCCCTTGATCGTTGCATACTCCCCCTTGAATGTTGCTTTGCTTTTCAGATCCCAGTTATCTCCCATAGATTAAACTCAAACAATCGGAGAACGATTTAAAGTGCGGAAGCTTGTATAACCAGTTTGAGTAATAGTCGTTGGTAGATAAACTAATAAGATGGTTGAGTAGCAAGCATATTCGGCTCATGAGAATCTGCATTAAAGAATAAGTAACCAGGGGTAATCATCTAACATAGAAGCACAATAGCAACTATTATCGCAACAATTAAAAAAATTGTGTGGCCTATGCTCAGAGTTGGCAATGATGAAGCTCTGACAGGACTTCCAGTTATCATTGAAGTAAATTAAAAAATAAACTTCTCAAACTGTTCTTGGCAATATCACATAGATAAGCATGTGGAATCACAAAGATTCGTGATATTGTGTGGAAGAAAATAGAATATTATCTATTAAGCTCAAAAGTGTGTAAACTGTTTGGACATAACAGGTTTCCACAGACTCAATGTGCATGAGTGAAGTGTGAAGGTGGGGCAACTTTCCTTCTTTTCAATATCTAACCTTCCAAAGAAAGATCAGATAACATATGTGCTGCTTCCCCGTGGAAAAGTGAAACAGTTCCTTGTGGAGAAGGAAATGAGTAGCTGGTGGGGTTAATTCAAGAGTTGGCATGGGCTAATTGCCTGTTTCAATGATAATCACCAAAGAGTCGTGATAAATCAGTAATGTGGCTTGCCCGGCTTAGAAAAAGATAGTGCAGAGTTGTATATTTCTTTTGACTTTGTTCTCACACCCTCTTTCTTTTTATCATGTAGCTCACATCTAACCAAACTCTCTTTTTAAATTTTACCTCTTAAGCACGATGAGAAAAACTCAGATGAGTTATCTCCCCCACTCTTTGATGTAGACCCTTCACCTCTCAAACACTCAGGGTTTACTTCTTTGGTAGGAAACACAGGTTTAAGTGAATCCATAGAAGTGCTATATATGCTCACACATTGATCCCGTGAAAATTGTTGTCCTAAAGATTGTATTGTTCCACACACTGACTCTTTGAAGTCTCAGAAAAGCATTTAAAATCCAAACTTCTATAGCAGATAAAGCATTTTAGCATGTAGAAGTGGTTTGACCATTTGAAAGAGGTTTTATCATTCTAAAGATGGTCTTTCTATAAAAATGATGAGTTTAAAGGTTTAGAAATTTTACCTTTACACAAACATGGTCAGATCTGATTTGTTTTCTCCCCCTCAAATTGAGCAGTAAATTTCATTTAAGCTAAATTTGAAATCAGATATCCTATAAGAATCAGAAAGTGTTGGTAATCATCTTTGATGATTCCACATTTGTTAGGAATATCCAACAACACAAATAATTCCACTTAAAAAAAATACAAGGTGCGGGGGATCAGAGTTTAGAAATTACCGGCCAAAAACTCTGATTTGAACATATCTGAAGTACTGGTCCTACACTGAATTACGTAGAAGCAATGAGAACACCGTTCTTGAAAGCGGAAGGAGCATGAATTAAATGCAATGCTTTCGGTCCAGCACCTTACAGCAGACTTTGAAGCTGTTTTTGGCATATCAGCACACATAATTTGAGAAAACGCAAAGCATCAAAGTCGTGCGTCTGGGAATTATCTTTCCAATGCAACTGGAATCGAGTAATTTGGAGTACCGAGTCAAAAGTTATGCGCATGTTTCTGAAGCAACGCAAAGCTGACAGCAAGTAAACAAAATTCGGGCTCTGAGGTTGAGTCGCAGAGGTTCAGTCCATAGAGTCTCTGTCAGATTTCACAGAGGCTCTGTGGTGAACAGAACCACAGAGGTTGGTCAGCAGAGGTTGTGCGGCAGAGGTTGCTCGTAGTGCCGACAGAGCTCTGATGATGATTTTTGTGAAACACAACTTTCTGTCCAGCAGATGTATACTGACTTTAGCAGAGGTTTTAACCAAGAAGAAGACCGATTCAGACCAATCTTAATACATGAGAATTGTTCATCTGTGTCTTAGAAATCCAACGCATCTAGAGTCATCAAATTTGGAGCTTCGAGGAGGGAGTTCTGTTGAAAATACGACAGGTGCGCAAAGCTGACAGCAAGAACTAAGACGTTGCGCTATGGGCTATGAGGTTCGGTCATAGAGGTTCGGTCCACAGAGGCGCTATCGGATTTCACAGAGGCTCTGTGGTGAGCAGTACCACAGAGGGTGGTCGCAAAAATCTGAGCCAAAGTATGAGTTGTCGCCAGAAGTTGGTCTGAGTGGTCGACAAAAAAATGATCGTGCCTTGACAAACGCTTGACAAAGGCTCTGCAGAGGTTTGGTCGCGGCTCGACAGAGGTTGTCGCTGCTCGGCAGAGGTTGGTCGCGTGCGGCAGAGGTTTGGTCGTGTGCGGCAGAGGCTTGGTCGCGTGCGGCAGAGGCTTGGTCGCCGCTCGGTAGAAGCTTAACAGAAGTGTTACACTTACTTTGACATTGATTTAGACCATTTTACCTCTGGATTTTGCAAGAACTCAAAAGACAAACATTTTTTATTTGTTTGTTATATATTTAGATCATCTTGAATCACCTCTTTTCGAGCTCGTACGACAAAGATATGGTTGATTTACCACAGTCGCACAGATCTGTCCACCAGCTTTCCATCAGCACACTGTTGTCTACTTCAACGATGCATATGACCCTTATAAATTTCGAATCTCTGAATTCTCAAAACACGAAAATTGTTCATCTGTGTTTTAGGAATCCAGGGCCTTTTGAATCGCATCAATCGGTGTCTTAATTAGTGAGATATGATCAATTTACTACGGCATCGCAAATCTGCCAGCATGCTGTCATAGTACTTGATTGTTGTGCACCGAAATCAATTGTCTTTGACGGATGAGTCTTAAACTGAGTGTTTAAGAGTCCATATTGAACTTTGAAGCCTGAGTCCTTAACAGATGTATTAAGGAGTCCATGTACCTGCAAGACAGATCAAACAATTTTTGGTACCCATTTCCAAATGGGTCCTATTTTGTTAGGATTTGCATGAAACGCTTTGTTGATCTTGTCATGCACAACGGAAACAAACGGCTTTTGAGCATTTTGAACAAGTGAAGAGCCTTTGACAATCCAAACCATTTTCACTCTTTTAAAACCTTGATTAACTGATCGATCTATCCTACGATCATAGAAAGAATGAGAAGTAAGAATCTGATTTGTTGAAAACTTGTTTGGCTTAATGAACTCTTTTGTTTTAACAGAACTTTCGGAATTTATTTTGAAAACCAAAGCATTCCGTTCTTTGTTGCACATATCAAACTGTGATAGTAAATCAGATTTCAACTTCCGCTCTTTCCTAATCTCAGCAGATAAGTCACCGAACCTTGTTGTCAGTCTCTTCACTTCAGATTTAAGATACAATTTTTCTCTTTCAAAATCCTCTTTTTGACTAAATTCTTGAAATCTTTGAACCTTCAACTGTTCAGATTCTTTTCTTTCAAAATCAGACTCGTTCCTCTCTTTTTCAAGAGTTTTCTGTAATTCTGAGATTTTGTAAGAAAGCTCCATAGATTTTGTTTCAAAAATAGTTTTCTCATTTTCAATCTTCTCTCTTTCATAAATCACAAGTTTTTCGAAGTCAGAAACCAGTTTAGAAAAACTGAAACATTTAAGTTCAAGTCGTTACTTCTCTTCTTCAAAAACAGTCTTAACTTCCTCAAACTTCTCTTTCTCCTTTTCACAAAACTTTTCAGACTCAAAAAATTTCCTTTTCAGTTCAAGATTTTCATTGGTTAAGAGTTTACCTGCTTCTTCTAGCTTGGTAATTTTATCAGAATCAATAAGAATACTCTTGTTCCTTTCTTCCAACTCTTTCTCAAGATTAGGAATAATTTTGCGAAAATTAGTACTGAGTTTAGAATAATAAGGAAAATCAGCATCAACACTAAATTTTAGTCTTGACATATTGTTACTTGAAAAAAATGATCGTTAACAGATACTTTGTGAGAAGTAGAATTTGTGCACTTGAGTCAATTTTTCAAATCTTATCGGAATGAGCTGAAAATTGCTAGGTAGGTGCACGAGAATATTCTGGGCAACTTTAATTCTTCGAGTTTTGTCCAAAAACCGACAGAAAATGGTTTTTCGAAGCAAAAACGTGTACAGCAAATAAAAGTTAAGGATGAAGATTCAAATGTTCTTGAGTCAAATTTTTCAAAAAATGATCGGATTGAGCTGAAATTTGGTACACAGGTTCGTGACACTATTCTAAGAAACTTTAATGTTTGGTGTTTTGTCCAAAATCCAACAAAAAGTGGGTTTCCGAAGCAAAACAGAGTGCAGCAAAATAAAACTCCGAAAATTGATAAAAAAAATGGATTGAAGCACAAATTCGAATCTGTTTGGCTCTGATACCAATTGTTGGAACCCAGATATAACAAGTAACAATAATAATAGCAATAATCTTTGTATTGATTGATAAAGAGAAGAGTTTACTTGATAAGATTGATGAACATTCTCTCTTTGAAGCTCTCTTGCTTTCTGCGTATGTATGAATATTGAAAATAGAGGCTTGACCTAAAATTACTCTAAAACATGACTTTATAACCAATACAACAATTGGTTATTTACAATTTTAGCCCTTGACACTCAACAAATACAAATAAGTCCTTGACACTATTCTTTATAAAACATTTATATAAATTAGGGGCTAATAAAGCTAACAAAAATATTTAAGTTTTTATGATACAAGGATTGATTTTAGGTTCATCGAGAGAATTACATTGATCAAGAGCTTCAAGCAAAACCCTTGAAAAAAACTTTCTTAAATCTTCTTTTATGGAAGAGGGAACTAGTTCAGTTGCCTCTGCATTTTAACTTGATCTTCTTTTCAGAATAGATTTGACAAACGAAGGCAGTCTGATCGTGTGTCTCTTGAGATCCAAATTTATAGAAGGATTTTGTCTTTCTCAGTCAAGCCTTTGGTGGAACAAGAGGGTAAAAAAACATTTGCGGACTCCTTGTTATTTGAACTCCAAAGGTTATGCGCCTCTTAAAAATAGTGTAAAATTTGAAAATCTGGTTTTTGTGACTTGCCAATGAAAAATGTGGAAGACAAAGAGTCTCTCTTGTTTCTTGTATAGGGATCTATATCACTGACACCAAGTCCAGTTTTATCCATCTGAGAGTTGATCCGTGTGTATACATCATGAGCATCTTGATATTTTTAATTAAGAGCTCTTTTCTTAGTAAGCTCTGATGCACAAAGTCTCTCTCTCCTTCTGAAAATAGTTTGTAAGAGCAAGAATTTTCATTATGTAGTATTCAACATCTTTAAGCTTCTGCTTTACATTTCTGAGCGTTTTCAAGTTCACTAACTTCTTGTTTTCAAGCACTTATTTCTGAAAAAACATTTCTTTTCTTGTTTTTCTTTTTGAAGAAATATTTCACTCTTTTCTTTTCCCAGAAGCCATGTCACTCTTTTGTAAAAAGCAAGATATTTTTTGTTTTTAATACCTTATGTTCCAAATCGTTGAAATCTTCTTGGAGTTTAAGCATTCTAACCTCTGCGTAAGATAAATTAGCACAATCAAAAGAAGTAGATACTTTAGTGTTAGAGTCTGATTTGCACAACTCAGCCATTTTACAGAACATGGCATTACGATCTTCTTCATCAGAAGGCTCATCAGAGACCCATTTCTCTTGTTCAGCCATCCAACTCTTTTGAGCATAATACTCAACCTTCTTCTTGAAGGAAGAAGCATCTTTGGTTGGTTGACTCATACATTCTGCAGCAACGTGCCCAGGTTTTCCACATTTGTAACATTTACCACTCTATGGAGTTGGCTTGTGAGATCCACAAAGTCTCTATGGTCCTCCTTCTGATCATACCTTGGCTGATATTCTCGAGATCTCTATTCATAGACACTTTGCTCATATCTCATATCATACACTATAGGTTCATATAACTCCTCTATGTTGGAGTATCTCGGCTCATACGAAGTTGGTGGTGCAAATTGTCTTTCCATGTTGGGCACAAATCTTTGATATCTCCCACCCCTCTCTTCTTTGTCGTCTCTCCCTCTGTTAAAAGCAGGCTTCTTGATGTAACCTCTGTTAAATTGTTTGGTTAACATAGCCAAAGATTTGGGAATGAAGCTCATGTTAACTTTTTTCTCATTGTCACTCCCTTCTCTTTCCTATTCACTTTGTGCGATCAAAACACCCCTCAACTCCTTTTTCGTTGATCTGCTTGAGAGGAGCCTCTATAGTGTCACTTACCAATGCCAGAGGTCCTCATATTCATGGATTTGACTTGATGATGTGTTATTCTTAAGAAACTAGAGTTCAAAAAATGTCCGTCAGAGACCAAGCATCAAGGTCTTGATTAGTCTGTAGAGACATGGACAATAGTAGGCATTCCTCGTTGAGGCTCTTGAGAAACAGGACATTATTGTCCTTAGAGGTTCTGTGTATCCTATACTTCTCTGGCTTGCTAATCAAGGTACTAAACCTATCATAAGTTTGTTGAATGGATTCATCAGATTTATCTTTGAAACTATAGTACGCATTAAGTCACTGTAATTTCCTTTTCTTTTTTGTCTTAATCCCCCATTTAATTGTTTCTCAAGCTCTAACCACAGTTCTTGAGTTGTCTCCCATGCATATAGTGTTTGAAAAATGTCATTTGGAATTTCCATTATCAATAATCTTTTTTCTTTTCTGCTAAGCTCAACCTTTTCCCAATCAGTAGGTGATCGGTCCTTCATTTTCTTAGGTTTAGTATGAGCAGAGATTTTAGGTGTGGTTTCAGTGGCTGGAACCCTAGGAACATCAATCATGGAGACGAAGGGTCCATTGATAACTTAATCATACAGTTCTTTCTCTACTCCTTCGAAAAATCTGATGATGCGAATTTTCCACTAGGGATATGAATCCCTTAAGAGAGTATGAGGTTTTCTTTGAGATCCAACAATATAGATGCCATTAATTCTCGCCATTTTGATCAAAAATAGGGAGATAGAACCAGATGTGGTTTGAAGAGATTTAAAGGAGATTAATACCAACAAACAGTTAAAAACTTCAAATATATCTTTCAGGAGGATTAAACACACAGAAAGTTGTTTACTAAACGAATAACAAACCCACAATCACTCAGAATTTAAACTCGTCAAAAATTGGGTAAAATATGGAGTATTTTAAGAGTGAAGAATAGTTTTGAAAAAGTACGGTATCTACCAAAAGAAAACTCTATAACCAATAACAGAGATGATAATGTCGATTTGAGAAAATCAATATGCACTGATACCAATTGTTGGTCCCAAATTATATCTTTAAAAAGCTCAAATATAAGAAATCAGATGAATGCAGAAGCTTAATATAAACAATTTAGAGCAGGTATATATATATATATATATATAATAGAGGAAGATGAATAAAAACTAAAAGATAAACAATTCAAGGAGTCACATGATTCATTTCATCAAAGCTTTAGAGTAAAAATGACGAACACACCAAGAACACACCAAGAACACTCAATAAGTGTGTGTAAAACTCTCTCAAGCTATTTCTCTCTCTACTATGTGTTGTTACACCTTGATTGTGGAATGTGGAAATGAAAAGCACTCTGAAAATCCTAATAGAATTCACTTTAAATATGGGAATCGTACAAGAAAGTCAAACCTATTACCTATTGGGTTCTGCCACCTGTAAAGGTGTAATAACCGCTTTGTCCATGTGGCAGGTCTTCATAGGCTTCAACACGTAGAGAGGAAAACTTCAGAATCAAACATGAAATATCTTCAAGTGTTGTAGCACAGAGGATTGCTTGGGCAGAGCTTCTGCGGTCCAAGAGTTATCATCTGGTTTGGCACACCTCTGTGCATAGTCTTCGGCAAGGGTTCTGAAGAGCTTGGGCTTGATGAGCACAGAAGTCCTCTGGGATCTATGGACTTAGAAACTTTTTACAATACTTTAAAAATTGACAGAATTGGAGTTAACACCATGGCATCATATCTCCATAATATTTTACCTCATAAAACTATCCCCTACTTATCTCCCATCACCCTTCATCGACTGCTTGTGTTTTCCCTATAATCCCAATATCCATAAATTACAACCATGATCTACCCCTCATGTATTCCTCGGATTCCCACCAAACCATTGGGGATACAAATATTTTGACCTATCATCTAACCGTATAATCATCTCCCGACGTGTCAATTTTGATGAACATTCGTTCTCTTTCTCCAAACCCAAACCTACCACATATGACTATATGTTTCTTGATAATAACCATAATCCCATATTCCACACCAACTTTTATCCCCCACCACATAGGCATACTACACCTACCACCGCTCCTAGTCCACCTCCTCCTAACTCCCCACCTATGGCCTCTCCACCTACGGACTCCCTTCACCTGCCACCAGTCCTACCCGACACCCTAGCTCACCTTTGGTACCTCACCCGCCGACACCGACCACACCTCCCACCCCTCCCTGACCCACACACTTGATGACCACAAGGGGAAAACACGACATTGTCAAACCTAATCCCAAATATGTTTTTTCTCACTCTCAAATCTTCGTCTCTCCCATTCCTTTTTCCCATGTCGATGCGTTATGTGACCGTAATTGTACGAGTGCCATGTTTGATGAAATATGTTGCTCTCATTAAAAACGATACATGGGAACTTGTACCTCGGTCCGTTGATACTGATGTAATCCACTATATGTGGATTTTTACGCATAAGTTTCATTCTAATGGGTCTCTCGAGCGCCTAAGGCATGTTGGTTGTCAATGGCAAGTCCCAACAAGAAGGAATTGATTTCCATGAAACATTTAGCCCCGTGGTCAAGCCCACGACTATCCGGAGGGTCCTAAGTTTGGCCAACTCCAATAAATGGGAAATTCAGCAACTTAATGTAAAAAAAGCATTTCTCCGTGGCCATATTCAGGAAACAATATTTATGCATCAACCACCGGCGTTTAAAAACATGCGGTTTCCCAACCACGTGTGCCTTCTCAAGAAATCATTGTATGGCCTAAAGCAGACCCCGAGAGCTTGTTATACATGTTTGCTACGCTCGTCTCGAGTCTCCGTTTTTCCCATAGCATGTGCGACAGTTCACTTTTTATATATCGTCGGAGCAACGATATGCCATATATCTATTATATGATGACGACCTCATCTTATGCGCCTTATCCGATGTCTTACGACAGCAGATTATGGCCCAGTTGAGCAACGAATTTTCCATGAAAGACCTTATCCGATGTCTATCACAACGTAAATATTCCATGGAAATCTTAGAACGAGCCAACATGTCATCATGAAATCCATCCACACCTCCGGTCAAGGCAGGTTCTAAATTGAGTGCCGCTTTGAGTCCTCCTCTCAAAGATCCAACGACTTATCAAGGTTTAGTCGGAACCCTACAACATTTGACATTCACGAGGTCGAACATTTCCTATGCCGTCAAACAGGTTTGTCTCTTTATGCATGATCTGAGAGAGCCTCACAAGCATGTGTTACGACGTATCCTACGCTACATCTGAGGCACTTTTAATCTTGGTCTACATTTGCATCCATCATCGTCGTCCGGTCTAGCGTCATATACGAATGCTGATTGATCGATTCCACGGAGACTCGTCATCCACTTCTGGGTACTGTGTGTTCCTAGGGGACAACTTGATCTCGTGGTCTTCAAAAAATACAACCTACATTATAATGATCCAGCACTGAGGCCGAATACAGGGGCGTCACAAACGATGTCTCGGAAACATGTTGGCTCCGTAACTTGTTACTTGAACTCCATTGCTCGGTAACTAAATCGACATTTGTGTACCGTGATAACATCAATGCAGTTTATTTGTCTAGGAATCCCATCCAACATTAGCACACGAAACACGTCGAAATTGACATTTATTTCATACGTGAAAATGTCGCTCGTGGTCAGGTTTGGGTATTACATGTTCTGTTACATTACCAATACGCGAATATTTTTACTAAGGGTCTTCCACGAGTACTATTTGATGATTTTCGATCCATTTTTAGCATCCGGGATCCTCTCGCTTTGACTGCGGGGGAGTAATAGCAGATAAGTTTGGAAACCCGATAGAGTTTTCTAAATCAACGTTAATTATAGTTAGTGTATATCTCTATGGATTGTATATTGTTTATATGTTTATCTTCTGCTTGTAACTATTTATACGGTTGGAATGAATGAGAAGGATTCACAGTGAAAGTCTAATATCAACAATGAAATAATTTCCATACTAGTGTTTACAACTATTAAAATGGTTTTATTTGACATAAATGACAATCACCGGTTGTTTCCTTATTTAATATATACTTATAATTTGTTGTTAAATGTTAAACTAATCAATGTAGAACAAACTAAAATCATAACTGTTAGGACCATAAATGTACTATATTATAGAAAGTGATATAAAGAAAAGATTATTAATTGTAAAAGCCTTTAATGGTTTAATGGGCTTAATTTAGTTTAGAGCTTAATGGGCTTACGCCTTATTTGTCATAGGCCTAAGTATAAATATCCTTCCTTAACCTAGTTTGTAGGTTAGCGATCAGATTAGAGAAAGAGAGCTTAGACGGGTTAATCATCCCATAACCATTGTAAACTTATTCTATGAATTCTCTGAATGGTTAATGATAATAGAGGGATGACGTATTGAAATCAGCTGTTCTTATTGATTGTCGTTTACAGAAATAGAAACAAACCCGAAATTCTTAAAATAGACATCCTTCCTACTCAAGCTCTACTGATCATACCTTTAATGGTAGTTCAGATAATAATGGTCGAAGAAAATGGTTCAAACAAGTTTGGTTAGTGAAGAAGTCAAGTGAAAGCACAACGAATACAAAGTCATTTAAGTCAGCTTCGCATGCTAGGACATACAATCATAATCATGATACTTTTAATTCTCGTACTTCTGTTGAACAAAACGTGATGTTTCCTTTAAGAGTTTACTCAACTCAACAGTTGCTTTAACTTTCTCATGATTGAATTTGTTGTTCTACATGTGGTTTGAATGATTTTGTTGACCGAAAATATGCATCTCATTGGTGTGGTACTTATAGTATCCTCGGTCCTCACTATGATAGGGCATCTAACCGTTAAGGATCTATCAAAGGATGGATACTAGTCTATTTTGCAGGAATGTCATGTGCGCTTTAATTCATATTATTCATAACACATGACGAACATTCAAAGGTTATGCCATTTTTGAGGGGGAGTATAAGGTATTTGACACATACATGAGTTTTTTAGTGAATTCAAAGAACCGTGGTAATTTCTTCTGAAAAAATTACTCGTGTTTGTTTTTCTTCGGTTTTATATTCCAGAATTGCCACGTGTGATATTTTCTTGATTCAGTTATTTCCATGTCTCACATATTTGTTGATTTATTTCGATGGAAATACACTCGTTTGAATTCCAATCGGTTTTTGTCGTTCATCATTTCTATTAATGATTCAATTCTTATCTGACACATTAATTGTGACTTGTTCTTCACAATTAAACTTTCTGATTATTTTTTAAATATTGTGCTCAATGAGTCAATCTGTTTAGCGCTTGATCTTGTTTATTGAAATTCTATATTTCAAATTCATTTTGATGACTTCTGATCAACTCAGATCAGGACTCGTTCTTAGAAGTTTTGACTTCTAAACATATCAGTTTAGAACTCGTACTTCTGTGTTTACTAAACAGTTATATTCGTTGCATGAAAGGAGTGTTAGGATTTATTTTGTTTTTATGGTCTATCCAGAACCGGAAGGACCTACCTAAGAAACACATCCATATATAGTGTTGATCCAAACCCTCTGTGATTTGATAATGACTCTTTGAGAAACACTTAGTGAAAATTGTAAGTAGACAATATGTATTAGAGATTCACTATCGCTGATAAGTACTATGTCTCTATAGTACCGCTGATAGGAAACTCATGCTCTTTAAATTAGACATTCAGTGAAACTATTCATCAGCAAGCCCTGAGCCTGTTCAGTCTTACTGATGATCGCTGATAAGTTTTAGTTGTTTACTTATGATCCCTGAAGACAAGTTTCACGTCAACAAAGTTCTACGTTGAAGTCGAAGATCAAGCCAAAGAACCAGCGACAAGTCTACTAATGAACTGATGCGGATATCAGCGAACCTAAGACCTGTCCACTCAACTTGAAGTTTCAAGTAGAAGACTTCAGCGATCGCTGAACTTTGTCCCTCACTGATAAAGTACTGTTCAGTAATCGCTGATCATGAAGTTTCCTCTACAAGTCACTATTATCTTATCCCCTTGAACGTCTCCGTACGGTCTGTCAGAACGAACATCCCCTTTGTCCAGAATCGTACAACCAACTCTGATTCTACATTGTTCATCATGCGGCTACTAGGTTGTCTACCAAGGTCAAAACATGCAACCAATCAGCTGCTTCCACGTGTAAAGTGATATTGTTGTGCATTAAATACATGTAGTATATAAGAAGAAACCCTACTTCAGAAATGAAGTGCTTGGCCATCTTCTTCTCTTTACTTCTTTGTGTTAGAATATTATACTTAATATTCTTATCTCCTTTCTGGCTTAATTCTAGTGCAAGAAATCTTAGTGTTCTCTTAACTTGTTTAGATTAGGTTTACTCCTTAATCTTGTTCCGCAACAAGTTGTAAATTGTTTGATTTATATCAATAAACAATTTAGAAAGTAAAAATCGTGTGTTTGTATTCAACCCCCCTTTCTACAAACTTGTATAACCCTTCGGGACCAACAAGTGGTATCAGAACGGATTGTTTAATCTCATAAACAAGATCTTGCTTATACTAATCTTTTCTCTTCCTTGCTATTTCTCATAATGACTAACAACACAAACACAAACTATATTGACAATGGTTCTCTTGCAAAACCCCCTAGATTTTCCAAAGACAGCTTTAATCTGTGGAAAAATAGGATGATACTCTTCTTAGATGGTGTAGACCCTACTATGCCTTATTACATCGAAAATGGCCGATATGTTCCTGTCAGAATTGATCCTGAAGTTCCAGGCACTGCTACTAGAGCTGGCATTCCTGAAAGAATCATTCCTAAGGAACCTCACAATTGGTCTGATGAAGATAAGAAGAAAGTGGCTATCAACACTAAAGCCAGATCTATCCTTTCTATGGCTCTTCCTGATGATGTCTACCATTCCGTCATGAACCTGAGAACATCCAAAGCCATGTGGGACACAATCTGTGTTCAATATGAAAGTACATCTGAAGTCCATGTGATAAACCCAGAATCTAGCAATATGATATGAACAAATATAGAGAGAATCAAGAGAGCAAATGTGTCATCCATATATTCAACATATGAGTACAAATGACATTAGCATGAAGTGTTAAGAAAATAACAAAGGAGTCTTCTTTATATAGTAGGGCCATGACAAGTCCATGCCTCTACTTAGAAGAACAGTACAAAAGATTAATACTATCTTGATAGCTACAAAGTGCTCTAACAATCCCCTCTAGCTATCAAGGCAGAAAGGGTCTTCTTCTTCTCCGGAAACCAAGATACGTCTCGATTCTTCTCATAACCACTCTGAAGTTCAATCTTTCATCAATTTCTTCAATGGCTCTTGACAAAACTCTTATAGGTCTTGAAGACATCCAAGTAATCTTTCGTTCAGCATCATGTCTTTTGAGCTTTTCTACCAACTGAAGTCTTACAACCTTGAGAGTAGCATCAGAATACTTTTCCAACTCATTAAATCGTATGAATAACTTATTTGCACCATTTATGAAAACAACACCAAACTCTGGTTCTCCAATCACAGCATATAAATGCATCCTCATCAATACAGGCAAATCTTGATTAGGCCTTATCAAATTTACCTTAGGTTGATCACTTTCCACGGCCATCGGAAAATCATGACACTGTGTGAACAAGACATGTCTTCTTAGAAACCTTTTAATTGCATTCAAAGCAAGAGTCATGTTTTCTCTTCTGATCTGAAGATCTCTGAAATGATGGTACATGAACTCAAAATCTTCAATCATTAGATGACAGAAATCAGCTTCAGTAAACCTGTAATCTCTACAATCCTGCCTTTGAACAAGAAACTCCGGATACCACATTTTGTAGTATAACCTGGAAGTTACCTCCTTTATAGTTACAATTAACTTCTTGCTCCTCACATCTCTTTTCTTTTGGCATTTGTCTCTCAGAAAGTACATATACTCGAACTTGTATTCGGCTGTCTGATCTGTAATTCCCAACACGGCGTAGGGATTCAAACTTCTGATTCTGTGCACAAACGGTCTTCTTTCAGAATCTTCCAAGAATGGTGTTCTCAAATACAAGGTTCTTTTACGCTGTTCAAGTTCAGATAATCTTCTGCTCCATGAGGATGATGGACCAGGTTGATCAGATACTGGTGGATTGGAAGGACCAGCTTCATCATGAGTAAAAATGACAGGTGGTACAAAAGGTGTAGTAGATGGAGGTTCGGTTTCTTCAGGTTTTGGTTCTTTTAGAAATGGATCATGAAAAGGTTGTGATTCATGATGAATGGGAAAGGATTGTGGAATAGATTGAGTTGAATGATGGGTAGAAATGATTTCAGGGATTGATTCAGATAATGGTATGGTGGTTTGGGTTGAACTGGGTTGGTTTAGGTTAAAGGATAAAGGTGTAACAAAAGATTGAGCTGGCAACAAAGTAGTTGAGATATGTTCGGTGAGTGTATGGGACTTACGATTATTTCTTCAGGAGTTTGTGGCCTATATATTTCAGACAGAATATCTACCTCATCTTGTGTGAACCCAACACCTTGATCCTCTGGTTCATAGGTAAGCAATAAGAACGGTTCTGATTCTTCCTTTACTTTCCAATACTGTTCATCCTCACTGGCCTATTCATCAGCTTCATCACCAGAACTGATATCAACCACTTCAACAGATTCCACAAACCTGTCTACCACTTCCCTTATCTCCTCCTCATTTACCTCAGGCTTTTCAACCATCGGTTTTACCTTCGGATCAACATATAATATGATCTGTTTTCCGCTTTCATCACCCATAGCTCCAGATTCAAACATTTCAAAAATCTCAGCAACAGTCGGATTTTTCTTTTGGCCTTGTGAACTTTCAGACTCAGCCCTTCTCTTTTTACTCATCTCCCCCTCATGATCATGATAATCGGGATCCTGATCATGCTTCCGTTTCGTTCCTTGGGCTTGCGTCTTACAACTCTGATTCAGTAATGCTTTCAACTCATCTATGGACTGCTTCATATCATTCAAAGATTGTACAACTATTGACTTGAAAGAATTAAACTCCGTGGATAAGGCTTGGAACTCCGTGGATGTAACTGAAGGTGTAGGTGTAGGTGGAGGTGGTGGTGGAGGTGGTGGTGGAGGTGGTGGTGGATTTGGAGTAGATTGGAAGTTCTGTAGTAGGGATAATAGAGTTTTACTTTGTTGATCTTCAGGGCTAATGGACATCAGCTTAGCATAAAACAAGTCTCTTAACTCATCAACACTTTGATCAACTGGAGGTTGTTGAACTGGAGAAGGCTGAGTTACACGACTTTACGGAGGCGGAGGCAAGAAAATTTCTGGTCGTGGACGTACAATGGGCTCATCAATCACCGGCCATTTGCCTTTCAATAAAGTTTTCACCCCTTGTAACTCCCGAATAAAAGTATTTTCAATAGCCTTTAGGGCGCCATCGAAAGTTTCCCTTGTCACGAAGACGGGTAAAGTAACATCGGCACCACTTAGGTTCGCCGTTAGCACAACAGTTCTTTCAACTGTGTGACCTACGCTCAGTGTTGGCATAGTGTTAGTACTGGTAGGATTTCCACTCTGTCCTTGTAGTCCTGTGAGAGGATCTACTCTGAGTGTTCTGGATGGGTCACGAAGCTCGCATCAGTTGTTCCAGAAAGTGTCCTATTCAAAGAATCAAAAATATTAGCAACATGCACTAGATGCTCAATATGTGAAGGAATAAAGGTCGAGGACTGAGGAGGAGGTCGCTCTGTTTCAATACACGAAATCTCCAAGTGACATCTGGATAGAGTATGTGCTAAAGACCCGTGAGAAGATGAGACAGCTTCTTGTTGAGAAGAAACCGAATGGCTGGCTGAGGTGTGCAATTGCGTTACTGGGCGAGTAACGTCTTTTTCAACACCTGATCCCAACACATGAGATCTGGTGGTGGATGTGGCTGCCCTTCTAGTATAGTAGGTTTGGGTAGCTCTCACACTCTCCATATTTTTTTCTTCATTTTCCCTCACAGACTCACATATATTTTCAACTAATTCTCCCTCGGTTCTCCTTATACCTCCCATTCCTTCACTAACTTGAGAAGACATCAAAGGCATGTCATCCAAGTTTAATCCTTCCACATTAACGTTAGCTGACAGATATACTTGTGGAAATTCAAGAATATCAGCAACGTCACCAAACCAATTTTCCGCATTTTTAGCATCGGCACCATCATTACCATCATTGCCATCATCATTATCATCAAATCCACCATCATATTGTTCCTCCACGGGATCAGACGCGTTGTCAGACCCTGTACTGTCACTAGAATACTCAACCAAAGGAGCATCCCCAATGTGTTTAGGAACTACTTTTTCATAATCGTCTTGTACACGATCATCTAGTTGTGTGTCCTCAGACGATGACCTTGCATCTTCAAGTACAGGTGACTGACCCCCATCGGTTCCCCTCTCGGTATTTTCCCTCGACTCTCCCCGTTCAGTAGCCCTTGCATCCTGAACCCTTACCGACTCCTCTCGCCTAGGGGTTGAGTCCTGGGTAGGTCCCTCCGGTACTGGCCGGACCATAGACTCTCTATAATCAATGATACACTCAGCGTCCTGATCCGCGTATGAAAGGAACCCTTTCGGTAATTGCATTTCATGATCATAGTTCCTCTTTGGAAGTTGAATATATTGCATGGCTTTTTCAGGCACAGAAGGATGATTTACTCGTCGTGGAATTTCTCGGTTAGATCGAAGCATACTGCGAATGACAATTTGAAGAAATCTCATATAAGGAATATAAGGCATTCCCTTATTTTGACGACGTAGCTCTATCTTTTCGTTCAGTTCATGCCAGAAGATGGCTGCATAATCTACGTGAAGATCATACACCACCGCATGAAACAACTTCAGAAATCCGATACTAGCACTGTCAGTTCCCGAATGTTTGGCAGTTAGGCACCGGTTGAGAATGGAAAAGATTGCATAGTACAAAGGTGGTAGATTCGTCTTATGAAACTCCTTCATTTTTGTTAGACGCCCAGTATATCCCATAGCGCGTATGCCTTCAAATACTTCTTCCTCAGATGGATAAGGATCGAATTTAGTCTTTCCTTCTCGAGAATTAGGCTCAGGTAGCCTCAGTATAAGTCGTAGTCTTTGGAAGTCGAGCTTTGTGATGAATTCGTCGATCTGGAATACGAAGATAGGTCTGTCATTCTCCATGGATGTGGTAATCGTCTTCCATGCTTGCTGTAAATATAGCATGGGCACATTGACTGTGTGAGTCAATGTGTATGCTAACGGGTGATTTCTGAGCACTTCCTTTACCATCGGATGAATGTTGATCTTGTCAAAGTCAACATGATGATTGTTGGGAATGATCTGAACATAGTTGACCGGGTGTATGATGGCATAGTCTGGATTTCCTTCTGTTTGAGATTGGTGTACAGATCTTGTTGATGGTAAAGGAACATCAGGTGTCGGATCGGGAATTCTGGGAATATGTTCACCAAAGCCCTGAACACGGCTTTGTTCTTCTTGATTGGCCATCTGAACTGTTGTTTTTGATCAAAACAGTTCTGAAAAAGGTTATCAGTTTGAAAAAAAAATTGAAAACATTTCTGAAATTTTCTAAGTGTAGGATTCGGATCACACACAGACACACACGATGGATTCGGATGGACAAGAATCCGAAACCAAGGATTCCAGATCAAGAAGGATCCGAAACCAAGGGATTCCGGATCAAGAAGGATCCAAAATCAACACTTGTACACAAAGAAGGATTCGAAACCATGACTTACTTGATTTCAGCATTTTCAAACATCTTTTAAAAGATGATTTCGTATTCAAAGGGATCTGAAACCAAGGAATTCGCATCCAAAAGGATTAGAATTCAAGGAATTCGTATCCATAAGGATCCGAATTCAAGACATTAAACATAAACCCTTCTCTTACAAAGAAGTCCATGATTTCGTATCAATAATGATGCGATATCAGGACTTGTAACATTTGACAAACAAGAAATATCCGAAACCCTAAAAACTTTGACCTAATATGACTTTGACCCACAGTCACACATACTTAAGAATATTACGAAGAACACTTAAGAACATGAAGAACACAGATTGAAAAAAAATTCAGATTAATGATCATAACAACATGATTTTTAACACATATGGATTCAACAAAAAGAATAATCATTCAAAGAATATGTATCGAACCCATTTACAAATAACTATTGTTGATAAACACGAAGATGATAATGGTGAAGAACATGAATAGTGAATGAACAGTAACCGCACAGATTTTATACAAATAAGCATAGAAGATGTTCAAATTCGATGAAATTAAACGGATAGAAATGTTCAGATCATGAAATCGAATCCAAAGAGACTAAAACCAAAAGAAATGGTTACCTGATGAAGAAGAATCGAACAGTTGAATATTAAGACTTTGAAGATGATGATGAACAGTCGATTTTAGAGTCGATTTTAGAGTATCCCACTTATGCAAACAGTAAAAAGGCATGTCTTGAAAATTAGACATGGCACTGTTCATCTGAACAATTCGCATGAACAAATATGCAAAAAGTTCCAAAAGAGTTCGAAACAAGTTGACATTTTTGAAAAAAATCAATTTTGGTTTCGTATCCTCTTAGATCCGAAACGGATGGTCTCGTATCCTTAAGGGTTCGAAACCTTTGGTTTCGCATCCTTAAGGGTCCGAAACCTTTGGTTTAGAATCCTTAAAGGTTCGAAATCTCAACGATTTTCAAGAAAAAATACAATTTTTTCATAAAAGATTTCAACCTGTTCAAATCAGATAAAATCTTTGTAATCTCTTACTTTAAACTTTCTCAACTTCTTTTTTTTAAAAGTAAAAAACTATATACTATATCGTACTTACAGACTTATGCCAATCTGCTCCCCCTAAACAGATGCATAATCAGTTGTCTCTTCTTCAGAGAAATCTGCACAGACAGATGAAAACTTGGTACTCATAGAACATGAGTCCATATCCGTTAGTTGTATCACTTTATGTAAAATTCTAACTCCCCCTCAAAAGATGAATATAGGTTAAATAGACAAGCACATAAACTCCCCCTCAATGTTTTAAAGAAAAACTAAGAAATGCCTAAGTATTCAACATTCCTTGTTTACTGATTAAGAAGTTAAACCTTTTTTCATCCAAAGGTTTTGTAAATAAATCAGCAAGCTCTAGTTCTGTCGGTACGAAATGCATTTCTATAGTTCCCTTCTCAACATGGTCTTTGATAAAATGGTACCTGACATCTATGTGTTTCGTCTTGGAGTATTGAACAGGATTTTCAGTTATTCCAATAGTGCTTTTAGAGTCACAGTAAATTGGGATCTTGTTGATGATGTATCCATAATCCTTAAGTTGTGTCTTCATCCAGATTACTTGTGAACAACAACTAGCGGCGACCACGTACTCTGCTTCAGCCGTAGATGTTGACACACAGGTTTGCTTCTTTGATGACCAGCTTACAAGTTTATCTCCCAAGAATTGACAAGCACCAGATGTGCTTTTCCTGTCCATCATATTTCCCGCGTGATCTGCATCGGTGTAAGCAGTTAGCTCGAACCCAGAATCCTTAGGATACCAAAGGCCCAAATTTCTTGTGCCTTTGAGATATCTAAGGATTCGCTTTACAGCCACAAGGTGATATTTTGCAAACAAAATATCCGGTCTACTCGCCGTTAGATATAGTAAAGATCCAATCATGCCACGGTATAACTTTTGATCGACTGATTTACCTAATAAATCAGCGTCCAAAAGCTTACCTGTAGCCATGGGAGTTTTCATGGTGGAAGAAGAATTTATGTCAAATTTCTTAAGCATATCATTTATATACTTTGATTGATTATTGAAAATGCCTTCATTTGACTGTGTCACTTGAAGTCCAAGGAAAACTTTTAGTTCTCCCATCATACTCATTTGAAAACGGCTTTTCATCACCTCTTCAAAATCTTTACACATATCAGGATTCGTATAGCCAAATATAATGTCGTCAACATATATTTGTATTAGCATTAAATCTTTACCTTTTCTTTTGAGAAACAGAGTTGTATCTATTGTACCTTTGGTGTATCCATTTTCAAGCAGATGAATAGTCAGAGTCTCATACCATGCCCTTGGAACTTGTTTCAGACCGTAGAGTGCTTTCTCTAAAACGTAGGCATGGTTTGGATATTTTGGATCTATAAAACCCTCAGGTTGACTTACATAAACCTCTTCATGAAGTATTCCGTTCAGAAACGCAGATTTGACGTCCATCTGAAATACCATCATGCTTTTATGCGCGGTGTATGCAAGAAAAATTCTGATGGCTTCAATCCTTGCTACTGGTGCGTAGGTTTCATCATAATCTATTCCTTCTTGTTGATTATACCCTTTTGCAACCAGTCTTGCTTTGTTTCTGACTATAATTCCTGCTTCGTCTTTCTTGTTCCTAAAGACCCATTTAGTCCCAACAATGGTCTTGTCTTTAGGACGCTTCACCAAATGCCAAACTTCGTTGCGCTTAAACTCGTTTAACTCTTCTTGCATGGCGTTTATCCAATCTGGATATTGTAAAGCTTCAGATGCTTTCTTGGGTTTTAACGTGCTAAGAAAGTTGACATACAAACATTTGTTTGTAGTCGCAGATCGTGTTTTCACTCCATCATTGAGGTCACCAATAATATCTGTTGGAGGGTGTGCTTTTGTCCATTTATGTGTACTAGGAAGAGTTGGAATCTCTTGTAACGACCCGTCTATCCCATAACATACACAATATATAACAATTAACATTTCATACACAATGTCGTTACTTTCATAACAAAATACATAATAATTCACATTCGGTCTCAAAGTCTCAAAACTATACCATACTGAAATGTAAACATATCCTAATCTTCATCAGCTAGCAATCGCCTCCTATGCTTTATTCTTCCCTTTGTTAACCAAAGATCCTTGACCTGGAATACATATTTTTGAAAGGAAAATGAGGGTTAGACCTAATGGTCCAGTGAGATAATCCCTGTCATTTCAAAATCATTATAAGACCATTTCACATAATACTTTGTATCAAAATAGTTTATATAAACCTTTCGTCAAAACACCCATATACCATAATTATATAAATACCACACCAAGATTTGTGCACCGTGTAATTCCCCTCCTTCTCGTTTCCATGGCCAAATTAGTTGGTAGCAAGCCAACTAATCATCGTCACTGTACCCAAATACAGTCAACTCCGCTGCGATCACACACAGCCCCGCTGCAATTACCTACAGCTCCACTGTAATTCCATACAGCTCCGCTGCATTTCCATACAGCTCCGCCGACTAATAGATCGGCTAACATATCCTCGTGTGGTGCAATTCTCATGTAAATACAATATATATCTCAATATATCATATTGTCATTTATATACACATAATCATATTCCTACCACATAATCGTCTCATATATATATACACATATATATGCATCCTAGTTTAAAAACTTTTTAAAGTAAAACTCACCTCGAATGCTTACAAAATCCTTCCAAGCCTTTTTCCAAAGATTCGGTCTATCAATCCAAATCCACAGAGTCTGCAAATAGATTAAATACAAATATCCCCTTACCAACTGATCACATAAAACATACTAGAAGACTAAGGACTCTAGATAACTCAAACCCTCAAAAGTGACCAAAACAGCTAAAGTATCCGGATACCACAAGTTATCCGGACAACACAACCTTTCTGGACAACAGCAACAATCCGGACAACACAACCTTTCCGGACAACACATCTTTCCGGACAGCATGACCAATCCGGACACCAAAGTAATCCGGATACCATCCGGTATCTTATTCCATCCGGAGAACAAAAGAAAAGAGACTTACCCGGATAAAAGACTCATCCGGACACCATCGAAAAAACCACCCGGACACCACCAACAGGGCTATCCGGACACATTCATATTGTGTCCGGACACCACTGTCGGTTCTTCCTATTTTACCCAGAAATAGACAGAAATTAACCCCAGAACAGATGTGATGATTCTAATCCGATAGGAATCATCTAATAGCAATTACAAACAGAATATGTAAAGGAACATACCTCCAATCACTTCCAAATGAATCAATTTGATGCCTTTACCCTTCTTTTCTTCTTCTCCCTTTTTCTCTCAAAACACACACATAACACCTACTGATTTTCTGCTGATGTGAGGATAACTTGACACCTAATCAGATATTATTAACTTAATTTACCCATCTAGCCCCTAAACTCTTCATTAAAGACTAAAACACCTTTATCTTATAAACTTATCCAAACTTACCCTAAATAGTAACTTTAAGGTTAAATAAACTTAACGGAATTGAATTTTTAACTAACGGATTTACCCGGGGTATTACATCTCTACACGAGTGTTCGTTGAATCGTTCTCATCCAAAACTGCAAGAATCTCCTCAGTTGATTCAGTTGAAGATACATGTGTCGGTTCTGGTATGTCAACGTCTGGTTGTAGTATTTCACGTGTAGAAAACTCTGATGATGTGATTGCTGAAATCGGAACTTCGGGTTGAATGAAAGTCCAGGATACACTCTTACAATCAAATATGAACAATTAAGATCGTATTCACAGCAACTGGTCATATGATTTATTAACAATCTGTGAATTACAAGATATTACAATGAATATCTCTAAATGGATTCACCAAAGATTATATCAAAGATTCTCTACAAGATTCTGTTAGCTACAGTTGCTAACTCCTATATATACTGTAGAGAATAGCTAAAGCTACAGTACATATGAGAAACAGACTTATAGAACAATTACACGTGTCCTAATTAGTAACTGAATATAACAGAGAATATCCCAAGATATGAATTCTGAACATACTTCTGAATAAGCGCTTCAGAACATTTGTCTTCATAGTCAGAAGTTCTGAGTCTCCTACTCAGAACTCCGAACCTTCTAGTCAGAATCCAACACTTAGAATCTTTTTGAGATTTCTCACTCAGAACTTCTGAGTCTTCTATTCAGAACTTCTGAGTCTTCTGAGCAACTTCCATACTTGTAATCTTTTCATTATTCTCTGATCAGAACTTCTGAGTCTTCTTACTCAGAACTCTGATTCTTCAGATCAGATCTTAACAGTTGTGTTTTTGACAAAACTCTAGATCTAACAATCTCCCCCTTTTTGTCAAACACACTTGTACTTTTCATCATCAAATTCTTAGAGCAGGAACAATCTTCAGAAGGAGCTCTTCTGAATGCTTTGACAACTTTTGCTCAGAATTCTGAATAATCTAAGTTAACAACTTCTGGTTAGTCTTTAATCAGCAGCAGCAACTATTTCCAAATTGATTTCTGTTATATATTTGCTTTTTCTTTGCTCCCCCTTGAAATGACAATTCTCATTTTCATTTCAGCTTTCATAAGATTTCTTTATAAGAAACAACCGATCAGTTTTCTTTTCCTCTTCTCCTTCTTAAAATAACATTTCTCTCTTTTGTTATTTCTGTACAAAAACCATACCAATCTTCAAAATCTTTAGCTTTTCTCCCCCTAAAGTTTTGGAAAGCAAAATCATCTTCAAAATCTTTAGCTTTTCTCCCCCTTGTTTTTCAAAACTTTAGCGATGCTTTTTCTTCGAATGAAGTCTATGCTTTTTCTCCTCCTTAATGAATAACCTTGCTCCCCCTCAAAATAAGAATTATGGAGCAATTTGTTTTTTCCCCCTGAAAGTATGCATATATTTCATTAAAATTATTCATTTCAAATATAGTGCTTTAATGAAAACATTTATACAAGGAGAATAAGATTTACTGAACTACACTTGATAACTACTAACATTTGATCATTTGAAAACTTTAAAAAAGAAATCCAACTTAATGAAATTTATCAGATTTTTCAATCAAATGAAATCAAATGCATGTGTTTGGATTCAAATACAAGTCATCATTGCATATCGAGTTAAAAATGTTCAGTTTCAATCTCTTTATTAAATCTATTTGGTGTGCTTAGCATGCGAAATATGATTAGCTTCAAGAATATGCAATTCTAAAACATAGAAGAATACTTTGCTCTACTTACACTATTTGTCCAAAAACAGGATTTTCACAAATTTACAGGTTTATTGCGACTTTGAATTTTCCCAAAGTTTCAAGAGATGTGTACTCATTGGCATCTTTTAATTTTGTGCTCATTGACATCTTTTAATTTTGTGCACATTGGCATCTTTTAATCAAAAAGTTTAGTAAGAATAAGATACATCGTTAAACATGACTTTCTATCTGGTTCTATAGCAGGATTTGGGTCAGCATATCCCAGACCAGTTGGTCTTAGGTGCTAGGTGACAAGCACCCCTTGGAACTTAATTTCCCAAACCAGAAAGGCCACATCGATATATCTTAAACCCATCTGTACCAGTAGAACATGACTTTCTATCTGGTTCTATAGAAGGATTTGGGTCAGCCGATCCTAGACCAGTTGATCATAGGGACTAGGTGACTAGCACCCCTTAGGACTTAATCTCCCAAACCAGAAAGGCCATAGGTACAAACTTTCAAACTAAATGATTTTATATATATTTATATGTCATCTCAATCACTTGGTACTAAAACGCAGTACTTCCCCCATATTTTTGTTTCCATCCAACATTCTGACATTTAGGCTTTTTGAACATTATATTCTATATAAGTATAGATTTCATAACATTGAGCATTCGGCATAATTTCATTCATGTTTTGCTTACCTTTCGATTTAATTCAGAAGTGAAAGTTGAAACAAATATAGCTCAGATAATACAAAATACTTGTAAAATCACTCTTTGACACACATTTATTCATTGAATGAAAATTAAAAAAAAATCATATCATTGAATTAAATTTGTTAAGATTCAAACATTCAAAGCAATAGAAATAAACGTAATGCAATGTTACCTTTCACCACTTGTTCCTTGAAACATAAAAATATGACAGTTAAGGATATCACCTGAGAAACATGAGTTCTAAACTGATTTGTTTAGAAGTCTTAGTCTCTGAAGTATGGGTCCTGAACAGAATTATTCAGAAGCCATTGTCATTTAAGTACGGGTTTTGAACTGATATGTTCAAAAACCTAAAACGTTGAATCACGGGTTTTGAACATTATTTTGAAACAATCAGATCAAATTTTGAGTCAATACTTCCTCTGAAATCAAGATAATCCTGCAAAATCAAGAGATTTTGGTAATCATCTACGATGATTCCTCATTAGTTATCAAAAATCCAAATTCTGAGTAGTTGAGTCAGAATTCTGAGTCACTTGCTCAAAATTCTAAGTATCAGAGTCAGAATTCTGATTAGTTGAGTCAGAATTCTGAGTAGTAGAGTCAGAACTTCTGAGTAGTAGAGTCAGAACTTCTGAGTAACAGAGTCAGAATTCTGATAAAACTATCCAGAGAAAATGCCTTAGAAAAATGTTTGGATTTTGTGATTTTTGAACATTCTGAACTTCAAACCACCATAACTTGCTCAAAAATCAGAATTTTTCAACCAAAATTTGCAGGGTTGCTTAGAATGTGATTCTGAACACATTCTCTGGAAATGTTTTCTACTAAAAACACTCACATCTATGAGTTCGATTACACCACAGTAAACAGAACTTTTTCAAAAAAATCTTCAAAATCAACAAATTAATCTGTATGAATCAGAAATCCATAATCACATTCAGATCGAGTTTTGGACTGAAGTATCCAAAAGTCAAGATTCTCAATTTAAGCACAGCATCGGTTTTAAGTCATGTGTCAGTATTATCATTCAGCTCTACACATGAATAACCTGCAAAACAGATTAAGTTAACTTTGGTACCCATATGAACTTGGGTCCAGGTTTGTTAGGTGCAGTAGCATATGCAGATATTCTATAAGAACCATACCAGTGCTGAATAATATTCTTGTTCACAAAATCATTAGTCCCACAATATGAACAACAAAGTTTCTTTTGTGCAACTCTGACTAATTGATTTACAGAATAAATCACATCAGGTTTAACAAAAGATTTTCTTTGAAATGTATTGTTCTTCTTGACATTTGAATAAGGAACTTTTGATTTTGGCACTTCTTTCTTGGAAGTTGTTCCTTTAACTCTACATTCCATTTTTATCTTTTTAAAAGAACAATTATAAGATTTATCAATAGCAGAATCATAAAACAGATTAGAAGAACGAATCTGATCTTTTGAACTATGATTTGATTTGTCAACAACTTTCGTTTCAAATTCCCTAAACTTTTTAACATACAAATCAAACCTTGACTGCAAATCAGATTTGGACTTCCTCTCTATCATGATTTTAGTTGATAAATCAGATAATTTCTTAATAAGCCTCCTTATCTCCAAATGAAAAACTTCATTTTCCTTCTCAAACTAATCTTTTAAGCATTTTTCTTTAAAGCCATTTACCTTCTTCTTTTCAGTCTCTTTCCTTCCATCTTCTAACTCTTTCTCCAACTCATTGATTTTTACAGAAAACTCATTTAACATTCCTGTTTTCTTTTTCTCAAAACCAATCTTTTCTTTTTGAAAAACATTTTTCTTGCATTCAAACTCTTTTCTTTCTTTTGCAAGAATTTTCTCCAAATCCGAAATTTTCAAAGATAATTCAACAGACTTTGTTTCAAAACCTTTCCTCTCAGTTTGAAAGTCACTTCTCTCTTTCTCAAATTTCACTCTTTCAAGTATAAGAACTTGTTCAAAATCATAGATCTGTTTTAAGAGTTGACAATTTTTCATTTCACATGATTTGATTCTATTTTCAGACTCTGTCAACATCTTTCTTCTAAAATTGCCTTTCTCTTTCAAATCAACATTCTCTTTTTCTAACAACTTTATGTTTTCTTGAACCTTTTCAAAATCCTTTAGAAAATCAGATTTCTCTTTTTGCAAAATCTTTATAACTTTTGTATTTTCATCTTGTTTTGCTTGAAGATTAGCAATCTTGCTTAAATGAGCAATCTCAGTTTTTGGTTCATAAATTGTTTCTTTTGCTTTTACAGGACTTAATTTTTGTAAATTGTCTGAACTGGTTATAGAAATTGCAGGTCTCACAAAAACTTCAATAATCTCAGGCATGATGAAATGACAAATTCAAATATCAACTATGAATTATGATCAAAAATGAGAATCAACACATATCTAGAACATGCAAGAATTAATCAAATCCGTCACATGCATTTCATCAAACAGTTAGAGTACATGAATTAATGAAATCTTCTTTTCAACAAAAAAATTTGAATACTAATCAACATGCAGCAGATATAATCACTTTGATCAAGAAACCAATCAAGAATTTCGAAAACATACCTGTGATCTCTGTTTAATTTCGAGAATTAATCAGCATAGAGAGAAAATCTTTGGATGACTTGATTGTAAGATATCGATTCAACAGAAAGACAAATTCAAATTTCTTGAATCAATGATATAAACGAATTCAAGAATTGTTAGGAATTCAAGAATTGTTAGCAGCAGCGGAATCAATTGTCGAATTGATCAAGAAACTTCAAGAACGCGATCAAACACACTCTTGGACGAATTTGTTTGTTGATTGGCTCTGATACCAATTGAAAGTCCAGGATACACTCTTACAATCAAATATGAACAATTAAGATCGTATTCACAGCAACTGGTCATATGATTTATTAACAATCTGTGAATTACAAGATATTACAATGAATTTCTCTAAATGGATTCACCAAAGATTATATCAACGATTCTCTCCAAGATTCTGTTAGCTACAGTTGCTAACTCCTATATATACTGTAGAGAATAGCTAAAGCTACAGTACATATGAGAAACAGACTTATAGAACAATTACACGTGTCCTAATTAGTAACTGAATATAACAGAGAATATCCCAAGATATGAATTCTGAACATACTTCTGAATAAGCGCTTCAGAACATTTGTCTTCATAGTCAGAAGTTCTGAGTCTCCTACTCAGAACTCTGAACCTTCTAGTCAGAATCCAACACTTAGAATCTTTTTAAGATTTCTCACTCAGAACTTCTGAGTCTTCTACTCAGAACTTCTGAGTCTTCTGAGCAACTTCCATACTTGTAATCTTTTCATTATTCTCTGATCAGAACTTCTGAGTCTTCTTACTCAGAACTCTGATTCTTCAGATCAGATCTTAACAGTTGTGTTTTTGACAAAACTCTAGATCTAACATTGAATTTCAGGTTCAGAAACTGGAACAGTTGTAGGTTCACTAGGAGTCTCGTTGGTTGCCCCAGAAGTACTAGCCCCGACATCTTCAGATGGACCAGAGATATTGACACTCGTCTGTTGTGGAGATGCATTTACAGATGTGATGGGTGGTTCCATATCTGCACAATATTCCATAAATGCATCATGAAATAACAAATCTAAATCTCTAGAACTATTATTACCTAATACAGAATTAGAAAACTTTTTCGCCACAGGTTCTACTCCTTTTTTAGTAGAAGCTTCAGATTTCTGTCCAAGTTCTGAACTGTGTTGTTCAGAAGTCAAGGTCACAGTCTCGTCAAACGTAACATTGATGCTCTCAATGACTGATTTTGTTCGATTATTGTAGATCCGATATGCCTTTGAGTTCAATGAATATCCAATAAAGAATCCCTCATCAGCCTTAACTTGGAACTTTGCAAGGTTTTCACGATCTTTCATAACAAAACACCTGCATCCAAACACACGCAAAAATTTGATGTTAGGTTTGCAATTGTTGATTAATTCATATGCAGTTTTGTTAAAGCGTTTATTAATAATTGTCCTGTTCTGAGTAAAACACGTTGTGGAGACTGCTTCGGCCCATAGACTTGGTGGAAGACCCGAATAGGCAAGCATAGTTTGAGCCGCTTCTACAAGAGTCCGATTTTTTCTTTCAACCACTCCATTTTGTTGTGGAGTGATTGGAACAGAAAAGTTATGAGATATTCCAACGGATTCAAGAAACGTTTGAAGAGTTGCATTCTTGAACTCAGTTTCGTTGTCACTTCGTATTTTTCGAACCGGACGTTGTAGAAGTATTTGTATCTTCTTGATGAATTTAATAATCAGCTCGGGTGCTTCAGATTTGAGTCGTAAGAAATCCAGCCATGTGTATCGCGAATACTCATCAATTATCACCAATATATACTTCTTTCCTCCCATTGACTGAGTCCGCATCGGGCCACATAGATCCATGTGGATTAATTCCAATGCATTATTGCAATTTGACAAAGTCTTGGTCTTGTGCGAGACGTGTTTCATCTTTCCCATTTCACATGCCGGACAGATGGAAACTTTGTCAATCTTCAGTTCAGGAAGCCCGGAAACTAATCCATCTATTCTGAGCTTGTTGATGCTACTACGAAAATTTTGATGCGAGAGTCTTCGATGCCACAACCAACATTCGTCTTGTGAAGATTTTGATACAAGACAAACTTTTGAAGCAATAAGGGTCGCAAAATCTGTCATATATAGATCACCGCATCGTTTCGCTCTGAAGATTTCTGACCAGTTCTCATCCACAACGTAGCAAAACTTTTTGTCAAATATAACCTTACAAACCTTGTCGCATAACTGACTAATACTGAAAAGGTTATGCCCTAAACCTTCGACATACAAGATCTTTTCAATTTGCATCGAGTCGTTCTTCAACGTTCCATAGCCTCGAATGTGACCTTTTGAATTATTTCCAAACCCCACCGATCCGCCAGGATGTACAGTAAAATCGTGCAATAAGTGCTTGTGCCCCGTCATGTGTCTAGATGCTCCCGAATCAATGACCTACACATGACGGTCCTGTTAAAAAAATTACCTTATCTTAGGTACCCATATCTGTATGCGTCCTTTCTTGTTAGTACGGATCAGTTTATTTATGACAGTAGATGACCCTTGAATTCTTCCTTTAAAAGTAAGGTCATTTTGTGAATTTGGTTTGTTAACTTCATCTTTTGGAATCCATTTCCAAACCATATTCACTTCAACTGTTTTTGTTTCCTTCTTCTTATTCTGTTTGTTTGATCTGAAACCGAACATTTTAGCAAATTTGTTCGCTGAAGATTTTAACGAGAAAGAAGATGTATTAGACTTTTTGTTCTTAGGAGCATTGCTATTTAGCTTGAAATAGTTATCCCAACTATGAGCACAATGTATCCTTCTTTTTGCTTGTGTCAACAAATCAGAATTAGAAAGGACGGACTTTTTATTTTCACAAGCATTGTAAACATTACATGAATGTATACAATTTTTATTGGAAGAACAACATTTCTCAGTATCGGTATTTCTATTCTTGCTATTTGAAGCATTCTCCTTCAGATCCATGCACTTTTCGTCACCCATTTCTGAGAAAGAAGAAGAAACACTGTCAGAACTCTTAGAATTAGAAGAATCATACGAACACGAATTAGATTTGGTTTTGGATGATTCTACTTCTCTTTTCCTTTTGAAACTGGTTCTGTTTTGAAATTAGATACCTTTGATGAAAACACATTATCTTTTTCTTCAAAAGATTTTCTTTCTATTTCAAACTCAACAATTTCCTTTTCACGTTTCTCTTTTTCAAGGAATAAAACTTTCTCAAAGTCAGAAACTTTTTTTGAAAGTTTTACACATATTAGTTCAAGATCTTTCTTTTCTTTAAAGAGTTTAACTTTTTCTAAAGAATCCTTTGCAACAGAATCAAGTGTACTTGAAGATTTATTTTGATCTTTGAATTCAGCTTGTTTTGTACATTTTTCACAAATCTTTGAAGCCTTAGAGTTTGATAATTCATATAATTGGGATTCTAGTCTTCGAATCTCACTCTTAAGATCAAGATTGACTTTCCGAGTATGATCAAAGTCTAGTCCAATATTTTCGTAATCATCCTCTAATTTTTCAAAGTTTAATTGCCATTTGGAAATTTGATTTTCTAAATCAACAATTTTGAGTAAAGTTGAATCCAAATCAGGAAATTCAGAAGAGGTTTCTTGAACAAACTCCTTTTTGTCATGATTTGATTTTGTATTTGATTCCATTTCAACATTAGTTTCAGATTTAACAGATTCAGGTTCATTGATATTAGATTCAATTGTTTTAGCCAAAGATTCATTTGAAAATAACAAACTAAATTCAGTTAGTTCAACCTTTTTGGTCTTATAACTAGAATTTAATTCATCGTATTTAAAATTAGTTGTATTGAATCTAGGCTTTTCTTCTGAACCTTTATCCGTTTTTACTTTCTCTAAATTTGAAGTGGGAGTTGACGGATTTGAAGCATTCTCTTTAACAAAAGCTTGTGGTATAGGAGATGTTTCTGTTATAAGAACTTGTTGCAAAATTTCCTTATTTGATTTAGGAGTTGTTTCTGTTATAAGAAATTGTTGCAAATTCTCATTTGTTGATTTAACAAAAACTTGTGTAATTGGAGGTATTTCCTTTATTATAGTTTGCTTCAAAACTTCACTTTTAATTTTAGGTTCTTCAGATTTAAGAGTTTCCTTTAAACCTTCACCCAATTTTTCAATTGTGTAAAGATTTTCAGGTGCTTTCTTAAGAACCTCTGCATCAGATAGTCCTAGACCCATTTTAGGATTACAAAATCAAGAATCTTTTGGGTTACTAGTTAATAATTTCAGAGTTTGCTCATTCTGACCTCTTTTATAATTTAAATCTTCAAGTTCCTTGATTTTTGCAAAAGCATCTTTTCTTTCTTCAGAAAGAACCTTGATTTTGAACTGAAAATCTATGTTTTCATCATTTATATCTCTCATTTTCTTCTTTAACTCAGAAATTTCAGTTTCAAGTGTTTTAACTTTTGATCTAATAACTTCCTTTTCTTTTTCTCTGTCTTAAGCTAAACATTTGTAAAGAAATGCTTCATCGTGATATTTCAACTTTGAACTTTTCTCATCTTCAAGTTTCTTTTGAACTTTTTCAAGTTTCTTTTGAGCTTTTTTAAATTTCTCATTAAGTTCAAATATCACGATTTCCATTTCTTCATATCTAGAATCTTCAGTTTCAGAATTAATATCATAATTATCAGAATCATTAGAAGGGTAAAGAGATGATACCTCGGATTCATGATCTTCTTCATTCATTTTTGCCATGAGACTGATTTGTCGACTCCATTCCTTCTCAAATCATTAAGGATGATGTTGTAACGGTCGTAGGTCTCTTTCAAATATTCTCCTTCTCTTGCTTTAAACCATTCATAAGCATTAATGCTTTAATTCTTTTTGGTCTTCATAGATTTTGAAGAACCTTCAAACTGTCTTTCTAGCTCATCCCAAATCTCCTTAGCTGGATTTCGACTATCTACACGATTCTAGATATTATTTGGAATGGCCATTGTCAAGTATGTAAACGCTTGCTCATCAATTTCAACTTTAGCTTTATCAGCCTCATTGTAATATATGTATTCTTTTTCTATTCTTCTTGGAGGAACATACTTACTTGTAGTGGTTTCAGCAATACCACCAACCTCTATGCATGCTTTGTAAGGACCATTTTGAATAGACAGCATGAGATCTCTGTTTTGATGATTCAGAAATTGAGTCATTCTCTTTTTCCATTGAGAATACTCTTCGGCTATTAGAACTGGAGCAAATCTCTAGACATCTTTAAAAAATTGCTAGAAAATGATCGTTCAGAAAATCAAGCAGTAAGTGTAACAAAAATTACACTTAGAATAAACTGTTCAAAAATTCAACACTGTAGTTACAATTCGGATGCAACTAACACTTAAGAATTCGGATGCACATGGATCCGAAACCAACAGATGTCGGATGTAACAGGATGCGGAACCACTGATTTCGTATCGAACTTGATGCAGAATCACGGAAGTCGTATCGAACATGATGCGGAATCACGAAAGTTGTACCTAACAGGGTGCAGAATCAACACTTAGCACAAAAACAAAACCAACCCTGATACGAAACCAACACAATTCTGATGAAGCTAGATCCGAAACCACTGAAATTCGTACTCAACACGGTCCGAAACCACAGAATTCGGACTTAATTTAATGCGAAACCAATGGATTTCGTATTCTTATCGATCCGAAATCCACACTTGTGAAAAAATTCACTTCTATCTTTGTGATTCGAAACCAGGTAGAATCTCTCTTGAGATCTGAAACCCTCAAGAATGATCTGAAATCCTCAAGAACAATCCGAAACCCTCAAGAACAATCCAAAACCTTCACTTAATACCCAAAAACCACTGATTCTGCCATAACTTCTTCAATTCTTGATCAAATGAAATGAACTTGCACCGATTTGTTCGAAATCAAATTCCACACACTTTTCTTTTTTATTACAAATCCTAATTCGATCGATTTAATCGAATTAAGATTCAAAACAGTGAAAATAGGGTTTTCGAACAAAAACGTAAAATGATCAAATTCGATGTAATCTTTGCATAATTTGGTAGTAATCCAAGAATTAAAGATGATCAGGGATTAAAACCGAGTGCTATGATGCCAAGGATCAATCAAAAAAGATAAAAAAATGGTAGAAAGAGTGAAATCTGGATGAACAGTAATCGACGAACAGTAAGAAATCATCATGAATAGTGATCGATGAAGGGTCCGAAATCTTCAAGACCAGTGTAAAAATTCTTCAATTTGGTCTTTGATCTGCTTGAAATTTCTGTTTAGCTCTGGTACCAATTGATAAACCTAGAATCTAGCAATATGATATGAACAAATATAGAGAGAATCTAGAGAGCAAATGTGTCATCCATATATTCAACATATGAGTACAAATGACATTAGCATGAAGTGTTAAAAAAATAACAAAGGAGTCTTCTTTATATAGTAGGGCCATGACAAGTCCATGCCTCTACTTAGAAGAACAGCACAAAAGATTAATACTGTCTTGATAGCTACAAAGTGCTCTAACACCAGGACTCAAGAAAGATCAACCTGGTAAGACAGTACGAAAGATTCATTTATGGTAAGAATGAATCTCTCTCTGAAGTACATCAGCGGTTTAACTGTTTAATTATTGATCTGAAAACCGTTGGTAAGGAATATTCTAACTTTGAAGTTTTGACAAAGTTCTTAGAATGTTTACCTGAAAGCTGGAACAGTTATTCAATGGGTCTTAAGCTATCAAAGGATCTAAAATCTATGACTCTCTCTACCGTATATGGCACTATGCTCAATCATGAGCAATCGTGTCATCTTAAGAAGAATCTTGTAAAAGATTCCAAAAGTACACCTGTTGCTTTAATCTCAGAGTCACCTTCCACTCAGCGATCAACTGTCACTATCACTGAGTTGGAAACTAACTCTGAATGCTCATCTGATACTGATTCTTCAGATCTTGATGAATCTATGGCACTCCTATCTAATAAGTTCAGGAGATTCGCCAGAAAGAATAATTTTAGAAAGAACAAACCTCTCGCACTCACTGACAAGCCAAAATCATCAACCCTTGTTGATAAGGCTACTGCTACCTGCTTTAACTGTGAAAAAGTAGGACACTTTGCTAGTGAATGCAGGTCAAAGAAAGGCTTTAGACCCTCATCTTCCTCCCACAAGAGATCCTCTAACCCCAGGGCTAGAGATGAAAAATACAAGAAGCTGAAAGAAAAATATTCTAAGCTGAAAAGCTTAAAGAAGAAAGGCAAAGGCTTGGTCGCTGACTTTGACTGAGCTGCCTCTAATGAAGTAGAATCATCTGACTCTGAAGATGATGATGAGGCCAATCTCTGCCTCATGGCTAAAATTGAAGAAGAGGAAGAAAATTCTGACATTCCCTCTACTTCAACCTCTACCTCTAAGGTATCAACTTTTTTCTTTACTAATATTTCAGATATTGATGAAGCTGATAGTCTTCGGAAAATCGATCTCCTGACTATGATTTTATATGATGCCATGAATGGCAAAACCATAGTTAAAAATCAAAACCTTGATCTCGTTGAACAGCTTAAAAACGGTCACCTTCAAATAGAAAAGCTTTATGAAATTGAAGAAGATTTAAAAGATCAGGTCCATATAAATCAACTAGTCAAAATTGAACGTGAAGAAGCTATCGCTGCATTAAAAGCTGAAAAGGCTACTGTTGAAGGATGGTGTAAATCCTCAACAACGATCACTGAGATTATCTGGTCTCAGATTCCCCTGAGTGATAAAAGTGGACTTGGTTTTAAAGCTGATACTCTAGAACCAATCACTGATCGTTCCATGCTCAAATTTGGAATGTTCGTATCCTCAGTCCTTGATACCTCCTCATCTCAGTGTTCTTCTTTAAAAACTCCCATCCCTGAGGAAAAACCTACCTTGATCTCTAAAGGTAAGGGTAAAGAAAAAGTTTTCAATCAAAAACCTCATAAGGGTACCTTTGTACCTAAGCTGAATGCTTCTAAAGCTTCAGTGACTAATCCCTCTACTTCTAAGAACAAGATCCCTGGATTTATTCAGCGATCTACTCCTAGACTCAGAGTGGATATTATTGGCAAGAAATCTGAAGAAATGATCGTTCCTCCCATTTCCAATGCCAAAGGTATACTTAGTGTTGGCCCTGCTCATTTAAAATTATCTGCTAAGCATGCAAATGGTCCTAAAGCTAGTTTTAGCTATAGGAAATGTTATCACTGTGGACTTACCAATCACATTGCTAGTAAGTGCCCCACAGCCACCAAAGCTGAAAAGTTAGCTAAGGTGAAGATCAATGCCCCCAAGGCAAAAAAGACCAATCCTGGTGCAAATCAGGTTAAGGTGAAACAAACAACTGAGGTTAAGAAATTAACCAAAAAGACTAGTTCTGAAGCTGAATCTTCAAATGCTGCGAAGATTGTTGAACCTTCCACTTCCTCTACCACCACTGACAAGTGTGGGCCCATGGTGAAATGGGTGCCCAAGTCAAACTAATCTTCCTTTGTTTGCAGGTTCAGAAGGGTATCTGGTATCTTGATAGCGGATGATCTAGACACAAGACTAGAAAGGAAAACCTGCTCTCTGAATACAAAAAAGAGAAGGGTCCCTCAGTGACCTTCGGTGGAAACGGAAAAGGCTATACCCGAGTGTTTGGTGTACTTTCTAATGGTACAACAACCTTTAGAAGAGTCGCATATGTTGAAGGACTGAAGCATAATCTTCTGAGCATCAGTCAGCTGTGTGACAAGGATAACAAAGTGATTTTCACTAAGGAATCCTGCTTTGTCACTGACAAAAAGGAGAAGATAGCTCTCAGTGGATACCGTATGGAAAATGTTTATGTTATCGACATGGCCTCAACAACCACTGAGAACTCCTGTTTCTTCTCAAAAGCCTCATTTGATGTCAACTGGCTATCGCATAAGAGGCTCTCCCATCTTAACTTCAAGACACTGAATACTCTTTCCTCTAAAGAGTTGGTTACTGGTCTACCTCAACACTCATACGCCAAGGAGTCTATATGTTCAGCGTGAGAGAAAGGGAAACAAACTAAGGCAAGCTTCAAGTCTAAGCAAGTTTCCTCAATGTCATCTCATCTACAACTTCTCCATATGGATTTGTTTGGCCCTGTTAACAAATAATCCATCGCTGTAAAGAAATATACATTGGTCATGGTTTATGAATTCTCTCGCTATACCTGGGTAATGTTTCTCCGTTCTAAGAGTGACACCCCTGAAGAACTCACCACTTTTGTTAGAAAAATGGAAGTCTTGAATAACATGATCGTTCGCTCAATAAGGAGTGATCATGGGACTGAATTCAAAAACAGTTATCTTGATTCCTTCTTTGAAAGAAAGGGTATATCTCACAACTTTTCTTCAGTGAGAACACCGCAACAAAATGGAGTCGCTGAAAGAAGAAATCGAACTATCATTGAAGTTGCACGTTCAATGCTCAGCGATTCTCGTCTACCTACTCAGTTTTGGGCAAAAGCTGTCAACACTACTTGTTTTACTCAAAACAGGTCGCTGATTGTCAAAAGATTCAAGAAGACATTCTATGAACCTTTCCATGGGAGAAAGCCTTCAATTAGCTTTCTTCACATCTTTGGATGTTAGTGTTTCATACTGAACAACAAAGATGCCCTTGGAAAGTTTGATCCTAAGGCTGATGATGGAATCTTTCTTGGATACTCTTCAGTTTCCAACACCGTCAGAGTCTTCAATCGAAGAAGACAAACTGTAGAAGAAACTATCCATGTCATTTTTGACGAATCCCGTTCAGCGAACTCTAAACCTTATGCTGATACTGAAGAACTGAATCAATGGATGTTTTCTCATCTTGGTGATTCAGAAGATGCTACTACTCCTCCATCTCATACTCATCACGCTGAAGATGATGATCCTACTATCATCCCAAGCATGCAGACAAGTGAAGCTGAAACATCATGGGTCTAAGTTGTTCCTATAAACACTATGCCTGCTTCTGAACCTTCTGTCTCAGACATATCATATACTTCTCAGCAATCAGTGAATGAAATGACATCCGAACCTCTTCCTCTCTTGGCTGATATACCAGAAGTTGCTGAAGCCTCATCTTCAACTCCTCCAGAAGTTCAGGTTGAGCCAGCGACTCATGCTCCGGCTCAGCGATGGACTATAAGTGACCCTATTGATCAGATTCTTGGTGATCCAAACGCTGGTGTTCAGAATCGTCGAAGTGCAGGTAATATTTGATTATTTGTTAACTTTATTTCTCTGATTGAACCAAAGAAAACAGATGATGCCCTCAGAGATCCAAACTGGGTCAATGCTATGCAAGAAGAGCTGACAGAATTAGAAAGAAATAAAGTTTGGAAGCTTGTTCCTGGACCATCCGACAAGTCTATCGGAACAAGTTGGATGAACATGGAACTGTAACCCGCAACAAAGCTCGACTTGTTGCTCAGGGATACACACAAGAGGAAGGTATAGATTACGATGAAACATTCGCCCCAGTGGCAAGATTAGAAGCCATTCGTCCATTCTTAGCTTACGCAGTACACGGAGACTTCAAAGTGTATCAGATGGATGTTAAGTCAGCGTTTCTTAATGGAAAGTTGGATGAAGAAGTCTACGTGGAACAACTTCTAGGATTCTCAGATCCTAAACATCCAGGTTATGTTTATAGACTGGATAAGGCACTTTATGGCTTAAAGCAAGCTCCTCATACATGGTATGACACTCTCTCCTCTTATCTCCAAATCGAAAAATTTGAGCGAGGTAAAATCGACAAAACTCTATTTTTCAGGAAAGTAAAAGGTCATATTATTCGTGTTCAAATATATGTCGATGACGTTATATTTGGTTCCACCAACCCGGACCTTTGTACTGGTTTTGCTGATAGAATGAAAGTTGAATATAAAATTAGTATGATGGGTGAGCTAACATATTTCTTTGGTCTTCAAATCAAACAAAATGAAAAAGGAACTTTCCTTCATCAAGGAAAATATGTTAAAGATATGTTGAATAAATTTGATTTAACTCAGAGCTCAGCTATGAAAACCCCTATGGCACCGCCGCTGACACTAAACAAGGATCCTTCTGGGAAACCTGTTAATGTCACGACGTACCGTGGGATGATCGACTCTCTCCTATATCTTACAGCTAGCCGACCTGATATTATGTACGTAACCTGTTTGTGTGCACGATATCAAGCTGAACCTAAGGAATCTCACTTGATCGTTGTAAAGCGAATCTTTCATTACCTTAAGGGTACTCCTAACCATAGGTCTTTGGTATCCCAAAGACTCAGGGTTTGATCTAATCGCCTATTCAGATAGTGATTTTGCAGGATGCAAATTGGATAGGAAAAGCACCACAGGAGGCTGTCAGCTCCTGGGTGGAAAGCTGTTGAGTTGGACAAGTAAAAAGCAAAACTTAGTGTCCACCTCAACCGCTGAAGCTGAGTATGTAGCTGCTGGAAGCTGTTGCTCTCAGGTCTTGTAGATGAGAAATCAACTACTGGACTATGACCTTCAACTCTCGAAAATTCCAATCTATTGCGACAGCACTAGTCCCATCGCTGTAGATTCCCAGATTCACGTTGTATCACATCAATGGTAATAAAATAGACAGCTGAAGCATTATATATAAAGCCATTTGAAATGTGAGTGATTGTGTAATGATAATGTAATCGTGAGTATCAAGTATAGAACAGTATTAATGATAACAAGATCAAGTATAAAATGTTGCTCGTATATTGATAATAAATAGCACCAAGAACACGTTCAAGTGTGTATATTTAGAAATCTCACAGGACACAAAATCGTACGGAGGTTGTGCTATGGAATACTGCAGTGTGTGCTCTAACAATTGTGGAAAACTATTCTTCCAAAAGCTTACAATTGTTGTTCCACTACCTCGCTATTTATAGCCCTGATAAAGTGAAGACAGTGTACTATCTAACCCTGGAATGACACGTGGAAAGTGTGTCTTCGTCCTTTTAGGGCTTACGTGGAAAGTACGAACACGTGTCTAACACTTAGAGATTTCTACGAGACTTAGTCTTCACAGAAGTCTTCTGTCACCAGAGCTCTTACCCCAGAGCTCTGTTGGTCTTCTGGTTGAACCGTTCTTCTGTTGAATGGAAGAAGTCTTCTGCCAGAGCTCTGTTGAGCTCCGTTGGTTCCACCAGAGCTCTGTCGAGCTCTGTTGGTCTTCTTGTTGAACTTCTTCTAAGTCTTCTGCACGATATCTGGTGGTCTTTTGACTTGTAATATTTTCAATACTTTTACATGAGTGATGCTTGGGGCTAACAATCTCCCCCTAAGTATTGAAAATAAAAATTTGGAGTTTTACAGAGATATAAACAAAAGACAGAGAACTTTTACCTCTGTAAAACATTGCACTATTCTTTTAAGATATTACAATACAAAACAAAGAATAAGTACACTTATCCATAGTAATCTCCCCTTAGCATTCAGTCGAATTTTCTGATCAGCTCTCGGAAATCCAGTATAAGGTCAATCTGGTTGATGTAGAGCCTCAGTTGCTCTTTTGGACACTTCTCTCTTGGGAGATTCTGGATCACATTCTTGAGATACTGCAGTGATTCATTCGAGTATTTGTGGTTTTCAACACCTCTGATAGCCTTCTTGATGCTCTTCTGTCGGCAGATAAAGATTAGAGGATTTCCAACCACGGTTCCAGTTCTGAAATGGCTATAACCCACTAGGCTTTCATTCGGAGGTGCAATCGCCAGTTTCTCTACTTCAAATTGTATGCCTAGCTGAAAGTGGATCTGTGTTATGAGATTGACGTGCTCTTGCATAGCGAATCTTACCTCTGGTAAAGCGGTTCTTGCTTCTTTGTATCTTTCATTGAAGTTTAAGCAATATCCGTGAAGTGTTACCAGATCATATGGGTTCAGAAACACAAGATCGTTGTCGTTGAAGTGTTCGATCTTGCCTTCTGTTGATTTAACAGTGTACTCGTGGTACACGACTCTGTCGTATTGGAATTTCCTGTGCTTGATGTTCATGATCCTGTGGATCCCAAAGTTTGAGTTTATGGCTTTGTTCAGATTTGACTTCTTTTCAATGAACAACCGCCTAGCATCAGAAAGATTCCTTATTCTGTCAGGGTTAAGGTATGGGTCAATGGGTACGACATTGATCGGTATGATATCTCTGTCAGCATAGAGATATGCATATATTTCTTCTACGGGCGGGTTCTCGGTGTGTCAGGTTGATGGTTCACGGTTCTGTTCTGGTTGTATAGGGTTCTGATCTTCATGGGTTTCAGCCATAAGAATATCAACATGACGTCTGGGCTCTTGTAAGGTTTGAGTTTGGATTTGTGGTTGAGCTTGGCTTATTTGTTCATCAGCAGAGATTTGGTTTGAGCTCTTTTGTTCATTTCTTGGAGATGGAGGAGGGGTGTCGAGTATGATGATCTCTGGTGGTGGTTGAGTTGACTCTTGTGTTCTGATGACTCTGTTTTGAACATGTAGTCAAACACTACCATTGTCATCTCTGGTGTTTCTTCTTCTGTCTTCCCCTTATCTCCTTGGGTTTGATCTCCCATCTCTGTCTCTTCCCTTGTCACTTTCTTTTTCCCTTTCCCCTGATCTTTTTCTTTCCCTTTCTCCTTTTCCTTTTCTTTCTCCTTCTCCCCCTTTTGTTGTTCTGTAGACTCACCCGTTTGATTGTCTGAGATTCTGTTAGCCTCAAGTATCCACTATGTAAAAGTATTGAAAATAATTCAAGATAGAAGACCAACAGAGATTAGACAGAAGACATGGAAGAAGTTCATCAAGAAGACCAACAGAGCTCTGTCGGATCCAACAGAAGAACAAATTCAACAGAGGAACAAGTAGTCATCAGAAAGACCAACAGAGCTCTTTCGACAGAGCTCTGGTGAAGTGAAGACCTCTGTCAGCCTAAGCCTCGAAGGAAAGCCCAAGTGTTAGACAAGTGTCCATACTTTCCACGTATGCCCTAAAATAGGAGACACTCTTTCCACGTGTCATTCCAGGGTACGATAGTACACTGTCTATACTTTTTGAGGGCTATAAATAGTGAGGTAGTGGGACAAACATTTGTAAGCTTTGGGAAGTGTAGTTTTTCCACAATTGTTTAAGCACATACTGCAGCAATCCCGAGCACTACCTCCGTACGATATTGTTGTCCTATGAGATTTCCGAACACACTTTAACTTGTTCTTGGTGTGATTCATTATCAATATATGAGAAGCTTTTATATCTGATCTTGTTATCATTTTACTGTTCAATATTTGATTCTCATAGTTCACTTATCGTTTACACAATCACTCATTTTAATGGATTTATTTAATATGCTTCCGTTGTCTATTTTACTACCATTAATATGATACAACGTGAATCTGGGAACCTACAATTGGTATCAGAGCTTCTTTGTTTTTCTTAAGCCAAACGATCCAATCTACCAAGGTTGATTCACTGTTGTTGATTGTGTCTATGTGTCCTTAAAAGCTTCATTGTATACTCTGTTTTTACTGCTTTCTAGTCCAGACAAGTCTTCATAGCTCATATAATTGTGTTTAAAGCTTTCTAGTTTAGCTTAAAATCTTCTCAAAAGTTACTGTTCCATTGGTTACTGTTTGAAACTCTGTTTCTAGCCGAAAATCGTTTTGCAACAAACTGTACTCTGTTTTTCTTTCAAAAATGGCTAACAACGGTATAAATGCTATCTATACTGCTGGCTCTTTAACAAAACCTCCTACTCTTCTGAGAGATGAATATCCTCAGTGGAAAATCAGGATGGTTAATTTTTTCGATGGTATGGATAAAGACCTCATGCGATCTGTCACGGATGGACCATTCCAACCCATGGTTTTTGTTCCTCGTGTACCCGCAACAGGAACTACTGCTGAGATTCCAGCTCATTATGAACTTAAAACCACATGTTTTACTGATGAGGAAAATCTAAAAATGGAAAATGATCTTAAAGAAGTTAGACTACTGATTATTGGCATTCCAAACGAAATATTTCAAGAACTAGATTCATGTGTTACTGCTAAGGAAATCTGGGATCAACTTCTTAACCAACTTGAGGGTGGTATCAAAACCCAAAAGAACAGAAGGACCCAATGTATAAATGAATACAACGATTTCAAGGCACTTCCTGAGGAAACCTTACAGCAAACCTACAACAGATTTAATGTGTTGATCAATAAATGCAAAAAATGTGGGGTTGTTAGGTCGAAGGAAGATAACAATGTTCTGTTTTTGAAAAGTTTGAATGATGAATGGTTAAATCTGTCCATGCCTTTACAAGCTAACCAGGACTTAGACGTATGGTCTTTAATGGATGTGTATGGCACTTTGGCCGCACAAGAAAAGGAGGTTGTCAAGCAAAAAGGCAAATCCATCAGTGCTGGTCCAATCGCCTTAGTTTCTGATTCTAAGAAAACCACGTCTGAAAGGTCCAATAGAGAGAGTTCAAGCAAAGAGAAAAAGAAAGAAAAGTATGATAAGAAGAAAGGAAAGAAAAGTTTGATTGCAGAAAGTGAAACAGATGAGAGCTCATCAGAGGATGATGACATTCAAGCCTTTGCCCAATCTCTTGCTTTAATAACTCAGCAATTTAACAAGAGATTTGGCAATAAGTTCGACAGAAGAGGCAGATATGAGAGAGAAGGAAGGGAAGACAGAAGAGGATATACAGCACCAGAGCAAAGTTCCAACAGAGTTGCCACAGAAATAGGGAAACCTCCACAAAGAAGAGAAAATCCACCAGCACAACAGAAGGCCGATGCTGCCCAACCCATCAATCAAAATGATGGACGTTGCTTCAGATGCGGCAAACCTGGACACTTATCTATTAATTGTAGAGGCAAACTGGTAAAAGACCAGGACTACTACAAAAACAAATACAAGTACAATTACAGAGAAAGAAGTTATGTTGCTGAAATGGAAAATTGGGTTTCTGATTCATCCTCTGATGATGAACCAGAACAAGCCAACTTCTGTGGAGTTGTTGTGGATGATGAAAGTTTAGAAGCTGTTGACTGGATGACTGGAGAACCAGAAATAACGAAGGGAACAACAGAAGAAGAAGATCTAGCTCATGCATTTGCTCTCACCACGACAGAGTCTAACGACAGAGCGCTGGAGACCACCAGACCCAGTGCCAAGGTATGCTCATCTGAATCCAAATCTGACTCAGAATTAGAAATGCATGTTTCTATGCTAAATGAGGAATTTCAACTTCTTAAACAAAAACTTTCTGAAGAAAAGGAGCTGAGAAAACTAGCTCAGAAGGACCTATCTTTTTACAAGAGAGAAAAGACTCTCTTGGAACAAGAAAAGGAAGAAATCTTCAAAGAAAAATCTGAGTTAGAAATCTTACAAAAGAAGAAGGAAAGTCTGTTTTCTGAAAAGATCAAAGTTTATGAAAATGATTTGAAACAGAAGTCTGAAAAGTTGAAACAGTCTGAAACAGATAGACTTAACTCTGTTGCTCTAACTGATTATTTTCAAAGAGAAAGGGAAATACATCATCAATCCCTACAGAGAAAAGAAATTCAAATCAAACAGTACCAAGATGCACAAGATGTGCATATCAAGATAAATTCACAGATGGATACGCAAGGTCTTGGTTTCTCTGACCTTGCTCCCTATGACAAAAGAAAGAAGACATCTCTGTCCTCTGTCTTTTGTATTGGGAAAATCCAAGCGGATGTGATATCTGGTAATGTTGTTTTCAAAAGAACCAAAATCTCAGATGCTTTCTCAAAACCAAAACATCTTAACTATAGGAACGTCAGCTATGACTCCTCCGATCAAAAGATGGTTTTAAAACCTTCCTCAGAGTTTATTCTTGATCAAGGATGAGCTAGAATCATACTTCCTAACTCTATTAAGAACTTGGGCACAAAAGAGATTTTTAACTTCAACTCATTTTTAGGACAGGAGTCAGTTACTTCTGCGACAGACCCCTCTGTTGAAATACCACAGAGCAAGCTGAATCCAGAAGCCCCAGCCTTCTCTCCTACCTCTGAATCTATTAGAACATCTTTTGAGGAGGATTTGTTGAAAGTTATCAAAGAAAATGTTGTTTCAGATTCCTTAAAACCCAAGTTGAGAAGGTTCAGAACTGTTAAGTCAAAGGTCTCTGATGTACCTATCGAAACTAATACCTCCAACAGAGCCACCAGAGACTTTCTAGCCTCTGACCGTGACTCTGACTCCGAGGTAGATGAACAGATCTTTTGCGGTCAAAAGAAAATTTTACACAAGTTAAAGCAGATACCGACAGAATCTACGGATCTAAAAAATGATGTTTCTTTCTTCAAGAAACAATCAAGGTTTATACCGGTAACTGAATTTGACAACAAAGGTTTTAAGATTCTTGCTTCTAATGCAGTAAAAGTGGAGAAAAGAGAGAAAAACAAAAGCGTTTCAGTAAACCAAAATACTCCTCTTGCTTTCAAACCTGTAAAGTTCACACCAGAACAGAAGGGAAAATGGATAGCAAACAACAGATCTATTCCAAATTCTGGTGTAAATCAAAGAGGAAATTCTGTCTGGTCAAAAGAGTCAAATTCAAAGAACCTCACATCAACAGAGTCTGTTTCTAAGAAACAAAGTTAGGACAGATTGTATGCAAAGACATCTGGTCCTAAAATCTTTCAGAATCAAGCTCCATTCAAACAGTTTTGGAATAAAAACAACGTGCATCAGTTATGCTCCATAAACTGCAACTGCATTCAGCTGTTACTTAAATTGCAAAACCATCTGAATGGTCCCCACTGTGTTCTGAATAAGTCGGTTCAAAAGAAAAATGTCAAGACTGTTCAGAATACACAAAGGAAAACCTCTGGCACATCATCCCAGTATAAACAATCCCAAGGAAAGTCTGATAATCCACCTAAGCCTAACAGGAAAGGACCCATTATGCAATGGGTACCTAAAAGAAATTAATCCGTCTTGCAGAAACCTCATGTGCAGATCTGGTACTTGGATTCTGGATGCTCCAGGCACATGACGGGGAATAAGGAGCTGTTAACATCTTTTAAAAACAACATTGGAAGTGCAGTAACCTTCGGAGGAGACAATGGCGGACAAATTAAAGGTTATGGTACATTAGTAAATGGTGGTGTTTCAGTCTCTGAAGTTGCTTATGTTGAAGGATTAAATCATAATCTTCTCAGTATAAGTCAACTCTGTGATCACGGATTTGATGTCAATTTTAGGAAGAAGTACTGTTCCTTACTACTTTCCGAGTCCGGTCAAGAACTCTTAAGAGCTGACAGAAAAGGCAATCTTTATAAAATGAACTTTAAACCAAACCAAAACTCTACAACAGAGAAACTCTGTTTAGTGTCTTTGAAAAATGAAGATGCCTGGCTCTGGCATAAAAGATTTGCCCATTTGAACTTTCAAAACCTTGACAAGCTCATGAAACTGAAATTGGTAAAAGGACTACCTTCTCTGAAATTTGACAAAGACCATCTCTGTTCTGCTTGTGAACTTGGAAAGATGAAAAGATCTTCACACAGAACAAAGAGTGATCATAGTTGTCCCAGACCCTTGCATATGCTTCATGTGGATCTCTGTGGTCCAATCTCTGTGCAAAGTCTATCGGGCAAGAAGTATATCCTTGTTTTAATTGATGAATATTCTCGATATACCTGGATTGAGTTCATTAGAGTAAAATCTGATGTCCCAGAAATTCTGATAAGTTTGTTGAAAAGGATACAGGTTCTGTTAGATCTAAAGGTACAAAAGTTGAGAAGTGATAACGGGACAGAATTCAAGAACGCCAAAATTGATGCCTACCTAACAGAGGAAGGTATTTCCCAAAACTTCTCAGCAGCAAGAACTCCACAACAAAATGGAGTTGTGGAGAGAAAGAACAGAACTCTAGTAGAAGCCGCCATAACCATGTTGGATGGCTCTGTTCTTCCAATGAACTTCTGGGCAGAAGCAGTCTCAACAACATGTTTTACCCAAAACAGAGCTGTAATAGTGAAAAGATTTAAGAAGACTCCCTATGAACTCATCAACAAAATAAGACCAAACGTGAAATTCTTTCATGTTTTTGGCAGCAAGTGTTACATATTGAATGACAGAGATCATCTTGGAAAGTTTGATAAGAAAGCAGACGAAGGAATCTTTATTGGTTATTCCTTAACCTCTAAAGCCTACAGAGTCTACAACTTCAGATCTCGGGTCATTCAAGAAAGTGTAAATGTGTCCTTTGATGAAAGAACATCAAGATTCTCTGATCAAATCAACAGAGGGGACATATACAGAGAAGGTGACGATAAGCTCTTCAAAGACAAGAGAAGAAGATATAAATCTCATGTTCAACGATTTTTTCAATGATGATGATTCCTCTGATAACGTCAACAGAGGAGATCAAGCTCAGAACTCAACAGAACAAAATCTGACAGGTACAACTCTTACTGGGCCCTCAAATGTTTCACCATCTACTTCTTTGTCTACAGGAGTAATTCAAAGAAATGAGGAACCACAACAGAGCGAAAGAGAACCTGTTCAAGAACCATCATCACCTTTGCTAACTAATATTGGCAGAGACTCCTTGTTTGAAAGCTCACCCTCACAGAGCCCTGTTAATGACTCTCAGAGCAATGAGGCCACTCTCTAAAGTTGTGTGCCACAGAGCCCTGGTCCCATTCAACAGAGCTCTGATGCTGAAGTTCGTCTTTTCCCATCAGAAGCACAAACCCCGCCTGTTGTCCTTGCTCCCATGACACGATGGACAAAGGATCATCCTCATCATCTTACCATTGGTGCTGCTGAAGATGGTGTGAAGACAAGATCAGCCACAATCAATGAAGCGTTCTTTGTAAATTTTCTAAGCATGATTGAGCCGAAGAAGATTTCTGAAGCCCTAGAGGACCCAAATTGGATCGAAGCTATGCAAGAAGAGCTTATGGAATTTGAGAGAAATAAAGTCTGGTCCTTGGTTCCACTCCCAAAAGGAAAAACAGTCATTGGAACCAAATGGGTGTTTAGAAACAAAAAGGATGAAGATGGGATTATCATCAGAAACAAAGCCCGTCTGGTTGCAAAGGGATACAAACAGGAAGAAGGAATTGACTATGACGAAACCTTTGCACCTGTGGCTAGGCTAGAAGCCATAAGAATCTTCCTAGCCTATGCTGCTCATAAAGGTTTTAAGGTCTATCAAATGGACGTCAAGTCTGCCTTTCTAAATGGCAAACTGCAAGAAGAAGTTTATGTCCAGCAACCACCT